>CM056212.1:32053217-32653217 GCA_029692085.1 Gymnothorax javanicus
TAGAACATAAAAAATATAAATTTGAAATTTTAAAAATTATTTTTGAGAAATATATAATGTTTATTCCGCATCAGGAAAGTCGCAGCGCATTGTTACTGCTCAGTGACCAGAGCATCACAGATATTATCACAGGACACAAAATTAAAAACCCAACTCCACAAACACAAACTCTCTGTCATGACCCAACCATATAAGAGTTTTGTAAGCTCCAAGTGTAAAGAAACTCATGACTGGATAACTCCCATAGTGTATGTCCAATCATATATGAATATGTCTGCCTTACCATGAATTTCACTCAGGAATTAACTGCTGAAGACTAACTGCGTATCATAAATAGCTTTGGCCTAACAAATTCTGCAAAAGCTTTGACAGTAAAGGTTCATGCATGTTAAACTTCAATCCTTTATATTTTTAAAAAGAGGAGCAGCTATTTTTACTAAGCAGTGCCATCTACTGTTTGTCCAAGACAGGATTGCTGGGATGTCACCACAGGCAATGAGTTAAACTGTCCATGTAAGATTACAAACGTGAGCAGAATGTTCTCAAACACTGTAATGCTGATGTAACAATCATCAAAGGTGCATGAAATCAGTGGAGCTCTATAACACTGTCTTACAGTGTAATAAAAAAAAACATTCTGACGTGCTTCAGAGAAGAGCAATCCTTTGTTCTCTGTGGTTCAGCTCAGCTTTAATTGGCCTGTGTGTACAAAACAAAGCTCAAAGCCCAAAGCTGTTCGCAGGGAGGCCTGTCTCACAGCTCCACCTCCCCAGCCCTCCTAAATGAGTCGACTGCGTGACCGACCCGCACGAGTTGATGTTATACGTGCTCGATCAGGCCAGGAGCACAAATGCAGCCCTCTTCCACAGGATAAACACTCTGTGTCACAAGTTCACACAGGCTGGTGTAAATCAGAAGTACCAGCTGTGAAACCCACAGAACCACTGCAGGATGTGGGTGGATGTCTGCTGATAAGGACAACAGCTTTAACTGTGAAAAAAGCAAAAATATTTAAGGGCTCAAGCAACACCTTTTGCTGCCCAGACGGATGAGGAGGGAGATGGGGGTCCCAGCAGGACGTGCTGCAGAATACTGAACTACATCCATGTCCTGTTCACTGCTGCATTACACTGAGGAACCTTCAGCACGTCCGGGACGCGCAGCCAAGTATGCGCCTAAGACCCGGCCAGATCCACACAGCTCTGCCAGACTGGCGTTCAGAGGAAGTGCAGAGTGCCGCCGGAGGCGAACAGCCCTTGTTTGGTACATGAATCCACAATCCAAGTGAAAACTTCATTCAGAAGCTGCAGAACATTGCAAAAAACGAATGACAAATACGAACCCATAATCTGTTTTAAAACCAGCCCTCCTTTTTTGGGGCTGTGCAAGAACTGAGGTGCATTGGTAAATGGCCCTAGGTCTGTGACGGGTTTTAAACACACTTCTTTTTTAAATGTTTTGATATTTGCCGTAAAGCTCGTTAAAACATTGAAACCACGTTATAATGGCGAGCACGGGGAGCGTGGGGGGCACTGGGACAGTTTAATGTCCAGGACACTGAGGCTCCCGTGTAACTGGGCACAGCCTTCATGATGGGAACAGGATGAGACGATTTCCAAACGGAGCATCTTTTTCTACGCCCTATAAGCTGTGAGATCACAGTCAGACTCAAGCCGATGCAACAACGACGGGCACCTAAAAGCACACGAGTTCCAGAGCAGAAAACCCTGCTCCGCAAAGGGTTAAAAGCATGCGTGACATCACAGGAGCGCCTCTGCTGTGTCCTCATGAAGATGACAGAGAGAACACAAACATTTCCCTGACCTTTCCCACATTCATCACTGTGTGCTACATGCAATGCCATATTCATGCAAATAACATCAATAACGAAAACCAAATGTATTTCCATTGCTGTTTGCTATAAAGCTCTGAATTTACAGATTGCTGGAAAGGAAATGGTCCTGTTGAATGTGGGATGGATTCCCGGCCAACATCAGACTGAAATTCTTTGGGTACGGAGCGAGTGGCGGGTCAGCTGGGTTTAGGAAATGGCAGACCTAGTGACGCACGCAGACACAGCTGGATCTGAGGTGGAAAACACACAGTATTTTTATCTTCTGGACACCAGCCGACGGGGACTCTTGGCTCAGTGGATGCAGAATCTCTGCATGTGTTTTTTAAGTGGGATCAGTGTTACTGTACTGGTCTCTGCCAGGGAGATGCTCCTGGTGTTCAGAGGCTGTGCCGTGGGTCGTATGGCCACAATCTGTCTGTCTTTAGATAATGGCCCGTCCCTTCATGTGAAGATATTGGGACAAGTGAAAAGAGGCATGAGTACCATACACAACCTCCACTTTTTTGGGTTTTTTTGACCAGAATGATTTTAAAAGGGGGCACAAATATTTTTGGGGGGTTTTTATGAGTGAGAAGGGGGTTTAGAATGATGGGGGAAAAATTTTAAAAGGAAGGGGTAGATGCGGCGCGAGGAAAAAAAAAATTTTGCAGTAATTCCACTTTCCACTCTTCCCTCGTGCCATTCACTCTGTGTCCTATCTCTTGACCTACTTATGTTCTCCTTTTTTTATGTTTTTTCCTCCATTGATGAGGCTGTGAACAAAGGTTTACATGTTAAGTTAGACATTACATTAGTGTCTGCAGCGGGATTCGAACCTGGAAACCTGTGGAGAAAGTAATGTTAATCACACCACACACTGCAGCCTTAACCACTACACCAACTGAGTTTGTTGCCAGCTCAGCGCCATTAGTTTCCATTCATCACTGAAGGGGGAAAGAAAACCAATTTGCCCCCTTCCTGATTTCTGATATTTTTGCATAATTGTCACACTTAAATGTTTCACATCATCAAACAAATTTCAATATTAGACAAAGATAACCAGAGTAAATATAAAATGAAGTTTTAAAATGATGATTTCATTTATTAAGGAGAAAAAGCTATCCAAACCTACCTGGCCCTTTGTGAAAAAGTAATTGCCCCCCCCCCTTGTTAAATCATGAATTAACTGTGATTAACCACATTTTTTGAGTCCAATTTCACTAGCCACACCCAGGCCTGATTATTGCCAGACCTGTTAAATCCAGAAATCACTTAAAAAGAACATGTCTGATAAAGTGAAGTAGGCTAAAAGATCTCAAAAGGCAATACATCAAGCCGCAAACTAAAGAAATTCAAGAACGGGTGAGAAACGAAGTATTGACATCTTTCAGTCTGAAAAGGGTTACAAAGCCATTTCTAAGGCTTTGGGACTCCAGCGAATCATGGTGAGAGCCATTATCCACAAATGGAGAAAACTTGGAACAGTGCTGAACCTGCCCAGGAGTGGCTGGCCTACCAAAATTACTCCAAGAGCACATCGACGACTCAGAAAGTCACAAAAGAAGGAAGGAGAATATCCAACCATCAGTTTGTGACCTCAAGCTCAAGCGCACTTGGGTTATGCAGCAGGACAATGATCGGACACACACCAGCAAGTCCACCTCTGAATGGCTTAAAAAAAAAACAAAATGAAGATTTTGGGGTAGCTTGTCAAGGTCCGGGCTTAAATCCTATTGAGATGCAGTGGCATGACCTTAAACAGGTCGTTCATGCTCAAAACCCCTCCAACGTGGCTGAATTAAAATAATTCTGCAAAGAAGAGTGGGCTAAAATTCTTCCACAGGGATGTGAAAGACTCATTACCAGTTATTGCAAACGTTTGATTGCAGTTGTTGTCGCCGAGGATGGCACAACCAGTTATTAGGTACTTTTTCACACCAGGCCAGGTAGGTTTGGATACCTTTTTCCCCTTAATAAGTGAAATCATCATTTAAAAACTGCATTTTGTATTTACTCTGGTTATCTTTGTCAAATACCAAAATTTGTTCGATGATCTGGAACATTTAAGTGTGACAAATATGCAAAAAAATAAGAAATCAGGAAGGGGCAAATGCTTTTTCACGGCACTAAATATATATATATATATATATATATATATAAAGAAATAATATATTCATTTATTTATTTTTCTTTCTTTTATTTATTGTTGTCAATGAGGAGATGTAAATTGAATATCCATTTTGATGTGTTTCATACTGGTGAGTTGGCTGTCCCATTGACCCCGGGTAGAATAATATGAGCAGTACAAACCATTGTTTGTGGCTGAGTAGGCTTAAGGGTAGGGATAGCATTCCCTATGAGTTAGGTTAAGGTTAGGGTTAGGGATAGGGGTAGGATTAGCATTCCCTATGAGTAACGTTAAGGTTAGTGATAGGGGTAGGGGTAGGGATAGAGATAGTTTAGTTCGTTTGGCAAGTGTGAGCACGAGGCTCCGCCACAACGCGAGTACGGTTGGAAGAGGTGGATTCGGGCACGATCCATCCGTACTAGTATCAAATGTGAAAGCAACCGTACTTCAGCACGGCAGATTACCGTTATGTGTTATGGTTGTCTTGTTCTAAGAAATGCAGCGGCGAAAGGATCTCCCCATTCAAACGAAGAAATTCAATACTTGCTCGAAATGTAGGCGCACGAGAACACAATCCACCACTGGGTATACTACGCACAAAAACTCGGAGGTTTTCTGAATAATTTGTGCGCAGTTACATTCGCGTGCTTATGTCAGAAGAATAGATCAGTGTCGTGGCAAATTAAAGAAAATGTTGCTCCGATAGTTAAATCAAAGTGCGCGACGCAGTGCCAAAGTCTTGCAGCTCAAGTTATGAGGCAGATAAATTTTCGTGCTATGAGGCATGGATAACATAATCAGCCAAATACACAAGGGCGAAATGTCTTACCTATTAGGTTCTTTTCCTTCTTAATTATTTATTGTTGTTAACATCATGTAAATGGGCAGCCTTAAATGCACTCGCGTGTTTTCTATTTAGAATGGAAATAAAAGGCGTGATGAAATTGGTCACGTGCGCAGAATGAGTTTCAAGACTATAAAGGGTCGTGCAGTAATCAGCGACAAACAAGAAGGAAAATGAGTGATTGCACGGTGCAAGATGTGTGGAATTTATTGATTGAGTGCCAGTGGTGGCAGATCAAGAGGTCCTTGCCATCCACACGTACGAGCAGCAGCGACGCCTTTGGTTTTTATCTGGCCGAGTACATGTGGCGACGTAAACACAGCGGCGTCGAACACTTTACTCAAATTTTTGCAGACATCCTGCTACTGTACGCGCCACCTAAGAGTATGTAACACCGAGATGACATCAATAGAATAATATTATAAAGCCAACTTCGATGTAAGTTCCAAACTTAATGTTGTTAGGCGCTGGGCAAGCTTAAGCACGCGAATTATTACTCAAACAGAGGTCCAGATGTGAATAACAAACGGCTGGGTGTTGAACACACTAGCGCACGGAAACTGAGCGCTCGCCCTCGCTGCATGCACGTGCCTATCTGATATCTCGAACTATGCATACGCTGCGCATGCCCCAGTATTGTCAACAGTGTCATGGCTGCCACCTTTATAAGCTAGTAGCACGTATAGCCGCTGTAGAAATTAAAGTGTAAATTATCGTTACTGGATGTACGGTTGACGTTTTTCCACACCCGAATACTTCACTTGGTATCTAAACATAAAGGTAGGCCGAAAAAGTTGTGATTTTTTTTTTCGATTTTGCTGGAGGTTCTGTGTGGTACTCTTACCTGAAAAGATATTGGGACAGTGATGCAATTTTTCAGGGAAATCGACCCTTTCCCAAAGCTCTTAAACTTACTCTCGTATTGAGTAGCACCCTGAAAACCCTTGACTGTCCAGATTCTAGATCAGGGCTGCCCAACCCTGTTCCTGGAGAGCTACCATCCTAAAGGTTATCACTCCAACCAAAGCAAACCACACCTGCTTTCCCAGTTACAGATCTTGACGAGCTGCTAATGAGCTGAATCAGGTGTGTTGAATTAGGGTTGGAGCAGAAACCTACAGGATGGTAGCTCTCCAGGAACAGGGTTGGGCAGCCCCAATATAGATCATGTAAGGCCATGACTGTAAGCACACGACTGGGACGGCACACCGTCACCCTCGCAGAATAGTTGGTGGACGATGCCATTCAGGAACTCCAGAGCTGTTCACGCAGTCATCGTGTGACAAGTGTGAAAGTGACTGACACATACAGACGGGTCAAACTTTAAAGGCAAAAGCCTGAATAAATGTGCCGACAAACGTCATGAATATAGGTGCTTCTGTTCATTTTCCTGGCATGGATTGGGCCCAATAATCCCTTTAAAGGTGGAAGGGTCACTGCCAATCATTGCAGAGTAATTCTGTGTGATCACCTTTATAGCCTATACAATCAGTGATTGGAGGGGTCTCTCGCAGAAAGACAATGGCCCAAACCTCACAGGGCACACAGGGGAGGCATGTTGTTTTAAATGATGGAGGAGAGAGAGAGAGAGAGAGAGAGAGGGAGGTGTGGGATGCAGGGGCAGACACAGGCCTACAGGCTCGAGATGTAACCTGCAGCAAAAACAGGGCCGGCTCATTAATATCCGTCCTGCCTGCGCTAGAAAACATGTTTGGCTTGGAAGCGGCGGGGAGGAGTACAACAGGAAGGAGGCGGAAGGAGGTGGAGGCTGGGGACCGCGGGCCCTGGCAGCGAGTCTGCGACGGAAGCGCCGGCGACTGCAGGGCCTCGGACAGATAAGCGCTGCCATACAGTGGGCAAGAGGAGCTGCTGAGTTTATTTCTGTCTGTCTGAGAGGCTGAGAGACTTCCCCAATGCCTGTCGCTACAACACTCTCATCACCCCCGAAACCACAATCCCAGCTGCCTCTCTCCACCCACCAGCGCCAGCCAGTGAACCTTTTGCCGGTGTTGCATGAAAACCTCGTATATGACAGTTTGGCCATTTTGAGATCTTCATATCAGTAAGCACAGAAATCACCACTACAACTACTGTGAAAACTTTAGAACTAATAGGCCAATGGAAGGAGGGAAAAATGTCATGTGACATACGCTCAGCTCTGGATAAGGATATACTTTTTTGAGGAAAACTTTCTATGTGATATTATGTTATTTGTTGTTGACAAAATAAAAATAAACTGTTTCCCAAAGCATGACAACCTTTCTTTCTAATATTTCACAAAAAAAAATGAAAGGCACCCCAAATAAGTTCAAAATAAAGACGTTTTTCTGTCTCCTAAAGAAGTTCGAAATCTGTACCCGCGGTATTCATCCAACATTGAGGCTTCGCTAAAGCAAGTACAGAAGTACGAGCCTGCAGAGAATGCAGTCCGCCTTAAAATGGAGAGATAAGTCAGGTTCCTGTTGTTATAAGGTGAGACACTGAGGGCCGAACCTGAGTGTGGGCTTTGCCTGCCAGTAAAGAAAACAGGAGCGGCTCTTTTTAAACGGGGGGGAGTGCTGTTTGTCACAGTGTCGTCTCAAGTCTGGCGCCTTACTTCTCTCAGGCCGTGCGCCACCAGCACCTCGCTGTCTCTCACTTGGAAAACCAGTGAAACGAAAACTTAGTGAGAAGGCGCTCACAAAAACCAGGTGTGAATGATGGTCCTTTAATCAAAAATGGCAAAGTCACTGCAAGGTGAAGCCTGGATGGAAGAATAAGCCACTGAAATGTATGCACTGTCATTTTGACAGCAAAATGTCAACTGCATTTTGCAAATTGTGTTTGAGTTATAAAACAATTCAAGCTTCAAAAACAGTCATCCAATGCTTCAACCCTTTCTGGTGATGTTATGTTTGCACACCTGGTTCACTGACAGGGACTTTGACATACAAATAAAATAAATTCCTTGCGGACATCACTTCTCAACGACATGTTAATGAGGAAAAGTTTAACTTATATTCTTACTTGAATGAGTTTGAACTATGATTAGCGTGCATAAGTGAGTAAAAGCTTTTTAGTTCCAATCATAAAAACATATGTGCGTGACAAGTACATCTCCCAGGTGTACACAGGCAAGCGTTCGACGCTCAAAATCAAAGAGCTACAGTGAGTTAATGTCGTTTCTGCGATCAGTGTGTCAGCAGGGAAGATACCCAGTGTCGGCGATGTCAGCGCTTCACAGACTTTAAACAGTCATTACATGCAAAGTCTACATGAGTAAATGCTAAAAATTATTTCTTTACATTATGTTAAACTGCCCAATATTTTTATGCACCCAAACATAGGAGAGACTAGGTGCTGTTATTTCTCAACAGTTCATCCGATACGGATGAAAATAGCCCGTAATAAAGATGACAGTCTGCACTTAAACCTCACGGTCAGAGAGTCCTTTCAAACTCAGAGTGCTGGAGTACAGAGCCAAAATCAAAAGGAGAGTCATCTTACGATGACATTTCCCACCAGCTCCCGCAGTCTAATTTAACTAATCAAGGGCCATCACCGCTTAAGAACTCCAAAAGTTATCAAGTGCAGAAACAATCCCCATCAAAAAAGCCTCAGAAATCCCAAAAAATCAAAAGGCACCAGTCTAGGACCTGATTAATACGCACAGCAAGTTTCGTTAAAAAATACTGAATGGTATTTCTGCTTTGGCAACAAAATGATTGCGGATGGATGGACAGACAGACTTACTGATGACTTTATCCTCTCACATTATATGCCAGGGGGGATAATTAAAATGTGTCACTGTCCAATGAATCATGGTGCTCTCTGTACTTTACTTTCCCTTCAAACCACAAAGTGTTTAAAATTCCCTCAGGGCACTTTATACCAGCACATTGGTTGATTACAAATGTAAATGTGTGGCGCACTGAGCCAAATAAATATTTTTCCCAGGGCATTACGGGGCTCACACTATGTTTACTGATGTCCTACAATCACCGAGTGTCAGTCTGTCTGGCTTCAGTGAAATAAACAGTTTTCTTCATTTCGTTTGTTCTGCAGTCATTATTTTACATTTGTCTGACTAATTTTTCCCCAGTTTCATTCACAGCTGTTGCAGATGGCTGAGGAACTGCTGTTACCTGGTTAATTCATGATTACACCTGTTGTTCCACCGCTGGGAGCTCACTGAGACCCGACTGGATGAAATTTAAATGGCGTTTCATGGCAAAGCTAAGAATGACTTTCTACGGTTGAAAGCCCACATAAATGTAACTCGGTCAGTGGGAAAAATCCCTCTGGATTTATAAAATGCAACTGAAGGGCATTATAGTGCTCAAAGTACCTGAGGTTTTATTTTCACCCATCTTGAGGCAAGGGTGGGAAAACGTCTTTCATAGTTACACATTCGATTCTCCGATTTTTTTCAAAATGGACCTTTTGTGACAGGACTTCTGGGGCCTTAAATTTATTTAAAGGCTCACAGACAGGACACAAGGGAGCGTTCACTTACAACTGATTGAAGTTATTTCACTTGCATACATTTTAACACAGAGCCACTCAGGCCTTGCAGCACCTCGCAATCAGCCTCAACACACTGAATACAATTAACTGAGCCACCCGTTTGCCAGGCTGTCCTTGTGAGCCCTTGAAGAGAGAGAAATGTTCTTCAAAAAAAATCTGATTTTCAGCTTATGAAGTGCACATACTCCTTTCAGTTTAAACTTTCCATAAATCCTCAATTTTAACCTGTATTAAGTTCTGCATTTCAGTTCTTCATTCATACCGTGTTTAAAGTGTAATCATTCCTCCGTTATTATCTTAGATACCAGAGCGCGAAGAACAAACAGAACAGTACAGTCCCCAGGCTTTAACCCTCCACCTCAGTTCAGCCAGTATATTTGCAAATACCATTTTTGGCTTTGGATTGTGGACATGTGAGGTTAATTGAATTTGAGTAGCATATTTCCACAGATTGCAAAAGTAAAGTTCTGCTTTAAAAAAAACAGAGAATGTTTTGAACTTTTCAAATTGCTAATCTGGATCACAATCTCATTTTCAGTCACATAAGCCCAGACATCTGTTGTTCTAATTTACCGCTGCACAATACTCTTACAGTTCCCAAGTCTCATTCAGGACACCTTACAGTGCCAACTACTCCAGCAACAGGAATCCACAGGCTGTTACTCATATAAACATCCTCACTTTAAACGCTGAGATTAACCATCGGGGCTCTGTGCTGCTTTATTCGGTGGTCATTTTTTAAGGGCAGAGGAAATGGTTACAGATAATGGCCCACATTTATACTGTAAAAGTGCTCAGAGTGAAACTCGATGATCTGGGATGAGTTTCCCCAGTACACAGTCAAACCTCGCCCATAGGGAACGCAGTGCTGATTCTGGTTTTGAAAACGGGCCAGTGTGTTTGCCTTACAGGAGGAGGCAGGCTGTGCCTCTGCCAAAAAAACAAATGTCTGAAAGGATAATTTGTTTCCCTCCGTGTGAATCATATTGACAGCACAGATTCTGCCTGCAACAGTGAGCCGTTGTGAGACAACGGCATGACCGTGTGATGATGTCATGTTGCACCTGTAATGTAAACCCTCAAACTGGAGGTTTGCACATTTGCAGTGTTAAACATGTTAAACACAACACAACAACCATTTACTCAATAATTTGCGCTATAAGAATGGGATTAACGTCAGACGCACTCCCTAAGCAACAATTTAAGTGATAAAGGGCAAGAAGCTGAACTTCGTGCAAAGTCGTCAAGCGTCCAGTCAGAGCAACGCGGGGCTGTAAGTCCAAGCGCATTCCAGATTGCCAAAAACGCGACACGTTCTCAGATCGTTTTTAGCTCTTTCATGTCTCGCCGCACGCGCTCTTTCTGAATGGAGGAAAGCTGTGAGGGGATTTCATGCAGTTCCCTGCTCGTGGAATATTACAGAGAACTATGCGGCGATCGCCACTCGGGGAGCGTTCAGAGGAGCAGCGCTGGGACCGTGGAGGCCTTTCCTGGCCCAACCGGACTCACAAGGTTCACACACAACGTAAGACAGCCATGAGTTACCAGTCCAGAGAGGCAACATGACCTCCACTGGTTGCTAATTTTGGGCTGTATTTTGACACGAGTCGGGAAAGAGCAGGATTAGCAAGAGTCGGACATTTACTGCATCACGTGAGTTGGACTGATGCTTAGCTGTAGCAGTTGAGGACTTACTTTGAATTTTTAACATACTTGCCGATTCTGCTCTTTGAATAAACAAGACTGAACAATAAGGCTTTTATGATCCACATGATGAAAACTCAATTTTTTCTCCAGTATGAGCACGGCCATGTTTCATATGCGATAATAACCAGAGGGACTCGAGATGGAGGAAATATGCAGGTCTTAATTTGGGCGGAGCGGAGGGAGATGGACCTTCGATTAACGTCCCACCGCAGTTTAAGCTTAAAAAATAAAGCCGCAGTGTGGATTAAGTCACTCACTTTCCAGGGTATATTTATCATCCCGTCCATCGATGAGGCCTGTGCATTTGACAAGTCATGCAATAACGGGTTGTGTACGCGAGCCGCAATCACCGCCGCTGAGTAATGACTTCCATCTGCCCGCGGAAAATCCATGTGGCATCAATCTGGAGCGTGCAGAGCCGAAGATTAAAACCCTCATAAACAAACAGGCCCAGAAACTTCTCCGCCAACCCCAACCCCTCTATTCTCAAACTCCCCACCCCCAGCCCGCAGTCTCTCAGGAGCACAGCTGCATTGTGGGTGCAGCAGCAAAACAGAACCCCCCCGAGCGGGGAGAAAGTTTCCACGAATCTGTGGCGCGAGGGAGTAAACTGAAGGAGGAACTGTGAGCAACATCCAGCCGAAAGCTCTCAATCATCCCCCTCCAGCAGCATCACCTGACCCAAAGCCTGGAGGAGCCATCATAAAACTCAGGGCTGTGGAAATGCTCCCTGCAAACCTCTTCCCTCCATACAAACACCCTTTAGGGGAATCAGAGCACGCGCCCGTCACCTTATTAACACAAGGGACTGCAGGGCCTTAATGTACCCTCGAGGTCATTACAAACGCAGACGACTGACCGTGTCACGTTTACGTACGGATGGGATCGCCACTGCTACTCGATTCGGCAACAGTATGCCCGAAGAAGGCGGGGAGGGAAAGGGTTAATATGATACTTGGCGTTTGTCCAGCCTCTATTTCACGCCGTTGTACTGATTCGTTTGCCACGAGCGCACAGTCCCTACCTGCCAAGTTTCCCTCCCTATTCACCCCCCCTGCCCTGAACCTGCCAGATTCCATAAGGGGAAACACACCGCATTTATATTTCACGGTCAGAATGGATTTTCAATGTGTAAACCATTTCTGCGCATGACATCACCCTCGAGCTCTTTAAGTGTGTTATGCCGCGGCAGATCCCCTTCTGAGCGAGAAGAGTTTTCACTGCCGCGGTAATTTGCCCTGGAAAATGCTCCTCGTAACAACGTCTTTCTTGAGCCGCACAAATGTCGGCTAAAACTCCATTATCGCTTTAGCAGCCTGGATGATGATTTCTTTGTCCATTTTCTGGGGTCAGGAAATGGAGAGGGAAAACCGTCCTCTTAAAATGATGGCTGGGAAACGCTTGTTCAGGGTGAGAGCTGAAAGCACTGAGGTCATGAAATGCCAGGCATCGGAGGAGAGAACTTCTCCAAAATCCAGCTCTTCTAAAAATAAGGTTTTACAGTGGCAAAAGACATGGATGTTTACAAAATAGGACTGAAATATACATTTCATCATGGCATCCCGTAGCAGTCCAGAAAAGCAGAATCTCCTCAGTATGAACAACCGGCAAACTCCTTCAGCGATGGATTACGTTACATCCTAATTTTCTTCGTTTCTGGCACCGGCGTTGCTGATCACCACTCCCAAACGAGTGGAGTGTTTTTGTGAGCTTAAATGTCTTTGCGGTAATAACCGTCATTAGCCATTTTCTTTCACGACTCCCAAATAACCTCTCCAAAGAAACTGAAGCTTAGCGAACGAGAGTGAAACTCAATCTGTAACTATGGCAGGCATGCTATTGTCTTGCTATGTGAGACATGTGCTTCAGTGTTCACTCAAAGAAGAAAAACAGCCTGGAGTAATTTATGTAGCAAACAGACAAGACTTTAAGCCAAAATGACTGACACTACCAACAACACTACCGTGCTCACTTTACAATTAATGCTTAAAGATGGACAAATAGTTTACCCGATGGATTCAATACACACAGGCAGTGAAAGTTGACTAATACCTGTCACTCACGTTTCTCTCTTTTTCACGAACACACACACACACACAAAGATATACACACACACGTAAACACAGCTACATAAGGGTAGTCCGGCTACTGTTTCTGTGGGAATTGTACTCGTCCGTCACCACACTCAGCGCCATGCAGTACTTGTCAAACGTCAACCAGTTTCCTATTGAGTCCTGCAGTTTCTCCATGGTGCTGGAGCCTTGTCTGCATTCTTTCACAGGACAAAGCACCTTCAGCAGGAGCTTGGAACAGACTGGACTGGGATTGGTCGGTGAGGCTGAAGGTGTTCTCACAAAGAATGAACAGACTGGACTGTGATTGGTCGGTGAGGCTGAAGGTGCTCTCACAAAGAATGAACAGACTGGACTGGGATTGGTCGGTGAGGCTGAAGGTGTTCTCACAAAGAATGAACAGACTGGACTGGGATTGGTCGGTGAGGCTGAAGGTGTTCTCACAAAGAATGAACAGACTGGACTGGGATTGGTCGGTGAGGCTGAAGGTGTTCTCACAAAGAATGAACAGACTGGACTGGGATTGGTCGGTGAGGCTGAAGGTGTTCTCACAAAGAATGAACAGACTGGACTGGGATTGGTCGGCGAGGCTGAAGGTTATCTCACAAAGAATGAACAGACTGGACTGGGATTGGTCGGTGAGGCTGAAGGTTATCTCATAAAGAATGAACAGACTGGACTGGGATTGGTCGGTGAGGCTGAAGGTGTTCTCACAAAGAATGAACAGACTGGACTGGGATTGGTCAGTGAGGCTGAAGGTGTTCATCACAAAAGAATGAATCCTTTTAAAGCAGACAAATCGCAAAACTTCCCGGAGGAAATGCTCTAGTTGCTCAGAAAGGATTGGCTCATCATCAAGTCTCTGCATCACTCATCATCATAACCAAACCACATAAAGCCACACATGTCCATCAGTCCATCCATTATAAAACCTATCTGCTCCTGGTCAGGGTTGAGCTGGAAGGACTTTAGCCTATAAAGCGTTCACCAGACATACAAATAGCAAACAAGGAAACACCTTGGACAGCGTACAAGTCCTTTGAAGGGATCGCACACAATACCAATGAACAATTAAGAGTAAAAAGTCCCCAGGAGAAAGCCGACTCGGACACTGAGAGAAAATGCAAACTCCACACTGAAACTCACTCGTGGCTCGTGTTTCTTACCTGACCGCCATACATCAACTGAAGGAAGTATGCCCAACAAGAAACAGCTGACAGGAGATAACAATTATTTGCTCTTGTATTGGCGCGCAACGCAAGCTGCTGATAAAGCTTCCTCCAGATTTTTAGTAGATATTTAAATATTTGTTCAAGACAGGTTTATCTGTTAAATATTGCTAATGGTTCATAAAAGAGAGCTGAAACCTGTAAAACAGAGCATGACACATTTAAACCACACATCCCTCAGCATACTTAAGTTCAGGGGCTGAGCGTGGTGATTAGGTAGCAGGGTGTCATGTGCCAGCTCCCATCACATGACAGAGCGTTTTTATATCACATAAACTGCAGTACTTTTCCCATAGCCCAGCTCATGACATATTTCTGATATTACCCAAGGTACATATCACATTTGTGGAAATTTCATTGGCTGAGAGCATGGGGGGAAAAATCGCTCCATGTTAATATCTATTCCAACTGAATACCAAGTGTAACTTAGATTAAATCGGTATGGGTCAGCGCTGTCTCAAGCCAGCCAAGTGCCACTCATATCACTAAGTTCATGTTACTTAGCTAGCAAGCTAGCGTGCACGCAGTACTAGTTCATAACCATTATGTAACATTAGTTTGTCAGCAAGCTGCTCAGTTGACTGAATTAACAAACCATTGCAAGTTCAAACACTAATGTCTGCGACTAATTGACTGATTAAGATAGCAGAGGGGTGGCGTTAGCGCAGTGCTAACACATAATGGGCACTAATGGAATTTAAATTTCTTTTCTATTCAATTACGCAATCTTGGTCATGTCATATGAAAGTTATGAAACTCATTGTTGCAAATGCAAAATTTACTCGTTTCATAACTTTCATATGGCATGTCAACTGCCTGAAATTGCATATTTCAAAACAAAAAGTCAAGAATATTTTCTGGAATTTTGGCACAATTAACAGCAAGCAGAGATGTAGAGTGTAAAGTAGAAGTTAATTCAAAATGCCTAGACAGACAACGATGTCTTTTCCAGCAGTTATGACCACATCAGCTCTCATTCGTAGAAGCAAAGCCACGGCCTAGACACTGGTCCATAGTTCTGCCGGTATGCTGTGACCCTTCCTGACCGCTTCACAAAGAGGAGACAGTCTCAGGTTGAAGGCCCGAGAGAAAGGAACACGGCCGCGGCTTTCAAACCGCCCAGTACGCGGCACACAATGCAAAACAAAGCTGTTTTTGTTGTTGTTTTACTATGCAGAAGTTTACTCCCATGAGAAACGGCACCCGTGACATCATCTGATCTGACTGCGTCTTTGTGTGCCGGAGACAAAGGGCCCGAGTGGCCCCGGAGTTAGGAGAACACTTGTTCTTTTCACAGCCGGGCCCAGTGACATCAGCAGCACACGGTTCACCACCACAGGGCGGTGCTGGGGAGGGGAGGAGGGTGGGGTTTCAGGGGGTGGGTTTGGTGTCGGGACGGATGGGGGGGTGCCAGGACAAATACAACATTTGTAAGCCTGAATTGAGAGCAAATTAATGCCCTGTTGCAGAAACGAATTGGCTTTTCCATCTAAGGCCACTTCCCTCCCCAACACCCCCAATAATAAACAGCAGCTTCGCTCAGGCATTTCCGCCCAGACTGCAGTGCGAGTGGGAAGCGGGCGCTGACCGCATCGCTGACACGAATAAAGGGCGGCCGATCGACATGCCTGCCACCGCTCTCCTGAAGAGCGGAAATATGGAAGGACATCCTCGGCAAAAACAACCGTCCGCCAGGGAGGGTACTAGTTTTTGGCCTGATAGGGGTGCAAGTCCTTAATCACTGTCCTGTACGCCAGATTATTTTTCATAACCAAATAAGGGGAAAATTCCAGTTACGTACAATCTGATTGGCTTACAGTTCTAGTTAGGTACAATCTGATTGGCTGAAGTGTGGCTAAATAAGCAAGCGTCCTGTACTGCAGGTGATATCTAAATTTAAGGCCACAGTCCTAAGTCTCGACATGAATCATGAATTGACATTTTCCCAAAAAAACTGTAAGACCTCACTGTGAACTGCCTGTAAATCTGGCCCTAGGATTTCTGCACGCCAGCACTCCGCAGTATCTCTCACTCCTGAGTGCAGGAGTTTGGGATAATTTCTGCACGCCAGCGCTCCGCAGTATCTCTCACTCCTGAGTGCGGGAGTTTGGGATATTAGCTCGCAGCTGATCGTGGGAACGCGTTTCCATCAGTTAGCACGCACATTTCCTAAGGTTGGCGGGTAATCACCTGGCCTGTTGGATGCATCACAGCTCCACAGCGAGCGTCTCCCTTGGAATGAAACCCCCGTGGCACCGCACGCAATCCACCTTTCGTTTTCTCAATCAGATTTTACATGCCTATAGGGAGATGCAGTATTTATTTATAACTGCCATGAATCCTTGCGAGAAGGAAATTGATTTCCCCGGTGTAGAAACTTGACTTTTCCAGCCTTGTTTTGAAACTGCGTTCAAAGAGACTGTGAGTGAAAGGGTTGTATATATTTGTCAGTCTCAAGCACTGGCCCAGTTGCTCAATACACTGTGCAATGTTTACTGTAGCTGAGATCTTTCCGAGTCTCACGTGTCTGGCCGATTTGTGCCATTGAAAACAATATGCTCTGTGTGATCGCCCCGTTCCCGACAGAATGACCCAATATTTGCCGGTCGTCTCGCATGATGAAAGATGGATGAAACAGTCAGTTTGGAACGATTTTAAAAGAACGCGCATGGCAAAAACACCTGTCAGAAGCAATAAATTTCCTTTCTAGCTACAATTCAAATGATGTAATACAAATGCGTACATTTAGTTTGTGATTAAATATGCTTACTTCACCATGACATCAAATTTCTTCTTAAATCGCCATTTTCGAGGTGAGGCTTGTCCCAGTTCCTGTCAAAACACCTGAATCAGTGCCTCCAGTCCGTGTATTTGAATTTAAAATAATTTATTAATTTATGTAAAAGGTCAAGCTCCTCAGCAGGCGTTGAGTAATGTGCCTTTTTATTGCGATATGAAACCAGAGAACCCAGGTCAAAGTTGCGCGAGCAAGAGGAAACACACGTTTAAACTCCATACGGAGACAGTCCAGGCCGTTAGGGACTCGAACCAAAACCCTTCCTCTTGCGATGCAGCAGTGATAATCACAGCGACATCATTCGTCTGGTTAAAAAAAGCTTTCATACAGTGAGCTGCGACCGATAAAATCCCCACATGAGAGCTGATGGTCGGTTTCCCTCCTGCACAAAGGGCTGTTGTGATTCTTCATCAGCTTTAATCAGCTGAACCACAGCTAAGGCCCAGATGTTCTGTTTATGCACAAACACTCTTACCTCTTTCTCCAGCAAGAAGTTAATATTTAATACCCATTAACGTCTACATCTGCGCACAGTCGCTGCAGCCATTGTTCACTGGCGATATTCTCGTATAAGCACCGTCCTGCTGATGAAGCGTATCGCCTCCTAACTTTCAATGATTTTAACCCTTAGATGATCACGGTCTCCAACGGGCCAGTGTATTACAGAAATATCAATCAAGATCCGGCCTTAGTTAGATATATTGGGTAAACCAGTGTTTAATCACATCATGACAAGTGCATGAATGACCAAAGAATGTTTCTTGTGTGCCCAAGAAATATTTTAGAGCAATCTAATCCTAAATGAACACCGGTATTAGCTGAGTTAGCCAAGAAACAAAGGCCTGAACATACATGCAGCCACCAGGCCCAGAGCTGCCCTGTTCTCCATAGTGGAAGCCCTCAGTCACAGACTGGAGAATAAGCCCTCAGGTAAGTCAGTGGGTCAGGTTCTGGGCCTTGTTGTTATTGTAGTTATTTATTATGGTTATTCAGCAAACACTTTAATCCAACAGGAGCTGCGGCAGATAAGCCTGAGCAGAGGCCAATCCCCCTAGAGAAATAAGGGTTTAAGGGGCTCGCTCAAGGGCCCCAGCGCTGCTGTCCGGCGCAACAGCTGCGTGGATCTTATTGCGGAAACACTGACGCTCGCACCTCCGACCTGCAGTCAAACACCTCAGTCAAACAACTGAGGCACCAGGCAACAGTCTGCCCAGAGTCTTCACTAACACCCCCAGCTGCCTGTGCTATCAAACACAGGATATCACTCACATATTAACAGGCATGATGAGGAGTGCAGTACCTAAGATGCATCATTAAATACTGAACTGATAATTACTGCTGGTGAGCTGAAGTCTAACAGCCGAGTACGAAGAGTTTTGCCCCTGCAGTCGAATGTAGAGACCAGAGCACAGGGACTGGATTACGAGAGGCTTCAAACCGCGGTAAATAGACTGAACAGGGGGAGAGCATTTGGTCCACGTTCTGTGCTCTGATGCACTGGGGAAAACTAAGGTTCGAAACCCCAGGTGCGGCCAGCAGTCTCACACCTCTCCACCGAAGTGCAGCTGACACCTGTCTATCAAAGTAAAGACATTCCAAGCGCCCATTTTACCAGTCGAGTCCGTTGTAAATATGTCAGTCAAATGTTTACAGGAGTTCCATCTCGCGCAGTTAGGGGCCACATGTACACTACTGTAAAAGCTCAGGAATTCAGGGCTGACGTGACACGACCGCAAGAATGTTAATGTGACAGGGTGCTTTCCCAGGACTCCAAATGCAATTATGGCGTATTTGGAAAACCTTCCACTCTCAGCTAACTGGACGCGCACCTCGCCCGTCGTATCGGACTTGAGCCCGCCGAGCGAATTCCGCTGGAGCACAATTGGCCATTCATGCTCATTGAATTTAGGGATTTCCGTGAAGTGTGAAAAATAAATAGCAGCACTCAAGGTATTTACCCCCCGTCACACAAACGGGGTGAAACGCGAGCCGATTTTGCCGCAGCGAGACTGCACTCAGCTTACTGTAAGTGTCCACAGGCAGGAGTGCCCCCATCGGCCTCAATAGAGACAAAGGGGTAGGAGGTCGTGTAAGAAGAGACACTTAAAGAGTCTTTGGAGAGAAGAGAGAGGAATTTAATCCTTGTTCGCGAATCCGAAGGCGCGTAAAGAGGCGATATGGGAGGGGCAAATTGAGCTGTCGAGGTGCCTGATCGCAGTGCTGCAGGCCCTGGGCTCTACGTGTGAGGTAATGGGACTGTCACAAAGCGCAGGGTCTGTCCGATTCACACCTGCGTGCCCACACACAAACATAAGCATACACTTGTATACACACACCTGCGTGCCCACACACACACATAAGCATACACTCGTATACACACACCTGCGTGCCCACACACACATATAAGCATACACTCGTATACACACACCTGCGTGCATGCACACACACACAAGCAAACACTGGTATACACACACATTCGCGAACGCATTGACACACACTCATACGTGCACATACACACGCGGGCACGCACGTACAATCACTCACACACACACACACACACACACAAGCATACACTTGTATACAGACACACACACACATACAGAGTGCTGTGTTTCCTCAGGCTTCCTTTGACACTAATGACGGTTATGAAAGCTGTGTTAGCAGAGAAAGGACTCCGCCAGCAGCTAAGAGGAGAAACACACACACACACACACACACACACACACTTATTTTCATCCCTCGCTCTCTCCCTCTCTCCCTCCCTTCCTCCTTTCCCTCCCAACTTTCCAAACTGCTGGTTCAGGGGGAAAAAACAACAAAAGAAAAAAAAAACACACACAAAACGCATGATCCAGATCAAACGCCATGCCATTCCCGTGACGAGCTCCGTCAGCCGTGATTGGTCGGTCGAGGGCAGAGCGGGACGGTGATTCACGGCGCTGGCTGCGGTTCTGCCACAGCTGTGTGCTGCACCTGCAATACCCCCACCCCCCTCCTTCCACAGCGGAGATCCAAGCTGACAGGAGCAGGGGCCAGGAAATCAAACACATCATATCCAACCACCCGTCCCCCCCAATCCCCCAGCTAATTGATTTCTGTAAACACAAGAAGGGCCAAAGCCATTGGCTCAGGGTTTAAAATGTCTCAAGTTTACAGTCTGCGGGAAACAAAGGACGAGAGCGCCGTCCCCGCGGGGATTTCTGTTCGCCGAGCCACTCCACACAAACAACTCCTTTTATTTTACACCGTACCAATACCGGGGCGCAGGGGACCCCGAACCTTCCCGACCCCGACAACAAAACAGTATTAAACTCGCCATTACGCTCTTAATTAAAGGAGCTGCCACTTTATCAAACAGGGTTTAAAAGTCTTTCAGGCGGCGAGCAGAGGCTTGAAAGAGGGTGCTATTGCCAGGCTTTTGTCACACATATGTCCCATGCAGATGAATAGCATTGGGCTTTCATTAGCAGACCCATTGAGCTACAGTGTTTGATTAGCTGGACTGGAAACAGGGGCTGTGAGGGATCGGGTTTGGGGAAAAATAAGAGTCTAATCTGCTGCTGACAGTATCATGAGCACAAAATTAGGAAATTATTAACTTTCCACAGGACTGACAACATTCATTTCAGCTGAGGTGCTCGTTCCAGGGGTCAGAAATGAAGAATCCTGCCATGTTTTAGCAGCTGATTTTACTCATCAGTTCTCTGGCTGGAATGTCCTGTTCACCAAATCCAGCCAGTTAGAGCAAAAAACTGCAGTGGACTTTCACTCTGTGGGCCTGGATCGTCCTCCTGTGCAATTCAACAGAGGCTCTTTTGGCCAAATTCAAACACAAATCTAATTATGTTTCCAATTTTGTGATCATATGGATTTGGCAAATTTATGGGTAAAAATTTGGTAAACGCAAGGTAACAGGCCCGTGAGAAACAGGTGAACACCAGACAGTCCCGCAAATGAACTGAAATTGCAGACATGTTTTTTCCCCAGAAACAGAAAGAACTCCTTCAGGTTCCAGGGCTTTTGATACACTCACCACACATGACTGTTAAGAGTATCTCCAAACTGACAGTAAGAGGGCTACAGCTGCCAGAAACTGAACTGGCATCAAATGAGCTTCATTCATCGGCCCTCTGTGACCTCATTAAGCCACATTTGACACACGCACTTGAGGCTGGAGATTGTGCTGGTAAACTTCATGTCCACACTCGGTTCAGCAATGGCACTGGTAAATTACACTGAAATTTACCCCTCAGCTCTGTAACAGAATCAGCTGTCTGTATTACAATAAGAAATGTAGCCAGAGTAACTCGCTGTGTAAGAAGTCACAGCTGGGCTCTCAGCCTACCAGCCTGCACAGTATACTGGTCATCAGGAAATACCTGGCAGGAATCCGTTCAGTCTGATTTCCTGTAAGCCTTCATAGTTACGGAGAAGTAAAGATGCAGAGATTTGGAAAATTGTGACAGCAAACAGATGGAGCAGAATTCCACAGATTTCCCTTCAATCTTCGTCTCTCAGTCAAGTCCCACAGTCCCACCTCGTGATTCTGCATGCACTTGGAGCAGAAATCTAATTGGTTAACAAAGGAAGCCACAAACAGAAAATATAGCTACTTTTTACACAAAAATATGATGGGAGTGCACTAAATTGATCAACTGCAGTGGTTGATCAATTGCTTTAAAGCACTGGCGCACAAAGAATTATTTACAGTGTATTTCCGCCTACTAAAGGTGATCAAATCAAGGCATTTCCCAATAACAGTCACCAGAAAACGAGAAAAACACCACAGCCGTTGATCTTACTGAGCCTGTCATCGCCAGGTCGTGTTCACGGAGAGAGGAAGAGGGAGAAGACGACGCTGAATTCCGAGAAGAGTTACAGAGGCATTGCGGGACGCGCTGACGGACGGGGTGGGTAAGATGGCCGCCGGCAGAATGCCGCACAGACAGCCCTGATAGCATCGCTACTGACAGCACAACCTCAGCGCATTTCATCGGCACATTTATCTGAGTGCTGAAGGACTGTGCAGCGGAGGCGCGGGGTTACGCAAACACGCCGAGCCACAAAAACCAAAATATGAGTCAGTCACAAAGCTTTACATTTACCTTTAACCCTATAATTGCCTCAAACTTTTGGTAGAGCATATTTTGAGTCACTAATCAAATAATGTGTTGAACTTAACTCAACCTGATAGGGCAATTTCGAACACTCAGTTGAGGTATGCTATGCTGAAAAAATCCAATCAATTTCAATTTTAGCCAAAATATGCTGCCCTACTCTCCCCCTGTACTCAGCAGCAGGTACTGACTGCCTCTCTCATTCTGTCTTATGTTTAGAAAGGAAGATCCACGTGGGTGGCCGTCAGCGCTCCGAATTAGCAGACTGTTGTTCGGCCCAGCCCGCAGTATCTAATATCCCCAGCCAAGCTGCAATAACATAGCGCTGCATGTGCAATAGCTAGTGTCTTTCGCTCGCCTGCGTAGCGTAGCATCGATTTAACAGATCATTATATTTTCTGTCACAATAAACCGCTTGGGAAAGGCAAACTCTACAGCTGGTTAATAGCATATTTTCATCGCGGAAAGCAGTCATCTTCCCGGAGTGTGTACAAGCGACACGTGTTCCTCTCATGGAGGAATAAAGGGTGCGATTCCTCCACACTGGCGAAAGACACGATTCTCACTGACCTTCATTTACGCCCACGGTGCTTCGAGCGTAAGGAGAGGACAGTAAAGAGGTCGGCTCGTTTAAACGACTGTCGGTTTCTGTCACTCGATCGTCCCTGTAAGGCCACGTCTGTTGCCCTTCAAAGTCTATAAGGTCGAGGCAGGGAAAGAGACAGGAGCCAACAGCCACTGTCCATCCAGTTTCTAGCGTTCCCTCCTGGGTCAACTGCGATAATATTGTCCTTTAATAAAGTCGTTTTCCTCAGCGACTCACTCGCCGAGGGCGGGATGGGCAAATAAACAGGAGATCGATCAGCTGATGGCCGCACGGATAATAATAACAGTAAGGGAAGCTTGAGAAATTAATGGGATTAACACCAGTTCCACCGACGGGACACCCAAATGTTTGGGAATCAAAGATGTGTCATGACCCCGTGACCCGGGAGGGCAACTATGGAAACAGTGCTTCATGTGCATCCCCTCCTGGCAACGACCAAGACCAAGGCACGTGGAAAACTGTGCGTCTGGAAATTATCACGTTGAGATGCGATCACCTCTGCTGTGCTGTGGAGTGAGTTGGAAATACTCTATCAACTTCACGGTTTCCTGCAGGCCTGCTGAACGCCCTTATTCAAACAGATCCCCTTTCATTAGAGAAAATATCGCCGCAAGAGCTGCAGCTGCATGTAAACAGTGGAATAATCATTAAAAACGAATTAACAATCAGAGCTAAAAACTGGAGAGCGAGGCGACAGTAAACAGTGTGTTTGTAAAATTATTGCACAGTATCAGCACTGTAAATGCAAAAAAATGCTTTGCAGCTTGTCGTCATACTTGTTATAAGTTGAGTCAACTTCTTTATTTTTTGCAGCGCAAACTTTGTAGCGTTGCACAGTGTCCTAACAGAAGTGTCAGTGTGTGAAGTCTCTGGTAGGAGGAGGAGGTGTGTGTGTGTGTTTGCACAGCTGTGAGAGAGCAGCTCAGACTGCAGTAGCTCCTGCTCGCTGGCGAGAGGAAAGAGCTCCACAGGGTCGGCTCTCAGAGCGGCTTTATCACGGCCTCTTTCCCTTACACGGGAGCCTCTACCTCCCTCTCTCTCTCTCTCACCCTCTCTCCATCAGTATATACCTCTACCTCACTCTCTCTCTCTCTACCTCCCACACACTCCGTCCCTCAGTGTCTCAATCCTCCCACCTACCTCCCTGCTTCATTGTAAGAAAAGACACTGCTTTTTAGAAATGTAAAGATATAAATGTGACTAACACTGAATAAGCATTCTAAGCTTTGCATGCACTACATATTTTCTTAAGTTTTGCAGTATTTTTGGATCTTAAGTTAAGTCAACAAGTTCTGCGGGGACAATTGTACTGTTTGAGTTGTTACGACGACATGATTTGGGCTTTAGGAACTCAATATCTTTAGTTTTAGCTTTTTGGCTACTTAATTTTACTGTTTGCAGGCGTTCGTTTCTTTAATGTGGAAAATATGAGCCGGAAGTAAAATAGAGCCGTATCTAGGCAACCATTCCTGAATAACAATGTTGCTTTAAGACGCATACATTCTCACTGATGTGAAAAAAAAATTCAAAAACTTTGACTTGATTGGCAATGTCAAAGCCGTAAGGTGAAACGCAACTTAAATATTTCCATGAAAAACTGAAAGTTAAACTACAAGCAAAAGTTTTGGAAATGTGATTTAACATGTCAGCACGACTCAATATTTCAAGGCAGCCGGGTAACTTACTTTATTTTAAGTTCAAGTGGCTTATTTTTTATTACAGTGCTCTCGCCCTCTCTAGTTCATTGCAATTCAAGCTGGTTAAACTAAGAAATGAAAGTTCACCGGCTGTGTAAAAATGTGAGTTAACCAAACATGAGTACACTCAACTTACAAGATAAGCTTTGTTATAACTTACAATTAGTCAAGAGAGTGGATAACGTTAAGTTTAACTTTTGAAAACTAATGAGCCTGTGTTCACTAAAACTTCATCTAAAGTTTCATCTAAAACTTTCCGTGACAGTTGGAGTCTTAGTAAAGAACTAAGTTCTCCCACCCTTTCTGTTGCAGAAGCAAAACAATTCTAAACTAAATATAAATCTTAAATAGGCCACAAAGAATAAAATAACAATGGCAAAGCAGGTTTATGATTACACATAACCTAATTCTGACTCAATTTCTTCTCCCTAGAATACATACCAGTCACTATTAATTTAATTAGATCTGGTCTATTGATTCAGGCCCATTTGCCAGCTGTCAATTCCAACTTCCAGCAAAATCAACAAAAAGGATCAGGATTTAATCCTCTCCACACACCAGTTCCTTCCATTAAATTCCCTCAATTAGACTTGAATTCCAAACTTCATTGACCACTTTTTTACAAACAGGGTTGCACTCCACTTCCAATATGAAAGTGAGAGGTGGAAAACTGCACGTCACAGTTCCAATTTGAAATGTCTATATTCCCATTCATTTTCAATTACAAAGCGGTTTTATGAATCTGTTCGTGCGCGTCCAATTCATAATGAATTCCTTTTCGTGAGATCTGAACTCAGAAACATCCCATAAATTAAGTATTTCAATGGTACTGGCCCACGCCATGTGCAAAACTTTAAAAACTGAAATATGCTGAACATTTTTTTCTAAAAAAGTGAAGTGCCCATTCAAAACTATAACCTTAGTATCCAAAATCCAGCATAAAAAAGTGATTTGCACTCAAAGAGCTGCAGCTTGTAAATGCTCAACTCTGGCTGTAGAGCCCTGAAGCCGCTGCCCCCCCATGCTTGTGCATAGAGTGCTGTTTGATTATTAATTCAATGTTTATTCATATTAAACATTGCGCAGGTCCAAACTGCACCAAATTCGACACAGCATGTCTATACGTCCCCAGCAACGCACCCGCCAAGTGGGACGTAGATTGGATGAATGGAAACAATGTAAGTATGAATTCAACCAGCTAGCAATGCAACAGCCAAAAATACCCGACCAAATGCCGATGTCCTTCCACGAATTTGCAGAAACATGTAAAATGCCCCACAACTCTGCTATCATAACTTCCCTCAATGGAGGGGGTTTCCCTATGAGTGATTCTTGACCTCAGATCAGCAACATGCACTCAACCAGCATTTGTTTTTTTGTCTTTGCTAAGTTGGCAGAGGCATTTTATGTTTTTACCCGAAGCCTCCAATATTGTGAGTTTTTTTTAGAGGTAGGCCATCCTGTTGAATAGTTTTTGTGATTAAATAAAAACTGACAAATTCTTCCTTTGAAGAGGTTTTTTGAAAAGTTTTTTCCTTTTTCAAGAATTTCTAGTCAGTTTTAAGGTGAGCTATTTAAGCTGCTCTCCGGTGCTGCCTCTGCCTGCAGCTGTGCTGCATCACTCCCTGCTACTGCATCACACTCGCCTGCTGCTAGTTAACATCCCACCTTTACCCCTGCATCTACCAATGGGCTCCAAATTTTTCTAGGAGGGGGGTATTTTGGCACTCCCTGCTCTTTTCCTCAAGCTCAATGCGCCACAGGGGGTGTCAGTGTCGGAGCCTAGATGCCAAACTATCAGTGTATCTATATGGTAATGCTGATTATAACATTATAGATGACATATTTGCCATCTTGTAGTGCCAGCACAAAAGTCAGGTCAAATCTCTGTATCAGGAAATGAGTGGGTGCTGGTCTTGGGTCAGAGTTAACCAGTCACAGCTGATCTCAGGTCAGGTCCGTGGGGAAATCAGTTGGAGCTGGGCAGTGCAGTGCTGCTATTTGGCTGCGCTCAGATCAGCAGCAGGAAGAGGCACAGTGACACGTGATGAATGCCTGTGCACCCGCCAAGCCTGGCTGCTCTTTACTCTGGCAACTTTCCTGAAAACCAAATATCCTCAAGGACTAATGTCCTCTCTGTCATCCAAAACAAGCAGGCTTTGATTCATGCACACCAGCTAACCCTGAACCTGCTAAGTATAGTCTGCAAACAGGCATGGGCTGCCAGTGACACGCACGCACGGTCACACACACACACACACACACACACACACACGTACAGCACACACAACCTCTCTCTCTCACACACATATACAATCTCTGTCTCATGCATGCATCCACCCACACGCACCTTGGCGTACACACACACACACACACACACGCTCATTGACATATCATTAGCCACCGTCCATTTCTATCCCTGTGAGGACTGCTCCGTGACCACGCGGGTTTTGTAACAAACTGTTATAGTTGGGCTCGAGAGAGCCCTTCCAGGGTGTAAATAAATGAAGGACTCCAGCCATAAATCCTCCCGGTGACAGTGGCCAAAAGTTTGGAGAACACAGTGTTCACTCTTGTCCTCTCCGTGCCCCCAGATTCACATCTTCCCTGCTGCAATAAAGAGAGAGAGAGAGAGAGAGAGAGAGAGAGCTGTCTCCCATACAGCTGGCACTCGCTCAGGTCACTGCCGTGCCAAGAGTATCTTCAACACTACACTGCTAATGCAACACTACACTGCTAATGGGAGGAGAGAAGGTAAAGAGGGGCTAACAAAATAATAACAGCAGAAACTGACAGTCCTGCTCTCTTCCCCAAAAGAGTTCCTTGGGTCGGCAGCGTGTGTATAATGGGGAAGAAATGTGTTTTGCTCGGAGAGAGGGGAGGGCTTTTGTCGACTAAGAGCCAGATTTAGCTCGGTGTGAGCTTTCGGGATAACAACACCGCTGAACCAAATATTGCCAAAACATTCCGCGGATGGTAGTGATATTAAAATAAACCACAATCTCGTGCTTTTTTTTACTGAGAGAGCGAGAGAATCCATCTGCTCCTTACAGAAAAAAGAAGAGTTCTGTAAATGCCCTTCCAAAGGACACAGATTTCTAATTGAAAAATAACAACTTGGCTACCACACAGTGTTTTCTCAATGCTGCTGCATTGTAGTGGCAATGTTTTAACATTGGCTGAATGTTCCAGTAACATTGTGAGAACATTGTTTTAGCTTATATATACTTTATTGCGCAGGAGGGCTATAGTATTTTAGAGCCTAAACTCAAATGGGCTTCATGTGCTGAACTGAAGTTTTCTGCATCTCAGTTTGAATTCTCCTCTGTCACAAAGAAGCAATAAAATCATCTATCAATTACAAATAACAGAATAAATTTTTTTAATTATTTCCCTCATTGAAACATAATTCAAATAATGTCTGGTAGACATCTAGACATTGCTAATGCTAAATGTGAATTAGCGCAGCATATTTAGTTGAATAATACGGCTATTTTAAGGAGTTGAATTTAACAAATAACAAACAATACCTATTTGGCTCAGATGTACAGAGACTATTATTTCAGCAAAAATTTTAAAATGAGCAGATATTACCTGAGCAGACGTTTGCGCATTTACAATCTATGCTGAAATATTTCTTTCCATACTGCCAACCACAAATACACACCAGTGCCTCAGAAATACACAACATGACTGTGCGTTCGAACCCCCAGTCAACTGAGCAACTACATGCTGCAGCGTCCAGTTCTGAGGTGTCCTTCTACACTAAAACACAAGAGCACACACATCAAATAGGCCATACAGGTGCGCTGTACCTCAGGGCTGCCCAACCCTCATCCTAAAGACCTACAAGACCATCCTGGGAGTTTTATTTTAGGTCCAATTTAGCACACCAGCCTCCAGGAGCTGGAGTAGGTTTCCAGCAGTTGAATGAGGAGTGCTTTGATGGGGCTTGCAGCATATGCAACAGGCTAGCACAGGTGCAGACCACTTCTCAAAAAAAACATATCCTCTCTTCCTCCACTGTTCAAGTATCGGGCTGCCCCTGTTTATGTGACATAACAAAGAGCTCATTTGAAATATATTATCGTCACTCATGGTGGAGAGAATCGACGGCATTGGTCCTGATTTTCCATCCAACTGAAATGGCCACATGGGAATTGCGCATCCCGCATGTCACCCATTTCATCGCGCCAGTTCTATAGGATACGAAGCGCAAATAGATTTTCAGTTTTCTGACTTTTTGACTGCTGTTGCTATAGCACCGCCAAGCGTCAAACAAGGCTCATAGCGCCTGAATGTTTGGACTATTTTTCAGTATACCCTCTTAGCATCGTTTTCAGCAGCTCTGAGATTAATGTCGCCCTCCAGTGGATTTTTATGTTGTTGCAGTAAATTAACACAAAAACACGTTTCTTTTCCCCAGTCGCCAAGTGGATGGTGATATTGGAATGAGTGTTGTCCTTCCGCGCGTCCGTCCGTCCGTCCATCACGCTTCTTTTCCGGGCCAGAACCCCTAAACTGTTCAATATTTCTCAAAATAATTTGATATTTGGATTCATCTTATTGAGTAGATGTGCCTGTTCATACTTTTGTCTGTCCTCCTGTCCATCTGTCCGTCCCTCCACCATATTTGGTTTCCAGGCCTGATAACAGCCATCCCATGGCAGGAGATCTGAGTATTTCATGCTCGTTTTCAGTGACTCAGAATCGACTGAATTTAATGCAACCATTCGCAACATTAACTGTGTCCTCATCAGGCATTGTGCATAAGTGAGAAGTACAGCGCTAGTAAAGAAAACAAAAAAAACAAAACATAAAATCCACGACTGTGGGAGTATTCTGGCTGTCAGACATACTGATATCATATGAGGTCTTTGAACGCTAAGGGAGAAAAATAGCATGAGATATTAACTTACTGCACGCTGGGCTCTTCGATTTGCGTGGAAAAACAGCGTCAGGCCTCCGCCCACCGAATTCACTGACCCCAAATTATGTGGTTCCTTCCGAGCATCAATTATGTGACTTATTTATGTTCTACTGGGCTTCAGTTTTACCACTGTGGTTTCTCCGACACAAGCTAGGGTGAGCGGTGCCAACTGTCCCAAACCGAAAATGCACGCATTCAGAATTTTACACGACTTGATTATGGGGATCAGCGTCCTGTGATAGAATGCAGGGGCACTGTCTGCAGTAGCCCAGTAATTCTGATTTCAGTCAGGGCTAGCAGTATTAATGGGGCAGAAATGCTCTTGTGCTCTCCCACACCGTTAGCTGCTGTGGATGAGAGTTTACGCAGCGATGAGAGGCAGATTTGCTCTCTGGGGATGATGTCTCTGTGTATTCTGACTCACCGCAAAAATAAACAGGGCATCAAAGCAATAAACAAGACCTCTATCCTGTCTGGCGAGATTCGCAGTCACGATGCCATCTCTGCGCAGCCGTTACAGCTCAGAAAAGCTTCTCGAAATGGCTCGCGAATAAACGCGAGGGCGAGCGCTTCGGTTTTCTCCTGATAAGTCTCCTCTGACTGCTTATATCTGTGTGAGTAAAAGCTGCGTTGTGGATTGAAAAATGTTGTCTGTTCCGGAGAAGGCCGGGATAAGATGAGCCCTCCCCCTCCTGAGCCAGATGGGGCGAGTTGTTTTTCCACTATGAGGTTCAGTAAGCGTTACTATGAGCGTTAAGCTCTGCCAGCAAAGCGCATGATCTCATGATCGAAATGTTCCATCCGCTTCAGTGCAGAGATAAAGCAGAAAAATACATCCCTCATGCAAAACAGCCATGACATCATCCCTCCCAATGTCACATGACCTGGCTGAAAGAAGGCCAACTCAACCACAGGCAGCACTCCTCAAAGTTAGGACAGAGTTTAACAAATGCATATGAGTTTCAAACAAAAACAAACAGGACTGCAGTATGTCACTTGGTAAAAATGCACATCGACCTCGCAAATACCCAAGCCAGGACAAAACATTCATGCAATCCTGCTTCCATGCAGTTACATTGTTATAACACTCCAGAAATACTGTGAGAACGTTTAGAGTTAAGCAGGTATATGCTGGGCATACTTTAATATGAAGATGTGTGATTCTGCAGTGATGATTATACACTTCACAAAACGATGGTAAATCAGAAACCAAATACTATTCAAGTATTTATTTATTATTATTAAAAAACAGAAAACAATTTATAGTAAAAACAAAAATAATGTCTTTTTGAGAGGAAAAAGTCAAAATCTAGTGTGCCTACCCTTTGCATTGATTATCGCTTTTAATCTTTCAGGCATAGTTTTCACACTTTTTTAATTTCCTCACTTGCTAAACCATTCCATACGATTTCAAGTTCGTTCCAAAAAGATTCATTTAATGTTAGAACAGATTTGTTTATCTTGGTATCAAGCACATCCCAGATTTGCTCAATCGGATTAAGGTCTGGATTTTGAGTGGGCCAAATCCACCAGGTGATTCTTTCCAACTGAAGTAATTCTCGCACAATTGAAAAGTTTGTTTTGAGTCATTATGTTGTTCCCTGACCCATCAGTCTCTTTCCAGATGGCAATGCTTGCCTCACGAAGATGCTATGACGCTTCTTTTGTTCCATGATTCCGTCGATTTTTATGAGATCACCAGCTCCTTCCGAGCAGACCGAATGAACTCCAAACCATAATGCTACCACGTCCATGTTTCCCTGAAGGGGTTAAACAGTCATTTTTTAAACATTCTCCAACTCTATGGCGCTTGGTGGTGTTTCTCACAGTGCCATGGCAGCATTTAACGTCTCCAGAAATTTCTCTAAGGGACCAGCCAGCACCATGTAAAGCCACAATGCGGCTACGAACAATTGCAGAGAGCTCCTTCCATTGTGCCATCATGTTTAACACTGTGACTCTGCTCAAAGTTAATGTCACCTTATGTACTGTATACCAACTGACCATTTGAGGTAATTTAGCAGAATAATGCTGCATCAAACCAGTTTAAACAAATTTTTTTTAGCATCAATAATCATGGAATGAGCCTTTAAACATGCATTCATGCCATATGCAAGAGTCAAAAAAATAAAATATGCGATACCTTTCAATTCTTATTAAAAATTGATGTATTCACTGATTTTGTTTAGAACCCATATTTTTACCTCTATATACTTGTGGGAATGATTTTTTGTTCTCAATGCCTACAGTAGTATTATTCAATACATTTTTACCAAAAAATTATAGAGAACTAATGTACAGTATATTAGGACCACTTTTAGATGAAAGTGGTAATTATAATATATAACATAATCGTTATTATAATCATCACTGCATACTACTGAATGCAGTCTCTTCAAATCAACACTGCCTGCAAATCAATGATTCATGTACCAAAAATTCAATTTTTGGACAAAATTTGGACAGATCCACAAATGTTATTGCCTCAGAAAAGAATAACACCTGAAATCAACAGTCTTATGATTGTAAGACTGCATTTGTAATGAAAGGGGCATCTTAAAATGATCATTTCGGGCGTGATAAGGCTTAGACTTTGATCACATGAAAAATCACACATCCTGGAATGGGTGCAACACAAAGTCAGGTATCAGTTTACACTACCTTCAGACCCCGGATGTGTAATATAGGGCTGATTTCACAGCCACAAAAAAAAAAAACTGGCCCATTGTGGGCACTAACCAACTCTGCACTTACCCAGTGCTCTTACAGGGCAGAGATGCTGGTAGAACCCTGTGTAGAACAGAGCAGCAAAACATGAGGGACTAATTTCCATTCACCCGGTCGTCATTGCATCAGTATGACTAACATTAACCACCGATCTGAAGCATTTATGAGGGCAAAAACAATGCTCAATAGTGGGCTAGCCAAGTAGTTCGTTTTAAAACCCTTAAAACACCAAACCTTTCTATAAGACGGCAGTGAAAGTTTTGTTTTGTTTTGGGCCTGCTACTGCCGCATCTGTAGATGTGTTCGCTGCCTTCAGCCAATTTGTAGTCATGTGACTCGAACTTGCGTCCCACATCCCCAACCGAATCTTCCCAGTTTTTAGATTTAAACTTTTACTTCTCTCGTTACTGTTAACCGTATTAAGTCCTATTAAGAAAAATGCTTTTTAAAATGTAGGCTTTGCTCACCTCCCGGAGACCACCGGGAAGGGAATTCCGCAACGATATGTCGTGGCTCTTAATATGCAAAAGGGACCTGAACACAGACGCAAACAAAACGATAAAGAGTCAAACCATATAGTTTCGACCTTTTTCCTTCACGAATGCGATAACAGTGCAGCCTTAAGCCGCTTTCACACTGGACGCGAAACGAATTTTTCGCACGACGGATTACATTCAAAGCCAATGCGAAGACTTTGAATGTAATCTGTCGTGCGAAAAATTCGTTTCGCGTCCGGTGTGAAAGCAGCTTTACTCAATAAATACTCTAATGCTAGGCTAGTCAGCTTGTTAACTTCAAGTTGGGTACTCTCAATGTAGGTCGGTGACTAAAATTAGGCCTGGGGCGCCCCGGTGGCTCATCCGTCTGGGTGCGCGTACCGTGGGGGCTGTGTCCTTCCCGCGGCGACCTGGGCTCGAGTCCGGCTCGGGCCATTTGCTGCATGTCTTACCCCATTCTTCTCCCCGGCCTTCCTGTCTCTCTACACTGTATGGCTATCGAATAAAGGAAAAATTCTTAAAAAAAAAAATTAGGCCTACCGTCGCCGGACCTTTTTTTTTCAGATAGTCAGAAAAACTGTACATGTCCTTTCATGTATTCTGTTTTGTTTCACAATAAATTAAAAAAAAACAAAAAAAAAAACAAAAACCAAAACTACTTCACCTGGTGACAGGCGAGGACACATTCGGGGAAAAATCAGTAAATTAATTAATGTTCGACGTATTCTCATTTCGCCAGCGCCTGGATACTATTATTAACTATTGGGTTAAAGTTACGTTTTTTTTTTTTTGCCTTACTTTAGTCACCTTAAGAGGGTGAGCGCCTCTTCTTGTTTATAAGAAAGGAGGCTAATGAGGAAACAGTATTTCTTGTCGAGTTGAGAAAAATTAAACAGCCGAAAACGCTTCGAAGCCGCCATCCCTCGGACACCTTCTGAGCTCGCGCGCGCTGCGGTTACTGACAGATGAGAGGCCGCGCGCGAGTGCTGGTTGCCGCTCAAATTTTTGGTTACCCCACCTGAGTCACGTGACGGCTGTCGGCCTTTGTCCACCGCTCCACAGCGACCGGATCCGGCCTTCGCAATGTGTGAACGGCTGGATGGATCCTCCTTGTGACAATGATGAATAAAATTACTAATGGCTGCAAAATCAGCATTTCGTTGGTTGTTTTGCGATCATCATGGAGTTTGTATTCATTACAAAGCTAGTAGCCTGCTTCCACCAGGTCTAAAGTCCTACCGTGAATAGTATTGCATATGTTGATCTCTGATGCTCTTAGGACTAGGCTACTAGGTCCTTGGACAGCCGGGTATTGTGTGTGCAGAGATTCATAGCAAGTAGAAGTACCATCAGATAACATTAACTAGCTGTTAATCTCTCTGTGTGTTCATTTTAATGTTTTGAGCGATTGTTCACCATCTTCAATCATTTCATGACAGGTTGGCTGTGGTCACGAATTTCAATGAAGAATAAAAGCCCAATGTTCAATTTTTTTTCTGTTGGTATATTCTAAAAGTGAATTTGAGTTGAAGATATTATTTATATAATTAAATGCATGACCGGTGAATTAATAAGCTGCTTATTAGGTTTCTGGAGCCTTTCCAAGTATTCCTTCTATTTTTTTTTTTTTCCTTAAACCGGACACTAACATAACACAGAAATGGTTTAACTCATTATAATTGGCTTTGTCTTTAAATTCTCAATTTCCTGATGAATGGTTATTCTTAAGTACAACGTGTCCACATTTCACCATTTAGAAGCCAAGTGACTAATTTCTTCAGTGGAATTTTATTTCAACAGAACACAATGTAAATGTAAAACTTTTATTCTTAATTTCCGAAGTAATGTGGATTAAAGGGTTTCGTCATATGTTTTACAATTCATAAAAATAGAAAAATAGAAGAATTGTGACAGGTTGGAACAAAAACTAGCTAATCAAAAAAAAAAAAAAAAACAAATTGGAAACCACTGTCCTCGTGAAAAGTATTTCTTATTCCCCTTGTACTGCAGTCTCTACTGACATCTCTTGGTTGTAGTTTGCCACTGCAATTCAGTAGTTCGCTGGTGGAAAAATGGTTACACATAGTAAAATACTTAATTTGTGCTGCACATTTGCGCAAAGGGCTCTACAGTATATTGCAGTTACAATTAATATAGAATTATTAAATATATGCACGGAGCGTTCAATCAAACGTATCAATTTCATGCGATAAAGTCGGTTGTGGATTACAGCACATCATTAACTTAAGCTTATTATGAACTTGGAACATGTGCGCGCCAACGTATTTATGACAGGGATATTAAGGATTACTGAATGTAGGCCAATATGGAGGGTACCATGCCTCCCGAGGAGCAGCGTGAGTTTTATTGCTTTTTGTTCCGTGCATTTTTATCATTTGATTTCATAATGGCCTAGGAAGATGTGTGGTGCCCTGAGACATTGCAATAGGGGTAAGTTACTCTTGAGAAACTAAATTGGAAAATCTGCTCAAACAGACTGATGTTTTAAAACGAATACTGAGCAAAGGCTCCATTATGACTTTGTTCATCATTTTAATCTTAAATCTATCAATGCCTTAAAAGACGTTTTTTTAGAAAATAAATGTATGCTTTGATGTTCAGTCTTGAATTAGAGCTGCTTGCATTTTTATGAATCTTCTAAATGTGCCACAGCATAATCTCATTACGATCAGAAATGCCCGTAGAGGAGTGCTCATGCACTGAAACTGCTTCTCTTCCTCAGTCTCATTGACTAATGTGATTCTCTCTTGTGCACCTTCCCTCAGCTTCTGGTGTTAAACTCTCTCAGCTTTCGTGCACACCGCCGTGCACCAATGCTTTTATTAGTTTTTCAAGGCAAATATATGAATCTGCTTGGCTCCCGGTAGTGATTGACAGAAAGAGTAGTTATTGGACCATCCCCCTTGTCCCAGCATGACCCTTCCCGTACCCACGCCCCGGCCCTCATATTCCCAGGCCCGAGAGAACCTCGTCAAGGCCATCCCCCCGAAAATCATCTGCCTGCTGGCGTGCGGAGGGAGAGACTGTCGTTACGAGGGCTCGGCCTGCTGGAGGCCCTCCCAACAGGCCATAAGGGGGGTCTTCTCCACGTGGTGGGTCTCTCCCGCCTTATTACCGCCATTTTCGAAAAACAAAGGTGATCCGGACTGATGGCGGGACTGTTCTTCCCTGTCCCTAGGGTGACTGACAGCATTGTTGCCATGGCGAGACCGTCGACACACCTAATCAAGCGGTACAGCATCATCGAACAGTTCCAGCGGTGAGCAGACAGAACATGGCCTGTAAAAAAAAATACTCCTGGATAACCCCCACCCAGATCTGAGTATTTAATATTGTCACCCCGCGGACATGTAACGCCATGAGTAGTGTGCTTAATAGTTGTATCAAATGCATTTAATGTGGAACACATTTAACACATGCATCCAGCTTTGGTTATCCGAGGAGTGGTATGAGGACCACTGCAATTGACGTTACTGAGGACAAAGCACCACAGTGAGATCTGCAAGTTTAAAATCAACTTTCTTGTCAACCTTTGCTGAGCTGGTTTTGTGCAGATGAGAGCCTGAGTGGCTATGGTTAAAATATATAGTGTGCATTCCAGTGAGCAGGTGGTGCAAGGAGAGGTCTGAGGTTTGGGACCTGGACTGGGCTATTCTGTTTGGACTTTGAGTGTGTTTGTATGGGCTGCCTTTAACAGCGCAAAGCAATGCTTTTGATTTGTGAGCGTGAAAACCTACCCATAGATATGAGTGTGTGAGTGAATGATATACTGTGTGTGCCTTGTGATGGATTGCCAGTCTATTGGGCGTTTTCCTGCCTCTCGCCCAGTTCACTCTGGAGTAAAATGAATTTCTTGAAATGCCAGATTGGAAATAAGCTGTTCAACCCCCAACACTCGACAGGCGCAGTTTTCATCAAACACAGCAGACGTGCATATGCACTGCAGAGAGAAATGGACTAATTAAAACCTTTGCATGGTTTATTAGGAGAAATGAATTTCTCTTGGCGCATGGCATGGCAAGATGCAATGCAGCAGTCAGGAAATTCCTGGTCGGTCTCTCATCATTGCAGCTGTGTCTGTTTTCCATTCTCTTCAGGCTAAAGATCAAGTCTATTATCAACATGCAGCTGCCTGGGGAGCACGCTCACTGCGGACCACCGCTGGAGCCAGGCAGCGGATTCACGTACTCCCCACAGACCTTCATGGAGAATGGAAGTGAGTTTGCGCATATTTCTGCTCTGCTGCTGAGAATGCCGGGCAGAGATGTGAAACCCCAGTGTTTACAGCAGGGATCCCCAAATGTGGTCCACGAATCAAAATCTAGCCCTCGTTTTCTTCACCTTCCACTTATTAACCTCTTCCACCCTGCCGTCCCGTGGGTTTGTAAAGTGCAGCTGCTTTATCCATATTTCTGGATCTTCAGGCCTATTTTAAATTGTAGTGCAGATTCCAAGGATTCTAAAACCTCCAAATATTTCCTTCTGAATCACAGAGAAATGAGCACAGAATGATGTGTAAGATCTAGTTATTTTCCATTTGATGCAATGCTGTGGCCATAAAAACATGGCATCCCGGGTTTGAATATTTCACTCTATGAGTATGATGTAGCTTCAGTGAAGTGCTGTTAGCCGCAGGTATAGAATATGTATGTGACATTGTCCTACAAGACGGGAGAAAAATGCTTTTTATAACTTTGAACTGATATATGGGGACATTAAAAAAATAGGGTGTTAGGGGTTAAGATCATTATTGTCACCAATTGACCACACTGTCTTTACACCTGACTTCCAGATAAACGGAGGGTGGGAAACCAATAGTTCTCGTCTCTGCACATGAGGACTGTGATTTGGGGAGCAGGGGTCTCCAGTTTGTGTGGTGTCCTTTCAATCATCCACACTGATTTGAGAACAGGCCCGCCGAGGCTGAAATTAACATTCCTGATGTTCCTCGTATGCTGCTTGTTGCGGTCACTGTGATACAATTCTCTTGCTTCAGCAGAGTGCTTGTGGGATTTGAAATGAAACATTAAATATATGGGAGGTTAAGGAGCTTTAATTTCCAGGTATTTATATCCATGTCTGATGATCTATGAAGGAATTTGAGCGCTTTTTTATACCCAGCTCCCATTCCTGGCAAACAAGTTCAACTGGACATGTTTTCATGGTCTTAGAAAGTCATTATATGTTAATGACTAAGTCATTAATGACTTACTGAAGTCTATGACCCATTTAAGTAAATATCACCCAAGGCTGGATACTGCCGCCAAAACAATAGAAATTGCGTCTTTCGATTTGTGTCTGATGACCTCTGCTGGGCTTAAAGTGAATGGCTGTTGAAAAAGCTGAAAATGCCGAGAATTGCGGTTCATAACGGTTTTAAGGAGCTGCGTCACGATTACTGCGCATGCTCAAATTTACATCCTAAGAAAGTGAACCTGCTCGACTCCAAGTCAAAATCTGATTCCATCCTTGCCAATCCATCTTCGTTTTGCATTGTATTTACATATTTTAGTTACTCTGGCATCATGCTTTTAAACCAAGGAGCTTTCCATGGAAATTGGAGGATTCAAAGCACTATTTTAAGCATTAGCCGAGGGATACAAAGAATGTAAGCTGGTTGCCATCGCCAATGATCATAGAAGAAGAAAAATACCTTCGAGATTTGCAGTTGAGCGGATTTAGTTAAAAGTAGTGAGCATGCCCAGTAATCGTGACACAGCTCCTTTAAATCGTTTTTATTTACATTTTTGGCATGATTCATAAATATGATTTTTTAATTATCCAATATTGCACTCCCCATTTCATGGCTCTGTCTGCACCTAGGGTCATGAAAAAAAGATAGTATCACAAACCAGTGCAAAAATGGTCTGTTTAAACCAGTGTTTCAGTATGAAGATTACAGATTCCTCTGAAGTTGAGAATGTTAGCTTCTCTTAAATTACTCTTTGCTCGAAAGGTGAAACGTTCATGACCTTTAAGCAAATCTTGAAATAGGTAAAAACCTTTGCTTGATTGTTCATCCTGTTCAGTTCAATGGAAATCAAATCTGAAGTCTAAGTATGAGAATAGAATGCTCGTTGCGACTGTCTTAATTTTAGGTGCTGATCAAGATGTATCACTAACTCCTGCCTGTGCTTTGCAGTCTTCTTCTACAACTTCGGAATGACGGATTTCGGAGTGTCATCCCCCGCAGGAATGCTGGATGCGGTGAAGGTCCTGGCGTTTGCGGTGGGGGAGGGGAGGGTGGCAGTGCACTGTCACGCTGGCCTGGGGAGAACAGGCAAGTCTCACACTACAGAATAATCAAGACATATAAGCCCATCATATCCAGTAAGCCAACTTTAGACTTATATTTAGACTTTTTTTCCAATAAATTTTTTTTTTTGTGTTTTTTTTTTTTTTTTGCTGAATTATGTTGTACAAAAAAGTTTGGTGATGATGTGAGGGGTTTAAATTATTTAAATATTTAAGACAATATTTAAGACAGTATTCTAATTGAGAATAAAAAAAATTTTTAAGTGCAAGACTAGATCACTTAATACTTTTTTTCAGCACACTGTATGTTATTTTTCAAATAGAGAATTGAAATAGTTTTGCGCAAAGCAATGAGGAGAGAGATGTAATAAGCTAAAATGGATTAAAAAATCTGGCATGTATTTCCTTAGGTCTCCAACTTCAACATTGAGTGTCAGTTAGTGGTTGTGTCCACTTGATAGTGTTAGTTTTCCAACTATCTTAAATGTATCTGTCGAAATGCCAGACGTCCATTTCAATCATAACACTCTGGCAGTAAAAAAGCTATTTAAAAAGCCACTTTACACCGGACAAAATTTGTTAAAATTGACCCACATTAAAGACTACATGGCCAAAAATATGAAGTCAGTTCTTGGTCTGGGTCAGTATGGCTTGGTTTGTTCTTAGCCTCTCAGTTCGACTGAAAGAAAACAGGATTCTGTTGCAAATAGTAACTTTTTATATGATTTTGCACCTCCAAATGTCTGAGGAAGACTCTTTCCTGTTTCAGTCTGATAATAACCAGCGTGAGGCTCACACACGTTTGTGAAAATTGGCCAAAACGAACTTGACTAACCTGCACTGAGCAGTGACCTCAACCCCATAAACACTGTTGGGAAAAACTTGGGAGCTGACCTGGAGTCATGTCCCACCATCACACAGCCTGAACTCAGTAATGCTTTTCTGCCTGAGATACAAGCACATGCAAGATGTTCTAACATCTTGTAGGAAGCCTCTCCATGGGGGTGTGAGCTGTTATAGCAGCATATGGGGGACAAACATATTATCACCCATAATTTCGTAATTTGATGTGGATGCACATACTCTCGCCCGAGTAGTGTACTCATTCACAAGATATGAATCGGTATGGCCTCTAGCCTCGGTCCGCCGAGGTTTGGGCCTTGTTTTGAGAAAAAATGTCCCAGTTTTTCTGCTCCTTCCTGTGTTCCTGAGAGAGGAAGTGATCGGTGTGCTTGTCCTGCAGGGGTCCTCATCGCCTGTTATTTGATCTTCACCTTGAGAGTAAGTCCCAGTGAGGCCATTCATTACGTGCGCATCAAGCGCTCGCGCTCCATACAGACGCGGGCGCAGATCGGCCTCGTGTTCGAGTTCGCCCGCCTGCTGGCCCCGCAGCTTGTCCAGTTCCCCGATGTGACCTGTGTCCACGGCACCCCCTTTAGTCTGCCGCAGTACCTGCGTCACCAGCGCGTCCTTTTGCATGGGGAGGAAGCCCGCAAGCTGAGAAACGTGCCCAAAATCATCCACTTCCTGTGCGCCAGGCTAATGGCGCTAGCCTGGGGTCAGGGCGACTGTCCCGTGGCCAGGCTGGAGCTGGAGCGTGCGGGCGATGTTCTGGAAATGACAGCGACGGTGCGGGATACGCTCAGAGCTAAAAAGTTTACGTCTATCCTTCGAGATTCTGGGCATTCCCGAAAAGCTCCTCACAGCTCCGTCCCCGTGTGGGATGATCCGGACGGCTTCCTGGAACGCAAGAGGGAGGTGCTTCTGAAGAAGAGGAGCTACAGCGACTCTGACCTGTGCAAAATTGTTCTTTACCAGGTAAAGTCGCAGTGTCTGCTGGTTTCCTGAGTGTTTCCCCACAAGTGATTCATGTAGGTTACTGATTGGCAAAAAAGTCCATACACCTTGTTCTCAAGGCATTAGTTGGTAGTTGATTGATTAATAGAAAACCCCCAAAACTGCAGTGACGATGGCCAAAGTTTGACTCCTTCACTGTTAAGGTTTAAAAAGAATTGATTGTAGTCCTATGGCAGGAGTTTTCAACCTCATCCAGAAAGGGCCGGTGTGGGTGAAGAGTTTCATTCCAGCCATGCAGATACACTCCTGGTTCTACTAATCAAACCCTAGAGTCTTTGCTAAAGACCTTGAATAATCGTAGCAGGTGTGTAACTGTATGGCTGGAATGAAAGCCTGCACCCACACTGGCCCTTTCTGGATGAGGGTGAGTACCCCTGTCGTATGCAGACATTTATACAAAAAAAGGTATACAAGTGACAGGCTAAATGTGCCAAAATGCAAAAATCATTCATGTTTTTTAATCATGGGCCATTGTCTTTCTGAATTGGATGGGCATAGCATGTTTATCTTTCCTTACAGCATAATTACATTGAACGGCTTCAGTTAGTTTGAAGTCGTTGGGCACCTATTCATAATATGCCAAAACATGCTATTTATTTTCATTGTTATTTCTAGGGTCAAGGTTTTGTGCCAATTCCATCAAATATGATTAAGAAGGCTAGTGAGCTGGAGCGCAGAAGAATAGATCATACACCTGCAGGCACTGGCCTGGACAGCCACAAAAAGGACCACTGCAATGGTGACACACAGCCCAGTGTTTCCTGCTCTGCAACCCGGCCGATGGTTCCTTGGAATTCCACAAAGAGGACCATGTGCATGACCAGGAAGAATTCCTCATTTCCTAAATTCAGCTCCAGTATAGAGGTAAATGAGACCGGCAGTGATGCGGCACAAACGTTTGACATAAACACAGAGATTGTGTCAGAAAAGCCATTGTAACAAATACACTCCAAAAAGGAAGGCGACTCAGATCTCTTGTGTCCCCCTGTGTCTAGCTTGGTGGATCCCAGAGTTTCCCCTCCGCAGTCTCAGAGTCCCAGGCTGTTGCCAAGGCGATGGCAGAACAAGAAGCCCCGGGGGCAGGAATAGCTGAGAGGTTGACTCTCCTGCAGGTGAGAGGGATCCTCAAATGTTATCGCCCATCCCTGCTGTCCGCTGCCCTCACGTCACGATTCCTTGTGTTCCCCGTGCACAGGATGAGCTGAACTCCAGTGAGTGTTCCTGGGCTGTGCTAGCAGCAGAGCCCGACCCCGCAGTCCTCATCTCTTTATTATGGTCCTGGCTGGACAAACTGAAGGTCAGTGTCGGGGTATGGCCGAGATGTTCAGAGGGTGGTGGTGCGATGGGTGTCGCTGCTGCCTTACAGCTAGAATTTCCTGGTTGCAGAGTCTATTCTGTGTGGAGTTCTTCCATGTTCCTTTAGGTTTCCCCACACAGTCCGAACACATGTATGTGTGGGGAACCTGAGATTCTGACTTGCCCTTAGGTGTGTGTGTGTGTGTGTGTGTGTGTGTGTGTGTGTGTGCGCCCTGCAATAGAATTGCAAACCACACAGGTTCTCTCAACCAATGAATGCCGGAGTAGGCTTTTGTCCCCTGGCCAGGAATGAGGGGGTTAGCTAACGCACGGATGAATAGATGTAAATTCATCATAGAAAAATTAGTTGCTCGATCGCTCTGACGTTATCCGCTTCCACAGGAACCTGTTCTGAAAGGAGAGGACGTGGAGAGAATCACCTCTTCCAATCAAGGGCAAGGCAGCCTTGGGGCACTGTCAAAGGTGAGGTTGCTTAGCAACAAGGGGTCAGAGGCCAGTGTCCTGTTACGAGTCTCCTGAAGTGGGCATTGTTGTTTCATGCTATCTTACATTTTTCCAGTGACTCTATGGTTTCCTCCTTGGATTTCTTCTTCTGTGGTATAAATATGCAGTTGAATTATTGTTCCACAGTATTTGGCTGTGCCGTGGCTTAAACACAGAGTGGGACATTTCATATGTAAATCATAATTTTGGACAAAGATGACCCATTTTGATATCCAGTTTCCATTTGAGTTTTGCAAGCGACAAAAAGATTGATTAAAGAGTAGCTGTGGAAGGGATCTCTTGCCATTGGTCTGACACATGTAAAGCTCTGTGTGATTAAGTCTTTTGTTTAAAGTGCTGTACAAATAAAATTGAATTGAAGGCTTTTTGAAGCATAGGTTTATTTGGAAATGTTTCGTCAAACAATTTTAAAGAAGGCCAAGTGTGCAGAACTTTTGGGTTGAGTTTGGTTGAGTTTGGCGTAATGCTAACGAAGCAGAGATTTCTCATGCTCTCCGGCCTGCGTTTGCTGTTCTTGGTCAGGCTCAGGCGCAGACCATCTCCTGCATGCTGCGCTGCGTGGGTCAGGTGACCAGCCTGTGTCGCCAGCGGGAGGAGGCTGTGCTGTGGAGGCTGGTCCGTGCTCTGACCAGGGTGAGAACCGCTGCCCAGCACATCGCTGCTGGAGTTAGCGTCCGCTTAGCGCAGTACACTCCTGCTGAGCTGTTCCACACTCACATAAACACACACTTCACACTGCAGGCCATCACATGCGCTGCTCTCAATAAAGCAGCAATACATGGTGCTGAATATGCAGCATTATGTAATACTCATTGAAAAAATATATATTAATGTACACACACACTCACCCCCTGATGGGCCAAGACATTACGCACACCTGCAAAATTTGTTGTTGGTCCTCCACATGCCGTCAACAGTTCCATCGAACTGTCATCTACATGAATGCCCGGGATTCGGGGCTTCCCCTGCCGAACATTTCCCAGAGCATCACACTCCCTCCCCCAACTTGTTTTCGTCCCACAGTGCATCCTGGTGAAAACCAGCGGTAGTGATTAACATGTTCTAAGTTTGTTTAAAGCTACTAGAACTAAAGTGACAACAATGACCCTTAAAAAGGGACACCTTACAAGGGTCCACCAACATGAGGGCTGTCCACATTCAAGTCTTCTATTCCCTTTCCAAAATTTGCAAGAGTTCTCATTTAGAGTGGCGATGTTGCTGTGAACTCTTTTCAGAAATGGTGTTATGTGATAATGGATGCGTGCAGCTATTCGCGTCTCTGCTCACCCCATCAGTGTCCACAGGACGACCTGAGGCAGTACGAGGCACTAATACAAGTCTTCAGTACCATAGCAAGAGGGTATCGCTTCCTCGATTCGTCCCGCAGGACAGCGGCGAAATCTGCACAACTGGCCGAAAACAAGGACAGCTAAAGAGCCACTATCAACAGCGTGATGATCTTAAGTGCTGGCATGACGATTTGAGGTCTGAACTCACTCAACGGGAATCAGCATCACCTCAACTCTTTCTGATGACTTCTGAAAGGACCATGTAATTATCAATATTTCTGGACAAAAACCGTGGGACACCTATGGGCCTCATATGTTTTCCTACTTCTCTGTGAAACTACCCAATGAAATTTTAGTTTAGAGCTTTCTTTTCCAAGAGTTTCACTGTGTTATTCCTTTCACCATGAAATATCGAGTGTTTCTTTCAGTCAGGGCCGGACAACCTGCTGAAGGCATTGGGTTTTCTTCTGAAGGCGAGAGAATGGGCGATGATGTAAAACACTACACATGAAGAATGGCTGATGTATGAGTTCAGGAAATGTGGGAAATAACTACAGAGTTAACTCTGAACTTTGAGCCTTGCGTCCGATCCTGGAAATGTATAGCATTTCTTTACATTCACCATGACTGGGGAAACACCATGTTAAGAGCACTTGTGTCGATTCCTTTGTTCATATTTCATTTTACGGTGCTTTTCAGCAGACTTGGATTCCTGTGGTCAGCTGGGCTTCTCTGTGTAAAATAAAGTGTCCTGCCAACTTTATAATGGATCTAGACCATGTTTCACATGTGGGAATCTATCTGTTCTGAAATTTGTGGCCTAAGGATGGCTTTGATTTAATCCTGAGAATAACACCTTTTAAATGGGGTGCAGCTTGGGGAGCTAGTTCTGGCATACAAGTTGAGACATGCCGAAATTCCCATCGACTCTCCCATGCGTATCACACCCTGCTCCACCCCTCTGGTAGGTGGGCTATATAAAATACTCTCCTGCCTCGCCTTTGCATTATAACATGCTTCTGCCTGCTGCTGCGCTGCATTGCTCTGCTGCTGCATCACACTTACCTGCCGCTAGTTAAGAGCCCACCTTTTCTTCCAAAATACTTGGCTTAACATGTGCTAAAAAGGTTTGACTCTTTAGCATTTGCTTGCCTAATGAATGGTCGTTTTTTTGAGGTGGGTTTATGGTTTCAAATAGGAACCTGCTGATTCTTTAAACTGATTGGTTACATTTTTTTCTCTCTTTTTAGATGGTTGTTTCCAATATATCACAATGTGGATATGGAATTTCTGTTCTTCACAGCGTGCATAGTCATTTCTGACATAATGTTGCTTAAGAGGTCAAACAATCCCTCTAAATGTGTAATTAATAACAATGTCATTTTGAAAAATATACTGCAGGTTAAAAACCTGGGATTGAAATTGTGGTTTGAAAAAAATCAGCATATATAGAGGGGGGCCTAGGGCTGCAGTTAAGTTTAGAGCAATAATACCCGATCATGTGCCGTAGAGGGCCGAGAGTATGCAGATTATCATTCCAACCAATCACTACACCTGATGAATACATCAATCAGTTCCCTTTTGTCTGCCTGAAGGCGAGGTAATCAGTGAGATCAGCAGTTGTAGTGATTGGTTGCAATGAAAATTTGTCCTCCATGGCATATGATAGTGCACAACAGTTTTAGACTCATCAAATGATGGAGAACCTTTGTCAGTTGCTCCAGGCTGAGAATGATGGTTATGATGATTATGGAGAAGAGATTGTATTGTGCAATGTTCACACCCACCTCTGTGTTGCCAGAGTTGTGCTAAATGGGCACAACCAGATCTGTGCTGCTGTCGTTTTGGCACAAATCTCCCCTTCTGGAATTTTTTTTGAAGAGGCCACCAAAACTTATGACCAGAGCAGGGCTTATGACATCATATACTTGGATTTTCAGAAAGCATTTGATACAGTATCGTATAAGAGACTCATTTTTAAAACGAGCTCCATTGCAGTAACAGTAGGTATTCTGGAGTGGATTCAAAACTGGTTACAGGACAGAACACAAAGAGTGGTGGTCAGTGGTATCTCATCTGAGCTAGGTATGGTGGGGAGTGGCGTCCCTCAGGGATCGGTGTTGGGACCCCTGCTGTTCCTCATCTACATTAATGACCTTGATAGGAATATTGAGAGCAAATTGGTTAAATTTGCAGATGATACTAAATTGGGAGGTTTGGCAAATAGTTTGGAGTCCACTAAAGTGATTCAGGATGATTTGGATAGAATCCAGAATTGGGCAGAAATGTGGTAAATGAAATTTAATGTAGCAAAATGTAAAGTTGGACATGTAGGTAATAAAAACATTAGACAGGACTACTTCTTGGGAGGTTTAAAACTGGAATGTGCTCCACATGAAAAAGATCTGGGAGTGATTGTTGACCAAACCCTCACAGGTTCTAGCCATTGTGCCGCAGCAGTTAAAAAAGCCAATCGGTTGCTGGGATATTGCCAAAAGTATTGAGTACAAATCCAAGGAAGTCATACTTCTCTTGTGCAACACATTTGTCAGACCACATCTGGACTATTGTGTACAGTTCTGGGGACCATACTTTAAGAAAGATATAGAGGCTCTAGAATAAGTTCAGAGAAGGGCCACTAAGCTAATTCCAGGTATAAAAGATCAAAGCTATGAGAAGAGGCTGAAGATCCTTAATCTCTTTAGTCTTTGGAAAGGGAGACTTAGGGGTGATCTAATTGAGGTCTTTAAATATGTTAAAGGGATTAACAAAGTGAATTATGTTGGATTCCTTCAGCCAAGTTTTGTTAGTAGAACTCGGGGTCACAAGTGGAAGTTGACCAAAGGTAAATTTAGCACTGATATTCGGAAATATTTCTTCACCCAAAGAGAATTTTGATGTGGAATAGCTTGCCTGACCATATTGTTGAGGCAGAAACCTTGGGAATTTTCAAGAGCAGGCTTGACTTAAAGGAGCAGTATGTAAGTTTGTGGCCAAAACTGGTAGTGCAATCACATTCAAAATACAACAGAGTGCAGTATCCCCTCCTCCTCTCCCCCAGACGAGAGGTTGCCAGCTAGGTTGCTGAATCCAGCAAGAACGTTTACTACACGGAGCTACCATGGTTACATTTCAATATCACCAATGATTTGTTCTGACAGGGTTGTGTTCAGTTCAGTTCAGAAAAGATCAAGACTAATGACTAACTAATTTTATCAACGGTCATATTGGTCAACTTGCTTGTCACTCCTCTGTGTGGATAGCCCAGATGATATCACCCAGATGATATCTTATCTCAGTTTCACACTAAATTTAACATAATACAAACTAAATATGCATCTGCCGGTAAAGTACGTCCTCGGCAGGGTACTCTACCTTGGTTAAATTCTGAATTATTCAAACTCATTAAAAAGAAAGCATCTTCCCTCAAAACTTTTAGATCACATCGAACGCCTGAGAGCAAAAATGATTTTATAAAAATTAGAAGCAAACGCACCACCGAATTACGCAAGGCTAAGACAATCTACTTTCAACAACAAATTAACCAATCTGCCTCCAACCCAAAGTCATTATGGCAGACTGTTAAAGTTATCACTGGTGAAAATGTGTACAAGAAAAATCTTAACTTACAGATTTCCCTTCGTGGTAATCTTATCTCAGACACAGAGAAGATTGCAAGCGCTTTTAACGAATACTTTATATCCTCTGTTAATGAACTGGCATCAGCCTTTCCCACTACTTCTCTTCCCTTATCTCATCCACTCTCAACGCATGATTTATTCTCTTTCTCTGAGATCACACAATACGAGTTGCTAAAAACATTGAATACTCTGAAAAACTCCCATAGCCGTGACAGTTATGGCTTAAATTCAATTTTTTTGAAGAGCCATGCTGATAGCCTTGTACCTCTTCTCCAGCATTTAATGAATCTCTGTATGAGGCTGTCTATTTTCCCCTCCAGCTGGAAAACAGCCCAAATCACCCCAATTTTTAAAGCTGACAACCCCTGTATGGTCTCAAATTACAGACCTATAGCCATACTCCCAGTAATGTCTAAGCTGCTTGAAAAAGTTCTATATAATCAACTAAGCTTCTATCTGGAAAGTAATAATTGGCTTAGTGACTGCCAACATGGTTTTCGTGCCAAACGGTCAACCATGTCAGCTTTATTAGTTTTTACTGAGGAAATTCGTATCTCTCTTAACAAAAAACACATCACTGGAGCGATTTTTATTGACTTTCGTAAAGCCTTTGACACGGTAGACCACCTGATTTTATTAACCAAACTCCAGTCCTTTAATCTATCACCTTCTGTATTAGAAATGATCTCTTCTTATCTCACTGACAGATCGCAAGTTGTTAAAATTGGCCAAGCATTATCCCAACCTCTAGGCTGTAGTCTGGGTGTCCCACAAGGAAGTATTCTTGGGCCTTTACTTTTTCTTTTATATTTTAATGATCTTCCTCAAGTGTGAAAATATTCTAAATGTCTTTTGTACGCTGATGACACTGTGCTTTTTTTTTCTGACTTAAACCTTGAAGCCATAAATTCCAAACTGTCATCTGACCTTCAACATCTGCATAAATGGTTGAATTAGAATCATTTAACCATTAATGTTAAAAAAAACTGAATGTATGTATTTTCACTCACCTAGAAAGGATCTGTGTTTTAGTAATCCCATCATTTTTTCAAATCAAAATCTTGTCGTCACCAAGACCTACAAGTACCTGGGCATGTTACTTGATTCACGCCTCACATATCAACAACACACCTCTAAGTTAACTAAAAAGCTAAATCAGAGATTGTACGTATATAATAAGATCAGAAAATACCTTTCCCCTGCTGTCTCTGAAACATACTTGCATGCAATTATACTCTCTACCATTTCTTATTGTCTACCAATTTGGTCCCTCACCACAAAGGAAATTACTGAATCAATAGCGCGACTATACAATCGAGCTCTAAAGATCCACAGTAACCTTCCGAAGTGGACACACCACTGCACTGCACTTTCACACGCACATGCCCTTTCCTTCCAAAACCATATTTACAGTCGTGCCATCTCATTTTATTTTCAAATTCAAAACAGTACTTCACAAACACTTAGCTCTCTCTTACCGACACATAACCGGCCCCAACTACGTGTCACAAGATCAGTTTCTATGGCCCTTTTACCAGTGCCTGCATACAACAATCGCTATGGGCAGAGGTCCTTCATACATACATACACTAAAGTCTGGAATGACATCCTTCAACACATTAGAGAAGTACAATCGCTCACACAGTTCAAGAAGGCATACAAACGGATGCTAATTAACTCCTACACCTGCAGACACTGACGGTCTATAGGCCACTGTCTGCGGTCTGTTTCTGCTCTATCTGTTGTTAATGCAAATGTCCCAGTTGATATGTGATGTTTTTCCTGTTATGTGTTATATGTCCTGCTGAACAGGAACCTGCTGGAAACCAGTTTTATGCTGAGTCAGGACCGTTTTAATTGTAACTTTGTTACTTTTAATACTTTCCTGTATAATAAAGAAAAAAAGAAAAGAAAAAGAAAAAAGCCCACTAAAATCCATACTGTAATAAGCGTAAAGAATGAATGAGGACTCATTTGACCGATGTACTGTCTCAATTCCACTTCATATTGCCATAATGGCTGTGCTAATGTTGGAACGGTTTCCACGGCGTCTCAGCATAAAGCCAGAGAAACGGACTAATAATGCATTGCTAATGTTAGCAATGAAGAGCCACGGTTTTTATTTCTCAAACAAATTGTTACCTAGTCAATTCGATGACCCACCTGCATACGCACTAACGTACCATGAACGAAGATATATAACGTTATTCGACTGTAGAGAATATTTGAAATGTCCGTGCCTACATTAAATAGAATTAAGTTAGCCAAACTTAGGTGAATCTTACCTGCCCAGGAGAAAATTAGCAACTTCGGCGTCGGTCTTCAAATTCATCTCCGCTTTCAGCCGTCTCCATCTTTCAAAGGCATGTCCTATACAGATCCTTGTTTTGTTTCTGACTTTGTCACAACGTATTTCGGAATCATAACGAGGCCTTTTAGGTTTAGTAACGTCAGACATTTGTGCTCCCAAACACTGGTAGCTGCAGCTCAGTGGTAACTGGCAACCTGGATACCGAAATGCTACTGACTTAGTGATTGGGAGATAGGTGGAGGGCAGCGCAATGGCCAAAAACACAAAATCACAACATCAACATTAGTTGTGGGCTGCAACTTCGCTTTTGTAATGAGAATATTTTGGCGGGACTACTGTTGTCAGTGATATAAGTATTTGAAATTAACATCATTCCTTAATGCCTGGTGATATATCAGGGCCATTTCATGATTAATCAATGAACATTTCTTACGTATTGCTCCTTTAAAGCTAGATACCATTGAGTATTTGAATATCTGAAGTGATATATTCACAATAGAAAAAAAAAAAAACTGGCGAGCCAAGTTGGGCAGAATGGCCTGTTCTGGCAACTCATGTTATGTTTTGTTATGTTATGTTATGTTATTATACTGTGACCGTTCAGTCTCTGTTGGTTAATGCAGTGTCAGTAAAGCAATAAGCTGCACACTTGAACTCCTGTAGATGGTGGTCAATTGCAATTCAACCCACTGCTCGGCATTTTACATACACAAAAACACACACACGTATATATGAACACAAGCGCATGGACATATACGTATATCCACACAAGCACATATGCACACATGTACACACATACTACATGGATTAGTAAAAGCACGGCGGACTATAACCTGAATGACATAGCACCACATGATGGGGCACTTAAAAGTACTGAGTGCCTGGATTAGTTTGACCTCGCACCAGGGCACCTGTTCCCACCTGGGGTCTGTGCACCAGTGGAAGGGCAGAATGAGGACACACAGCCCTGTCAGCGAGCCACAGCAAAGCCCTGTCTGCGCCTGAGCTGAACTGCATGTCCTACATGAGGAGAACGCATGGGAGTGTTGGATAAGAGCCCAGCGCTTCTGTGCCGCAGATGTTAAGAGACACTGTGTGGTAACACTCTGCAGTCTAGGCAGAAGTTCACTTTGACTTTATCTCGATCCTGTGTCATCACTCGTCTGCAAGATTGTCGTGCAGTCACACCGACCAGGCAGGTCATAAGCAAAGCTGGTTGATATCTACCAAGCCTCCATCCAAAATTAACATTGGACCTCATTTGTTTTTGGTGGCATGTTGCATGCATGTATATGTTGTGTCTTTCACTGAAATAGAGGCTCTGGACATGCATGTGTTGTTTGCTGTTGCTACATTTGAAGTTAAAGTTGATGAGTCTGGGTTTTCTACAGATTTCAGTTGTGGAAACAGTGTAGGCGCCTTTCTCCTTTCACCACCATGTTCTCTTTCCTGTTGTGCTTGCAGGTTTGGATGAACAGCTGAATGTTCCACCAACTGCTTTCCTGATTTTCTGAGGTGACCGTTTAACTTGTGCTATCTGCTGCCCACCGTTATTTTTCCCAGAAGCACGAAAATCTTATTTCATGTGTTTTGAGTCAGTGAAAACCTGGCCAAGGTACTGAAAGTGAGAGTAGGTGGGATGAGACATCCGCGGAAAAGTGCCTGAACAGGGGTTTGTCCTGCAGTAAACCTAAACAGCTACGCCCACCAGTCCATTAGTGGCTCACCGACTCTCAGTTCCATTTCAAGCTGGCCGCGGTTTATCTGAAATCTAAAACGTCTTCTGTCTTGCATCTGTTTACATCTGCAAAGGAACTGTGACAGTCCACTGCAGCTAATCCTTGCTGGATTGAGAAATGGACAAATAAACAAAGCGAAATTGGCCTGCTATGCGGGTTCAAAAACAGTTCTATGGGTGATGATGAAAGCGATGGTGTGTGGCATCCCTTATATTCTGACATATGTATTCCATGCCCTGGAGTACAAACACGCAGACAGTAAACTATTATACATTTAAGGTGTTAACTTGCTGAATAAATTTGGGGTTTGGTCTGTTGTTCATTTTAACGCAGGAATGCTTGGCCACATGCACATACAACAGTTAGTCAGTGAGACAAGAGTGTGTGCATTGGCCTTCTTTCAACATTAGTATGTGGTCCAGCCCTCTCAAAAAGAAAGTCATTTCACTGAATTGCATCCATGTCCATGTAATAAATGCTTACCGTACAAGCCTACATACAGTAGAATGCCACATTGAATAAGTTTAAATTACAGTATGGCGATGATGACAGATGTTACACTGCATAATAGTAAATTCACATCTGCCAAGGGGGTTATGTTTTCACCACTGTTTACAGGATAACTCGAAAAGTTATGAACGGTTCTGCACTAAATTTGGTAGGATGATAGATGGAGGTTCAAGGATAAGTTGACTCAGTTTTGGAAATGATCCGGTGCATATTCCTTGCTAAAAGAACAGATATATGGCGTGGCGGAGGTATGCGCTTTACCAGGTGCCCTCCAGTTTATTTTATTTAAGACCCCCATTTGAACATTCTGGACATGTCAATCAATCCGACTATTCTCTGGTTTTACTTTTTAATGCATACATCTGTGTTTTTCAGGTGGTTTATTTCATATGCGGGGAACATTTTACTTCAAGCAAAGGGGTTTTCCTTTGCTGAAAGAGCGCGACGGCTGGAGCAAGACTGCCGGTTCACTAGTTCAGGTGATCAGTGACATGTCATGCTGAAATTTCAAGTTCCTTGCCTTTATTCTCATGAAAGGAGTGCGCGATCACGATCCTACGCAAATACCTCGTTGCGTGTGCGCGCCGTGGTGGGTTAGGGAGCGCGCATCCTCCCGAGAGCGAGGGCAGGAGAGCGAGAGAGCCAACGGCCGCTGCTGCTGCCGCCGCCGAGGGGAAGGATAACAACATGAGCTCCCGGAAAGGTGAAAATATACACATTTTCAATTTTGTGGAGAAAGGAGTTGTCTTCTCTCGAGCTGGTTCGTCGGTCTTTGGAATAGAAGCAATATGAGGGAGCTTTTGGGGCTTATCTGAGGGGAAGCGCAATGTTTCAGTCTGGCATTCTGGCGAACTGATGTGTCTGTTCTCTCTGTCTTCCTTTGGCTTTGGTCTGCATGCATCTCGCACAGTGATGGCCATCCAGGCCCGCAAGAGAAGAGCGAAAGGAAAAAAGGACAAAGCAGCCCATCACAAGAGGTGAGCGGGGTCGGGGTCCGGGATGGGGAGACGTGCGGGCGTAGCGATCCCTATCATTGCTGGATCTGTTGATATCAGTGTTAATGGCAGGGCAGGTACGCACCGAAACACGAAGCTGCCTCTGGTGACGCTAGCTTGGCGGCTAACGCTAGCGAGCTTCCTGCCCGTCTACAGCTGACAGCTGGTGCTGCGACGGTTTAAAGGGAGCCCAGTTCCGTGCAAAGACGGCTTAAATGCACACGGGACTGAAGTGCCGGGGCTGACGCGGACACGCAGCCTGGCACCGGGCCTCTGCCCCTGCAGCTCACACCCTGCTTCTCCGAGCTACCGGGTCTGCGGAGTCGGAAGTTGCTATTGGCAACCCTCCGCAGATTTGCGCAATGGGCCGGTTTGTTTCCTGGTCCGATGTTGCGTTTGTGTTTTTGTGCGCTGCGTGTGTTGCACGCACAACAGACTCATCCTGTAGGTTGTAGCAAGCTGCCCCCAAGCGAGCTTAGTGCTAACGTTAGCCGTGACGCCGCGTTACGTGTGCTGGGTTTTGCGCTGCGCTGATGTGGGCTGCTGGCTGACGAGAGTTGACAGCTTTATTGGAAAAACATTAGTGCCAATGACGGGCATCAGTTAAACTGCTTGTGCCATAAAGATAGCGTTTATAGAATGCATGATTGAGCTTAGATTTGGAGAGTGATGATGGGTGAGGGCGTATTTGAGTGTGCGTTGAGAGAGTGTTTTTGGGTGTGTGAGCTCCCGGTCGGTGCCGGAGCCGGTGCATTAGCTCGTAAGGATAGTGCTTGGCGTGCACTGCTCGATTCCTCTCAGTAATGCGCCTGCGAATTGGTCCGGAGAGAGAGAGCAAGTTGCTTCACGGAACAATTTTATTGGGCCGACGTCAGTGCTGCATCATTCGTGCGATGCTACGGTTCTGCCTCTTCTAATGGTCTGGCGTGGAATATACTGGAATTATCCGCGGTGCCCGGATCCTACTTCCTTTCGACGTTTTCCTCTTTTCCATTTCCTGTGATGATGTGTTATGTGCTCTGTTCAAGCATTCGGGGTGAAATATCAACTGCTTATTGATGTAGGTTGAGCTTTTTTTTGTTTGTGTCCGTGTGGCAAAATTGTGTGTGTGTGTGTGTGTGTGTGTGTGTGTGTGTGTGTGTTAGTTAGAATGCGTGTGGGTGAGAATGAACTAAGCCTTTTTTTGGACACGTAGTGTCTGTCAGACTGAGCTACAGCACCGTCACATTCAGATTCATTCATAAAACTGAGTGAGTCACTAGTATCACTTTTTTTTTTTTTTTTTAAATTATATGTTTTGGGGTTTTACTTTTATTGGACAGTATTTAGTGGAGTGAGACAGGAAAGGTGGGACAAGAATGGGGATGACATGCGGCAAACAGGCCCAAGCCGGAGTCGAACCCAGGCCGGCGCGTGAAGGACTCAGCCTTTTGTAGTGCACTTAGACCGACGTGCCACCGGGTCGCCCACCTCCATCACTCTTCATGGTTATTCTGAGCAACACAATGCACATTACTTCCCTTCAATAAGCTAATTTGTTTAAATACCTCTGGCCAAATTATGCTCCTGTGTGCCATTGACTACAGCACATCCTTGTGGAATTGGGAGATGTGCTGCCGGCCGATGGCGTCATGAGGTTAGCCTTTGCAAGGGGCAACAGAGGCTTTTCCCCCCATTGTGGTTTATCCCTGATGTGGTTTGCCTGTCTGACAGGCTGAAAAAGATGGATGAGCCTCGCTACTGATGAACCCAAGCTTCACTGCTTAAGGGATAAAGTCGTCACTCTGTTGGCCGGGAATCATCAATCAAATCTGACATTGAATCCAGATCTGGCCCTGGTTTTATTCCCTTCCAGGTGTCTGACTGAACAATTAGTGCTTCTGATTGGCCAGTTATCTTCACCTCTGACTCTATGGAAAGGGGAGGGGGTAAAACGATTGGTTCTTGGGCCTGGAGGGTTGAGATGTGACTTTGAAACACATTCCACTCTGTGACACTGAAGAGGACTGGCAACCCAAGGTTGCGTCACACCAGCACCGAGCACTTCCTGTTAGGGACGCATCAAATGGACGGATTAATGCACTCATGTTGTCTTATTCTCACTATCCGGTGGCGACTCAAAGCACTTTACTGCCTCAGCCACTGGCATTGTGTAGAACAGCACGCACCTGGGTGATGCACGGCGGCCATTTTGTGCCAGAAATGCCCTCTACACATCAGCTGAGGAGGGGAGGGAGAAGACAGTTTTACAGTGATGATTGGTTGGCAGGGAAAAAGAGGCTGGTTCTTTATTTTTTTGGAATTTGACTTATTTACCTTTGCAATGCGTGTGTTTGGATCTTTACTGACCACAGAGAGTCAGCCTCCGTGAAATAACTCATCCAGAAAGTGGCGCAGTATTCTCCGGTGTGATCCTATGGGAGTAAGGCCTGCATTTGTACAGAAAATACTGGAGCAGAGACCCAGTGAACACGGAAATGCCTCAGACAGAATCCATTAGACAGAGGCTTTTTTTATGTTCTTCTGTCGTACATTTCAGTTGTCCTGCAGCATTTGCATGTGAAGCATCAGGTTTACTGATCTCGCAGTGTGTCTGGCTTGTAGGACTTCTGTTCCTCACCCCCCCCCCCCACTGTTCCAACTCAGTCAGCCACACCCTGTGGGGCCGCTGGAGGACTCAGAGGGCACAGAAGAAGAATAGAGACCTTTTCACTGTGCTGCACAGAAGCAGAGGGGGATTTCTATTATGAGGGTGCGGTGGTGAAGCACAGGCCAGAGGGCTGAAGTGTGTGTGTGTGTGTGTGTGTGTGTGCGCGCGCATGCGTGTGTATGTGTGCGTGTGTGCGTGCATGTCCGTTTGTGTGTGCGCCCGTATAGACTGAATTGCGGTGTGTGTGTGTGTGTGTGTGTGTGTGTCTGTCTGGCTGCGTTAGCTTGCAGGTGTGTGTGGGTCTGTGTAGCTGTGTGAGCATACATGCATATTTCTGTGTGTGTATATCTGTAGTATGTTTGTGTCTCTATAGGACACTCTGCAAGCTCATTTCCCCCATGCGTATCCCTGCCTGCGTTTAACAGCTGGATATCTGAAGCATTTATTACTCGGGGTGAAAATCTGTGCCAGCCATCGCTGATTGACGATCAGTCACGCAGAAGACCCCGTCGCATTCTGCATTCGCCATCACATTCCCTGCTCCATTCTTTCACTGCTCTGGTGCGCCATGCACGGTGCAAATGGAGATGTTTGTTTTTTTCTGCGATGCTACATCCTTTTTCCTGGGTGTTGCCGCTTGTCCGTGATCCAGGCTTTGGAAACAATTGACTTTCTATAGTGTGGGTTTGTTGTCTTAGCTGGAGGGAGTTGTCACATGCCTTAGCTCTTCTCTGCAATCTGTTTTTATACGCCGCTTGGGGAACAGCATCATAAAAATAATCATCGTAGTAGTAGTAATCATAATCATGTTGGTAATTGTTTTATATGTTTGTATTGCGGGTATATTGAATCTTATCTGGCAATAAACTCAGCCGGAAAGGTATTTGGAACTGACCTCAGGTCAGTTTTATCTTGTTGGCAATGATGCGATTAAGACAGATGAAGACACTGAGTGCTCCAATTAACTCTTTGGAGAGTTTTTTTTTCCTTCAAAATTTGAAGTTTTTGTTCCAGAATTTCAGTGCATTTTACTCCCAGAAGTGATTTTTACATCAGTATCAGAATGTCCGGTTATTTTAATCCTGTATCTTCTGGACGTGTATTTGTGATCCTTCATCTTAATGGTTGGACCGGTTGCATGCTGGGTGCATTGCTGGTGATGGTGAGGTCAGATTTCAGAGGGATGCAGTACAAAGAGAGATCAGAGAATCAGCCAGGTATGTTTAGCTTTAAGCCGGGCTTTACAGCGTCACAAAGGTGCTCTCTTTCAACCTCGTTATGGTAACTCCTGGTGTCTCTGTTTGCGAGTTTTGGGTTTGTCGAGCCAGCTCATGCTAAGAAATCTTAGCTGCTCTTGAACAAGGTTTTCTGTTCAACAGAAATATCACGTGGCATCTTCATGCATGTGCTCTGAATGACAGTCCAGGGAACTGAACATTCGCACGCTGCGTCTCTACCGTACTTTGCATTTCAGTCATGCATGGTGGACACACTTGAGTTGTGGCAGTTTAAGTGTTTTTTCTAAGCTGCAGTGTGTGTGTGTGTGTGTGTGTGCGTGCGTGTGTGTTTGTGTGCGTGTCTGTGTGGGGTTAGAAGGGTGAGTATTTGCTTGGGCATGAATGTGCGGATGGATTGTGTGGGATGAATATGTGTAAAGATTCTGTCTGTGGACTCTGTTTGTGTGTTCATGGATGGACATAGATATGTACTGTAATATGCGTGCAGAAATGTGTGTATGGACAAAAATGTGTGTTTTGATCTATGGTAGTGTGTGGATGGGTATTGACGCATTTTTATGTGTCTGGGGATGGGCAAGAAAAAGATTTGTGTGTCTTTGTTTGGACCGGTATTGATGTGTGTATATGAATGTGTTTAAATTCGTATTTATGTGCTTATTGTTGAAAATGGAGAGATTTCCACCCTGCCAGTGCTGGGGTACAATCATTGACTTTCTGTCGTGTGTCACGCCCCCTTCATAATTATTCACAACATTCCATTCCATATGAGAACCTCCTTCAGTACCATAGATACTGTGGTGGAAGAGACAGCACATCGCTCCAGTGAAGTATCTATGGTACTGCAGTCGGACTGGAGGCCTCCACATTCACTGAGAGTGGGGCGTGTGGCTGGTACTTTATGGGCTCGCGCTGACTGATACTGTGCTAAAACACAGCTGTACTGCCTGCCTTTAATCGATCCCACTCGGCGTTTCATCGCCTTTTGGCGTCTGCGACTGTTGCTCATTTAAACGGCGACTCCCGGGGGGTGAAAGCGAACCCCAATAAACCGCAGCGATTACAGGCTTTTGTTGCTGTGAAAAGGATGAGCTTTTACTGGCTCGTGAACAACTGGAGTTTCTGCTGAACGGTGGACAGCCATTCGAGCAGTGCCTGAGGTCAGCGGTTTGAGCGGACACGCCGAACCGGCGTGCGGAGTGACGGAAAGCCAGCCCTGGACGGAGGGAGGGAGCGAGGGATGAAGGGAGGAGAGGAGTGCTTCGCCCGTGTGTGAAATGGAGGGAGCCGCTTCGATGTTCTCTCTCCAGTGTGTCAGGTTCGATTAACCTGATTGGGTGAGATGGGACTGGGATTGGCTCTGCAAGCAGAGTCAGGTGCTGCACTGTGGCCCCGCCGTTTGACCAGGGGCCCTCGGATTCATCTACCCTTCGCCAAGGGCCCTGCCCAGAGCTATACCACAGAGCTCCTACAAACTGCTCACACCTTTAACCCACTCAAGCTATTTGACTCCATGGGTCCAGCTGTTTAGATGAAGTACCTTATGAAGGTCCCTCCAAAACTGTGTCGCTGTCCCAATATTTACGAACATCAGTATGGGTTTTAATTCCTGTTCTGATAATGATATACCTCACTCAGCTGCTGGAGCTGGGTTGCATGACTGTGTACTCGCAGATCTAACTCCCTCACAGTGCACACCTCACCCAACACTTTCACCCAACCCAGTTCCTGCAGATACACCAGCCTGTGGATTTCACTCTGACTCTAACCCAGCACCCTTTCATGCAACAGCTAGACATCTTTTCATGGTCACAATTATTAGAATCTGTTCCGCGAAATTCAAGTTGGAGAGAGAACCTACTTGGACGCTAGATCTCCAGGAACAGGGTTGTTGTGCAGCCATGTTTTGGAGGATTCTGGGTATAATCTCTCGTCCTTTAAAATGGCGTTACATTCTACCTGGCTCTCTGGTCTAACACTCCTGATTTAGGCGATCTTCTCGTTAGTGGGGTACTTCTTCAGCTGAACTGGGTGAGTCAGATCAGGGAGATGTATAAAATGTGCGGGGCAGGGCTACAGCAGGAGCTGCGTCGGGATCTTGTTCAACATGGATGCAAAACTCAAGTTGGTCGGCCTGTAATACAGTGATGCGTACGAGCCGGTTTGATTGGTCTGTACTGCAGCCGTTACACTAAGTCTCAGTCTTGATTACAGATTACCATCGTTATTACAATGATGAAGCGCTGAAGAGTAAGTAGCCACTCAGTTTTGTGTTTACTGCGTTTTGTGCCTCGGAGAATGAGCCTTTCAGTTCTGTAGCTACAATAGTGGAGAACAATGACTGTATCGGGCAGTTGCCTGTGCTGGCTTTGTGTTGTGATGTTTGCGTTTAGCTTTAGCCGGCCAAACCTGTATGGCAGAAGCTCAGCTGAAACCCCAGTCGGCGAGAACAGAGCGGTGTTTGTGTTCGCCTCTCGCGGTTGAAAAACAAACACTCCGCGTCCTCTAAATGGTGTCGTTGTTATGAAGACAACGGCGAATTCCGCTGCACCCCGAGAGCTCACTTTTGCGCCGAAAGAGATGGAGAATTTTTGTTGCGTTCTATCTTTTTGATGTCGTTCAGGATCAGAGTCGGGGCAGTGATGTCACGGCGGCCCCTGGAAGCTGCTGCTAATAGCTGAGGGTCAAGTTTTTCTCTAAAATCCTGTCGAGTGCAGAATGGTGCATTGTTTTGAAGGTAGCTCATGGAAGGAACGGTTCAAACATGTTCTTTGTAGATGGTCTACAAGTCCAGGAAAGTAATTGGGACCAGAACAAAGCCCCCTTTGGGCACTACAATCTTTTCCCATGTCCCTCCAGGTCCCTGAGGCAAGAGGCATGAAACACAAATTCTGAGCTTAGCATGCTAACGCTAAACGGCAAATCGGCAGTATTCCTCAGAATTCGTACCTGACGTCAGTGGAGGTTTGTTACCGCGCACCAATCTATTGCGTTTGAAGGCATCACGAGTTGCCGACTGTGATTTGCGCAATTTTTCTGCACAGCGCTAACGGAAGCGAAACAAATGTCCGTGTCACAGCTCTTTTTTTCTTGTTCTGCGATATTTTCTGAAGATAAGACGCTTTTTGTAATGAATGGGAAAAGTAGTTTCAGGTGAAGGTGGTTCCAAATTCCGACATAAAGGAGGGACACTGTAATGCAGAAACACACTGACACAAACTGCTCTCCAATCAAAGCGGTCGGGTGTAACGTTTATTTTAATAAGTGCCCTAATCAGTCCATTGTGGAGTGGAGTACGTATATTAAGGGCACGTGACCGGTACATGGTCAGGATGGGAGAGGCCCTGTAATTTAGTGACGAGTAATTGACTGTAAAGGAACACTGGTTTATATGAAACTGTGGCGTAGTGAAGGAAACCAGCACACACGATATGCTCGTGACACAGCTTTGTGTGCGCAGGCTTCTGTCACTAAATATTTATCAGTTGTATAGCTGGCGTATCCCTTATAGCTGGCTGGAGTGAGGAAATGGCTCTGCAGCACTCAGTGTTTGTGCAGTGCTGGGGTAGATATGTGTGAATGAGAGATGGTGTTCAGCCCTGTCTGCCTGAGACTGAGAGCTCTGCTGCTCTGCAGGCAGGGTGGGGCAGCACTGGTGCTCATCAGAGGTGTGTGTCTGTGTGTGTGTTTGTGTGGGATGATAATACCTTTGTGTGTTCTCCACGTGCATGTGTGGCTGTGTGCAAGTGTGCGTGTGTGTATCTGTGTGTGTATCTGTGTGTGTGCGCGTACGTGCTGCTCGTGCTTGTGTGGCTGTGTGTGAGCGTGCGTGTATCTGTGTGTGTGTGTGTGTGTGTGCGCGTGCTGCATGTGTTTGTGTGGCTGTGTGTGAGCGTGCGTGTATCTGTGTGTGTGTGTGTGTGTGTGTGTGTGTCTGTGTGTGTGTGCGTGCATGTGTGCGTGCTGCATGTGTTTGTGTGGCTGTATGTGAGCGTGCGTGTATCTGTGTGTGTGTGTGTGTGTGTGTGTGTGTGTGTGTGTGTGTGTGTGTCTGTGTGTGCGTGCGTGCATGTGTGCGTGCTGCTCGTGCTTGTGTGGCTGTGTGTGAGCGTGCGTGTATCTGTGTGTGTGTGTGTGTGTGTGTGTGTGTGCGTGCATGTGTTTGTGTGGCTGTGTGTGAGCGTGCGTGTATCTGTGTGTGTGTGTGTGTGTGTGTGTGTGTGTCTGTGTGTGTCTGTGTGTGTCTGTGTGTGTGCATGTGTGCGTGCTGCATGTGTTTGTGTGGCTGTATGTGTGTGTGTGTGTGTGTGTGTGTGTGTGTGTGTGTGTGTGTGTGCGCGTGCATGTGTGCGTGCTGCATGTGTCTGTGTGGCTGTGTGTGAGCGTGCGTGTATCTGTGTGTTTATCCGCGTGCGTGTGAAGTTTGAGGTGTAGTATGGCCTGTAATGTGAGCCGGTCACTGGAGCAGTGAGTGTGATGACTCAGCTCTTCGTTTGGCCTGCAGTCATCTCAGATCTGCAGGGTCACTGCGGGGTCACTGTGGGGTCACTGGGGCTCCGTCCCTCAGCACTGCTGCAGTAAGGGCTGGTTTATTGAGCGGAGAGTACCGATGCATACGGTCAAATCATGACAGCTGTGTTAATGATGATGCAGATTTACTTGGGCTAAGCCATCTGCTTCAGCGTGTGATGTTCAGTTTTAGCTGAAGATGTGTGTGAGCTGCTGAGTGTGATCGCAGCGGTTCGTCAAACGTTCAGCACGAGCACCGGCAATTTCAGGAAGTTTCCAAACCGCCATAAATTGTAAGGTCAACGGCATCATGCATTTCTTCATGAATGTGAATGCTGGGTAATGGCAGAGATGACTGTACACAGGTTGTGTTTGATGGTGTGTTGATCTGTTGACTTCTAATGGAAAACTATTCTTCATTTGATTTGTATTCTGTTCGCTGCTCGCACTAATGCGCACTGTTGCACTGCCGCTGAGTTAATGAGCGAGTGGGTCACCGTCTGTCTGTCTGTCTGTCCATCCGCCCACTTCCCCGCACGTCTAAGCCCACACTAATCGCGCTGTGTCGTATTGTGCCTTATCGAGTCTGCACTGTCTTTAGTTTAAATCTCTTCTCTCCGAAGGCGCACCAGGAGAAATATAATCAAAAGGAGTTCAGCTGTACGCCGCAGCGCACAAGTGCTCTCTGCGCATTCATTTTCCTCACCTTCCCGGGAAAGCTTGTGCGACTGCAGCGAGTTTCGGCTGTTTTCAGCGGGGAGAGGTGATGTTTTATTTATAGGAGTCAGCTGGTGTGAGCGGGGAGGTGTGCGGAGGGTGCGGGACGATGCTGCTGGATCCTCGTTGTAGAGTGAGAACAGGGTTTGCCCTGCAGTCGAGTGAGGAACAGCTCTCCTCTCATACAGGAAACGGCTGTTCCCCCGGCAACCAGGCCCCCTGATCCCTCTGTGTGGTTCTGGGGTGGTCCACTGGGGGGGACAGTGCTAACAGTTGGGCATTATACACACACACACACACACACACACACACACACACACGTTTATATAGCAATACTTACACGCACACATTTGTATAGCTATACTTGTATGGACCTTGTATTGACTGATATTCATTCTCTACAGCCTTTTCCAAACCCTAGTTATAACCAAATCATGCCTAACCTTTGCCTAACCCTGACTGTGATTGTTACCCTAACCTTTACCAGTTGGCCGTAATCCTCTGTGAAGGCCACCCAAAATGTCCTCACAACCCCAGATGTCCTCACGGCATTGTGGTTTCTCAAGAGTTGGTTCTCACAAGCATACCTATAGACACACACACACACACACACACACACACACACACACAGAAGTCTCTCGCACAAACGTTTCTCTTGTGCATATCTATCTCTCCCAGACACACACCCCTCATCTTACTGCAGAACCTTAAGGTCAGATAATGGCGGTCAGTTATGGTCAGATTCATGTTTGATGTTGAAACACAGAAGCACACAAGAAGAGGCACCGCGTTCCTTAATGGTGAAATGTTTTGGGGCTGTTTTAATTCCAGAGGTCCTGGGGCACGGGTTAAGATCAATGGCTTAATTGATTCCTCCAGGCAATTTTGGATGACGATCTGGTCGCCTCCATTCGAATACTGAGACAGTGCAAGCCATTTCTTCAATTCTTAAAATATTTTTGATGCATATCCCTTCTGGGGCGCCAGCATTTCTGGAGCCCACGTCAGTTATACCGCCGTTGGCACGAGGATCTTGTACATTAGAGTTGGCTGCAGATTCATGTGGAGTTCTGCATTTGGCCAGTAGAGGGTGTGCGTGTTCCTGAGCTGTGCTCCGTGAGAGATGTCATTACTGAGCCTTGTTATTGCTGCGAGACGGAGAGGCAGCCCAGCTGGCAGCCGTATATCTAAGAACGGCTGTGTGTATGCCGTGTGCACTGTGTGTAAGCTCCGTGTGCTGTATGTGTGTTGTGTGCCTGCTGTGCGTGCTGTGAGTTAGCTGTACTTGCTGTGTATGTGTGTGTTTGTGTGTGTGTGGGCTGGCAGTAGAGCCAAAGGACACTCATTCATCAGTCCCCCGCTCCCTCACACACACCACTTACCTAATGAAGTCAGCCACCTCCCACCTGCTACTGCACGTATCTGAGTGTCACTGGGACAAAAAAGGCATCCCTGGGGTGTGAAGATCACCTTTAGCATGGTAATGAGGTGTGTGTGTGTGTGTGTGTGTGTGTGTGTGTGTGTGTGTGTACACGCAACATGATGTACAGTGTGACCCTCACTCTTTGGTGCATTATTCTCTGTTCGGATAGAAGTACTGCCCCACTTGCTCTAATGAAAAACTCAGTCTGCCTCCATTCTCTGTTCTACTGTCCTTACTGTAACTTCACTCGCTCTCAGAATACAGAGAAATCCTGCGCTTTGGAAAGTAACAGTTCTTTGGGGATTATACGGTTGAAGGAGGTTTTTAATAGTTGCCTTACCTCTGTTAAAAACGATCATGAGGTAGGACTTAATTACCCGTTTTTATTTTGAACAAATTTTAGCAATATGCCTATTAATTTTCTGCTCCGCTCCTGCTTGGAAAATACATAAAGCACCATCTGGCTTGGTCTGAAAGCGGATCGCCGTGCACTGTAATTTAACTCCGGTGTTGACGCCTCTGATCTTGCAGAATTTTAATTCGCATATTCATCAGTCGCGTGATGAGGCCTGCATGAACTGGGGTTTCGCTGCGTATCGCGCCGCGCGGTATCGGCCTGTGCATGAAACGACAGAGTAAAGCGCGGGCGCGGTATCGCCCTTGGCTTGCTGTTTAAATGCATTCGGCCCTTTCATTCCCTCGGCTAATCGCGCTGTCACGGAAACCGTATAATCCCTCATAGAATGAGCCCGGGGTGTCACATGAGCATGTAAACACGGGGGGAAAATAATAATTCTGAAGTATATTCATGTTCTGTTTACACTTGAAATGTCTTTTTTGCTGAATATTACTTTTTTTTTTTTTTAAAATCTTAATTTCACTTTTGACGCAAGCAGTGGCTGAAAACAAGCTCATATTCTCGGCTCATTATGAGACGAAAACGCTTGCTAATAATTTTTCTAATGTGGCGGTTTGTGAAATGGACTTAAAATAACGTGGAAATGAATAAATTTCGCAGGTGAGCGTCAGAATGACTGCAGTCTGTACCTTACACGCATTGGTAGCCCCTGTGCCACATTCATATATGACTCAGTAGTTGGCTTTAGCGTGATGATGTGTTGTCCGCTACTGAACATCAAGCTAACACATTGCCATTGCAGTGCATTATTACTTCACTGGTTTAACCTCAACCTCGAAAGGCAGAATTTAGGTCTCAACACCACTGCTGTCATTCTGCGAGAGTGAGGATCATTGCCTGTCTGGTTTAGTTTAAAGACGACCCAATTTGAGATTGCGTCTTATTGTGCTTCTTGCACAGTTCACCTCTGTTGTTGGGTATTTGATGGAGTTTCTGACAGTATTAGCTACGTTTGAGGCGGCGAGGCAGTTGTGACATTTGAGATTACCGGCCCATTTCTCACTGGTCCCAGAACAGTGCTCACAGTCGGGAGAGCAGCAGTTGCAGCTGGGTAAGATTGGAGGAGATTACTGGCTCATCTCTGATCCCAGAACAGTCTCCCTCGCACCTGCTGTTGGCTGAGGGGCAGATGGTGCTGGATTGTCTTGCGGCACACTGTTCCCAGTCCACCATTGTGTCCCTCTGACTCTGTGACAAACTCGCTCTCAGCCAGGCTGTCAGTATACTGGTGCTGAATATTTCACCCCCTTCCGTGTGCTTTACATTTCTCAAACAGTGATGCGGCGAATCTGTGTTTGTACGTATGAGTGCGTGTTAGACTAATTTGAGTTTGTTTTTATACATCTGAGTGTAGCATGTAGGGGTTGGAGCCCTTGAAGTCCGTGTTGCTGTGGAATTGTTTACAGACAGGGCTGTAGCTGGGTGGTTAGAGTCTGTAGTGCAGGAGGTGATGGTCCTGAGGTGATCGGTGGTGGTGGAGATGAGATTTGAAGCAGATCCTGCTCTGCTGGGGAGCTGTGTGTGTGACCGCTCACCCCCTTAAACTCTCTCTCTCTCTCTCTCTCTCTCTCTCTCTCTCTCTCTCTCTCTCACTCTCTCTCTCTCTCCCCACACACACACCCACACACACACTCTGACACACATACACGTACATTTACGTACACAGACTCTTGTACACACATACACTCACACTCACACACAGACTCTCACACTCTCTCTCTCTCTCACACACACACACACACACACACACACCCACACACACACACACACACACACATACACACACACACACACACACACACACTCTCTGACACACACACACACACACACACTCACACACAGACTCTCACACTCTCTCAGACACACACACACACTCTCTCACACACACACACACACACACACACACACTCACACACACTCAGACACACACACACACACACTCTCTCTCAGACACACACTCTCTCACGCACACACACACACACACTCACTCTCACACACACACACACACACACACACACACACACACTCTCACACACACACACACACACACACACACACACACACACTCTCTCAGACACACTCACACACACACACACACACTCTCTCTCTCGCACACTCACTCCAACACACACACACACACACACACACACACACACACACACACACACACACTCTCTCACTTAGACAGACACACACACACACACACACACTCTCTCTCTCTCGCACACTCACTCAGACACACACACACACACACACTCTGACACACACACAGCTGTCAGTGTTGATGCGCCGGTGTGACAGTGTCAGTGTGAGCAGAATGGGCTCCACGCTGTGCTCTCTCATCCCTCCGACAGGGTGATATTTTGGGAGATGGGGCTGCTGCAGCTATCTTTAACCGGCCTATTTCTGCCAGCTGCTGCCGGATGCTGAGGGAGAGGGTGTGGAGAGAGCCGTGCTGGGGACGCTTCTCCTGAACACACCCTGAGCTCTGGCAGCGCGCGGGCAGCTAACGTGCTAACGTGCTAAGCTGGGACCTGCAAGTCCCCATTGTAACCATAACAATATCAGCACAGCTAGTAACCCCTCAACGAGACCCTTAAAGCCTCATTGCTCCATGGCATTTAGGCCATGTTTGGTCTAATTGACTGTAAGTCACTTTGGATGGAAGTGCCTGCTAAATAAGAGTAATGTTGTGTGGCGATGAGGCTCAGCCCTTAAGAGTCGATAGCCCTTATTCTTCAGAGCACCGGTAACAACCCTGCTCCCGTCTCAGCCTATAAGTTCACAATTGCACCCAATTTAAGCTCCTCTTATTTTGCTAATTAGCAGCTCGGCACAGTTCTGGAGCTGTTGAGCGAGGTGTGCTTTGTTAGCATTGGAGAGAAACCTCTGCTTTAGAGATTGAGGTAAGAGCTTGAGGCTAACAGAATGACCTCAGTGTTAAATTTCTGGGCAAAAGTGGCCGGGCAGTATGTCCAAAATGGCGCCATTAGAGGTGCCTAACTTTGGCAGCACTGTTGCCTCGCACACAAGAAGGTTGTGGGTGTGAATCCTTCCTGATAGCCTGCTATGTGTTGTTTACAAGAAACACTACATCACTCTCTCATTTATACTGATGTATCGCCCAACCCAGGAAGACTTATGAGCCTTTGAAAACCATGTTACACCTTCAGCCCCGTCTGCAGAGAGGTCATGTTTGGAGCTCTTGTGATGCGACCGCCCTGCAAAAACTAAACTATTATCAGGGATGCAAGAGAGCGAGAGGTGAATGGGCTATCTGGAGCACCTTTACATCAGCTGTGAGGTCATCACTTCCCTCCCCCAGTCAGCTCTACTGAAACAACGCCCCCTGTGGCCAGATGGCGCCGCTGCACCATTTGAGTTCTCTGTGCTTGCAGATTTTCAGCTGAAGTGGGTAACTCCAGCTCCCCCAGTATTTACTTCCAAGTGCCAGGATTTACTGATAAGTGCAGTTCTTCTATTATGAGTTTACAGTAGATTAGCGCAGGATGCTGGCTTACTGATTGTTTTCTTCTGTCTGTATGTCTGGATTGGTTGGAAACTTGAGCACTTTTACCTTTTCTTTTTATCTTTATTTATTTATTTACTTTTATTACGTTTTATAGCACGTTACCAGTAAAACATGATCTTATGTTAAATATGTGTTGCAACAGTGCGTTTCCTGTACGTGGATCGGATGTGAATGTTATCTCAGTGGCTGCAAGTAAATCTTCCCACGGGTATAAATAAAGTTACCTGTTACGTGTTAGTCTGTGAATGGAGGAAACGCTTGGCTGGACTTTTTCCTTTTTCACCCCTACACTTTAAACCCCTAGTTTTCAGAGGTTGTTGTGTGGGCCGATTCTCTTGGCTCATATGCAGTGAGTATATAGGCTCTGGGACTGTACCATCTGTCTTCCAACTGTGGGGGGAGGGCTGGACGTGTGTCCTATATTAATGAAGTGAGCTGCTCCACTAGAAGAGCACATTATTACCCTCCGGGGCTGTTTCTCTGTTGGCTGAGATCCAGGACGAACTGGAGTGCCTGGATGTGTCAGCGCGGTGCTGTGTGTGTGTGTGTGTGTGTGTGTGTGTGTGTGTGCGCGTGCTTATGTTTGTATGTGACTACACATGTATGAAATAGCCTGGTTTGTGTTGCTTAACTCTAGCTGTGTTCAGGAACTAGTGCTCCAGCCCTTTATAGAGGGCGCTTCACTTGATAACCCCAGCCCTGCTGGCATCTCTCGGCAGCTCATGTAGCTGTAATTGAGTTTTTTGGCTGGTAATTCTTGTGCCGTTTCCCGCGAGACTCCCTGTCACTGACAGATGTGGGCACACTGCTGGTGGCTCTAGTCTGTTTACGTCTTGCATCGTGGAAGCAGAGCCACGCATGATGTGTGTTTAACTGTCTTTGGGGAGTGGAATTTCGGAGTCCTGCGTCAGTGTTCTCGAACTCAATTGTTTTTGGTTAACGGCCGTGATTGTGACATCATTTTTATGCCCTGCCCTCACGTACGTGGGTATTCTTGAAATGGTGGCTTTTCAGATGTGTTTTAGCCTCTTGTCCACTCATAAACGGCGTTATTGGTCATTAAAACTGAGATTAAAAAAATGCTATCTAAAGTGATTAAAAAAAAAACAAAAAACTAGTTTCTGTGTATGTGTGTTGACATGCAAAACGGAGCGTTTGGGGAGACGATGACATCACAACAATTGACACGTCCACTGCTGCTTTGTTTATTGATCTCCGGAAGTGAACGCATCGTTATTGTTGAAGTTGTCGCGACCTACTGGCCCAGAATATTTGATTCAAGAACTTGTCATTGTTTTTACGGTCTTGTGTGTTTTGTAACGCTAGGTCATGCGGACAGAATATTTTTTTTAGAAACTGAAGGGGAAAATATCTGTCTCAAATCATATTGTGTCCGAATTGGGGCGGATAAGGGCTTGGAGTGTTCAGATTTGAACATTCTCATGAACCCTTTGTGACCTCACAGCTGGAAGGGTTTTTGATGTCGGTGTGTTGGGGTCGGACTTAGGAAGGATAGGACAGTGGATCGCAACTGCTCAGTTATGCACAGCAATTAAATCTGCTGAGAGAGAGAGAGGGATGGGGAGAGAGAGAGAGAGAGAGAGAGGTAGAGAGGGATTAGGAGAGAGAGAGAGGGATGAGGAGAGAGAGAGAGGTCAGTAAGCAGACAGAAGGAGGAAAAGGGAAGATGATGAGAGGACGGGGAAACTAGAGCCGTTCTGTGTTGCCCTGAGAGACAGGATGTCGTAACAAGAAATCGAGGGAGGGAGGGAGAGGGGAGGGGAGAGCTGGTTTCTTTTTCTGATTGGCCTGTCCCCCCCCCTCTCTCTCCTCTCTCTCCTGCTCTGTGAGCAGACAGTGGTTTTGTCCTGTGTGCTGTCAGCAGTGTTGTTGTACAAAGCTACAGGCCGTACGGAGAGAAAGAGCGAGGGAGCGCGAGTGAGAGAGAGAGAAAGAGAGAGAGGGAGGGAGAGAGGGGCACATACAGACGAAGCGTTTGTTCTCCACGGCTCAGGGAAGAGAAACAGGAAATGGGAAAGGGCCGAGGCGGAGGAGAGTGAAAAGAGAGGGAAGAGGGAAACGGAGGAGTGCGCCAGCATTTGTGTGGAGTCTGAGATACAGTCCCCGAGACTGCTGTCCTCTGGGGGAGAGAGTGCGAGAGAGAGAGGAGGCTGACTCCCTCCCCACACTCAGACAGTACGGACAGAGCGCTCTGACGGCGAGACGGAGGAGTACGAGCGAGTGAGGGAGACGGAGGAGAGGGAGCGAGTGAGAGAGACGGAGGAGAGGGAGTTCGTTCTGCTGTTCCCTGGCTGCCTGTCTGTCGTGTATCGGCGACTGGGGGGCTCACTCTCGCTGCTCATGTCCCTGAACTCCGAGAAATCATCGTCACCTGAGAGGTAACGATGTGTGTGTGTGTGTGTGTGTGTGTGTGTGTGTGTGGAGGTGCGTGTATGTGTATGTGTATGTGTGTGTGTGTGTGTGTTTGTGTCTCTGTGTGTGTTCTTGTACATGCTGCAAAGTCAGAACCACAAAATGTTTTTTTCCCTTCAGTGTGGGGGCATTTTTGAGAAGTGAGGGCATTTTTGAGAAGTGAGGACATTTTCATGTATCCTCACAACTACAAAGGCAAACTGTGACTTATTAGTTAAGGTTAGGGTAAGGGTTGGGTTAAGGTTAGAATTAGGGATAGGTTAAGGTTAGGGTAAGGGTTTGGGTTAAGGTTAGAATTAGGGATAGGTTAAGGTTAGGGTAAGGGTTTGGGTTAAGGTTAGAATTAGGGATAGGTTAAGGTTAGGGTAAGGGTTTGGGTTAAGGTTAGAATTAGGGATAGGTTAAGGTTAGGGTAAGGGTTTGGGTTTGGCATACAGTGCTTATTGTTAAGATTAGGGAAAGGCTGTAGAGACATATAAGGAATGAATGGAAGTCAATGTAATGTCCTCACATAGATAATAGTGCAAGGATATGTGCCTGTGTGTGTTTGTTGTGTGTGTCTGCATATCTGTCTGTCTGATTGACTGTTGTTCTGTCTGTCTCTATCATTCTATCTTCTCCCCACTCCCTCCATCTTTCTCTCTGTTTTGGTTTCCTCTTGTTTGTTCTTAGTACAGGGCTTAAATGTGGATGAATCACTGTCTAGACCAGAGTGGTAGAGACCCCTGCTCCTGTAGAGCCGCAGCCCTGCGCGTGTCATCTGTATCTCTGCTCTAAAACACCTGATTCACATGACTGTCGCTTTCAAGGCTTGATAACACGGCAGTCGTTAGAATCGGGTAAAGCAGAGACCATATAAAACATGCTGCGGTCCTTACCCTGGTCTCGTCAGACACACGGTGACACGCGTCGCCTCCGAGACACAAACAGAGACCTTCACCCGTATTACGGCTCCTGTTCAACACACTGCTGATGCTGTTACACGCTGCGTCTTGGGGCTCGTTCCACCTTGGCCGTTTTCGCCTGAATTACTGCCTCGTAATAAACGGAGTTGGCGAGATATATTTTTATGTGAGAGACACAGTCTGCATTCATAAACACTGTCTCTTTCTCTCTCTCTCTCTCTCTCCCTCTCTCATTCCCTCTCTCTCTCTCACTCCTCTCTCTCTCTCTCTCTCTCTCTCTCTCTCCCTCGCACAAACACACAGACATTCTGATAGGGTGATTCAGAAGCTGTGTACAAATGATGCCAACGCAACAGACAGGCTTTGACATGAAGAAACACAAGTGTGTGTGTGTGTGTGTGTGTGTGTGTATATATATACACACACACACTCTCACAAACACGTTTGTTTTCCTATGCTCATGGCAACTGAAATACTTTTGCACAAAAATGTGATTTCCATTTCCCGAAACTGTAAAATCAACTCCAGTTAAGCGCTACTGTAACCCTCATATCACCCCTAACTTACACGCTCCCGAAATAATCCAGTTTTTGACCCGAATTTAACGGCTCGCCTTAACGTAATTATGCCTAATCTTAAAACTATACCTCGTCCAAACTATAAGCTCGATTGTATCCTTAAAGCCGAAACTAAGACCATGACCTAGACTTGAGCCTATTCCTCATGGAGGCCCAACTAAATGTCCCCATGGTGCTATTTTTTCAGTGTTTAAGTCCCCACAAGTACAGATAAACATTTGTATGCTTGCAGGCATGCAGGCATGCAGACATGCGCACACACACTGCATACATGTATTCGGGTTTAGAAACATTCATGCCCTGGTCCCACAGTAGTTTTATTTGAGGGAAACTGTTGAAATTGTGTTTGACGGGGCTGTAAGATCTTTAAAACACACTCGGGCTTTTAAACACTGTTTAGGCATTAAGGCTTATTATGGCCGTCTATTCAAAGCCCGTTAGGGCCTAATTTGCTGCACATGAGCTGGGCTTAAGGCTAATTAGAATCTAGAGCAGTGGTTTTGGGGTTATAATTTTATAGCGATGGGCGTCTAGTGCAGTGCCGTTTCTGCAGTAACGATGTCATCCAAGCGTCTTGGACTAAAATAAGCTTTTATCCCCAAACTGGGTCATTATTTGATGGTAATTGTGCTGAAATGCTTGTTTGACTGAAATAATGGGCGCTGAAGAGGATAGAGACGGATGTGCTGGTCTGATTTCTGTATTGTATGTGTTGCTCTCTTCATTTGATGTTACACGACATGATAGAGTTAAGGATTACTTGTGTGTTGCCTGTTGAAAACATGGCTGTTCTGACCTGGTCGATTGCTTGGCTAATGGGATTTCTGCCTGCTGATTTCTTGAGAACCACTCAGCCAGACAACTTTTCACTCGTTTGCACACTTCCTTTGGTCCTCAACAACGCATCCTCTCAGTTTGAGGTCGATCGGGTGAACGGTTTTTGAGAAAGATTGAAGCAAAGTCAGACGGAGGCTCCTTTATTGAAATATGTTTGTCTTGTCATACCTGGTGCATGCAGAGGTATGCTCTACGTATTTAAGATCGACGAGGAGTGCACAAGGACCATTGTTTTTCAAATGCCCCTTAAATCATGACCATGGAGGTATAAAAGGTTTGTTGGCGTATGGTGTAGAGTATATGCTTGTGTTTGTATGGTTCGTAGCTAACGCCTACAGTATGCATTTGTGTTTGATCGAGCGTGATGTCGAAAGTGTGTGCAGTGGGTCCACGGTGTAGGGCTTCTGTGGTGTGCACAGTGAGTTTGTTTGGCAACAATGTTGGGTTTCTATACTGTTTTCAGGTTTGTTTGTTTGTTTGTTTGGCAATAATATGGGCTTCAGTTGTGTGCGCAGTGTGTTGGGCCACAGGATGTATGGGGTTTCTGTGCTGTGCACAGCTGGTTCGGCTTCAGTATTGGACCTCCGTACTGAGTAATGAGTACATAAGGCTCGTGTTGTGTGTCGCTGGTGCTGGGATTCACTGCTCTCGAGCTGCAGGGGGGCGGGGACACTGTCTGTCTGATTGACAGATGGATGTCAGCCCCTGCGGCTGGGGCTGTGAGACGCGCGTGTCTCCTGTGTCATATCTGACAGTGCAATGCATTATGGGATGTGCAGGGATTCTGGAGTAACAGCTAATAAAGCAGGAGGATCAGGCCCCGTCTGTCTGTGTGTCTGTCTGTCTGTCTGTCGAGACTGATTGGGCCACATTCCTCTAACCGCTACTGCGCAACATCGCTGCACCACTGCAAGTGTGGCAAAACACTGCATCACTCTCGACCTCGCGTTAAGGCCAATTCAGCGCATGATGTCCTTAATAATATGGACACTGTCACGATTTTACAGGCTTAAATTCCCGCATGGTGCATTTATGAAATAGAGCGTTAATTTCAGGGTGTCTGTGACCATGTTGAATGAACCGGGTATGAATGACCGTGTATGAAAGGTCTTTAGCATTGTATCACTGTCCAAATACTGACCATTTACATGTCACAGTAATAGTAATAAAACTAACAACTATAAACATACCAGTTAATTAGTCAAATTTAGATGAGGAAATGAATCTTGTGCTTGAGTTATAATTTGGAAGGCAGATTATTAATTTATGGCATTACTGCTATAACTGTTGCTAATAATAATAAAATATAATAGTAATAATAGCTGTGCTAAGTGCTAAATGGGGTAATGCATCTTTATGCTTGAGTAATGCTTTCGAACGCTGATTGTTGATTGGTGGCTGTAATAATGCTGATAGTGATGGCTGCAGTTTTAAATAAGGTCGTATGCCCTGTGCATTTGTAGTGGTTTGCGATGGCCTGTCGTGTACTGGATGCTCCCATCCTGTAGAGAGGTGTAGTAGCATTACTGACATGGCTTGTCGGAAGCTGTTAGTCAGCCAAGCAACTGGAGCCTTTGGGATGATCATGTGACCCGGATTGGCCACCTGATCTGTGGTGTCGGAGGCAGGATAGTCTGTCACAGAGCGGATAGGTATCCTGTTCTGGGATTGGGTGTCTCAGGGCACACGCTCAGCTGGATGATTCCAGCTCAGGGGCGTGCAATTGGTGCTCTTCGTGTGCTTAGCAACAAGGGGTGTGTCATGTGTTCTTTAAGTTCGATGCTCAGGGTAGTGTGTGCCAAGATATGTTTTCGGCAACATCATATGTAAGGGTAGACAAAGGACAATGTTTATTAGAGAATATGGGCGAAAATTTCAGTCAGAATTCAGGGCTGGGCAAAAAGATTTGACAGTTCCTCTGCCTGTGAGCAGGTGTGTGTGAGAGTGTGTGTATGTGTGTGTGTGTGTGTGTGTGATGCTAGTCAGTCTCACTCTCAAAATCACCTGTCCTGTTGGGCTGGTTGATGTGATCCATGTCTTATTAAATATTTAGAGTTTTAGATGGTAATGATGGGCCGTATCAGAGGAAGTATTCTTCACGTGAACACACTCTAGAAACAAAGTAAGAATCTGAACAGACTTGCGGGCGTGATGCCCCAGTGGGGTGAGTTACAGATCGATCGACTGTCCTGAGCCATCTGATCTCCACCTCAGGCTTGTGTACAGTATTATACCCCTGGGGCGAGCAGTAGCCTGGATGCTAGCACTGGACTCGGAGTCAGGCTTGTGCACAGTATTATACCCCTGGGGCGAGCAGTAGCCTGGATGCTAGCCTGGATGCACAGTATTAAGCAGTAGCCTGGATGCTAGCACTGGACTCGGAGTCAGGCTTGTGCACAGTATTATACCCCTGGGGCGAGCAGTAGCCTGGATGCAAGCACTGGACTCGGAGTCAGGCTTGTGCACAGTATTATACCCCCCAGTAGCCTGGATGGCTGGAGCAGTAGCCTGGAGCCTGGATGCTAGCATTGGACTCGGACTCAGGCTTGTGTACAGTATTATACCCCTGGGGGCAGTAGCCTGGAGCTAGCCTGGATGCAGTATTCGCAGTAGCCTGGATGCTCGCACTGGACTCGGAGTCAGGCTTGTGCACAGTATTATACCCCTGGGGCGAGCAGTAGCCTGGATGCAAGCACTGGACTCGGACTCAGAAGGTCGGTGGTTGAAGCCCCAGTTTAGCCTCAGGAGATCGGTTCACCTGTCCTTGACGAAGCCTCAAGTTCAAATTACCTCTGTGGAAAATGTCCCCAGCTTAGACTGATCAATTAGGACAACTGCATCAGCTAAATAACTCTCATGCCCCGTTTTCTGATGACTATTTTTTTTGCTCTGACCCATATTTACTGGCTTTATATTTACATCAAAATGGTGGCTCTGAGTGTTGACGATTCAGCCGAATTCATAACGTTGCGCATATTTCTTCTGGTTTATCGTTCACACTCGTTCATCACCCACCCCTGCTTTGCAAACCTACTCCATAACCAGAGGAAGGAAACGGGTGCAGCACCACCTTCTCTGGGTTCCTGTGCGCTGCACAAATGTGCTTCCGCCCTGGAGTCCTTCCCAGCCCAATGAAAATGGCTGGTGGCGTTTGACGGACAGGCCTGTGAGGAGAGCCCCGCCTTCTATGCCACGGCCCCTTCCTTTCAGGATTATGTTGGAAAAGGTGACTCTTCCTTTCCCGCGTGCACCAACCCTTTTCTTCCAGCGGATCTTTCCAGAAGCTCAAGTGCTGAGATGTGACAGGAAATGGATGGGGGGCTGCGGGAGGTGGTAACTTGCGAAAGCTGGAATTGGGAAGGGTGGAGAGGAGCCGAAATCCCAGGGTGCACTGCTGTGAGACGGAGATCATCAATCTTGTGCAGAAGAATCGGAGAGGAAGAGTGGGTGGGTCACCGCACTTAACTGGAGACTGATCTCCATTGTGGTTGTGGATGTTTACATCTCGTCCAGATAAGGACATTTGTGATTTTACAAACGGCTCTGCCCATGTAATATATTCTCTCACCCTGATCCAACTCCTTTGGGTAAACAGGACATCTTCACTAACATTTAGGTCATGCATTAATCCTCGTAATATTATTTCTGCGGGCGTGATGGGGAGTCACTGAGCTTTGTGTATGTGTGTTTGTGTGCACATGATGGAGAGTGTGTTGTTTGTGTGTACAGCATGCGTGTAAGTGATAGATTGCAGTATGCTTGCAGCTGATGAGCGTCTGCTGGCTCAGGTAGAGCAGCAGTGGGGTGTAATGAGTCCCTCTCCTCGTGTCTGTGTCAGTGTGGTCTGTGCTGCGCTGATCATTAGAGCGTGTGCACTCAGAGCATCTCGCACTGCTGTGAGCCTTTGTGCTTGTGCACTGGCCTGACTGAGAGCTAATGTGCTGTAGGGATGTGTGTCAAGCGCTTAAGTCAGTTCTATTGTCTCTATCTCTCCCTCTGTTCCCTCTCTCTCTCCCTCTCTCCATTCCTTCTCTCCTCCCTCCAATGAGCATGTGTGTTGCCCCCGGCCCTTACGAACAGCTTGTGTGAACGTGAGCCAGGTTGTGTATTTGTGTGTGTGTGTGTTCTGTGTAAGACAGTTGGCTGATTTTGCCATGCAAAGCCAAACGCGTGTCCTATATAACGCACAGCCTGTTGTACGCATCGCCGGTGTGATGCACAGTGGCGTGTATTAGAAATGTACGGTACTGTGGGGTAGGTGTACTATTCATATGCAGTTCTAAGGGTATGGCTTTCTGCTGTACTGTTGGCTGTTAGAATTGGGTATTTAGTGCTCAATGAATATTGAATAGTAATCTGGGATCTCTCACGATACTGGTACTGCATAGGCGATGCAAGGCAGCGAGAGGAGGTGACCACAGTGTGCCGTGTAGCATCACACTATTTCGGCACACTGTTGGTGACATGGCAGGAGGGAGTTGTGTGGGGCCGTGACTTTGGTGAGGGTGACTGATAGACTGTGCCCTGTTACCTCTGACACAGGCTGAATACAAATGCTCTGCCTTTCCTGGTGTCGCACAACGGCGAACATAGTGGCTCTGTTCTTGTGAAGCCTTAGATAGGCATCCGGATATTTTGCCGGGATGCAGGCTTTGCCAGACTTTTTCAGTGGGGTTACCCCGGGGATAATGTGGTGTTATGAAATACATAAAGGAAGTGAGGGCAAAAACAAGGAAATTAATACAGAAGTTTGATGAAACAGTGTATGTAATGTAACATGTCTCCTAGAGTTCAACTTGCTTGTATTTTTTTTATTTGGGGTTGTATCCATGGTTACTGGTGATGCCTTGTGTCAAATTTCATTAACATCGAGAAACTCTCGAGTTGTGTACAGAAGTGATGGTGGTATGCGTGTTGGAAGCAGGAAGTGTTTATGGTGTTTCTGTGAGGAGCTGGAAGTGCTTATGGTGTGCACAGGAAGTGCTGATGGTGTGTTTGTGAGAAATGGGAAGTGTTCACAGTGTGTGTGCATGAGGAACAGGAAGTGCCCATGGTGTGTGTGTGTGTGTGTGTGTGTGTGTGTCTGTGTGCGTGTTTGTGTGAGGAACAGGAAGTGCTCATGGTATGTGTGTGGGTGTGTTTGTGTGAGGAACAGGAAGTGCTCATGGTATGTGTGTGGGTGTGTTTGTGTGTGGAACAGGAAGTGCTCATGGTATGTGTGTGGGTGTGTTTGTGTGAGGAACAGGAAGTGCTCATGGTATGTCTGTGGGTGTGTTTGTGTGAGGAACAGGAAGTGCTCATGGTATGTGTGTGGGTGCGTTTGTGTGTGGAACAGGAAGTGCTCAGGGTCGGTATATTCAAGTGAGTGTTAGGAACATGTGTTGTTTAGGCTGTGTGTGTGGGGGCTGCGTCATGATGTCATTGCACTGACAGAAATAGCTGTGAGATCTCACTTCCCTACGCAGCCAGACTGGAGGAGAGAAGGAGGGAATCTACAGTCATTCCCACTGATAGGGAGGGAGGAGGGAGAGAGAGAGAGTGATGAAAAAATGAAGCTGAGTAATTCAGAACACACAATCTCATTCTCGGAGTACTTTTACACCTTGAGGTGAGCAAAGTCGTTGCTGTGGGGTTAGTGTATGTGCGTGTGTGTGCATGAGTTTGCTTCTTGTGGGCAGCAGTAGCTGGGCATGTCTGGGCAGTTAGGTGTGGATGTAGATGCCTGTGTGTTCGACTCAGACTGGGATGTGTTAGACTCGTGTCAGGGCTCGCCATGATCTGACTACAGCTCCCTCATTCCATACACCTCAGCGCTACACCCGCTAACACACAAGTCACACGTGCTAACCGCTAACGCACACTTTACGCCTGCTTACCGCTAATGCAAACGTCACGCATGGTCACCGCTAACACAAACGTCACACACGGTAACCGCGAATGCACACGTCATGGATGCTAACCGCTACCGCACGAGTTGCGCGTGCTAACCGCTAACGTAGACGTCACACATGCTAACCACTAATACACACGTCATGCATGCTAGTTTTCTGTTAATCTGCTTGCTTGCACAGGGAAATGTGTCATGTTAGTCCTCCCTTGCAAACGCTTGCTCACGTCATGCATACACACGCTTACATAAACGCACTCTCTCATACACAGAAACACACAGAGACACATCATAAGTACACCAGCTCTTACAGAGGGTGCATACACACTGAAGTGCTCACATGCACGTGCTCTCACTTAGTGTATATACTCTTGCACACACAAACACACACATGCAGTAACACAAACACACAGGCTCACACTGACAGGCACACACTCACATGGGTCATACATGCTCCAACTCACAGCACATGCACTCACATGTGCACACACACGCACACGCACACACACTTTCAGGGAAACACTGAATGCATCCCCTCAGACACTGGCATAAACACACACTCGTAAGACACACTCACGCACACACTCATGCGCACAACCACGTTGCTGAACGAGTTGGGACGATATGGAAAATGCTAGTAAGGAGAACGATGAATTGTAATTGAACCTTGACCGATAAATCGAACTTGATTTGTAAATGATCCGGATGCATTCACACCGACGCAGACTTCTATAGACCCAGATACTCTCTCTGAGAGACGCGCTCATGCAGACACGCTCTGGCAGACACACTCCGGCAAACACGCTCTGGCAGACAAAAATGCTCAGTAACCTGACGCACAGCCATGCGGATCAGTGTGCCGACTGAGACACTTTCTGTGAGGTGGAGATGAATGTCTACACAGAGGATGGAGGGATTTAGGGTTTGGGAAAGGGCCGTAGAGACTTATGGAGGAGGATTGAGGAACATAAATGACTCTTTTTCGCACCCTGTGTAGGAATCTCAACTGCTGACTCTACATTCTTCCTGATGGACATTGACCTGCATTCAGTCTCCTGGGCTTTGCCCATGCGTGAGTCTTAGATATAATAGAAAAATTATACTTACTGTCACACATGGATCTCCCTGGCGCTCTCTTTCTGTCACTCACACACACACACACGCGCGCAGACGCCCAGACTCACACTTCCTTCTGACACACACACACACACACACTCACACTTTCTGCTGACACACACGCACTCACACTTACTCCTGACACACACACTCCTCTCCCATGGTAGACACGCATGGTAATTTTGCTGACCCGTTCCTGACTGGACGCTAATGAGCGGTAGCAGTGGTCAGGAGTGTGCTAATGGGCTGTCTGTGCCTGTTGTTTTAAATCTCCGCCGTTATTGGACTGCGGAGTGTATTACCATTGGTGTGAGGCTGTTAAAGAGCCCAGAGCTGCCGCAGGGATGTCCTCATTAAGAGGAAATGGCTTGTGTTGGTGAATGTATCTGTATTCAGATGAGTGGGTGTGAGTCAGTCCCTACAGTGTTCTAGTTTGGGAAAAATTCCGTGGGTGTTTGTACAGAGCTCAAGCTTTCTCTTGCATCATGTCTGCCATTGTATGCACACATTTATAAAGCACTCATGTACACACACACACACACACACACACACACAACATCTTGGTGGGTGGTGTGGTGTGGTATGTAGGAACAGCCTTTGTAACTGACTCTGTTGTGTTGTTTAGTTGCATGGATTGTGTCCTTCGTGTGTGTATGTGTGTGTGTGTTTGAGTGCGCGCGCGCATGAATGTTCTTTTGTGCTGGTGTGTGGGTTTGTTTATGTGAATGATGGAATAGCTGTGCGTTCTGTGCAAGGTGGCTCTGAGCTGTGCAAATCTGTACAGGCGTCCAATCATAGCTGCGCTGTTAACCCTTCCCTGTACGGGGCTCCCTGTGCTCTGCAGTTTCCATAGTAACGTCCTGGTAGGCTCCAGCGCGCGCGTCCGTCGCGTTTCCGCCCAGCGGTTTAGTGCTGGATGCAGTTGTGTGTAGCGCTGCCTGCATCTGGCCCTGCTGACCATTAAACCACGGTGTTGAGCTGACTGCGTTCTGCTGACGAACAAGCGTAACCCAATAAAACACTCGCACCTGTATGCGGTTCCGTCAGATTTATCTGCTGTAGTCAAACCTGCGGAACTTCAGGCCTGTTTTAAATTCTAATGGAGATCCAAAGGTTTCCAACAATCCCGAATATGTCCGCCAGAATTACAGGGAAATGTGTATAAAATGATTCACAAGATCAAGATCTCTTCCATTTGATGTAGTGCTGTGGTTATAAAAACATGGCGTCCTGGGTTTGAATATTTCACTCAGTATAAGTGTGATGTAGCTTCAGTGAAGCGCTGCCACCAGCAGAGAGAGAATGTATGCAGTTGGGGTTAACTGGGATCTGAATGGCTAGAGGTTGAAGCTTCAGTTCATCTGCTGTAATGTTAGACCTGGGGCTGTAATCGTTACCACAACACTGAGGGATTGTTAACAACTTGCTGTTTTTTGACAAATATTCAACGGGTTATTCGACATGTGACTTGAGCCAGCTAGCTTTTCTCCTCAGTGATGTGTTTTTATCTTTTTCAGCGCCTCGCTAATGTTAGATAGAGCTGGTTATTGTTCTCTCAGAAATGTAGGCTACTTGCTAACATTCAGTAGGCTACTGATCAACGGGGGGTCATGAATGGTGATCGAAGCGGATCTCAAACGCGTTTATTCGAATGCGACTGTTAGCGGCAGGTGAAGTGTCGTGTTTCGCAGGCATGTTTGTGACCGTTGTAACCGTGGATTTTCATGCATCTCCAGCTACCGTTCTGGATTTTTCTACATCTTAACTTAAACATTAAAAATTGTCTCGTAGCTTAATTGATCCTGTTTGCCTGATGTTTAATATATTTGAAGGGTGGTCTGGTGCAATTTTCAGACCCTGAATTTGCAATACTGCTGCGTTGAACTTTCATATCGCACCTCTCTAAACAAGAGTTGGCGTGATTGATGTTGTTATTATATTTGGCACTAAAACAGATATTGCTGAACCACCACAAAACCGCGGTGGTGAACCAGTGCGTAACCACGGAGTTAACGAAAATCTATGGCCAGCGACCTTTGTTGAAACATCAAGGCCTTTGCCCTGCCCGGTGTAATCAACGGTGAGTCACTTTGGGTAAAAGCATTGAGTAAATTACTGTAATGTAGTGCCTCGGGTGCAGGTATGAGCCTGTAATAACATTCTTGTGCTGATAATCACTGCAGGAAGTTGTTCGGTTTGGGTGGTGTGAACAGGGTGAGGGAAAGGAGCACTTCAGGATTGTTTGTCTGCATCTCTTATCTCATTCGCTCGCTCTCTCTCTCTCTCTCTCTCTCTCTCTCTCTCTCTCCAGGCCTGAGACGCAGCAGAAGGTCCCGTCGGCGCCCCCCCCTCCCCCGCCCCCGCCGCCCCCTCCTGAGGCTGTGGCCCCCCAGAGCTCGAGGAGGAGATCCTGGGCTCCGACGATGAGGAACAGGAGGACCCTGCCGACTACTGCAAAGGTAACGAGAGAGAGAGAGAGAGAGAGGGAGAGAGGGAGAAATATGTGTAGCCATCAGCCACTCTGTATCTGGCTGGTTACCTACCCATGGTCTAACCTCTCAATGGTCCGGTCCAGTGTTTGATTGGATTTTTTTGCCCTGAAGCCTGATCCTATTGGCTGTTCTCCTTCCTGTCCATGCAGGAGGGTACCATCCGGTGAAGATTGGGGACCTTTTCAACGGGAGGTACCATGTGATCCGGAAGCTGGGATGGGGCCACTTCTCCACTGTGTGGCTATGCTGGGACATCCAGTGAGTTCCTCATCCTCTGTGTGTGTGTGTGTGCGTGTGGGTGCATGTGTGCGTGCGTGTGCGTGTGTGTGTGTGTCCAAACCCTGCGGCAGCACGTGGGTGTCTGTCATTAAATAGCTGCTCTACATTAGGTCTCCGGAAGAGGTTTCTGGAAGATTCTGTGGAATCAGGGTCGATCTCCCGCTCTTAGTCCCACCAACCATTCTCCATTCCCCACAGCCCATGTCCCCTGGGTCCTCATTGGACGGCCACCCATGACGGGAAGGAAGTCCCACCCAGTGTTGAGATGGACAGATAATAGCCTGATCGGGATTTGAAGGGGGGCGGGTGGGAATATTTTGGTCTTCCTTTTTTTAGAAATAAATTGTGTTTTCCGAGGTTAAATTGATTCACAGACTTAGAAATATTCCCCTATCTTATGAAACACCTAAATGGTTAATTCTAAGGGTTTTGCCTAATGGGCTTGTGTGGAACTTCTGTCCATTCTTAGCAGGCGATCTCAAGACGACGCCTCCCTTGGGCCTCCGTCAGGAAGGCCCCCCACGCCTGGGGCTCTGAACTTCCTGTTCCACATCACTGACTGCGATATTGACTGTGGAATGCCGGGTCTCTGAAAAGCAGGAAATTTCAAAATGTGTTTTACGGTTATATACTTTCATGAATAAAAAGTAAACAATTTTGCCATAGTACGCTCAGACTTACAATTACGGCTCGTGCAGAATATGACTCATAGTTTTATTATGATGCGTATAACAAAGCAGAATGAAAGGAGTTGTGGTATGAATAAGTAATGTTCTGTCAAATACTATCGAAAGACCCTGGGAGCTTTTGCTATTTGATCTGACTTGTGTTTGGCGAGACAGCCAGTGCGTCACATCACATTTTCGACTTATCATTCTAACCAATCGCTTTACTTTTGAATTTTTCATAGCGGTTAGTGGCTGCGTGTGATCAATAAACAATGGAATGCCCGGCAGAGTGAGGACAGTTGGCTCCAAATAACCGGACTGATTCATTTCCTCGCGGTTCAAGTCTGGGTCATCGACTTCATAAGTCGTCAGAATATATGTGTTTACAGAGCTCATTGAATTTTTTTTTTTTTTATATTGACGTAGAATCCTGCTCTTATGGGACCAGAGCGTGTGCTGACGTACAGCCTTACAGCAGAATAATGTCCTCACAGAACTCACTTGTGTTGTGTTACAGGGGGAAGCGCTTTGTGGCCATGAAGGTGGTGAAGAGTGCGCAGCACTACACTGAGACTGCACTGGACGAGATCAAGCTGCTGCGCTGTGTGAGTGTCTGCCTGTTTTTGTCTGCCTGTATGTTTTCCTGTTGGTTTCTGCTTGTAATGTCTGCCTGTGTATGTCTGGCTGTTTGTGTCTGCCTGTATGTCTTTCTGTTGGTTTCTGCTTGTTATGTCTGCCTGTGTATGTCTGGCTGTTTGTGGTTTGCCTGTGTATGTCTGCCTGTTTGTGTCTGCCTGTATGTCTTTCTGTTGGTTTCTGCTTGTTATGTCTGCCTGTGTATGTCTGCCTGCCTTTTGTTGGTTTCTGCTTGTTATGTCTGCCTGTTTGTGTCTGCCTGTATGTCTTTCTGTTGGTTTCTGCTTGTTATGTCTGCCTGTGTATGTCTGACTGTTTGTGGTTTGCCTGTGTATGTCTGCCTGTTTGTGTCTGCCTGTATGTCTTTCTGTTGCTTTCTGCTTATTATGTCTGCCTGTGTATGTCTGGCTATTTGTGGTTTGCCTGTGTATGTCTGCCTGTTTGTGTCTGTTAATTTCTGTTGGTCTCTGCTTGTTATGTCTCTGTGCCTTGTGTATGTCTGCCTGTTTGTTTCTGCCTGTATGTCTTTCTGTTGGTTTCTGCTTGCTGTCTGCCTGTGTATGTCTGGCTGTTTGTGTCTGCCTGTATGTCTTTCTGTTGGTTTCTGCTTGTTATGTCTGCCTGTGTATGTCTGCCTGTGTTTGCCTGCCTGTGCCTGTTTGCCTACATTTGTGTCCCTTGCCTGTCTGTCACGTATCATCTCTCACTCACATTGTGATGTTTTCCTGGGGTTGTTTGTAATATTTAGCTGAGCCCCAACCCTTATGATGTCACCAGGTACGGGAGAGTGACCCAAGTGACCCCAACAAGGACATGGTGGTTCAGTTGATTGATGACTTCAAGATCTCAGGAGTCAACGGGATTCGTATCCTTCACAGGCGGAACAGGACTAACAGAGAGCGTTTGTGTGTGTGGGTGTGTGTGTGTATGGGTGCGTGTTTGGAGTCAGGAGGGCTGAATTGTGTGCCGGTTTGGTCCCCTTGTGACCCTTGACCTCCGCTCTCAGATGTTTGCATGGTGTTTGAAGTCCTGGGCCATCACCTCCTCAAATGGATCATCAAGTCCAACTACCAGGGGCTGCCTCTGGCCTGCGTCAAGAGCATCATCCATCAGGTACTGCTCACACACTCGCAAGCTTGCTTACACAAATACACGCACAAATGTGCGCATACACACATGCACTCTTTCAGACACGCGCACACGCACATGCACACTTCCACAAAGCACCAACTCATGCGCCCTTTAAGACGAGGGCCCACATAACACAGCCACACATCTTCAAAACAGGGACTAGCTTGCCGAGCATAGTCATCTGACCTAAGTGGAATCAATATTGATTTTTCACATGTGCTTAATTATGAGGGAAATGCATTAACAAACAACCGTTAGCGGTTTCCTTACAAACTGTGAATCATTAACCGGACAATCTCCTGGCAGAGGGCCCACCGAAGCGGCCGGTCTGCTGGGCCCTCCTACGCTTAGCCCGTTAGCTCTCGGCGTTTATCGCTTCATCAGTTTTCGCTACGCAAACAGGCTTGAGTCACACTCCCACTTGAGTGCCCTAGTAAAGGTGAATTGGCTCTTGACTCAACGCAGCCTGTGAACAACAACAGAACAATTTAGAAGAAAAGCTAAACAGCAGGTCCCCTGTGCTGTGTGGGAAATGGCCATTGTTATTCGAAGAGTGTTTAGCTGGGGCTCGTAAAAGTGTTAGCCCTGACGCGTGAACGACGCTGTGAATGTTAGCTAACCTCCACCAACATGTTTACCCTTCTCTCTCTTCGCTAAATATGTTGGATAACGGTCTGGAATGGTAGTGCGCTTGTAGCGAGGTTAGTGAGGCTAGTTCGCTAGTAAATAAAAAGCGTGGAACAAAGGCTGGTGCTGATACGCTGGACTACAAACTCCCCAATGGCATATCCCTCGAGATGACGCTGTCGCCCTTCAATAGGGGCAGTTTCGACTTAAGCTTGCTGGTAACTCCTTGAATGAAGAAGCAGTTTGATTCAAGACGGAGGCTGGGGTTTGAATCCCACCTCAGACTCTGCAGTAACGACTGACACCAGGCAAACAAAAATGGCTTCCGTCAGGAAAAAAAAAAAAAACCCAGAGGGCGGGTAATTTGGCAGTCATTTTACCGTTAGAGTTCCCAGCTCTTCACCGCAGTTCTGAGTGTCTATTATCGTGTTTTCATTACATCAGGGCCACTGTCAGTGAAGACCTCCAAAAATGAAACGAGGAAGACTTGCCTCCAGAGTGGCTTCCATTTCATTAAAAAAAACCGCCTTTGATAGAAGTAAGAGCTGAATGGACTGTTCAGTTCCACTTTATTTGAAGGGGTGTGCATTACATTGACATGACACTATTATAACCATGATATTGTTGACCTTATAATAATATAATTTCTTATCTAATTTTTGTAGGTTTAAAATTTTTTTTTTTTTTTTTTTTTACTTTTTAATTATTTATGAGAATGGATTAAATTTTTTAGGTTTGGAGAGAAAAGGGAAAAATGCACTTTTTTGCCAACACAAAAGAACAGGCAGCCGACATCTCAATTTGGCAAAAATATGACTCGGGCAATTATGCCGTGAGGCTAATGGCATGACACCTGTCAAGACTGATGAACATGAGGAAATCTTTGTGAACGTTTAAGAGTGTTGTTATTGTCACTCTGGTTGGGGTTGGAGACATTGCAGACATTGACAGGTTGTGTTGTCTTGGTTAATGTCAGGCATCCCGATCAGCATCAACTTTGCATTAACAGTGACATGATTGACCTAATATCACTTGAAGACAACAGTCATAAACATTCGTGAAGATGCCAACATGTTTGTGACAGGTGTTGTGTCAGTCTAATGCCCCCTTCTTAACATACAGTGTTAACGGCTATTCGTCAGGAAACTTTCGGCTGTAACCGGTAGCGGCGGACATGGTTTTCTGAGTCGATCGTTTCTCTGAACCTGTGTGCTCCCAGGTGCTGCAGGGTCTGGACTACCTCCATAGCAAGTGTAAGATCATCCACACCGACATCAAGCCCGAGAACATCCTCATGTGCGTGGACGACGCTTTCGTGCGCAGGATGGCCGTGGAGGCCACGGAGTGGCAGAAAGCCGGGGCACCCCCCCCTTCCGGCTCTGCAGGTGACCCCCCCGTGACCCCTGCACGACTCTGTATCACTCGCCCTACGCTCCCGCGCACATGCTCGAATGCTCCCACCTCTGAGAAGGGTGGATTAAGCTCGATTACCTATTTCCACAAATGGGGTGGACTTTCTGGAGGATTTAGGCTGACTTTATACTGCAGTCTGTAAAAGTGAAAATTATTATGTATCTGGGGCGCAGAAGTTGTTCTAGCTTTGGCTGTCGCATAAAATCCCCTCTCGGTGTCTAAAAGTGATCCACAGTGTGTAAATGGAGCACTTTTCCACAGCCTTGGAAACCCAGTAAAGGTAATTCATTTGAGAGCTGGAGAGCCGACTAGTTCTACATTCAGGAAGTGAATGTTTATTTGTGCAGTCGAACGTAATGTTTGAGCTGCGACTGCAGCAGTAGACTGGCCTCTCGACAGAAAGGGGAGCAGATTTAAAAGGAGCCCATGCTGTGACACTTCTCAAAGATATGTGTTGATGAACAAATCTAAATGAAATCCAGTCTTTTCATCGCTTCCCTCTGACTTTGCGAGTGCTTTGCATCTAAAAATAGTCAGGAAGGCTTGTCTGAGCCGTGTTTTGAGTGAGGAAAATGCGTCAGAAAGCGAAGAGCGTATTGCTGTCGGGCTGTTTGCGCGTGTGTTGGTGATGACACACTTCCTGTGCTCCATATAAGGACGTGTGGGCGGGATGTGCCAGTGCTCTTATGTAACTCTCTCTCTCTCTCTCTCTCTCTCTCTCTCTCTCTCTCTCTCTCTCTCCCACAGTCAGCACGGCCCCCCAGCTAAAGCCCGTGAGTATCAGGCAGTCTGTGTGATGTATTGTGTGTGTGTGTTTGTGTGCGCTGTACGTGTGTGTTTGTGCGTGTGTGTGTGGGGGGGGGTCAAAGCGAACAAAACTCAATTAAAGAGGGAATGAGGGAGAGTGTGGCTTGTCTGGTGAAAAGATCCATGGAATCAGAAATATCTCCATGTTGAAAGTGTGATGATTTAGCTGCTGAGTGGATGAATTCGATTGATAAATGGTTTCACCGTTTTAACGGCATGGGGTGTGTTTCATCCAAGCTTGGGCTTCATGGACTTACTCCAGTTGAAATATCGAGTGCAAATGATCAAGCTTTTGAATTATGAAATATTTGAGCAATGGCATGGAAATTTAGTGGTAATTGAAGGATTTTATATTCTGAATTAAAGGGCAATCTGCAAGTTTTTGGACACTGACACAATATTAAAGGGTTCTAATTCATGAAGGGAGATCACTCTGTATGAATGTAACTGTGAAAGAAAGTAGAGACTGTTCATTCTCATTTTGATATGATGTAAATTGATATTTTATTAATGAATTATATAGGCATTTCAGCCCAGTCCAGATGCTCATTGACTTGTCTTCACAAGGAACTGGACCCAGTCTGGTTTATGACCTTGATAATACGCTCATTATAAGATGCAGGGGCAACCTTTCCTGTTTTTTACATTTTTGTCCTGAAGGTCTTTTGACGTCTGAGGTATAAAATCCAGGTTTGGGAAGTGAAAGCCCGCAGGATTATCTAGTTCCAAACCTCCTGGATTTTCTAATTAGCTAAAATGCTCAGTCAGGAGGTGCTTAAGAGTTAATGAATGAAATCAGCTGGCTTTGCTCTCCACCTGTGCCTTCAAGTTCTGATGTACAGAGAACAGTGACTCGATTGATGAGCCACATCTGCTGATTTAATTGACATTTCTCAAAGGGCATTTTTAATAGCTGGCTGTCATTCTGAAGTGCACGAGAGCTCCCTTTTCTCCGAAATTACTGCCTCCTCTTGGCATCCCTCTTGACTACCGCTAATCCGCCGCTATGGCTCGGATTAATTTGCGGCATTTCTTTAACTGTGGTCAAATGCTAGCATCTCCTTTTTAAAATAGGCCGTCATGGTGTCTAGCAGACGTTTGGTTGTATTACGTATGTTTTGGTGGGAAAGACTGTGCTACAATGCTCACTTGAGCTTTTGAATTCACCTGGTCTCTGTGATTGGTTGACCTTGGCTCCCCGGGTAGGGGGGGGCTGCATTTTGAGGCTAATGCTAGCATTTGACCACGGACAGTCATGGCGACTGGAGGACCTTAGCTTGCGTTGTCCTATAGGAGGGAGGCTGTATTTAGAGGCTAATGCTAGCATTTGACCACAGACAGTCTTGGTAACTGGAGGACCTCAGCTTGCGTTGTCCTTTAGGAGGGAGACAGTATTTAGAGGCTAATGCTAGCATTTGACCACGGATGGTCATGGTGACTGGAGGACCTCAGCTTGCGTTGTCCTATAGGAGGGAGACTGTATTGAGAGGCTAATGCTAGCATGTGACCACAGATGGTCATGGTGACTGGAGGACCTTGCATTCCCAGGTGGGGAAGATCTCGAAGAACAAGAAGAAGAAGCTGAAGAAGAAACAGAAGAGGCAGGCGGAGCTGCTGGAGAGACGCATGCTGGAGATCGAGGCCCTGGAGCGAGAGGCCGAGAGGCAGAGGGCCAGCCAGGGCCCTCAGCCCCACCCCGGGGCCCCGAGACCTGCACTTGCTCTGGGGGACAGCGAGGAAGAGGACCTGGAGGAGGAAGAGGAGGACGAGGAAGAGGAGGATGAGGGAGAAGAGGAGGGAGTGACGGGGGAGCGACAGAGGCCCATACGGCTGACCAATCACACCTGTGAGTCCGTCTGTTCAATCAACGGTGGCCATTTTGCTTCTGTTCCGGGGTTATACTCACTCTCTCTCTCTCCCTCCCTCCCTCCCTCCCTCTCTATCGCTCTCCCTCCCTTCCTCCCCTCTCTCTCTCTCTCTCTCCCTCCCTCCCTCCCCTCTCTCTCTCTCTCTCTCTCCCCTCTCTCTCTCTCTCTCTCTCCCTCCCCTCTCTCTCTCTCCCTCTCCCTCCCTCCTTCTCTCTCTCTCTCCCTCCCTCTTTCAGGTGCAGTTCCGGTTCAGCAGCTGCAGGAGTGTGATGCTCAGCAGAGGGACACACACCCGGAGAGGAACACACATGCGGAGAGGAACACACACTCTGAGAGGGACACTGAGACCTCAGCAGCAGCCGTAGACGAGGCGCAGGAGGAGGCAGCGGACGAACAGGAAGAGGAAGAGGAAGGGACCAGAGGAACACCAGAGCCAGCCACCCCTGAGAAAGAGGGGGATGAGGAGAGAAATGTAAAGAAGGAAGCAGTGACAGAAGAGATTGAGAGGGTGAAGGGAACTGAGAGAAAAGGAGAGAGAGAAGTCGAGGAGGAGGAGGAGTATGAAGATGATGACGATGATGACGATGACGACGATGACGAAGACGAGGACGCTGGAGGTGACCGCGTGACCCGCCCCAGTCCTGCTCTGACGGGCATCTCTAAAACTAACGGGCACGTGCTGCCAGGGTTTGAGGAGCGCGGGGTTAACGCGGCTCCACTCTGCCCCCTGGTGGAGTCCGAGATCAGCACCACCGACCGCGACGTGTCCATCAGCTGCTCTTACGAGCTCTTCAACGGCGAGACGCCCGGCCTGGCCAACGGGCGGCGACACCGGGAGACCTCGCCACACTTCCCCGACCTGCCCTTAGACCCTGTGCCCCGGGACCCCCCCGAGGGCGGGACCGCGGCCCCCCTGCACAGCCCCACTGCCGATCGCAGCCGAACCGTGTCCTCCTCCAGCACCGGAGACTCGGGGCCAAAAGGTGAGCTCCTGGACCTTTAAAGGTCCCTTATCATGTCAGCAGGTGCTACGCCAGTTAGCCATAACAAGCCATTTCAAAATCTGTTCCTTTGTGACATCACATGGGGGAGTGACTGAGCAGAGGCAAGAAGGCCTTCATTATTCTAGGCGACCTCTCCCCCTTGTGATATCATTAATGACAAATTTTGAAATGGCTTGTAATTGCGAATTGTTCGTGTACCTCGTGACATGTCGGGGACCTTAAGTCATGAGGTCACCAGGGTGTGTTCAGATCGTTCGGTCCTGAACATTCTACTGCTGATGTCATGAACACAGTTGGTGATTGAAGATGGGTAGAGTTCTAGAAGAAGGATGTTATAATGAAAGGGGGAAAAAACAGGCTTGGGTCCTTCAGCCAATCAGAATATTGAGGAGTGTTAACAGTTTGATGGCTCAATGCCACAGCTTAACACGTTGACTGCCGACTACGAGATAATTCGTAATGGCGGGTCAGGGCCGGCGTTGGACCTGAAAATTCGGGGGCAAATATCCATCCCTTTATTGACAACAATTAGTCCTGGCTAATTCTAGATGGTTTTACACGTTTTACACGTTTAAGAATAATCAGTGGCAATTGAAGACACTGCTTTTGTTCCCCATGCGATCTAACAGCGACAAAATAATGGGCTACATTCAATACAGAAAAATAATTTAATTATAATTAGGTCTATGCACCGGCACTCAGCGACGGCATTTCAGAACTCTTCAGCGAATGAAGGTGATTCTGGTGACTAGTACGTGGTTTCGTCTGTTTACATTTTCCAATCGGACAGCGGTCTATTTTTTACTGCGAGTTGCGTGACCGTGCTGCAAAAACAGGTGTGCGTACTTGTCGCCGAAATTACCTTCATTCGCAAAAGAGTTCTGAAATGCGGCTCTCGCTGGAAAAAAAAAAAAAAAAATTAACGTTGCTGAGTGCCAGTGCATAGACCTATTTATAATTAAATTACACTGGTCAACACCAAATTTATTGTCTAAGTTTTTTTAGCTGATTTAGGACAGTTTTGATGCGCTGAATCCAAAAATCACATTGGTTTGCTCAATCAGGTCAACTTTTTGAAATATTGCCACATGTTGTTTTTTTACATTTTTGTTTACATGTACGGGTATTTTTGCTTTATATGATGCAACATTCTTTTTTATTCCTGGAAATAAACAAACTCTGAAGAGTTCACATGCGCCAATTTATGACTAACAGGTATATTTATTTTCAGGTGAACGAAATGGCTTTGAGCAGAAGATTTTGCAAAAATAAGCCTGATGTATTCTGCTACATCTGCGGCGAATACACCATTGTTCCTAACAGGAATCCAGTCACAAGTTTCATAAAGCGTGCTTACCAGGCTTATTTTGGTATGAAAATTGGTGACCAGGATAAAGCTTGGGCGCCACACATGGATGTAAGACATGCACCGAGTATCTGCGTCGGTGGACCAAGGGCAAGAAGAGTTGTCTGAAGTCTGAAGTTTGGAATTCCCAATTAATACATTGCTTTAGAAAATGATTTTTTCCTCTTAAAAACTTATTTCAGATAAGAAATATTAACAAAAATCAACTGATAATGTCACAGAAATGTAATCGATTTAGTCAGAAGATCAGATTTTTTTTTTCAAAATCGACTTAGCACAAAAACCTGACCTGATCAGAGGAACGGATGTCATTTTCAGATTCTGCGTTGCAAAATGTCCTAAAACAGTTGAAAAAACTGAGACAACTTTCAAAAAATTTTTTTTTGTCACCCAGTGTTATTTTTCTGTACTGAATATAGCCCATTATTTTGTCGCTGTTAGATCGCATGGGGGAGAGAAGCCGTGTCTTCAATTGCCACTTGATTATTCTTGAATTGGAAAACGTGTAAAACCATCTACAATTAGCCAGGACTAATTGTTGTCAATAAAGGGATGGATATTTGCCCCCGAATTTTCAGGTCTAGCGCCAGCCCTGACCCACCATTACGAGTTATCCCGTAGTCAGCAGTCAATGTGTTAAGCTCACTGGTTTAGAACTAAGGTAGTTGTATTTTGCTTTGAAAATCTGAGATAGGAGTGGGAAGTCGGAGCGAGAGCACAGAGATGTTCACGAGAGCGTAGGAGGGATTTGAATGCAAGCGCATGCTCTTCAAGTGAGACAACAGCTAAATCTGTGCTGGGCTATTCTCTATTTGAGAGCATGTGAGTTCAGTATTGTACACACACACACACACACACACACACACACTCATCCTGGCTTTCTGTCACTGAGCGCAGTGCTTGTGCCCCCCCACAGTGAAAGCCAGAGCAGCTGACCTGTTGGTGAACCCACTAGACCCGCGAAACGCCCACACGCTGAGAGTGAAGATCGCCGACCTGGGGAATGCCTGCTGGGTGGTGAGAGGCGGGGCTTGTGGGGGAGGCGGGACTTCTGGGTGGGAGGAGGTATGGCCTGGGGGTATACACAGAACTTGTGGGTAGGGTAGTGTGTGTGTGTGTGTGTGTGTCTGTTCTTTTACTTACTACAAAGTAAGAACCAGAAAATGTTTTTTCTACAGTCTGGGAACATGTTTGGGCAGTGAGGAGATTTAGTTGTCCTCACAACTACAACAGCAAATTGTGACTCATTATTTGAGGTTGGGGGTAAGGTTAGAATTAAGGATAGGTTAAGGTTAGGGGTAAGGTTATAATTAGTGATAGGTGAAGGTTAGGATAAGGGTTTGGGATAAGGATAGAAGGAGGGATAGGTTAAGGTTAGGATTAGGGTTTGGGTTAAGGATAGAATGAGGGATAGGTTAAGGTTAGGGTAAGGGTTGGATTGAGGTTAGAATTAGGGATAGGTTAAGGTTAGGGTAAGGGTTTGGGTTAAGGTTAGAATTAGGGATAGGTTAGGGTAAGGGGAAAGGTTAGAATTAGGGATGGGTTAAGGTTAGGGTAAGGGTTTGGGTTAAGGTTAGAATTAGGGACAGGTTAAGGTTAGGGTAAGGGTTGGGTTAAGGTTAGGGTTTGGGTTAGGAATAGGTTAAGGTTAGGGTAAGGGTTTGGGTTAAGGTTAGGGATAGGTTAAGGTTGGGGTAAGGGTTAAGGTTAGGCATAGGTTAAGGTTAGGGTAAGGGTTTGGGTTACGGTTAGAATTAGGGACAGGTTAAGGTTAGGGTTAGGGTGAGGGTTAAGGTTAGGAATAGGTTAAGGTTAGGGTAAGGGTAAAGGTTAGGGATAGGTTAAGGTTAGGGTAAGGCTTTAGGTTAAGGTTAGGGTCAGGGTAAAGGTTAGGAATAGGTTCAGGTTAGGGTAAGGCTTTAGGTTAAGGTTAGGGTAAGGGTAAAGGTTAGGAATAGGTTAAGGTTAGGGTAAGGCTTTAGGTTAAGGTTAGGGTAAGGGTAAAGGTTAGGAATAGGTTAAGGTTAGGGTAAGGGTAAAGGTTAGGGATAGGTTAAGGTTAGGGTAAGGGTTTGGGTTAAGGTTAGGGTAAGGGTAAAGGTTAGGAATAGGTTAAGGTTAGGGTAAGGGTAAAGGTTAGGGATAGGTTAAGGTTAGGGTAAGGGTTTGGGTTAAGGTTAGGGTAAGGGTAAAGGTTAGGAATAGGTTAAGGTTAGGGTAAGGCTTTAGGTTAGGGTAAGGGTAAAGGTTAGGGATAGGTTAAGGTCAGGGTAAGGGTTAAGGTTAGGGTAAGGGTTAAGGTTAGGGTTAGGTTAAGGTTAGGGTAAGGGTAAAGGTTAGGGATAGGTTAAGGTTAGGGTAAGGGTTTAGGTTAGGGTTAGGTTAAGGTTAGGGTAAGGGTAAAGGTTAGGGATAGGTTAAGGTTAGGGTAAGGGTTTGGGTAAAGGTTAGGAATAAAGGTTAGGAATAGGTTAAGGGGTAAGGCTTTAGGTTAAGGTTAGGGTAAGGGTAAAGGTTAGGGATAGGTTAAGGTCAGGGTAAGGGTTAAGGTTAGGGTTAGGTTAAGGTTAGGGTAAGGGTAAAGGTTAGGCATAGGTTAAGGTCAGGGTAAGAGTTAAGGTTAGGGTAAGGGTAAAGGTTAGGGATAGGTTAAGGTTAGGGTAAGGGTTTGGGTTAAGGTTAGGGTAAGGGTAAAGGTTAGGAATAGGTTAAGGTTAGGGTAAGGGTAAAGGTTAGGGATAGGTTAAGGTCAGGGTAAGGGTTAAGGTTAAGGTAGGGTTAAGGTTAGGGTTAGGTTAAGGTTAGGGTAAGGGTAAAGGTTAGGGATAGGTTAAGGTCAGGGTAAGGGTAAAGGTTAGGGATAGGTTAAGGTTAGGGTAAGGGTTTGGGTTAGGCATACATTGCTTATTGTTTAGATGAGGGAAAGGCTGTTGAGACACAAGAAGAAGGAATGGAAGTCAGTGTAATGTCCTCACAAATATAGAAGTACAAAGGAGTTTGTGTGTGTGTGTGTGTGTGTGTGTGTGTTCGCGTCTGACTGTGTTTGTGTATCACTGTACTCAGCCCATCTCTCTCCTATCTCCTTGTCTCCTTGCCTCCTGTCTCCTCGTCTCCTCGTCTCCTCTCCTTCAGCACAAGCACTTCACGGAGGACATCCAGACTCGGCAGTACCGGGCGATCGAGGTGCTGATAGGGGCGGGGTACAGCACCCCCGCTGACATCTGGAGCACCGCCTGCATGGTGAGCCCGGCCAATCACAGGGCAGCACACTAACCCCTCCCATTACTGGGATATTGGGGAGGGATTATCAGATCACCTCCTCCAGAATGTAATACTGACGCACTAAACTCCTTCATGCACGTGTGTGAGCGGCGTTAGACAGCCGCTCTGACTGCATCCTGACCCCTGATCTCGTCCTGTGCAGGCCTTTGAGCTGGCCACCGGAGATTACCTATTCGAACCCCACTCCGGAGAGGACTATTCGCGCGATGAAGGTCAGTTTGCACTCCACAGTGACCTCAGGGTACTCAAATAAACACATGCGCACAGAGTAAATCCCAGACAGGGTTCTATATAACAGTTACCCAGAGTCCTTTCTCTTAAGTCCGTTAAAAACACTGAAATGAATCTTGATACTGTCACTGATGGCGGAATCAAACTCTGTGTGTTTAAGCTCTCATGTCTGAGTAAACTTGGGGAATTATGGGATGTTAAAACGCTGTAGACGAGTTTTTAATGGGTCAATACGCTCTGATCTACTGCCCCCCACTGCTCTCTAACACTCTCCTTACATACCTAACCCCCCTGCTCTTTACTAACCAGGCCACTAAACACGAAACCAACCAAACCCCACCTCCACAATGCACTCGCCTCACCCTGAAGCTTCAAAACACTCTCACCCGGTTCCTTGCCCTCTCTCGCCCTTTGTACTACACTTTTGAGCACTATCACCTATATTCTCTCCAACTCTCTCTCTCTCTCATCTCATTATTTACACGCTGCTGTCTCAGTATGTTTGCGTAATGTTACAGCAATGCTGTGGCAGAGTTAGAACATTGAGGAAACGTTTAGGTGACATTGCGAAAACACTGGGTGTGTTTGGTAGTTCAGCGCACTCTCTCACACACACACCTGTAACCTGCAGAGCCGCTCACCTTCACCTTACCTTACCCCCACGTGCAGACGTCCGATACTTGCCAGGGAAAGCCATTCAGTGCACACATATTTGCAAGGCTCACACACCAAAACCTGTTTCAAATGCACATGGCAAGTTTGGTGATAGTGCTTGCGAATAAAATGATGTTTTCTGTGTTAATGAGAAGTATTCATTACAAAAAGGTTGGCCGCTGTCTCGTGCTTTAGAAGAGGGTACATGATACGGTGACTGAAGATGGAAATGTTCGCGTCAGTGTGTATGTGCAGATTGGCCCTACTTATGAGTTAGTTGTGTCAATTGGGCACTTCTGCACACGCTCAGTTGTGACAGCCTGTATTAGCCAATCAGGACAGGGTTTTCTCTCCACTCCTTCCTGCTTTACTGCCTCCTTCTGTCTTGTGGGGTTACTAACACAGAACTGTCTCTCTCTCCTTCCTTCTCTTCTCCTTCCTCCTTCCTCCTCTTCCTGTCTCTCTGTAGACCACATAGCCCACATTATTGAGCTGCTGGGGTGTATCCCGCGGCAGTTTGCTCTGTCCGGAAAATATTCCCGGGAATTCTTCAACCGCAGAGGTAGTGCTGGGAGAGCAGGCTGTCGGGACTGAGGGACACGGTGCTCAGACAGACAGACGGACCGACTTATCATGCAAAGCAAATACAAACCAGGACACAGTATCTCTGAAGAGATCAGCTCGACCCCGTTATGAATGTCAGGGGATATTGGTGTACTATTCTGGTATAAAGCGGTCCAGTTGTAGCCCCCGGGCGAAGTCGGGCGACTATGGGTTCGGCCTTTTCACGTGTCCCCCGCCGTAGAGATTTCCTTGTGGACGCTGTACGGGCCACAGATTTTAAAATATTTCTCCTATATTTGGTATGTGTATGGGAAGTAGTTAGGACATGGTGCCTGTCAATTTTGGTTGCCATGGTAACACAATTCACTAAATAGCAGACAGTTTTGCATCAAAAATAAGCCAAAATGAAAAATGTGGGCGATCGCTGGCTACACCCATTGGTCGTGGGAGACCGACCCGTCTAGCTTTTACTGTGGAGTGAAGTAATGACGAGAGGTTCTCCGATACCAGCATGATTATTGAGCAAATTATTTTGAGCAAACACTTGAGCAGGAGTTGCTGGCGGGAGTTTATGATCCTGGTTTATTTGAGGGAGACACCGTGGCCTCCGTCGACAAAGTGTCATTAGCCACACAGACCTCCGCGCCTCCAGCGCACAGAGATGATGTTAGTCCGTCTGTCCGTGCGGCAGTGCGTCCGCCAGTCCCGCAGCCCGCGCGTGCGTGTGTGTGTGTGTGTGTGTGTGCGCGGCGCTCTGACGTGGCTGTCCCGTGTTCTGTTGTGTGACGTCTCGCGGGCGTCTCTGGCGCTCAGATCACATCGCTCTGATCATGGAGCTCCTGGGGAAAGTCCCGCGAAAGCTGGCCGCCGTGGGGAAGTACAGCCGCGAGTTCTTCACCAAGAAAGGTACGCGCCACCAGCGCCCCCTGCAGGAGAGGCTGGGAGTGCGACACATGCGGACCAGAGCTGCCCTGGCTCCTCCTCCTGTACATTTATACTCTTTTACAGGACATTAATACTCTCTCACAGTACATTGAAACTCTCATCACACATTTATACTCTGTTAAAGCACAATTATACTCATATAGTACATTCATACTCTTAAAGTGACTGACGAAATTTATACTCTGAAGGGGTATTTATACTCTCACAGCACTGTTAAACATTCATAGTACATTTATACTCCTAAAGGTAATGTTACTGCACATTTATACACACATAGTTAATTTATAGTCTGAGAGGAACGTTAATTCTCTCAACACATTTATACTCTTTACAGTAAATGTGTAGTCTTAAAGCACATTTGTACTCTTTACAGTAAATGTGTAGTCTTGAAGCACATTTATACTCTTTACAGTAAATGTGTAGTCTTAAAGCAGATTTATACTCTTTACAGTAAATGTGTAGTCTTAAAGCACATTTATACTCTTTACAGTAAATGTGTAGTCTTAAAGCACATTTATACTCTTTACAGTAAATGTGCAGTCTCAAAGCACAATTACACTCTTTACAGTAAATGTGTAGTCTTAAAGAACATTATACTCTTTACAGTAAATGTGGAGTCTTAAAGCACATTTATACTCTTTACAGTAAATGTGTAGTCTTAAAGCACATTTGTACTCTTTACAGTAAATGTGTAGTCTTAAAGCATATTTATACTTGTACATGACATTAATACTCTTTTATTTATGCCCTCTGACAGTACATTTATGCTCTTTCAGTTTATGCCCAGCTATTGTTGAACCTGAAGTAGCCTACAAACCCTCAGGAGAGCAAAGGGTGGTCCTGCTCAGTTTTGAACAGGTGTACCTGATAAAGTGTTTGGTGATTGTATACCCATGTAAAACTAATTTCTGCTCTGTTACAGTATATTTGTTTTTTTTTTGGTTATTGTTAATCTAAGCTTTGTCCGATGTATTTGATTATGTGTGCTCTTAATTTTCAGACTTACAGTAGCTAACGTAATTTTTCCGGTCAGAACTGGTTCATTAGCAGACTCCAGCGGCAGTCAGAGGCCTAGAGTCAAAGCTAGACACTGGAAGCTGTCTTGTACATGCACTGAGGAATAATAAGCCATTGAATACATCTGCAGAGCTATTTGTCCCAATCTATTTGGTCGCCTGAAACAGGGACACTGCACTCATTTCTACTTGATGAATCCAAAGTACATAAATATAGCCTGAAGCAGAAGATGGGAATCTCCATTCTCTTTCCTTGAGTGTGATTGGTTACCGATCTTAAGTCCTAAATTAAAGGTTTCTTAGAGCCGGGAAACCAGAGTGTGCTGGCAGGTGGATAAGGCTGTTTTATTGATATATTTGCCCATTGACCTGTGAACTGGAAGGGTTTCCTGCCTGTTCTTGATATTACTGTTTGTTAGCTGTGTGGCAGGAGTCTGAGGTCTTGCCTTTTCTGGTTTTATCTCTGTTCTCTCTTTCCTCTCCTGTTATATTATTCCTGTTGCTTGTTACACGCACATTACTGGCTTTTTATGACCGATGTTGCATGAAATTCCCGGTGTGTAATTTTTCCTGGGAATTTCTGCTGACTGCTGACAAATAATCACTTGCTGCTGAATTACGACGAGGACTCGCCGCAAATTCTAATCAGTTTTGTATTTAAAATGGGTTCTGCGCACATTTTTTACGGGATAAGATAACTTTTTATGCCCATCCGAGCTCTGCAGGTGGTAGCATGAACACAAGCTGCCTTACAACGCTTAAAATCTGAGTTCGATGTTCTCGATCTCGTTTATGCGCACAGACAAAATGGATTTATATCTTTTCCATGAAAGTCAATTTGTGTTAACGAATTGCATGTGTGAAAATAATTATCGCATAACAGCCAGAAATCCCCAGGATAAGTTTTATTTACCACTGGAAGTGTCAGTGCCTGATTTGTGCTCTCTGCTGCCCCTGCAGGGGAACTGAGGCACATCACCAAGCTGAAGCCCTGGTCGCTGTTCGATGTGTTGGTGGAGAAGTACGGCTGGCCGCCCGAGGAGGCGGGGCACTTCACCCACTTCCTGCTGCCCATGCTGGAGATGGTGCCGGAGAAGAGGGCCTCTGCCGGGGAGTGCCTCAACCACCCCTGGCTCAACTCGTAGCGCTGCCCCCGGTGGTGGCCTCCAGAACTGCGACAGACTGGAGAGGGAGGAAGGGGAGGGAGGGGGGGTTAAGAGGTGTGATTTGCCCACTTTGAACTTGCCCCCATGCGCACTCGAAGTGCCCCGCCTGGTGCCCTCTGTCTTTGCTTTGAACCTCTTCCTGTTACTCTGTGAGTCTCGGAAGGAAGGGGTGCTCTTACCCAATCAGAGATGAGCCCTTCCTTCCCTGTCTATCCACTACAGCCTGACCCCCCCTTCCCACTGCACCCCTAATAGCACAGCCACACCCAACCACTCCACCCCGACATCTTCATTCTGGGTCCAGGAAAAATGAACCCTTGGAGGATATTGGAGAGGGCAGAATTTGTTTAGCCTGGCGGAGTGGGATTGTGTGGAAAGGCTGGATGACCAGAATCCCTGAGCCTTAACAGAGGAAGTGATTCTGACTCCATTAATACTCCAGTCTAAGGAGATACTGGGGTGAAAGCAACCTACGATGCACAGAGGGCACTTCTGCGCTACGACCTCCCACCACCAGAGGGAGCTCCAGGCGTGGAGGGCAGTGAGAAAGTGGGCCTTATTTCAGTGTCAATAAGGCTCAACTCTCCTCAGCTACTGGAACGGGGGCGAGGGGGACTGGACCAATTTTCCTGAGTCTGTGTCTGTGACAGAGCTGTAGGCCAAAGGCATGAAAATAGCCCAGGATGAGTTAACCAGACTGAGCACTTCTTCTACTTTTTCAGCCTGTCCCACCAGGATAAAGTACAAGGACAGCGGTCTCTTTCACTTTCGTCCTCATGTCTTAAAAACTGAAATTTAAAAAAAAAAAAACTGTCAGTTGTGCCCTTTGGGCTGATGAGAAATAAGTGAAATGACTTGGTTTTCTTCTGGGTTTTCAGGTAGTAGACGCAAAGGACATCTGTAAGCCTTCCTTCCTTTCTTTCCCTCCCTCCCTCCTCTCTTTCTCCGTCCCTCTGCGTCTTGTGCACTGTAGCCCTACAGTGTTAACCCGCACATCGCTGTGCAACTGTTCACTTCCCCCCTCATGATCTTCTGCATGCCATGATCAACACTGAGGCTGAGGACTCCCCACCCCCAGGGGGCAGCAGAGACAACGAGCTCCTGCCCAGAGGGACAAGACTTTCTTTACTCATCATTCTGTTTGTTAAGGATTTCCGTCGTAACGATTGCGAGCGCGAGGACATGCTAATGCAGATGGACTTGCGTCTAAAGGGGATTTGGGTTTGTTGGTTTTGTGGGCCAAGTTTTGAGCGCTCGCTCTTTTCCCGCACGAAATGGAAAGAGTCCCCCTCTGTTCAGCTGACAATATCGCGCCGCCTACTCTGTTACTTCGACCTTCAACATTCCACTTCCTGTCACATACTTGCACTGCTCTTCCTCCTCTCAAGGTCCGGTTTCCTGACTAAGCCTCAAAACCCACCGGACCTCGCTTCTCCTTAGTGGAATCACAACGGCGGATGAACTCACCTGTATATTTGTTTGGAGATAAAATCTGTACATAAAGACTTGGACACTGTTGCGCCAGATGGAGTATGGACAGAATTTGCACGTCATTCCAAGGGTGGAGGTACAGCTTTGCCAGCATAAGGTTGCTGTGGACACTCTGTGTCAGTTGGGGCTGTGGTGGTGAGAATATGGTCGCTTGTTCAACTGCACCCCCAGTGGCCAGCTGTGGCATCACATCCCGTGAACACGGACAGCACACAGTGCCATCAGCTCTTCCCCCCTCCACGCCCATGTTACTCATCACTGTTCGGTTGCCTATTTTCGCAATAAATAAATTAATATAAATTAGATGGTGAAGTATTTTTCAAACAAATGTATTCATCTAAAAAAAAAAAGGGAGAAAAAAAAATTTGAAAACCGGTGTTGTGACAGTGACCGAATTATCGTTCCCGTGGAGGTGATTGTGTTTCGTCTGTTAGCAGTGTTTTTCTTTCCTTATTGTTAAATTATTAGTTATTTTTTATTTTGACGTCACCACCGCCCTCCCCTCCCCCACTCCTGAGCAGTGCTGCTGTTTATGGACATGTGTGATGGTGGTTAATATTGATCAAATGTTTTTTGCAATAATGGTAATTATAACGAACTTTTTTGCACCAAATGCTCTTGACCGCACTCTTTCAGCCATGCAGACTGTTCTTCCCGACATCGACACAAATCGCCTCTCTTCTTCGTCTGTGTTTTCATTGACAGACTTATTAAAATTGTAAATGAAAGGATGGGTTCTCTCGGTGTGACCCCGTGTCATGTGGTCTGCTTCCATTTCTCAGTTCTCCCGACCTCGTTCCTTGAACCTATGATACTTGAGGGCCGAGAATTGCTGCTTCTCCACTCTCCCTACACCTGGGAGTCTGGTGTGAAAGCAGTCGGTTAAATCAGAGCAAATATAACCGTAAATTAGCTGGGAGGGTCCAAGGCGCAGGTATGAAATACCTTTGCAGCCCAATCGACAGCAAAGAGAAACAGTTCAAGCAAGTGCACAAAGATCTGTGGATGTCGTCACAAATTACTCTGGGTTTGAACATGACTACCATTTTGGCTCAACTGTCCCACAGCAACAGCTTTCAAACACTGATTGTTGGTTTGATTCCTGAGGAGTCGTACTCTGGTATGGAGCTACCAGTGTTTGGCAGTAGGAAGAAGTGCAGGCAAAAACGTTTTGAATAGTTATCCATTTTATTTCTGTTGTAGCGGGGCAAAAACATATTTGATCTGACAATAGAACAGAGTTACATGAAATATGAGACAACGCATCGAAAACGAGACAAACATTTCAGTATAGGAAAGGAACATGAATATTAAAACATGCAATCAAAATATCAAAATGGTTTCTTGAGTAGGAAAACTGAAGAAACAAACCAGTACATTTGTCAAGCCATGGCAGTGTACCATCACCATTAATTGGACAAGAGAATTAAAGTGTAAACAAGTCCATTTTTCCCCAAATATGAGGGATTGTCTTGTGCAGTTTGGTTTCCTACTCAAGCAACTGAACAGGACGGAATCAAACACATCACCAAAGGATTAATGTCAATAAACTAAACAATCAGTCCTAAAAACAAGACCTTTCATTGGCTCTATCAGGTTTTCGCATTGTGTCCCTATTGGTCATTCCCGAATAAGGTTGGGCACCCCTTTTTTGACCGTTTTATACACACACCATCTTGATTGAGATGATGTTGAGGTAAATAAGGTAAGTGTAAAATGTAGTCTCAGTGAGTGAGGACGCTACACCGCGACCATTGGTGGGCGGAGCTACAGCAGGGAGGCACAGTTTTTCAGCAGCATGGGCTTGGCGATCTCCAGGATGTCCAGGTTGGGATCCAGGGATCTTCCCAGGCCTTCAAGGACCATGATGGCGAACACGATGGAGGCGAAGTTGCTCTCCAGCTTGACCTGCCCGTCACAACAAGCACCATCATATCGTCAGTAGGGTCTGGTGTCTCTCCAGGCATAACCCTGATCTAACTGGGAGGGAACGTCCCTTTCACTTTAACAGACATCTGCGACGTTAACTTAATCTGTCGCAGCCGCAATTACAATCCCCTCCTCCACCACCTCGCATTTAAAACTGAAATTACGCTCGCATTTAAGAGCAAGAGAATCCAACCATAGCAAATGAGGAACGTGCACTGTCTTCAAGGCTATTGCATACAGGAAAGCTTATTCGTGATTTTGTTAACTAGCATGGTATCAGTCCGCAAATCATAATCTTAAAAAAGCCACAACATCTATGCTGCTGTTGCTTTTTACAAGAACATTGGCAAACTGCTCAGTGAGGTCTGTAAGTACGTGGTTAGTGTAAAGGCACAGATGTAAAAGTCCGCATAGCCACGTTTTACTCCCAGTGAACGTATAACTACAGATTTATGCACATACTGTCAGTGTGGAGATATACTGTTTTATCCATATTATGTCAACAACTTCAGAATTGTAGCCCTGTAAAATTATGACTGTTCCTACATACAGGAACATAACTGTAAACATAAATTATATTTACCTTGTGAGTAATTAAAAGCCTGAAAACACGGGAGAGTAAGTCTGCCACCTGGACCTGTGTAGATAATCAGAGATCAGTTTATATAATCACTTTATATTGCACTACAGTATTGTACTGCAGGAGAGGATGTCTACCATCAAGGGCAGCCATTTTATTTTCCCATCTTACATCAGAGCTACACTGGCAGCATGTCCCAAATCTCAAAAACTGCTCTCGTCTCCTCCCCCAGACGACCATAGAACAAAAGGAGAGGACAATACACATATCCAAACTCCGGAGGCAGCCATTTTGTTTTGCCATCTTACTCCACACAAGTACATCCCAATACTCAAATCTATCCTCCTTTACTCCATTCGTCTCTAGTGCTAGGAAGAAGATGTAGTTTAAATTTTGTGGTTGCAACCATCATCTAACATCTCAAAGGAGGACATCTTGCTTTCCTGTCTTCCAGACATGTTTGGGTCACACTGCTTTAGAAGGACAGGAAATGTGGCTTAAGGAAAAAAGCGACAGCCCTAGCAGAGACGGGGAGGCCTCGTCAGCATTGTACCTTCCCCAAAGTAAGTCTGTCCCGAAGCGTCTCATTCACCAGTTCAGCCATCTCCCGTTTGAACCTGGGCACGTCCTTGCATTCGCTCGCCCGGGCGTGATGCAAGATCAGCTCCGCCACCTTCTCGCCCTGCAAGGACCATCAAAAAATATGACACAGTCGTGTAAATACACAGCCAGACCAAACCCCCAAAATCATCTGAAAATAACTTTATGTTGCCACTCACATTCCTGACTGCAGTTTGTTGGACAAACAGGTTGAAAATTCAGGTTTAGAAAGTAAAATTCACTCCCGGTTTTATATTCCAACCGCTTGAATTTGATCAGTACAGTGCTTCAGCGAGAAGGTTGACCTTATGAGAGAGGTCACCTGGCTGAGGGCAGGATGTTTACTTTCTAACACCTGGATTCTCACCCAACTGGTTTGAGGCATTCAGAAACCTGAGCAGTAGTTAATCGCATCTGTTGATATAGCAGCAGTTTCCCAGTAGATGGCAGCAGTTGGCTCGTACCTCTCTGAGCACCACAGCCGTGAAGACGGCTCTGAAGTTACGCAGGTCTCCCTCGCCGAGGTGAGCCGCGATGCCAGCGTCCAATAGCACGAGCCGCAGAGGCGGGGGGGCGGGCCTCATGCTGACCACCACCGTGTCCCATAGGTCGGTCAGCGTGGCCGTTCCCATCAAGGGCTCCCCCCGCCCCCCCTGCACCAGGATGTTTCCGGGGTGAAGGTCTCCGTGAACAAAGTTATCCACAAAGATCTATAGGCGAGGGAGACGCACACACACACACACGCACAGGATAGTCCAATCACTGAGGTGCACCTGCGCACCAGGGCTGCCCAACCCTCCTCCTGGAGATCTACCATCCAGCAGGTTTTCACTCTAATTCTAACAAAGCACATCTCATTCAACAACAAAAGTAGAGTTACCCAACTCTGGTCCCAAAGATCTGGCAACCTGTAGGTTTTCACTCCAGCCCTTACAAAGTGAGCCTCATTCAACAGCAAGAGCAAGGCTGCCCAACCCCGTTCTTAGAGATCTACCATCCAGTCGGTCTTCACTCTGACCTTAATTTGTTCACCCCTGTCGAGGAACCGAATGATGAAGCCGATAGTGTTTTACAGTGTTTATATTATTCTTTCCAAAGAAGCCGCGGACTGGGCTCTTTCAAATTTATTCCAGAATAATGTGGGCTGTCTTTTACAGTTTGGAGTTCATACTGATTAGACACAAGAACATTAATGGAGAGGAAAACCAATGAATGACCTACAGGGGGTTTTGGAGGGAAATTCAAATGATAACGATGGAAGGGGGTCCTGGAGGAAGACGGGTACAAGGAGGGGTGGTACGGAATGCTTCCTGCCTCCACACTCGTTATCGAGTAATTAGTAATCAGCTCGATCTCCAGCAGTTAAATGAGGTGTACTGTGTCGGGGCTGGATTGAAAACCTCCATGATGGAAAATTTCCAGGAACAGGGTCGGGCGGCCCTGCTCTAGGTGACACAAAAGAGCCCAAATTCCCACAGGGGCCTAATTCAGAGTCGCACACTGACGTCACTCTTGGCCCCTGTTCAGTCCTCCTCTGGCGCTGACGTGAAAGACTTCATTTAAGGGCCAGACTTCATCCTCAGTCAGAGCACACATTCAGCAGCACAGCTAATTCAGCCCCGGCTGGCCAGGGCCACACGCGGGGCTGCCATCGGCCATTTTGTCTGGAGGGAGCTCACCATCTTCAGCAGTGTGTCCACTCCCATCCTGGCAATCTTCTTCTTCACTGCTTCTGGCACCGCTGGGCTGAGGAAGTTCGAAATGGGCTCGCTCTCCTGAAAGACCAGAAGAAGAGACGCCTCACTGCTCAACAGCCTCTCGTATCCCTTTCAACAGTCAACAGTCCCTTTCAACATTGACTCTAAGAAGCCCTCTTGGAGTTGTAACTTATGAAGGAAGCGAATGCATGCAAGTAGATGTGCTTCTAAACTAGTTTTCCCGTTTGCACATCATTTTTAAGATGCAAACACTAAAACGCGAGCATTGTAGAGCTCTGGGGCCCCATTAGCAGAACTAAGTTTGCATAAACACTTCCAGTTGCTTAGATTGCTCCAGTAAGCAGAATGTAAAATTAATTGCGATTTATGCAGCAAAAATTGCATGCAGTTTAGAATACTTAAGGTTTTATTAGTTAGAATATTTTTCACCGTACACCAGTTCTTTTATGCGTATTATGTCTTCTGAGCATTAAATTTTTACAGACAAGGCACCCGATGTGTTTGCTTACAGTGTGCCTCACCATGTTATGAGTATCTCAGGAGGCCTTTCGGCTCATAAACCCCCACCTGTCAAAGCTCACCTCAAACGTCTCCACCAGAACGTTCCTGGTGACAAACGGTCGAAGAGGCGTGGGGAACGTCACAAAATCGACATCGCGGAAGTTCTCCCGGAACCTCTCGATGTTCTCCGCCTCGTATCGTAGGTCGATCTGTGAGAGCATAAAGAAATCATTTCCAAGTAACCTCACGTGTGAAGTCATAAGCAGCCAGGGATGAATTCAAGCCATTTGAGTGATGAGCAACACTAAAACAGGTCAGAGACTCATACGAGATCGGTCAGCACGAGCTGATGAAATGGGTGACAGTGCAATGGCATACAGTGATGCCCAACATATCATGAATGGAACACCAAGATTTTTATATACAATCGTCTTCTGTTGTATCATGTGTCAGCATCAGAATTGCGTGGCGTCAGAACAAACTCCAGCAGTTGGACTGTCAGGCCAAATTGACCCCCAAATATAAAAACCAAGTTGTTTTCTTATGGCTCAAGAAAAAAATTACGGGGAAAAACCATTTATAATCAATGTCTTGTAGGTTTGAAGTAAATACATTGACTTCCATTCATTTTTTTCCTTCCAGTAATGGGCTTAGCACTGCTTTGTAGCAAAATAACCCATAATCCACACGGCAGCCTTTCACTATGAATGGAATGTTAGCCAGCGGTTTGCTACCATTCGTCCCAATATACATTATGGCCAATGTTAGCAACTGATATGTCAGTATATCGCCTCTGATGAGCCACAGCCTTCGAGGATGACCACTGCAGACTGGGTTCAGGCAGCTCGTGCCTGGACTGCTGGCTCCTTGTGGGCTGCACCAGGAGCCAGCTCACTCTGTATACAGAAATGTACAGGCGGAGAGGCCCTTACCTGTCTGAACATGAGCTTCTCAAACTCCTCCACTATCTCCGGCAGGCTGAGCCACTTCAGTCCGGGTAAACAGTGCAGCATCCAGCTCCCTGTCTTCATCAGCAGGAGGTCGATCTGCACCTGCCTGATCACCCCGGGGTGCAGTACCTACAGAGAGAGAGAGAGAGAGGGAAAGAGGGTGACAAATCGCTCCCATCAACACACACCAGCATTTACCCTTGTACCGAAAGTGAGACAGGGACAGTAAGTGAAAAGGAAGTCTGGACGCATCGTGTATGCCTGCTGACTAACAGATTTATTACCACCAAAAGTAACACTTCAACCCAGGACCTGCAAACAACAGAAAACCAACCCCTTACATAACCTCTTCAGTCAGATAATCTCAGTCAGACATGCACATTAGCACGTCTGAACAAGACCCACTCAGATCAAAACAGGACTTTCAGCCGTTTTCACTACGCCTTTTTACACCGTCTCTTTCTCATTTTGACTTAAGTCTGAGTTGATGGATGCGTGTATTTTCAGTATTCCCTCATACTGATTATCACACACTTCCTAGATGCTGCAAATAACAGCAAAGCTCTAAAAGATACAATTAATTTTGAACTAAATTACACTGACAGAAATTTAAGCATTATTGGCACCTTTATGAAAACAATGAATACGGGTCCCGTTGAAAAGTAGTAGCAAGGAGCAACAATTGTATCCGATAATTAAGAGTAAAATCATAACTCTTGAAAGTACTGAATGAATTAGGACTTGATTCCGTCCCTCGCTAACACACACCTTGATGGCCACAGACATCAGGTGCTCCTGCTTGTGGGACGCGTCCGCGGTTTGGGCAGGCTCGCCTGCCGCGTCAGAGGAGGCGACCCTCGCATCCCTCCCGCCTTCGCTCAGCACCTCCACATCGTCCTCCTCGCCCTTCCCCCTCCAGAGGGACCCCAAAACCCCTCCGAGCCCCGGGATCTCCCAGGCTTCCAAAAGATCATCCTTCTCCAGCTGCCCCACCAGCTGCTGGAAGACGGGGTCCTCGATGCAGTCTACCCTGGCCTGGGCCCTGTACACCTGGGCGATGCACCCCGAGCCCACAGGCTCCTTGCTCTCGAACTGGAAGAGTGTCCTCCAGACATCCCCAAAGGCCCTCCTCAGACAGCGCTTGGTGTGTGCCCAGGGGTGGGGTCGCACCCTCACGTGCAGCCGGGAGAATCGGTCGCAGAACTCTGGAGAGAAGATGTCCCTCCGTGTGCTGGCCCACTGGCCCAGTTTGATAAAAGTTGGGCCTGACGTCTCCGTCACCCACAGCAGGGCGTCCAGCCAGCGGGAACTCAGTCGCCCCGAAATTAGACACAGCGGGTAGAGCAGGAGCAAGGGCCCGAATTTGAGGAGCAGGACCGCAGCGCGGCAGCACAGCCTGAGGACGAACGCCAGCCTATGTACCTGAACCCTTGCTAGAGACTTCCGGTCAGTGGGTCTCTGCGCGACGGCGGGCTCCTGACAGCGCGCAACGCAGAGCTCCGTCTTGTGCGCGATCCAACAGAGCGCTCCCGCTTTGGGAAGACGCGCTATAAACGGGACCGTTTTGCGTAAACGGACCCGGACTGGGGCGAATCGGATCGAGGGAGACGTGGCGACTCTCGCGATATAACACCTGAGGTTTAAAAGGAAGCTTCTGGCATGTAAAGCTGCCATTGTGTATTCTCTCACACTGTTCTCAAACCTTAAAATGTCTAAATTCTGGATAGCTGGACCTCAGTAGCTTAAATGGTTACTTGAATGCCTGCGCGTAACGCGCAATGCAGCGCGAATGACCTAGATCAGCTAACAAGCCATATAATTATCAGGAGCAAAGGCACAACATGCGAGCAAGCTGAACTACACATTGCTACCACGCCTGGCTCTTCGATCAGACAAAAACCTTTCGTTAAAATGAGCAAATCCGCTAAATAAAATGTCGCAGTGTCGGTCAAGCAGATAACATTCATTCACAAGCGCAAAGCAGTACCAGCGCATTTGAATTAACGCGCGCGTCTGCATGGTAACCAAGCAAAGGTTGTTGTGCTCGCTCGCTATCAGTTGAACCAGGCTTGACCTGCGCTAAACGGATCCCGTTTTAAATTCCACCAGCGAAGTAATTTGCCAGCATGCTGGTTGCGTTTCCATTTAGCACTTCTCCCTTGTATAAGCTAACTGACAGTCCGGGATTTCATAAGTTAGCTAGCTGTAGGCTATCGATCTGGTTAGCATGCTTAAATTGCGAGCGTGCAAGATTGCAGGGTGCCCACTGAATGAGCGTATAAATATAGGAGCTGCTAACATTTTATTAACGTTTGCGATGTCAGATTCATACAATCCTGAGTGTGAAAATGGATACTGCCAAGTTGTCCCATTTGTCCGTACCGGCGATCCCACGGTACTGTCCTACTTCCTGTTCCTCAGCGTCACTCACCTCAAGAGAAAAGTAGGCTGCACCGGGAAGGTGCCTGTAAATTAAAGGGATATGCTCACTTTTCTCACTGTCTGTATATATATTTATATATAATTGCTATTAAGTATGACTAAATTACCAATGACAATAATAGTAATAGCCGTACTATTATGATTATTATGACGATCATTGTTAATCTAGTATAGGATAATTGTTGTTGTGTGATAACAAGGCTTATGCGCCCCTCCGTGATTATGATAATTTTCATTCCAATAACATTGTGTTGACACAGCTCAGAGTACGGTACTCTCCAAATTAATAGGACTTGGTACTTGCCACATTCATGCACATTGTCCTGGATTACAAAATTAATATCCTCAGAAAGTTAATTGATTTTTTTTTTCCAGTCATATTTACGTATGATGATCTCGTTTCCTCCCTCAAACTTTCTCCTCTCATTGATAGCGTTCTTGTTGCGTCTTGCGGGTGAGTTTGCACCTGTTTAACTGCATCATTCGTATTGGCTGTTGCCTCTGTGTTCCTTGGATATAAGGAAGACCAGCTAATCGTCTCTGTACTGCTGCAGTGAACGGTATGGATAAGCGGTAAGAAACATAAACTCCACAATTATTTCTGTCTTTTCATTTTACAGGCCTAAAGACTCCTTTTACTGCGTCCTTTGTTTAATAATCTGTATTAGGGAATACAGCGTATACACACTAATGCATTAACTCAAGGCAAGTGTCAAACGGACAGATAGACGTGGGAAGCAATATTTTCAGTCTGTTTTCAAGAGTATCACATTTGTTCACTTGTCTTTGCAATTGTAAATGACTTATTGCAAAAAGCTGTCACTTGCAGTCTAGTTCTTTTATGTATTTTTATATGGCTCTTAACCATCAGGAGATTGTCTTTAATTTGCCAACGAATGCTCTAGCTTGACATTAAAGATATGACTTTTGTGCGTGTAGTTATACACTTTTGATAAGTATACTGCATGATGGTCAGCCTGTTTTGAATTTAGCGGGCCGAGCAGCTGTCAACCAACTGTTGCGCAAGTGGGATTTGGAGGGAAATTCATTTGCTTTTCAGTGCGTGTCATTTCACGCATTTGAATGTTCGAATAGAATTTGACAGATAAAACGGAACATCTGCGAGTGAAGATGCGTTATGTACTGTATAATGGAGAGTCATTTGTCGGTTGGATAAATGTACTAACATTAAGTGAAGACATTTTCTGGAAGTGGCCAACAGGGGGACATAGAGCATTATTTTAGGGATTTTTCCCCCTGCTTTTCTTTAGAAGTTGATTGCACTTTCTTTAAGTCCTAAAATTCATGCGTTATGCATGTCTCAACATACTGTACCGGTTTATTGTCGTTATTAAGGGATTGTTATTTGGCTGCATGTCACGGTTTTTTTTTTTTTTTTTTTTTTTTGCAACTGGAATCAAAGATTACTGGCTGAATTCACTAATATCACTCCAGCGCGTGAGTGTTTCATGTTAGTTTCAATGTAACTGCCACCACGGCGATCAATACTGTCAGTCGCGTCAATGTTATCAATACTGTCAGTGCTATCAATGCTACTGCTATCAGAGGGTGACAGAGAGAATAGTCTGCTGTTAGGGCTCCGTGTTTAAGCGGATACACGTGCTGCAGGGCGTTTGCCTTGGCAGTTTGGCTCACGTCGAAGAAGAGGCGAGCCATTATCACTCCTGTTGCCGTGGCGGGTCTGTAGCACGCAGCCACGACAAGGCAAAGCGAGGGAACTGGCCTGGCAAACAGCTGCAGCCGTGGTTTAACCCCTTCAGCCCCGGCGGAGACGTTACTCAGGCTCTCCGTCGTCTCTCGGGCACGGAGGGAGGGGTTCCCTGTATGACTGGCGGGGTCAGGATTGTTTTGTTCTCCCAGTTAAGTTCAGTCCTTCTCCGTGATTGCACCTGAGTTCCTTTTTACTGTTGCAAGAGGTCGTCATAAAATATAGGCTGAGTCTGTTAGCTTGTGCCCTTGTTTACGGTTCTCTGTACCTCTCACCTCTGTGAGGCCTGCTTGGACAGGTGAGCTGCAGTCTCGGCCTCATAGGCTTTGAGGTTCCACAGGAGCGCTGCCCATTGGTCACCCTGGAGATCGACCGTCTCACCTTTCTCTACATCTTCATTTCAACCCCCAAACTGGTAGCCCTAAGTCTACGCATTGGCAGTTCTGCAAGATCTTTAAATGCTGACAGTGGTTCACTTCGTCATGGCTGGAGTGAGAACTTACAGGACAGTAGATCCGCTGGAACAGGGTTGGACAGCCCTGCTCTCGCTCTTTGTAAGGGTCAGGGTGAAAACCTACAGGACAGTAGATCCGCTGGAACAGGGTTGGACAGCCTTGCTCTCGCTCTGTGTAAGGGTCAGGGTGAAAACCTACAGGACAGTAGATCTGCTGGAACAGGATTGGGCAGCCCTAGTTTACATAGTCGCCAGCCTGAAAGTTAAAAAGCAGAGGAATGGCACTGTTTTCTGTTTTTATCTTGTCTTATCAGGAGAGTTGCACAAGCCCTCCCAGCGCGCTCTGTCTCTCTCCCGCTCCGCCGACCTTTGCACACAGTCTCACACCGCCTGCGTACCTCTCTGCCCCCCGTCGGACCCAGAGGCCCCTCAGCTGTGGATAATCCTGCAGCACAGGCTCCAGAACAATGGGGTCAGGGAACAGGCTGCACCTGGTTTGGCTGAAACTGAGCGTAGCTTAGCGAAACCTGCACACGCTGTGAGATTCGGCGGTTCACCTCAGAGTAAACACGCATTAAGCACTGCTGCATTAAACGCATGATAACTACTGTGATAACCAGTCATTAGGCATGATAACCGCTCTAGGCTGGCGAGGGTCTGCAAAGTGAGTGAATGAGAGTGTGTGTGTGTGAGAGAGAGAGAGAGAGAGCGAGCGAGCCAGAGTGAGGTAAACAAGGAATAGAAGTATTTGGCAAAGACGAGGAGCTTTCAAAATTCCTTCAAACTGGGAAAGAACTTCAACCCCCCCCTTCCACTTTTAATTCTCTCCCCGAGGAGGCCGTTATTTATGTATTCAGTTACGCGCTGCTCTGCTCCTTCCTGCTCCAGTCCGCCTCTACTGCAGGACAGTCCGTTTCCCCGGCAACGAGGGCTCCACTCTCCCAGCCCAGCTGCAGATTAGCTCAGCGGTGGGGGGGGAGAGGGGGAGGGGGCAGAGTCAATGATGGAAAGGGAGGGGGGTCATGAGAGAGGGAAGGGTGGGAAAAGTTAGGAGAGAGAGAGAGAGAGGGGGAGGCAGCGTCACCGCAGGAAAAGAGAGCCGCGCTCAGAGACGGGGAGAGAGAGTGAGAGAGGAATAGAAGTTGTGAACTTTTTTTGCGTTCTCAGTTTGGGAAGGAAGAGTTCTCAGCTCTGCCTGAGTTTCCCCTTTTCCCATTGAGTTTGTGGAAAAAAGGAGCCATTGTGGACCTTTCTCTGCTCGTGCGGGAGATAGAGTGCAGATTGAGGAGGAAGAGCGTTTTGAAAGCGGATCGTGAGAGAGAGGAGAGAAGACAGCGGTTCTTCCAGAGGAAATCATGCGAGTGGATGCTGCTGTAGCCCGTGTCAGGTTTCAGAAAATGGGAGCTCAGCGCAAGAGTGTTTCTGCAGGGTCCGTGCAGCTGAGAAAGGTAAAGTGTGTGTGTGTGTGTGTGTGTGCACGTTTGTGTGTGCATGTGTGTGTGTTTGTGAGTGTGGCGTGCGCACAGGTTTTCGTGTGTGTGTGTGTGTGTCAGTGTGTTTGTATGCGAAAACCAACTCGGATACTCACATGTGTATTTATTTGAGTCGTCCTTTTTATCACCCAGTCTGGCTCAGTCATTGAATGCAGCCAGACTGGCCATTAACTCTTTCTGTGCCAGGTCAGCCATAAGAATGCAGTGTTGAGAGTGAGAGTGAGGGTGGGGGCTACAAACACAGCTACCTAAGGGTGAAGTAAGTGTGGGTGCAGGTTTTTGGCGGATTTGAACATATAGAACGCAACAGGGCAGCAGCAATAGCTGTCAGGTATCTTCCCTATAGAAGAATAGGAAGGAGAGAGACCCCAGCTGTAGTTGGATGAGTGGAGAGACACGTTAAGCCTCCCAGATGAGCAGCAGTCATGATTCCCAGCAGAGGAGAGGGGATAAGTGCATAAGTGAGGTGTGTCATTTCATCTCGGGGAACAATGGCTGCTCTCATTGCCTGCTGGCAGTGTCCCTCACCAGCACTGTGCACTGCATGCTTCTCCGAGCGCCTGAAAGCCTGTTCCTCGGCTGATCGGCACATGAAAGACGCAGTAAACCGCATTCGCATGGCTGCTGGTGATGTGCAGCCATCTCAGCGCTCCTCCCCTCCCAGGCTGCCACGATTTAATGTAATTAGGAGACAAGAGCATCGTGTGAATCCAAACCCCCTGGAGATGAACGCTGTCACGAGAGTGAGGTTCCCCTTTTTTGGGAAGAGATTGCTTTCGGTTGCTCTTCTTGGGTGAAGTTTTTTTTTTTTAATGTAAGACTGTCTCTAAAAGCCCTTCCATTTTGCCTGGGAGTCAGTTGCGCTCTCGGCGTATTCACTTAGAGTCTTAACGAATCAGAGCATAGAATGCAGCATGGGCCTTCCCGATAACTAGTCTTAAAAACACTGAGTGTCGTACACTAGTACCTGATCAAGTATAAGAACTCACTGAGTATGGTATACTAGCCTTTCATTCTTTTTAAGAACACACTGACTATAGTATGTTTAATTGTTGTTAGGAGCACTCTAAGTGCAGAATACTCCTGTTTTGTCTTCTTAAGGACCCATTGAGATTAGTATACTGGTTTTTAATTCTTGTAAAGAGCTCAATGAGTATAGTATAATCATGTTTAATTTATGTCATGGGCACTCAAAGTGCAGAATACTAGTGCTTTTTTCTCATTTAGAACCCATGCAGTCCAGTATACTCGTGTTTCATTCTTGTTGAGAAAACACTGAGTATAGTATACCAGTGACTATAGGGAAGAGGAGGAATTCAGAAACTCAGCGCCGGGCAAAGGTGGAGAGCAGGAAGTACTACGACAGACGAGAGAAGCTATTTCAGGTTTTCAGAGAGCTGACCTCCTGACCCACTGAGCTTTATCAGAAAGAGCCAGCCTCTGACCCTGACGTAAAGCAGCTGCACGATTAACGGTTTTTTACTGTTTTCCAGGAAACAAACAATCACTGTCCCTTCACTCTGCAACCCCTAGCCTCTCTTTACTTTACTGGCCATTACTTACAGGGTTAACCTGGGTAAATACAGGCTACTTGTCTTATTATTTGGTGTCTTTTGATTTCAGGGATAAGTATCATGAAATGAAATCAGTAAATACCGAGAGACTAACTTAAGCACCAGAAAAATGTTTTTTGCCCACTTCGTTGGCCTTAATTATCCAAAGGTCTAATAATTCCATCAATAAATGCCTGGGTAAATGCCGTGAGTAATGGGCTGTAAAATGTGCAGATTTCATTACATATTTATCACGGCGCTGTCCTCGTACCATATATTTCTGCATATAGAGAGATGGCATAGTGTATTGAAAATGTTTACGGCCTTAGTAAATGACAGGCTGGAGCTCATTGCTGTGCCAGGTGGGGAGTTCCATGTGTTTCAGCTTTTAGTTTGGCCTTAGGCAGGCAGGCAGATGATATGGGCGAAGTCAATCATCCTGTAGAGCTCAGTGTTTACAGCTGCGGGGTGTTTTTGGCTTGACAGGACGTCCCAACCCCCCCAGTTCTGGTCCTGGTATTTTAATGATTCTGAGGGGGGTGGGAGAGAATCATTCATTCTTCATCTGTTATAACCCCACTCCCTCCTCCAATCACATGGGAGACATGTTTGGACAGGCCCGAATTGCACCCACGCTGTGCTCGGTCTTTCTCAAATGCATTAATTCCACTGCTTTGAGCCCTTTAAGGTGTAAGGTCCCAAATTTGTTGGGTGAGGAGACAGGAGTGAATGAACTGAAGAAACTGTTGTGTTTGACCAGCTGGACTCTACTGAAATATTGATACGTTTTGGCTAGCAGGCCCCATGAGTGCTTATTCTTGTCTTGATCGGTACTTTGAGGATTACTGGAAGTGAGTCCACCCTCCATCTGTCGAGACGGTGAGAGGGTTTTGCTTTCAGAACCTGCCGGATGCCTGCTGGACTCGTCAGGGCTGGGTGTTGGGAACTGGACTGGACTGATCCTCCCAAGAACCCATCCCTCCTCCCCAGCTTTCAAACAGGGCAGCCCAAATCTTTTCTGGCAGATCTATGATCCTGTAGGTTTCCCCTCCAAACCTGAACAAAGCTCACCATATTCAAGAGCTGAAGATCTATTTGAGCTGTAAGTTAGGGGGATCTGGTGCTCGAAAGCACATTTGAAATGAAAGAGTGGGATAGTAGATCTCCTGGGAAAGGGTTGGGCGGCCCAGGTTCGAAAGCTAACACCCTGTTGAGCGGTTTCCATCTCCGCACTGGTCAGCACTCGATGGGCCTGTTTGTCAGGACGAGCCGCTGATAGACGGTGCAGATTCTCCAGTCCTTTGGTGTTTGTTGCAAGTCCTGATGTGCCACAGTGTCTGCTCGCTTTCTTGTCTTTTCAGGATCTTAATTGCATGATTAATGCAGTCAAAAACACAGTTAACTTACCAGTGCCTGGTTCCTTAGCTCTGGAAGTGATGCCATTTATTTAGATAAAAACAAAAACCAACCAAACCTGTGGCTCTCTAGGACCAGGACTGAAGACCATAGTTCAAGCGTCTGTTAGGCCAGGCTATTGCTGTCTGACCTCTGCAGAAGCCCAACAGGACCTGATTGTGAAGCGTGTTTATCTGCTACTGAACTGAACCTATCGAGCCATACCTGCCTAGTAAGGCGGAACATTCTCATAATGTTGCTGCAATGTTGTGACAATGTTCGAACATTTCGGAGGATGTTCAAGGAGCATCACGGTGATCTGCTGTATCCCCTGGGTAGAGCACTGAAGCTTGTCTCACGCACCTGAACGGGAGAAAATTTATTATAAACACCTTGCAAGCAATTATGAGATTTAAAAAAATGACAAATTAAGCTATGAGGTAAAGATAAAGTAACGTTAGAGGGTTGTTTGCTTGTGAGCACCGTAATTCGGCTGCCAACTTGGCGTGAAAATACGAGCAAAAAGACATCAGTGATATTTCCTTCTTTCAGACTGATTTCACGCTGAAGAATGTTTACGTTATAGTCCGGGGTATCTTGCTTGGTCTTGTCGTGGCTAGAGGTGAGTTAGCATCTGGCTCCGTAATCCTGGATTTAGCTCAGTGGGGACAGAACTGCAGGTGAAAGATCTATGATGTAGTCGCCACACTGCCGCATGCACACAGCCTTCCGGGTGCAGTGTAGTACCAACACAATAAGGCCTGTCTCTCAGTGTATATACTGTCTCCTCTGTGTCCATTAATCCTGACAAATGGAAGCAAAATGGCCGTCTTTTGAGGCAGTTGTTAGGGTGTTGCCAGGCAACGGCGGAATTTGTCAGTTGCAGTCTATCTCGCTATGTGAACATGGCTGCAGCACTTTCTGTGTTAAAATGCTCGAATACATTTGGGTGTATGCGCATAACTGCTGGTCATTTCTTCATGAAGTTTAATTCTTCTTCTGCTACCAGCCCTCTTGCTCTCCCACAGAATTTGTTCTTCTGATCGCATGACCGGATCAGATTACAGTGAAAACACAGGTGGGCTTGCTGTACATGCTGGGTTTTGTGTGTGAAAGAATCACAGGCCCATATTCCAGAAACATAAGGCTGCTGACCTGGAATCAGTTTGGTCGTTTAGCTTGTAATTAATCCGGTTTGCATGTGGAACAGAGAAATCTGATCCCACATCATCAGTCCTTTTCTATGCAGTTTTATGAATGTGGCCCTCTGTGTTTATTTCATGTCTTTAGAATGTGGAAATCAGCCATTTTGTTAGCAGAACTGAACTGCATGACGTCGGTGTCATGAGGCCATTTTGTGTGCGAAGCGTCCTGAACTTTACCGGGTTTAACCTTAAAAATCTCTGCTCTCAGATATTGTTTGGCAGCACTTTGAGCTATCTGTGATCCGACCAGTCTGACCAGCTCATTTGTTTGTTTGCGTGTGCGCGTGCATGTGCATTTGTTTTTGTTTGTGTGTCCGTGAGCTAGTGGGCGAATGCACGCATGTGTCTGTGCATGTTTCTGTTGGTGTGTGCGTGTATCCGTGTGTGTTTGTTCACCTGTGTTTGTGTTTGTGCCTGTATGTGTGTGTGTTGGCGTGTGTGTGTGTAAGTGTCTCTGCTGCCCAGATGAGCCTGTGTAAGTGGGCACAGATCACGGACAGAGAGAAGACGGAGTGTTAAGAGCAGGTCCTGAGCTCGGTCTAGTTTCACATGCGCATGTCAGCCTGACACCTGGCACAAGCCCAGCCTGCACTACACAGGGGGGGTCTCACAGAGCACTCGGTCGCCACGGCGATCCGCCGCCCAATCGGAGAGTGGCCCCCGTGGTTTCCATGGAGAGGCGGGGAGAATGCGTCACGCAGGGTGCCTGCGAGAGTTCCTGCTTCCCAGCATGCCCTGGGATCCCCCGCATTGTCTGGGCTCGGAGGAGACCAGATGTTCTCATTGTCCGTCCCCCCCTTCATCTTGGCTCCCCTTCCTCTCTCTCTCAGCCTCCCTCCCTCTCTCCGCCTGCAAGCTGTCGTTCTTCGCGCTGCGATGGGCACAAGAAGTGGCAGAGGGATTGACGCACCCCCTTTGATGACACTGCCTTTGGTCGTTACACCTGCGTGCTTTTGCCAGCAAAGTGTTGTCTTGATTCCATGGACGGCTGCAGGGGCCAAATTTCGCAAGCGTGCCACTGGTGGGGCCCCTAGTGCGTGTGGAAACTGAGATGGAAACCCAATGCGGAGACTTTAAATAACCCAGACTGGATGTGTAAGGATATGATAGAGTCCGTTGACCCATCTCTCTTCAACACGCTCCACCTGGTGAATGACCCAGCATTGACACAACAGTTCTTGCTTGGGCTTAGCTGTTTGAATGGATTTCTCCTGCCGAATGACCCAGCAGTGCAGCGCGGGTGCATTCATGTCATTCATAACCCAGCGTTGAACCATTCAATCCATCTGTTTGGATTAAGATGAGCGTTCTTGTGCCAGACCTCTATTTAGACTCTCCACGATCTTCCCGTTGAGAAAACGACAGAGGCAGTTTCTTCTGCAGTTCATGGGCCTGTATTGTACAAGATTTACCGAGTATATTGCAGAGGGTGGATGATTTCTTAAATGCCCACAATTGCTGGCCTTGGATTGACAGCCATCGGTGTTGGGAGATTAGTCATCCGCCATTATCGTAATGGTCGTAGAAACAGGGAGGAATGATGTGCATTTATACGTGATGTATCATTTCTATTGAGATGGAAACTGCCGCACACATCAGCGCAGGAAACAGGAAATGGATGCACGCTCATTCCTTGGCGTCTATAACTTCACAAGGAGTGGAAAAATGGAAAGAATTTTCACGTCTCGATTTTTTTGCTTCGCAGGCGGTCTCCCCTCGTCATTTTAAGATTTGCTTTCGAGACTCGAGTGTCGCAATCCTTATTTGCACCGTAAAAATGAAAAAAAATCCAACCTCCAATTGTGCTCATATTTTAGTGCTTATGTGTATTTTGAAATAGCGCATTTGTTCATCATCATACTAAAGTTTAATTTTTTTTTTTTCTTTTGAGAATTTTGCAGTGTCTTTCCCTCCCTCTTGACTCATAACTCTTATGGGATCAGTGGAAAATTATGAATGTCCGTTCCGCCCAGGAGTGTGGGTCGAGAAGATTTACAACAACGGCGAAGCGGAACACTGAAAAATTATAAGCATAAAAATGAGGCTATGCACAGATGTGGCCAGGTGCTGGAGCGCGAGGTAGAAACGAGGCTTCACTGACACACTGTCTACCTTGCAGAAAATATCGTCTAAAGACCCGAGTCTTTGTTTGTATGGAGGCTTAAGTTGGTTTTTTTTCCCATTAATTCAAAAATATTCACTTCTTTTGAGATGATCTCTGATTGGCAGATAAGAATTTTATACCCCCTTGGGAAATCAGTCGCGCCTCTGCCTGAATGGCCATATTTTGCCTTATTTGTAACAGAAAAAAAATAACAAGAAAGATAATTTCACTACTTGGTCATAGTTTAATTGGTTTTGTGGCATTGTGTGGGGTTTCTTGGAGATGCATGTGAAAAACGCACAATAGTCCTGGCTTGTAGCATCTCCACAAAAGTGGGACGTGGGCTTTAGCTGAACGCCAGACAGGTTTGTGTGTGTAATCTTAGCAATTACTGGGTAATAGAAACGTAGGTGCTTGAATGGGGTGGTGTGCATTCCCCTGTGTAATTTCATACAGTTAGCATTAACAGCAATTTGAAATAGTCTAAGAATGAGGTGCGTTAAAAACAGCCAAAAAAAAAAAAAAAAAAAACTTGGCACAGTGAGCTGGATGTGTCATCCGTTTAAGCACCCAGATTGTTGCATCGCCTCTCAAGAGCAACACAAACAGATTCCTCCTCACCCGCGTCATGCTTCCAGAAGCTCTTCGCACGAGAAACTGCATCTCGCCGTCACGGTGTTCGTGCCTGGCCTCTACGTTTCGCTCTCCTGCCCATAATGCATTAAAGGCCGTAATCACGTGAAGAGGGAGAGGTTAAGAGCAGGCAACCGCAGCAGGATCGTGGAGCTTAGCTCGGTTAGTGTGAGGCTGGCCTGTGAGTTTCGCGGCGATGGCTTGTGTGAGTGAGATCCGAGTTCTTTAGCTGTGGGCGGAGAGCAGGTTGAACGGTCTCAGCACTGAGGTCTGACAACACTTCCTGACTCAACCCCCTCCAGGCTCTTCTGAAGCGCTCTGCTGTTTCTGGAGAGGAAACAAGACCTTCTATGACTCTTACGTTTCATGAAAAGGGAAACGTGCTCGCCTTGGCATTGTTCGTGTACGTTCAAAGTGAACTCCACTTCGACTTTCTGCGAGCTTAGCGGCTATTTTCTGTTAAGTTTGCTATTCATTTCTTCACAAAGTGTGCCAGCTGAGGAACGTGTTTAGACTTGCTCATGAACCATAGCTGGTTCACTTGGCCCTCGATACCGTGAGGAACGATGGAAAATCCTTTTCCACTTACCGGTCCCATCTGTGATTGGAGGATGCAACTGCACTGTGGTTCAGTGTAATGGAGTCAGGGCTCGTGGGTTAGATTTTCCAACACCAAAGGGGCTTGTGGGATCTGTAGTTTCATAAATCGCACCGGCTGTAGTTCAGTTCACTCTTACTGCATCCCCGCATGACAAGTCAGGCATACTATGGATCGACGATCGTCGCGTCATATCCAGCGTTGCCGTGTCCATGGAGATTTGCTTATGAGCCCTCCAAAGGCCACAAACTTAAACCGATTCATTTCATCTTTGATGTGGACCTTGTGTGTGGTGAGGTCATGACCCCTATCAATTTTGGGAATGATTGCTTTAGGGGGTCTGGGGATACACGTCGATCAGCCGGTGACCGAATGTCTAGTTAACCGAAATAGATTAGCGTCATGCCGGTTACAGGCATAGTAAAATGCATGTGTTTGAGGCAAACTTTATTCTAGCTTAGTGCAATGTATCTTGAATTCGCTTCTGTAATTTTAACGTGAAACCGAGCCCTTCCATTACTCTTAGTGATGTCACCCACAACTTTCTTCTGCCTCACAAATCTTGTCTTGTCGGGGGTGGGGTGCGGGACTGTGGGGGAGTGAATATTCGCGCACTGGGGCTTCCCGCGCTCCGTATTTCGGGGTCTGTTGAGCGGCAGGCATTCCTGAGACAGATGTGCGGGAGTTGGGGGGGTCTTCGGGGGGGAAGTGGCTGTGCTCGATGGGCTGTTGCTCGGTAACCCCAGAGCCTCCAGACGCTCCGCAGCTGAGAAAACCTCAGAAGAGGGCGGGGCAGTGGGGGAGATGGGAGGGCGGTCGCTGTAGTGCACAGGAAGTGCTTAAACACTCCCACTGAGGGCTCGTTTGATCTCTACAAACTGTAGTCCCTTAAACCTGGTTTATTTATGTGTGGTTTCCAGTGAAGGCCTGACTGTCGTGTTTTGGTCAGCTGAAAAACCACTTCCTATCTCAGCAAATACCTGGTTTAGGTCAGCGGTTTCTGTTGTTCTATGGGCACCAATATGGAGTAGCTCCATAGTATCGTGGATATCAATGTGTTGTAGACCCAAGGCGTCACTAGCATCAGTTTCCTGGACCGTGGCGATCCACAGGTACTGTGCAACTTGGTTCCAAGAATGCAACAAAGGTCCGTCTTGATCAAAGCTAGGAGAGACGCAGGTTTATTGCCTCTCGACCACGATTTAGTGCTTTTAAAACCGAGATCGTAGATGTGGTTAGAATCTTCTCAACTGAACTTTCTGATCCTGATGTAATAGTGAATCTCAGTGACCGCAAGAGCAGTGGAGTCCTGTAACTCTAACTGTGGGATATTTCAGGGAGCTTTTCGAAAACCCTGCTCTTCAGAAAGGCTAAAACCCATCTGCAGGCATTAGATTACACAATGGAGGGGCGCTCTCTCCCCTTCACTCTCCCTCTCTCTCTCCCGCTCTCTCCTCTCTCTCTCTCCCGCTCTCTCCCTCTCTCTCTCCCTCTCTGCCGTAACCTGACGTGAGTGAGAGCTGCTGGAACCCATCGGTCGGCCATATTTGAGCAGTTGCCAGACGAGCTCGCAGCGTTCGGCCGCGCCAGCACAGGTCTCCGTCTCCCTGCGGCCGATCCGGTAATTGAGTGCAGATTGTTCTAGCGGGGTGATTGAGGAGCTGAGACGAGTGTGAATCGCTCATGTCGGGGGGGGGTGGGAGTGGGGGAGGGGTGGCTGTGAGCTGCAGTTTGCTGGAGGTTTGGAGAAACTGTGTTCTGTCTCTACTCGCCCTCGTAACTCAATCTCCTGCTCCAGATGGGGAATGCCCTCCCCCCAGCCATGACATACGCGATGTGCCGAAAATCACCCCCCACCCCCGGAGCCTGGGGGACTGACAGACCCCTTTACTCCGGCTCTTCTCCTTCTCCTCCGTCTCCATGGATACTGCCCTTCACCCCTACTCTAGCTGTCTGCGCAGAACTGGCCCATAGGTCTCGCTGACCTCATCGCTAAGATCTTTCAGCTGGGCTCTGAAACGTGAGGAGAGCCGCAAAATCTCCCAGACATCTCCTCGCGGCCCTTTCCCCTCATCAGTGTAACTGCATGTGCTAAAAAAGGAATCTTTTCAGCTGAAGAATATGAGTGTATGGGCTCTCTTTCGGCTAAGCGAACTCCAGAGGAGAGATTATTTGTGGTTCTTCGAAAGGTTGACCCGTTGTTTCAAGTTAAATAAATTTTTTGGGCAGCTTCAATGTTGAAAGTCGTCTGAAAAATCGCTTTAACGCTGTATCTGAGAAATGCGTGGCTGCTGTTTTGAAAATAGGCAGAAAATGGCGCTTGATCATCCTTACAGAGTCTAACTGAAGGTTCGACACCCACCTGTATCAGCTGATGTGTCGCCCAGAGTGAGGTGGGATTTTTTACACAAATCCTCTTGCTTGACTCCCTTTCACACTCAGTGAGGTGTACTGTCCTTATCAGGCCTATTATGTAAAGATTACAGGGTCTTCTATCCCCTTGTATAGACAGCAGAGTCTTCACTGAATGAAGGTCTCTTCCATTAACGCGATCCCTCCCCACACACCAGACCTCACTGTAAGATTGCTGTATGCTGTAAAACAAGACTTGGTCAAAACCTAGCACATGGCTGGACCGTGTATGGTCTATGTGCAGAATTACGGGCAGTTAACGGTGGCCAATTAGGAAAGAATGCTTGGCCAGCTGACCAATGGGGTAACTACAGTCAGTCAGTCACACACTTTTTTAACCACGGACATCCGCGGATGTTGGGGCAACAGTCAAATAATATAATAATATAAAATCGAGACCGCAACACATTCCAAACACTGATCAACAAGAGACATTTCTGGCTATTACCACCCGCCGTTTACACACACAACACAAATAAATGTTTTTTTGGAGCGGGGGTGAATTTTGGGATGGGGAACAGGACGGACAGCGGGAGGTTGAGTGACAGGAAGTGGGTGTTGGGTGCACTTCCTGGTGGTCGCCCATCTCTGGAGGGGGAGGGGTCGGGGCCCGATGAGAGGGGGGGACAGTGCAGGGACATCTGTGAGCCCTGACATACTTTTCGGGTCAAACTTGACCCATATTTAGCGCAGTGCTCAGTTCACCTGGTTCATCTCCTTCGGAGGTGCTTAAATCTGGCCCTTGAATACAGATTCAGCCCTGGATTTCTGTTCCACCAGGTGACGATTGAACAATTGAAGACCTGGGTGCAAGAAGTACTGAAGTCACATTTTCCAAAAAATGAGCTGACACTACTACCATAAAGTAGAGTGTCATGTGCTTCATTTAAAGCCAAAAAATTCCTAATTACGTACTCAAGTCCTCAATACTGATATACGGCCTTCCCTGAATCTACTGAATTTTTGTCCAAGAAATACTCAAGTCTTTGCAGAAGTACTCAAGTCCTTGACGTCATCAGGAACAAGTGCCTAAGTCCATGACTGTCCAATCAGCTGCTAGTATGTGTCATGTGACAAGCGTAGCAAAAGTGACTGTTTGGCAATCAGAAAATGATTGAAACGGCATTTGTGTGGTAAAAGTACCGAAGTCCGTGCATTTCATGGCAATAAGTACCGAAGTCCAGGCATTTTATGGTAAGAAGTACCAAAGTCCGAAACTGATTTTCTTGTTTTTTTCGAAATAAAGCATTATTTTTCCACAAAAACGTGTCTGTCTACTTTGTATAACCCCTGGGACTAGCAGCAGGCTCCACTAAATGTTATCTGTTAAAAAAAGTATCTGCAGCATGTTTTCAAAACTTTGACCCTTAATTTCTCAAAAGTGTTATTTTGTGACTAAAGTACTTCTTGCACCCAGGTCTTCAGTTATTCCTTGTAATTGGTCAGCCAATCTTTACCTGACTCTCAGCTAAAGGGAAGGTGGAAAACCAGCAGTTATCAGCCCTCGAGGACAGTGATTTAAGAAACAGATTTAATTCATACAGGTTAACTAGATAACTCGGTCGCCACTGGGACCAAGACGTGTATCTCCCCAATCCCCAAATTTCGACCGGCAGCCATATTCGACGTCCAAAATTGCCGAAAATTAGTCTTAAGCATTGTCAAATAAATATCTTCGCCTGTGCAAAATTAGAAAAAATTCCTGTAATAATTGTCGTTTCCAGAGCCCGGAACATAAAATCTCTGCGGGCGCGGCGGTGGCCCCAGAACTAAACCATAGTACCTCCCGACTATCGTCTTCGGGGAGATAGAATTAGTTCATGTTGTTAGTTAAGCCCGACCCAGTGATCCTCTGAGCTGCAATTACATGCCTTTTGATGGCTTGGCGTGTGTATTCAGGCCTGAATTTATCCATAGAACACAATCTCAAGACACGCAGCACTCCTGTGTGACACAGTGAGGCACGATGCAGGCTATTTGTGGTATATTTACAGCGGCAGTCTAACGCAAACTTAGTTATTTTCAGGGCATTATTTTTGTTACTGACACGTTTGTCTCCAATGCATCCTTTTTCCGAAGAAAAACAAAGGTAGCACAAGCAAATACCAAGCACTGGGTAACCCACTGTGCGTGTGTGTGTGTGTGTGTGTGTCTGTGCATGATTTTGAATATGTGTGTAAGCATGAATGTGTGTATGAGTGTCCAAATGGTGTTTATGTATGTGTGTGTGTGTGTGTGTGTGTGTGTGTGTGTGCTGGACCGTTTAGGTGTATCTGCACATGTATGTGCGTGTGTGTGTTCATATGTGGGCATGCGCATTCTGGCGCTTGTGTACGTGTATGTGTGCAGCACACAGACGCGGTTCCCAGGGGCCGGCAGATCGCAGTGTTTACAGCTCGGGGAGGAAGTGGGGAGGGCCCCCAGCAGAGAGGGGCCGGCGGGGGCCACACACACACGCTGGGGCCACTGGCACAGGGCCAGAGCTGCTCCAGGATCAGCCTGGGAATAGAGGGCCCCGGACAGGCTGGGGAAACTCTGTTACCACCCCTCCATTTACCCTCCACCACAAACCCAAACCGTCACATGACCTCCACCCTCACGGAGACAAAAAATCTGTCTGAACAAGTGTTACCAACCTGAAGATAAAACACATTTCTCTCTCAAGTGCAAAATAGTTGCCGGTGCTAAGTTTCTGTGTGCCTGACAAGTGAAATTCTCATTCCCGATCTTGCAATGACATAAATTGTACAGCTTTTATCAGCATATTTTATTTTGTATCGAGTAAATTGCAATAGAATTAAGGTATTAACTCCCCATAGAAGACTTATGAGTGTGGAAGTGAATGGTGTGTGTGTGTGTATGTGTGTGAATGCTGTGTGTGTCTGTGTGAGTGTGTGTGTGTGAATGCTGTGTGTGTCTGTGTGAGTATGTGTGTGAATGGTGTGTGTGTCTGTGTGTGTATGTGTGTGAATGCTGTGTGTGTGTGTGTGTGTATGTGTGTGAATGCTGTGTGTGTCTGTGTGAGTATGTGTGTGAATGCTGTGTGTGTCTGTGTGAGTGTGTGTGTGTGAATGCTGTGTGTGTCTGCGTGTGTATCTGTGTGAATGCTGTGTGTGTCTGTGTGTGTATCTGTGTGAATGCTGCGTGTGTCTGTGTGTGTATCTGTGTGAATGCTGTGTGTGTCTTGAAATGGATCGGCGAATTTGCCAGGGAGTTTTCCTGTCTCCAACTAATTGGATTCTGGAATAGGCTGTAGCTCCCCGGATATATAGACACAAGGCTAATGTGCTCGCTGAAACTGATTTTTTTTTTTTTTTTGCATCTTGCCATGCAAGCGGAACATTGTTCAAATGGAACAGGATCTGACCGGCTCGTCGGCCAGTCATATCCCTCCCCCGTCGATGACAGTGTCAGGGTCTCGAAGACCACGGCATCCGGAGTGAGACAATGTGCGTGTGGAGCTTTGCGGTTTCCGTGTCCCAGCGGAGTGGCTCTGGATAGTGACTGGGTTATTCATAGTTGGAAGCGTAGCGGCATTATAATATCTAATCATTGCTGCCCCCACAGAGAACAGCTCACTGCTTCAGAATCCTACGCACAGCGCCTGACAAATACAGAGTGATTCGCTAAATCGATTGCAGACGAAGGTCGGCGGCCATTTTTTTAAAGCAGAACATGTGTCTCGCTGTGATAATGCTGGGATTTAGCCGCGCTGTGGCTACGGCTTAGCTCTATGGTGCCCGCTTATCTGAAACATCGCCAAAAATGGAAAACTCAACTAGGTGATCACTAAAGGGCTAACTGCTGACAGTCCCAATTACATTCTAAGGTGATCATTTTTATGGATTTATTCATTCTGGCTCTGTTTTTGCTGGAGGTGAGGAGGGGAGCCTGCGTAGATGTAATGGCTAGTGCTGTGGATACAGGTGTCCCTCTGCGCGGGTATCCATGGAAACGCGGCGAACATAGCGTGTTCTCCTTCTGAGACATGAACCACAGAGGAAAAAACATGAGTCACCCCATTACGGGCACCCTCGACCCCATTACCATTTCCAAACGGAGGGAAAACCGTTCGTGTGAGCTGCTTTATCACAGTGCTTGTAGCCTCGCTCGCTTTGCACTGGTAAAAGTGCGACCGCCTTCATAGGTGTGAGGTCACGAGTATTTACTCGGGATGTTCTGCACTGAACATTTAATGCTGATGCAACAGAAGGCAGTGTTTCCCGCAGAATTTTTGGAGAATATGGGGGCACAGTGTTTCCAAGAGACCAGGAAGCAAAGTGTGGTGGCACACCGATGTCTGGGGGGGTCATTCTCATTTTGTTAAGCGGTGGGGGGGGGTGAGATTCCAGAGAGAAAAGCACTCCAAGAATTGCATTCTACTTACGGGACACGGACTTATACAGACTGAAGGTGTTCTAGAACACACACCGGAGAAAAGCACTCCAAGAATTGCATTCTACTTACGGGCAGACTTCACACACACACCCACACACACACACACACACACACACACACACACACACACACACACACACACACACGCGCGCGCGCGCAGCTGGAGGACTATGGGGTGGAAAAGTAAATGAAGAGAAGGCCTCTCGAAGCTTTATATTGCCTGCGCTCCATACGAGCTGGGTCAGCCTGGGCTATCAGCCCTCTTAGAAGAATGTTTCCAGGTCACCTGCATTTCGGCTGCCATTGTGCGCGCGACGGGCTGCCGTGTGGACTCCCTGGTTGATTTGTGGGGCTGTTCAGCCCTTCTCTGACGAGCAAGCAGCTGGCCAGAGCCCTTAATCCATCCCACATCTCCCCACACCTCCTCACACAGTCTCCCACTCTCCAAACCTCACGGCCTCTGACGGCTCCGATGGGATTTACGGGTCCGTCAGCTCATGCCCTCCTTCTGCGTTTGTCTGAAGCCTGAGGGTGTGCCCTATCCATACTCGGCTGCTATGCTGCATGGTAGATGCCTGACCAATCAAATTTCAGGGGCATCGTGGGCCGGGACAGGTAGGTGTTCCAGGTCAGCGTTTTACTGACCTGAGCAGATGGCTTGTTGTCTTCGACTCGGAGATTGAAGCTGCTCCATCTCTCTGGGTCAGACGAACAAAGGCCAGTCAGATATAAAAAAGGAAAGAGTGGCCGCCAGGGAGCGTATTCCCTGTTGAAGTTACCTCGGCAACGGCGGCAATAAACACAGCAATGCTTGTCAGATTTAGTGCTTTACAAGGTTGTGTATTCACTGCCCTCCATACATCCTTTGACACCACTTTTCCTGTGTCTTTGGTGCTCTGACGGCTGGGCTTGTTTAACGCACTTCGTCTCAGAGCAGCTGAACTCTCCAGATTTCAGCTGAAACGGTCTCTGCTTCAAAGACCCTCGATGCCCCACCCCTCGACCTGCTGTCCTGCTCCCCTGAAACTCCTGCAGCTGTTGTTGCCAAAACTGCAGTCGCTGCCGAAACGTTTCTGCCAGTTAACCGAGGTCTAAGCACACCTTGTAAGATGAGCGGCTTCATTTATGTCATGACAAATGGTAGCAACCATATTTCGGCAGCCATATTTCTCGGGATGGTCGCTGGGTGACTGGACTTTAGGAAACACGATCCAAACTGATGTTGGACTATATCAACGAAACCGGTCAGGCTTAGCGCGGTGGTCTGGGATCAGTTAGTCCAAAGTGTCAAATAGGATCTAAAAGCGCGAGCTGAACCTAGATCAGTACTATCTCGACTCCTTCAGGAATATAGGTCACTGTCTTTTAGTCGGTCACGCTCCAGTACTGACAGTCCCCCATGTGGCCGTCCCAGATTTGTGTTCTGTGAAGACGAGACCTTTGACTGCAGTGGGTCTGGTCTCTGTAACTCTAAACGTGTGTTTCTCCTCCGTAACGGTTTGTTCTGCATCTTCACCGCGCTCTGAACAGTTTAAAGTACAAATGCCAACCACTGCACCCCCCCCCCCCGCTCTGACCCAGAAACGAAATGTAAAACGTGAGCTCGGTTTTTTGAGGCCTGGCCTTACACACATTCCTGCAGTGGCGTTCGCTCGCCGAAGTATCTGTTCTCAATTCCTCCTTCTGTTTCTGAGAGGAGAGGAGTGGGGGAAAGAGGAGAGGAAGAAAAGAAGGATTTTCTCCCTCCCCCACTCAAACATGTGACCCTCACACAGCTGAAAATCATTTGCGCCTTTAGGTCTGCAGAGCACTGACGCAACCCTCCCCCGCACTCAACAGGAGTGTGTGTGTGTGTCTGTGTGTGTGTGTGTGTGTGTGTGTGTGTGAGAGTGTGTTTTTGTGTGTGTGTGTGCATGTGTGTGTGTGTGTATGTGAGAGAGTGTGTGCATGTGTGTGTCTGTGTGTGAGAGAGTGTGTTTTGTGTGTGTGTGTGAGAGAGAGTGTGTGTGTGTGTGTGTGTGTGAGAGTGTGTTTTTTGTGTGTGTGTGTGTGTGTGTGTGACAGTGTGTGCGTGTGTCTGTGTGTGAGACAGTGTGTGTGTGTGTGTGTGTGAGAGTGTGTGTGTGTGTGTGTGTGTGTGTGTGTGTGTGTGTGAGAGAGAGAGAGATGTGTGTGTGTGTGTGTGTGTGTGTGTGTGAGAGAGAGAGTGCGTGTACCTGCGTGTGTCTGTGTGTGTGTGTGTGTGTGTGAGAGAGAGAGAGAGAGAGATTGAGTATGTGTGTGTGTGTGTGTGTGTGTGTGTGTGAATGCATGCATGTCTGTATGTGTGTCTGTGTGTGGATGTGTGGTGTATATCTGTGTGTGTGTGTGTGTGTGGTGCATGCGTGGTGTATATCTGCGTGCATGTGTATGTCTGTGTGTGTGTGTGTTTGTGCGTTCGTGCATGCGTGGTATATATCTGTGTGCGTGTGTGTGTGTGTGTGTGTGTGAGTTTTCTGGGGGGATGTGGCGGTAGGGGGGTGGTTCTCTGGGAGATGGTCCAAGAATGAGAGCGATGTCAGTGATACACACTGGACCTACGGAGAGATTTTGTTTCTGGGGGGGCAGTGAAAGAGAGAGTGAGAATGATAGAGGGAAAGTGAGACTAGAACATCAAGAAAGAAAGAAAAGAGCGAGTTTAGAAAAGAACTCTGCCCCTTAGCTGAAGAAGAGAAGGCACTGCGTGAATGAGAATGGTGCATTCTGGGAAACGGAGTTGGGCTGCAGGACCTATCAGCTCTGCTGCTGCTATTTATCAAAGCTGATATTGTGGGCTCTCTCGAGCTCGATTCCCGTCACCTCAAACAGCTCCAGTATTTCCGCTGAAAAGCCATTTGTCGCACAGTCCCTGTGGATACGATTGTTCACATTGCCAGCAGTACTGTTGTGGTACACATGTTGCCACGTCTGACAGTGTCTTGAACTAGTGTCAGGAATCGCATTTGTAAAGTAGAGGGCCTTGAGAGGTTGAGATTGCATGTTGCGATAACTGCAAAGGTGTCCTGCGGTCTGCTGACTGTAGCCAAGGACATTCTCCTGCACGCGCTCAGTTTAAGTTTATGACTGACGACTGCTCAATTCATGGAGATGGAAGCGAGAAATGACTGGAATCTCAGTCTAATTGACCAGGAATTCCCTCAATTCTCTCTGGCCGCGGTGGTCTTGGGGAGGCGGGGTCTGCGTTGGTTTAAAGGGCTCTTGTATTGGCGCCGTAGTCACAGGAAGCGTTTAATAGCCTCCAGGTTTCTGACTGCACTTCTGAAACCTCTTTAGAGATCAACTGCGCCGTCAGTCGTCCTGAGAGCTGTGTGGGGGCTACAGGCTGTCTCCACCCGCCGGCTGTTTGTTTTGGTCAGGACCCTGCTCGTGTGTGTGGCTGGTAGACTTATTGGACAAAAACTTTAAATGTATTGTCTCCAACTCTATCGGGAAGTGTGCCAGAATATTATACGCTAAATGTGTTGTAAAATGTGCCATTTTTCAGGCATATATTTAGAGTGTTGCATCATTTGCTGTGCTTAATATGTCTTGAATGTAACACAGAAGTCCACTTACGTTCGTAACTACAGATGAACAGGACGCAATGCTGCGGCCTGAAATTCTGGGGCCCCCTTGTAGAATATAGGTCCCCGTTAGTCATAAAGATTTGGGCCCTTATGAGGCTCGGGCCCTTACATTCAGCTCCACGTTTTATCGCTGTTAGCATCGGACTCAAGTGGATGTGCTTTGGAATAGTTAGAAAAGTTGAAGTAATTGAACGCCACGCAGGTTCACTGATTTCTACAACCAGCCTGACTGCCGTTGTCTATTTACATGCCAATTTCTTTTTTTTTTCAAGCCAAAGAGATGCATGTTTTCCAGTTTTGGTACCCACTGTTCAGACTTTAGTTCCAAAGACAAACTCAACAGCCTGTGTGACTTAGCCTCATAAGCTATTATTGATTTTCTCCCATAGGAATCCCGGATACCAAAAAAATCTACATTGTCTCCAGTCATTTATATGTCTTTTTGGTCTGTACATCTGTTGGCGTATCTATCACTGTGTCTGTACATTCAGTGTGTCTGTATATCTGATAATCTTCCCGTGTGCTGTCGCAGGAGAGCGTTGAAGATGCCAGCTGTTGACACCATGACCGGTGGAAGAGCCCCACTGCTCTGTATCGACGGTGAGAACTGCATCTACCTATCTGTCACCAGGTGAGTTCGGGGCCAGACCGCCGTCATCAGATACACTATCATCCACCCGATTTATCCTCAGTGCTCTACGGCAATGCTGAAGCCGAGAGGAAGGGCTGGCTGTTTGCGTGGCTGTAGAATAAGTTCACCGAACTTGAGTATTCTAGCTGTTTACGCCACAAAACAACCTTTCTCTCTCCAGTTGGTTTAACTTAAAATTTTAAAGCATTACGGATACTAACGTCTTTAAGTGAACAAAAGATGTTTTCATGGTGTGATAACTTTGAAACTTTTCTCAGATTTTTTTCTGTTATTATTTTGATTTACCCTGTGAATGTCTGTTTTTATTGTTTCGTTGTGAAATCTCCACACCTGCTTTGCTGAAATGGTGGAGTAGAATTGGAGGTGATGAAGTAATTCTGAGGTGTCAATTAGAGGGAGGGGTTTAAATACACTGGAATGATGCTCAGTGATTGTATACAGGATGAATAACTTTGAGTTTGAGCGGGATATTGTGTTTAATTCTTTAAAGTATAAAAGACCAGCCACGCCCAGCTCTTTTCAACTACGCACCTGAAACAACTAATCCGGCTGTACAGCGTAGTTAAGCACCGACCGCACTCTGTATATTCGATTTGAATAAGCCTCAAATTCACTGCTTTCCCACAAACTGTAGGCCAGGCTCCTCATAATGGGCCATCCAGGCAAATGTCTTCCTGACCATAAACACTACTTTAGTGCAGGGCCGTGCCCTAATCCCCATATCCTCTAACTGCACACAAGGTCAGCCTTACCAGCGGGGTGTGTGTGTGTGTGTGTGTGCGTGTGCGCGCGCGCGCGTGTCTGTGTGTGTATGTGGTCCATGTGTGCATGTGTGTGTGTGTGTAGGCGTGTGTGTGTGTGTGTGTGCATTTGAGCATGTATCCAATCATCCAATCGTAAATAAGCACTTTGATAAAGTAAGCCCGCACTTGCCTGGCACAACATGAAAAATTGGGATTGTATACTTTTTATTTCACATTTATGCACTGGATTTCCAAATCTGTTGCACCATCATTTCATGCTATTTTTTTGTTTTAGCTCTGAGCGCTCAATTTGCTTTGTGTTTCCATTTGTGACTCTGAGCGGGTGATGTCATTTTATACACACTTTACTTTATTATTTGGTTGACTCTAATTGTTAGAGTTGGTGCCAGTTTGTGGGGGTTTGGGTTGGAGAAATTGACTGGGTGGACTGTGCTGTGGGTCTTTCTAACAGAATTTCAGGCCTGGACTGCAGTGTTGGTCTCGACTGCAGAGGTGAATCCACAACTGAGCAAATTCTGTCCTTATTTGATGAGCATTTTCAATGGCCCAATGGCTGACGATATTTCTTTCAATTAATTTACCTCAGAGATAATGCCTGCCATTGAGCTTCTGAAATAGCTCTAATTATCTCTGCCTGCACGTTTGGGCAGAGGTTATGTATTCACCTTTGCCTGTTTGTTTGCTTGTCCAAACAATATCTGTCATATTTCTCAATTAATTTCAATGATATTCTGTAGATGCGTGGGGTATGGGTCAAGGAACAATTGATTAAATTTTGGGGTGGATTCAATGTCAAATATGGCTGCTATAGCGAAAGCTGGTCAATTTTTAATGACAAATGTGTAGGTGGAGGTGTGTGCTCTTTGAATGCCTTTTAGTTTTAGATGGTTTAATAACTCTCTGGGAGTACAGCTCATAGGGCAGTAGTGTCTCAAACAAACACACATTTGAATTTTCTGAGTGGCATTTATTAAGGTTTGTATTTTTTGACTGAGCAATCTTATCTACGTCAAATGATATGGCATTTCTGATATTTCTGGAGTCTCTCCTCTTTTTCCATCTCTCCCTCCGTCTTTGTTCTCTTGGCCCCAGGGTCTGACCTCGTTTTTCCTTCTTGTGCTGCACGGTTATTAAATAAATTCATCCTCCAGCGGAAAGAGGAAAATATCACAGAAAATTAATCACACCAGTTATATTTTCCACTCCTCCATCACATCTTTAACTTTTGAGAGGGGCGGCCAAAATAATATTCCTAAAATTAAAAGGAAGTAATGTTCTTATATGGCGGATGCAGGAAACCTGGGCACGTTCTGTCTCGTACGCTGAAGGGGCGTCAGCAGATTCACGGGTGTTCAGCGATAGACAGAGTACTCGTTTCCTCTATTCGTTCCCTGAAGGCATTAGGAGAAGTGGCACAAGGCTCTTGCCCGTGTTTATTTGCTGGAGAGGTTCAAGGTTTCAAAGATTCAGCATGTTTTGTCCTTCAAGGGTCAAAACTCGCTTCTGTTTTGTGTGAATGCTGTCCCTTCCTCCTTCCGCTGTTTTCATAGAACGGGCGAATGATCTGGCCTTAAACTCTGCTGCTGTCGTTCAAATTATTTTTATTGGGCGAGAAGAACGTGAATATACAGTATGATGAGGAAGAGAGAAGGTCAGAAAGTTAGCCGTCGTGCTCTCATTTACTTACTGACCGTTTATTTGTTTTACTGTGTTTGAGTAAAATTGCTGAAGCTGTTTATTTGTGTACTGTGTGAAGGGATAACATGCTCCATCGTCATGTGACAGTTACATCGAGACGAGACTGACTGCAGCTGTATTTATTTGTCATGTATTATGATTATTCAAAGTCAAACTGTGTGTTTTCAGGATTTATTGAGATGAGATGGTTGCTCTTGAATATTTGTGAAGCACTATATATTACAGTGATTCAATATCATAATTTTTGATCAAATGTTTAGGGCTTATTTGGACAATATTTTAATATGGGGCATAACTGTGGCTTTGAGAGTGAACATGACTAACTGAGGTGAAAAATCCATCGAGCAGAAGTACTACCAAGGTCTTCTATCGACCAGCTCATCGAGCTGATATCAGTGAGGAAACCTACCTGCAGAAACACTGGGGCGGACTGACGCTTCTTCTGGGTCTGGTGGTTAATAACACAGATGTAATCCAGGCTCTTGTGTTCTCTCAGGGTTCAGTGCTGCGGGCTGAAGATCGGGGAGCCCCCCGTGGCGGGAGCCCATTGGCCAGGCAAGCTGAGGGAGGCGGAGGTCAAGCCCCCACTCACTCCCCTGGAGAACCTGAGCGACGTCTCCGGGTGCGCCGTCATGCTCGCCCACAAGAGGGCGCTGAGCACGGACCCGCGGGCCGGCGAGAACGGGCTGGCCATGGGCCGAGCTCTGTCCAGGACCACGGCCGGTTTAAAGAGCAGCGCCAGCATCCGGGACAAGATCTCGCAGTGGGAGGGCAAGAAGGAGTCCTCGCCTTCACCTCCGCCGTCCTGCCCGCTCGCCAGCGCCAAGGAGGCGGAAACCGACAGGAAGAAGGAGGCCAGGAGCGCGGAGAGCGAAAGGGAGGACAGGAGGAGGTTAGTGAGCTGGGAGAGGCAGGATTCAGGGAAGGAGAACGCGGGAAAGCTGGGGGAGGCCAGGCCCAGGTCGCCGGAGGAACCGGGGAGGGACAAGGAGGGGGTTCGGGGGAAACCCAGCGACCCGGCCCAGGACAAGAGCTCGGTTCTGACCCACATCAAGAAGCTGGAGCGTGCCATGAAGGACAGCCCAACGAAACCCTCCATCGCCCTGCCGGGGAACTACTTCTGCCCGCCGTCCCGGGATGAGCAGGAGGACGCGGCCGAGGCGAAGGGGTCGGAGCCTATTTTCGGGACGGTGGAGGTGGGGCGGGCCGGGGGGGACTGGCGTCGACGGCGGGATCCTGAGAACGTGTACACAGAGCCCGGGACACCCTCCATCAACCCCGTCCCCAAACCGCAACGCACCTTCCAGCACCACAACCTAAACAAGGTCTCCAGCTGCGCCAAGAGGAACCTGCCCCCACTGCCCTCCATCCCCCCACCCCCTCTCCCCACCTGCCCCCCCCCGGGGGTCAACAGGAGGCCGTGGAGCGAACGAACCCGGGACAGCAACAACAGGTACGATAAAGCTGAAGAGTACGCATCTCCACCTTCCTCCATCTAACGCTGTGAAATAAACTCTGCTGGCCTGGCGCTGTTAAGGTGCGGAAAGTTTTACGATCTTCAGATGGTTGATTTGAGACACTTGAGGAAAGTGTCTTCTCCATACCTATTCGGGCTTTTCTCTGCTACATACCATTCCATTTCTGGTGCCATTAATGTGCCGAACACTTGAATTGAAGGAAACCTGTTTGGCCATTTTCTCTGAGGCCTGTGTATTTTTAACGGCCTCAACCGTTTGAATAGTTGAAATGGTATATGGTACTCTGGTTGCCCTTTTCACTATAAAACTGTTTTTTAGCTAAAGAAACAGATGGTTTGCGGTCTTTGCCAAGACATTTTGACTTTATCTTCTCCAAAATATTTTCCTGGATAATTTTTGCTCCGGTTTGGCATTTGATATTTTTACTCTTCACTGCTCATTGCACACCTGAACTGACATTCATTGAACTGATGATAGACATTTTTACTGCTCGACATGAATGAAATTGCATACCGCAATTGTCCTCGAGTTGGTCCCTGGGTAGTCATGTGACTGACTTTGCATGCTGCGCTTTGTTTTGTTTTGTTTAGTTCTCTTTTGAGTGCGCATAGCGCAGTTTTCTGGCTGTGATCGTATATCAGAATAAAACTAAACCGTCGCTGAATTCCCCCAGCGTCAGGCATTTACGACATTTTGCATGACCATGCAGAACTCGGTCACAAATCACTTCAGAATCACAGTATCCTTGAATTCCCTGACCTCTGTGTTTTTTTTTCCCCTGTATTTTAACTGCATGTGGCTGTCTGTGTCTGTATTTCCTGCCTCTACAGGAAGTCTTATGAGTTTGAGGACGTCCTGCAGCTGTCTTCCGAAGGCTGCAGGGTCGATTGGTACGCCCAGTCAAAGCTGTCCCTCACCCGCACTTTGTCAGAGGAGAACGTCTATGAGGATATCCTAGGTAAAAAGGCACTTCAAATGGAAGTGGAACATACAGTCACAACGGACTTTGTACAAGTTAAAAAAACAAAATCTAATTGCATTTTAGGTGTTTGCCATGTGTCCTGGAATCAAGACTTTTTTCATTTTGGCAATTTTTGCTTTCGCTGCGTCCTCCACATTTTTAGATTTACAATCAAATAATTTGCAAGTGGATGACGCGCAGTGTCCCAACTTTTATCCCATGGACTTTTAAAGCTCACTGTATATGAAAAAAGTCCCTACTATCTTATTTTATTTCCATTAATTTTGTGTATACTGGAAATCTGTTGGTCAGAGGCTGGAAGTGGGGAATTTTGCTTTCTGTGATTCTATATGCAATAGGAGTACATGTTTGTGTGTCCCTTATTCTACTTCACTGTTGGCTGCATAGGGAGCAGTGATTACGCACTGTATTTTAAGTTTAATTCATGTGAAATGGTGTGGCAACAGCTAGCTTTTACTGTTTTTGCTCTAATTGTGTTAACCACGCAGACCCCAAATTGGTCCTTGGTGTACTCCGCAAAGCCTGAGGGCTTCCAGGGCCTTATTTCTCTGAGGGTGTAAACTCCTTTCTTGGCTTTGGTCATCCTTTAGAGCACTTATGTCATGAAATCTGTCAACAAAGCCAGGACCACGGCATTAGTTTTAAGGGGCTTGAGTCTGGTTGTGGGCCATTTTAAAAGGTTAGGTTCTGAGTGGGAGACATGTTTCTCCCAGTCCTGTCTGTTTACGATCAGCCAGATACTTTCCTAGAACACACCACCGCCTCTCTGTCTGGGTCCTTTGCTTTCTCACCGGGCAGTGGGTGAAGTAAACGGAGCCTTGCGGTGTAAAGATAATGTGATTGCCGTCCGGTAGGCTGATAAAGCGGCATTAGAGCAGGATGTAACGATGACACGTGCTGTGCCGAGCTGCAGCCAGCCTGTCCGCTTCCTGCTGAAATTTTCCAAATTTGTCCCGTTGTTTCCTTTTGAGAAGGGGCAGTGAGTTGGAGCCAAGATGGGGCTTTGCTATCACACGCGACTACTGTGTTTGCCAGCGGCGTTTTTGCTCTCAGACTTTAATTTTGACTTCAAATTTGACGGCTTTGGCAGAGAGATTCCTTACAGTTGTTGTCCTGGCAGTGCAAAGTATCATTCCATCGCAGTTAGCATCTACTCGTCCAATCACAGACGGGGTGAGGCAATTGGTGTCAGCCAACTAGTGAGGGCTGAAATGCCTGCCAGTCAATCGGGGGAGAGGATTTTGGTGTCTCCCGGCGAGAGAGAGAGAAAGAGAGGGAGAGGGAGCCCCCCAATCTTACTGACAATAACAGCCTCGTGATGTTGGGCTAAACTATCTCCACCCCCTCTTTTTTGGCTGTTGTTCTCCTCACACCATCACTAGAGCCACGAGCCGCGATAGACCCTTCGGTGGCGCACATCTGGAGAGCGAAAACAAACACCACGTCAGCCAACGTACGAGCTGCTTGGAGCGGGATACTGGCCCAGAGCCTTGCAGCCTTTCGAGAGAAAGAGGGAGAGAGCGAGAGAGAGCGAAAGAAAGAGAGAAAGGGAGATGTTTCGGCACAAATATAATTGAACCTGCCGTAAATTAAGTAATACTTGGTGATGATTCTGAAATGTTGTAAAGTTCAAATAGCTTCCTGTACACTGTGGCAGAATTTACACACGGTTTGTGCAGATAGTTGAGGAAAGGGAAAACCTGAATAAATGTGTAGACAAACAAAATGAATGCTGACTGTTCTTTTCACTTTCCCGGCATGGTGTGTGTCCACTTGTCCCAAATAGTTTAAGGACTGTAAAAACATTGTTTTTTCCATCAATTTGTCTCCCATATGTATTGGTTGCCAGTTTATGGCAAGATGAATTTGAGTGAGAAAGGGAGTGTTTGAAAGAGAGCGTGTCATTGGCTCCAACAGACTCTCTCCTAGATGGAGGGTGTTCACACTCTCAGGTTTGGGTTCCTCTGAGCGTTGCCCATCTCCTTGTTCCGCAGACCCCCCATTGAAGGAGAACCCGTACGAGGATATTGAGCTGGAGAGCCGTTGCCTGGGAAACCGATGCCCGCTACCCCACAGCCCCCCCTACCCCACCCCCGACACCTCGACAAAGGTACCTGTCACACCTGGACCAGGTCGTACCTGGACACTGTTACTCCAGTGGCAAACTTCGCACCTGAATCCAGACTGGGTTTTTCCCAGAGTGAGCTCAGAAACGTGGTGATGTCCAGACATATTTGTAGTGACAGTTTTGAATTCCTGTGCGGATATGCTGCGCACATTATGGTTGTTAGTGGCCGCAATATGTTCAAAGGGCCATTTGAAACTATATTGTCCAAATACCTGCGGACCTCGCTGTGGTGTGTCGGTGACCGTTTCTGAAAGAGAGGGGTGACCGTGGGATGGGGGTTAATCCTGGTACTGACACCCCCCCTCACCCCCGTATCCTGTAGCTCTCCTCTAAGCCCGGCTTCTTCCGTCAAAACTCGGAGCGGCGAAGTTTCAAGCTGCTGGACCTGCGCAAGGCGACCCGCGAGGGGGGCGTGGCCTCTCCGTCCCGAATCAGCCCCCCCTCCACCCCCAGCAGCCCGGACGACACCCCCTGCCTCTCGGGCGACGCCTACAACCGCCGGCGCAGGAAAATACCCAGGGTTAGACGTCCTAGCAGCATTATTCCAGTGTTACCGTGTTATCACATTATCGTGACGAATTGCAGTGCTGTCGCAGTATTGTCAAGGTGTTATGATGTTATCACAGAGTCATTACAGTGTTATCTCAGTGTTTTTGTGTTATTGTGGCATTATCACAACACAACGCAGTGTTGTTGGGATATTATCTCAGAGTTTAGATGCTATCACAGAATTATCGCAATGTTATCAGCGTTGTCATGTTATCATGACATTATCATGACGTTTTAGTCTTGAAAAACAGCTTTTAAGGGGAGGTTTACTGGGGAAAATGTATCTTAAAACAGATATACAGCGCCCTCAATAATTATTGGCACCCCTGGTTAAGATGTGTTAAAAGCCTTAAAATAAATTTAATTTTTATTGCAGAAGCATACTCTCACGCTGAAAATTGTAGAAAAATGTAACCTTCAACTCAAGTGAATTTTAAGGGAAAAAAAAATAGAAATAAGAAATTATTTTTATAATTATTTAAATAAGAAATAATTATTTTTCATAAAATCACCTGTTCCACAATTATTGGCACCCCTAACAATTCCTAGGAAATAAATGTAATTGAAGTATTTCTGTCATTTCTACAGTAGTTTACAAAGTTGATCAGAGTATCTAGGAACATTTAATTAGTAATTTATCACTTCCTGTTTCCCTGGGGTATAAATATGACGTGACACAGAGGCCATTTCTCTTATCCACTCTTCAACATGGGAAAGACAAAGGAACACACCATTCAAATAAGGCAGATGTGTGTCGATCTTCACAAGTCAGGCAATGGCTACAAGCAAATAGCCACTTGCCTGCACCTGCCCATATCTACTGTCAGAGGAATCATTAAGAAGTTTAAAACAACTGGAACAGTGGTAAACAAGCCTGGACGAGGACACAAGGTTATTTTGCCACCACGCACAGTGAGGAGGATGGTAAGAGAAATAAAAAGTTCTCCAAAGCTCACTGTTAAAGAATTGCAACAAATGGTAGCATCTTGGGGTCACAAAGTCTCCAAAACAACCATCAGGCACTATCTACATGCCAACAAGCTGTTTGGGAGGCATGCACGGAAAAAACCTTTTCTCACTCACAATCATAAACGCAAACGTCTGGAGTTCGCTAAGCGGTACTGGGACTTCAACTGGGACCGTGTGCTTTGGTCAGATGAGACCAAGATAGAGCTTTTTGGCAACAAACACTCTAAGTGGGTCTGGCAGAACACAAAAGATGAGTATGCAGAAAAGCACCTCATGCCCACTGTGAAGTATGAGGGAGGATCGGTGATGCTGTGGGCCTGTTTCTCTTCCAGAGGCCCTGGGAACCTTGTTAGGGTGCATGGCATCATGAACGCTTTGAAATGCCAGGACATTTTAAATCAAAATCTGGTGGCCTCTGCCCGAAAGCTGAAGATGAGTCGTCACTGGGTCTTTCAACAAGATAATGACCCTAAACATGTGGCCAAATCTACACAGAAATGGTTCACCAGACACAGAATCAAGCTCCTCCCATGGCCATCTCAGTCCCCAGACCTCAACCCCATTGAAAACCTGTGGAGTGAGCTGAAGAGGAGAGTGCAGAGGAGAGGACCCAGGTCACTGGATGATTTAGAGAGATTGTGCAAAGAGGAATGGTGAAGATCCCTCTTTCTGTATTCTCCCATCTTGTGAAACATTATAGGAGAAGATTAGGTGCTGTTTTGTTGGCAAAAGGGGGTTGTACAAAGTATTAACATCTGGGGTGCTAATAATTGGGGCACACATGATTTGATGTAAAAGAATTATTTCTTAATGTGGGATTTTTTTCCCACTGAATAAATGCACTTGAAGGTTGGATTTTAACTTTTTTCATTGTGGTCCTATATTATTTAGAAAAAACTGAATTTATTAGAAGCTAAAGAACACATCTTAACCAGGGGTGCCAATAATTATTGAGGGCGCTGTACATACAGATTTCTTCCTGAGAGAATTTTTTTAAAAAATGGTGTGATACTGACATTAGTCGGTGAGGAGCCTGAGGAATCCTTGGTGGCTATTGGCTAACGCAGCGTGTGTGTGTGTGTGTGTGTGTGTTGTGTGTGTGCCTGCAGCTGGTGCTGAGGATCAACGGGATTTTCGAGGCGCGGAGGGGAAAGAAACGCATGAAGCGGGTATCTCAGTCTGCGGAGTCCAGCTCGGGGAGGGGTACGTACAGCTACAGACCATCAGCACCGACATGCCCTCACTGGGAAAAACAGTCTGTCACAATTCGTCTGTTAAATAGAGAATATTATCTTAACTTGAGTTCCTCCTTCTTGTTTTGTGAAATTACCATTCATTGGCAAGACCTTGACCTTCAGTTAAGATGTCTCCCCTCATTCGCAATTCTTTTGTGCAATTTTGCAAAGGAAGATAAATTCAAGCACCTTATGTATATAGTTGCATACGATTTTTAGACTAACACTCGTTTTGATTGGCTTCTTTCCCGGTTTTTGCAGCGCTAAACCGTCTGTTATATTCCATAAATTCAATTAATAAACAAAACAAATTGGAGTTTATTCTAGATGTTTTGACTTCTTTTTCAAGGAATTACATTTTTATTTTTTTAAAATGATAATATTGGAAAGTGGTAATCACGTTTTGTAGAATATATATATTTACATATTCCGTACCATGTATTATTGTGATGATATATTAAGAAGTATATTTCCTGTCTATGACCCATGCAATATGTTAGTCTACAGAGTCTATATCTTGTGGAGGAGTGATCTTGCACATTTAAAGTCCTTTTCCCTTGTTTGGGGTCTCCAGTCCAGTAGGGTCTGATCAGATCATCCACAAATACTGCTGACTCATACAACTGGTCTCTTCTTCTGTGATTTTTGTTTATTCTGTGGCAGATGAAAACAGCGAGTCTGACAGCGACACGGAGGAGAAGCTGAAAGGTGAGGGGACTACAGACTCGTTTTTAATGTCCGTCTTTCTGTCTTTTACGGTCGTCACCTGCTCATCCGCGGCAGCAGTGACCGAGGCAAAGTCCGGACGGAAAACAGTCCAGCCGCTCCTGGTTTTCAGGGTGACTTCTCATCAGCGCACAGCTTGAATACATTACTCATTATTTCATGCCTGTCGAAGCAGGGTCTCAGTGTCGGTCTCAGAGCCCAGAGTCTGCTGCTTTCCCTGTGCGGCTCAGAAAGCGAGTCTTTTGTTTAAGTCGCTGTAAGATTCCTCAGATTCTTTCCGAGCTGTAAGATGGCCGCTGATTGAGGAGGAAACCGCAGTCACAGTCAGTGAGACTGGAGTTTGACTTCTGCTCTCTGGAGCATAGTGAGCTTCTCCAATGGCGCAGGAGACGCACCAGTGAATACAGAGCTAAACAGAGCTCTCTCGCTCTATCCGTCCCTCTCTCTCTCCCTCTATCCCTCCCTCTCTCTCTCCCTCTCTCAGTCTCTGCCCCTATATCCCTCCCTCTCTCTATCCTCTCTCTCCCTCTATCCCTCTCACTCTCTTCTTCCCCTCTCTCTTTCTCTCTCGCACACTCCCTCTGTTCTGTCTCTCTCCCTCTTTCTCCCTCTATCCCTCCCTCTCTCTCCCTCTCTCTCGCTCTATTCCTCCCTCTCTCTCCCTCTATCCCTCCCTCTCTCTCACTCCTACTCTCCTCGTTCTCTCTTTGAATTCAATCACACTTAAGTAGCGTGACTGTCTAACAGCATTACCAGGACAATTCATGAAACAGCTGGAAGGGCACTCGGTAGAGCGCATACCTTCGCCTTGCCCTATGTCAGTTATTATTGGTTCTCCCGGATCTAGAATCCGAAATATGTTCCGGTTCACTTCCAAAATTGAATCAATTCATCCATGGACTACCAACTACCATCCTATCAAATTTCGTGCCAATCTGTGTATAACTTTTTGAGTTATCCTGTTAACAGACAGACAAACTGACAAACGGACAAACACGGGTGAAAACATAACCTCCTTGGCAGAGGTAACTATGTGTGTCATAATTAAGAGTGGAGTACGACTTGTGCATAAGATGTATGCGAAAACAGTTACAGTCAACAAAGAAGTGAGTAACCAAAGTCAGAGGGAAACACAGTCTATATGTGGAGTGAGATGCTCATAACGAGTCCCACTGTCTGTCTGTCTGTCTGTCTCTCAGCTCACAGCCAGAGGCTGGTGTCAGTCAAGACCATGCTGAGGCAGACGGGCCGATATCGCACCCTGGAGCGGGACCTGTTAGAGCTGCAGGAGAGGAGGCTCTTTGAGTACTTCCTGGTGGTGGCACTGCACAAGGCCAAGGCCGGCGCCCCCTACCTGCCGGAGGTCACCCAGCAGTTCCCTCTCAAGGTGAGGGGAGGGGCTGTCAAGAACAAGCTGTAATCTTACTGGAGGAGCCAGCAAAGGGGTGGAGCTTGTTGGGAGCAGGGTTTGTGGAAAGAGCAGGATGTATTCATCGTAGTCGTGAAAGATTTCAAATTCCAGCCATCGTGTCGTTAAACATAAATGTGAGGAAAGATGAATAGCATTAGAGTGATATCTAAAATTTGCAACTAAAAAGCATGTTTCTTCTCTAAACCTGAGGCACTCCACTGTTGGACAAAAGGATTGCTTATTATTTTCTTCTGCAGTGGTCCAGCTGTTATGGACATGCAACTGGGCTGTTTGTAATTACATGGTGTTGTTAGTGAACCACATCACGGGACAAAAATGTGCTTATGTTTGCGAGCGAGTCCACAAATGTGAAGTGTCAGTGTTTTTTGGGGTGTTGATTGAGTGAATTTGTGTGTGTTTGTAAGTTTGAGTGTATGTTTGAGCCTGCGTTCGTGTGTGTGCGTTGAGTGAGTGTGTGCGCGCTTGTATGTGTGTGAATGCTGAGCGTATGCGTGTGCTTGAACATTTGTGTGCTTGTATGCGCGTGTTTTTAGTGTATGTGCACGTGTATTTGTATCCATCTGTGTGTTTATGTGTGCTTGTTTGTATGTGTGTGTGTGTGTGTGTGTGTGTGCGTGCCTGTGTGTTTGTGTTTGTCAAGCGATTATGACAGAGCTGCTCTCCTCACTCGCAGTTGGAGAGGAGCTTTAAGTTCATGCGGGAGACTGAAGACCAGCTGAAAGTCATTCCGCAGTTCTGCTTCCCCGATGCCAAAGACTGGGTCCCCGTCGACAGCTTCGCCAGGTACGACCCGAACCTCGACCTGAGCCGAGCACAGCCACACCCCACCCGAGACCCGAACCCTGATCCGAGCCCAGTCCCGCCACTCCCCACCCGCAATATCACAAAATCAAGTCATCTCAGGTGAAAAACACTGCATTTCTGTTACGCAGACACACACAGGGGGATAGATGGGGAGTAGGAAAGGTTTTGTGGCGGCTGAGGGATGGCAATCTCACTGAAGTCCTGACGGCACATTGGCTTCCTTGAAGGTGTGACATCACAATCATGTAATTAGAATATTTTGACCTGAGCGTTCTGTTAATGATGTCACAATCACAACTTGTAATCGAATGCAAAAGAGTTCTGAAGCACTGACCTTTCAAGAAGATGTTAAAAACTATTCTTCGAGGGATTTGTGTGCAGATAAAGGGCCCATGGGTAGAGTGATATGTAGTGTACACACACACACACACGCGCGCACGCACACTGGTTTATCCGTCTGTCACCCCTTGCGTAAAACCCCCAGTGCCTTACGTGCAGCTCTTGTCTGCTGACGAATGATAACATCGTGGTTTAGTCACACTGTGACCTCTGTGTCATGCACTTTACACAACTGTGCGTCCAAAATGCACCATTTTAACAAATTACCATTGAGGTATGGGGCTCAAACACAAGTGTCTCATCCGTTGTGGGTAGCGTTATCCTATCTTTACTTCAAATATCCAGCTTCTGGAACAAGAGCGTGGCTGAGTCTGGTCGTTGGTATATGGGCTTATATTCAGAATTTGGCTTTCTGTTTTTCTTTATTTCGCAGTGAAACCTTCTCATTTGTGTTGACTGGTGAGGATGGCGGGCGACGGTTTGGCTACTGCCGCCGTTTGCTGGTAAGAAGCGGAAAATGTGCCTCCATGTTCTTAGTAGCCTGTCAGAGGAGATAATAACACTGCTGTGATGATGACACCACTGTGAGCAATACCTCCGCAAATGTGGGAATCCCTGCTGGCCTTTATTTACACCGGAGACGCTGTCAAGTGCTTCCACTTCCCCTGACCCACTGTCTCATTCGACTACTTTCATATGATGTCATTTCCTGTGTTTACTACAACAATGAGGTCATATTGAATTGCTCATGTGTCCCTTTTAGAACAACAGCTTAATGCTGTGTTAGAAGGTATCTTCACACTTGTTATGCAGTGGAACTGCAATTTTGTGATGAAATGAGGAAGAAAAAAAATGTAGGATGGAACAGACTCAAATCAACAATGCGTTCCTATGGTAATGTTCCCAAGAGAGTGTCTTTTTTAGTTGTTTATTTTCAAAATGGACCGGAAAAAGATAATTGTGCCTGTTATAGCTCTTTATCTACTCTGGGACAAATAATTTCTCTCTTTCTATGACTGTGTTGTGTTGCTCTGTCATGCTCTGCTACATCCAATTTAGAATTCAGTGGAATATATCAAAAAGTCAAATGATTTGAAGGTTTGCAGCAGATAAATTGGACGTGCGTTTGCTGTTGCCATTCACAGTTTTTTTTTTTTTTGACGTTTTCAATCATTTGTCCTCACATCCACTGTAATGACTTCCTGTTTACTGCCATCCATGTAAATTCATGGTAATACTGGTCTGCAGTTCTGGGGTCAGTGTTTTGTGTAATGAAACACTGCATGTGTAACAGTAATGCATGAGCAACAGCTCGGAGAGCGGATAAAAGTCGCATTTTTATCTGTTATTTCTCCCAGCCCAGTGGGAAGGGGCGTCGGCTTCCAGAGGTGTACTGCATCGTGAGCCGGCTGGGCTGTTTTGACCTCTTCTCAAAGGTAAGCGTGCGCTGACCCCTGACCTCTGACTCTGGGGTCATTCAGGTCGTCACCCCCACTACGGGCTGCTTCCATATGTGATGGTGCTGCACTGACCGAGACACATGGCACTGCCTGATGATGTGGCTGCTGCTATGAGGCCTTAATGAGTGCCTTTGTGTATATCTGTGTGTGTATATCTATTTGTGGGTATAAAATGCCCCCTTTCTCCCTTCTCTCTTGGTCTCTCTCTCTCTCTCTCTCTCTCTCTCTCTCTCTCTCTCTCCCTCTCTCTCTTGCCCTCTCTCTCTCTCCCTCTCTCTCTCCCCCCCAGATTCTGGATGAGGTCGAGAAGCGAAGGGCAATCTCTCCTGCTCTGGTGCAGCCCTTCATGAGGGCCATTATGGAAGCGCCCTTCCCTGCCCCCGGCCGGACCATCTCCGTCAAGAACTTCCTGCCCGGCTCCGGAACCGAGGTGAGTAAGTCAGTGGAGCGGCGGCCATTTTGGACTGAGGTTAGGGTTTACAGGGAAAGCAATATTCTCAGTGTAAGGCAGCTGTAAATAGAACATCCTTTCAGAATTCTGGGTCAGGATTCTAGAACTCCAGCACGTTCCACTGTCAGTGGTGATTGTGACATCACACATCACCATTAGAATGTTCACATTCTCATCACCTCCTTGTGATCCAGCTTAATTGTGACGTCACCATTAGAATTTTCACATTCTCATCACATCCTTTTGATCACTGCTCATAGGACTAAATTCAGCTCTCTCTGGTGAAACTTTGACCGCTATAATAATGCTATCATAGGTCCCCATTAAACATGTGCACCCCTCTATCCCCGTCTCTCACACTTACACTCTCTCACTCAAATTCTAATTGCTTTACCGACAGCATAACAGTCATTTGTACTTGGCTGGGAATATGCAAGATATATTTCTGGGAGTACGAATGAAATGATGACTGTACACACTTGCATGCTCTTAAACAATAATGATGGTACTATTAAGATCTGAATGACTCCCTGGGTCCGCGCGGCAGGTGATCGAGCTGTGCCGGCCGGGCGACTCGCGGCTGGAGCATGTGGATTTCGAGTGCCTCTTCTCCTCCCTCAGCCTGCGCCTTCTCCTGAGGGTGTTCGCCTCCCTCCTGCTGGAGCGCAGGGTCATCTTCACCGCAGACAAGCTCAGGTGAGCCCCTCTGTGACCCTGCCGCAGTCAAGGGCCACTTTGGTACAGCGGCGAGCTGACAAACACTACTCTCCTCGTTTGGGTCGAGAAATTTGTGGAAAAGTCAGCCGGGTAAACTGAGGCCTGAAGGATAATTCATCTGGCTGGGACTGTGAAGTCTGGTGGTTCCAGCCTCCGATTTGGCGGCTGCAAGATTAGAGCAGCTGTTTGGCCCCTAAATAAGGCCCTTAAGTGTACATGACCTCTGGGTCTCGAGGAGATGCGGCAGCCCAATGCCTGTAATGCGGGATATTTTGCTGCCTGTGAGTGACTGCGGAATATTCTAGATTGTAAATTTCCACCACTTCATGGACACAAGGTGAAGGTCCCATTGAGTCCACCTTACCAAGGCAAGTACCCCAAATACCCCTAAAGCATTTCCACTAAATCTTAATGGCCAAAAACTGCTCCGTGTCAGTGGAGACCTGCCTTCCTTTTTTTGGGTGAATTTTCTCTTTAATAAGGCCGCAAGGCGAACTCAATTATCCGGGCTGGAAGTGAGTTTGCTTTATGAGCAGAAGAAACTAATGCTTAGTTCCTGTTTGTCATCAATGTGTGAATGCTGCTCTCGCCCTGTTTTATTAGCCCTGGTGTCGTGTTGCAGTCAAACATCTCAGCTCCACAAAAGACAAGTAATATAACCCTTGACCGCAGTGTAATTACAGCTAAATTTGCGTGTGGAGTGCCTGGCTTTCGGGGAATGGATACCGCACTCTGTGCCTTGAGGAGAATAAGAATTTCGGCTGTTTTCTGATAGAAATGCTGGTTTATGACCAAAATGAGTTCCTTTGTCTTTACGATTACGTGACAGTGAAGACATTTCACATCGCTGTTTCCCTTCCAAACAATTCATTGGTTTTGGTACTTAATGGTCTCGCTCATAGCTTAACTCCTGCAGGGGTGTTTGGGTCGTAAAAGTCTTATTCATGAAAAATGCTGTCAATTTTTTACGTGAAACTCAGCAGCTTTGGCCAATTTTCTGTGAGGAATATGTGGAAACATAGTCTCTGTAAATAAGTATGGTGCTCCTCCCCTGCACATGTACAAAAAGAAAATGATTGTTATGAACAGAAAATGAATGTTAAAGCGAGGGTAACTGGCCCGGCTTATAGCGCTGTTGTCCCTCTTTTTTCTGAGTAGCTCTGTTCATCCCTGTCTGAAGGAAAACTGACGAAAAATAACCGTTTGAAAGACATGAGAAAAAAACAGCAAGAAAGGCCACTTTGGGTGTATTTTTCCAAAGAGAGGGGAACAGTGGAAGATCTCGGGAAAGAATGCTGTTGCGTCATCGGCATGGTTGTCATAGGAACAACCGGGGGGAGGCTCGGTCCCCTTCTGCCGTGACTCATGATGACATCAAATGTTTTTTCTTTTGTACTTTTCTCGGTTTTTTTCTGATGCGCACCGAATGAGCTTGTTTGAATTCCATACAGATACATCGCTGGCACACTGTCACATCCTGTTTTTTTGTCTTACTTGGGTCCAGCACATTGGAAGCTTTAGTATTAGTGCCTTGCTTATATAATGTCGTTTCTTTTTGTTTGTTTTAAATCAATCTTAAGTTCCCTTTGAAACAGAGGCGCTCAAGGTTTCTTTGCGCGTCGATCAAGCCGGATGAATGTCGCTCATGTGTTACGGAAATGTGGCACAACGCTGCCCTCTCGTGAATAGAGCTGAAAATGACACAGTTCTTGATAATGTGCACTGTGGACAGCAATTGGAATTCTCCTTTGGTCTGATTTACAAAGACCTTTACCGCATATGACGTCAATAACAAAGCCAATGTGTTTGACTTTGAATTTAATTTTCTTGATGAGAAGGAACTGTCTTCACGAAGGATTTGGTGACGAAGATTTATATATTTATGCGCAGGATGTGATCAAAACTCCCTGTCTTCTCCTCTCCTCTCCTCTCCTCGTCTCTCTCAATTTTTCGTTTTGTTTATTCGCATGAAAAATCAATACATCCGTGTTGCCGAAGCATATGAAAGACAAATCAAAATAAAACAAAAATGAAACGACAAAGAATTAATTCATACAGTCATAACAATGAATGTAAACATAGGATAATAATGTGACCATTGAAGATAAGACTGCCTGTCTCCCAGTGTAGTAAAATGGCACTGCATATTGACTCTCTCTCCCATACTTTATTTTTTATCAAACAGGTTTTATGTTTGTACCAAATCTTTGAGCAAAATGCCTGCATGTCATTCAATTTTGTTAGTGCTTCTGCAAAACTTAATCAGTTGGAGGAATATCGTTGAGCAAAATGGGGAGCGGGACATAGTGCAGGTTTTCAAAGGTTACCGAGAGAAGAGTTACAGTGGATTGCATGTGCTCTGCAGCCATGACTGACAGGTCTGAGTTCAGTGAAAGATGGTGCTGGAAGAATGCACTGTGCTCAGTGGTGGGGGGACACCTTGAGTCCAGGGCGTGAGTTTTGATAAAATTATCAAGCAGATGGTAGTTTGCTTCGTTAAGGGTAATGAAACCTGATTATTGTTATGCGGTCGTGATAAAGTGACGCTTTGTCTGTGCTGTTAAAATTCAAATTCAAATACCCTCCCTCTCCCTCCCTCTCTCAGTACTCTCTCTCAGTGCTGTCACGCGGTCGTGGCGCTCCTGTATCCCTTTGTGTGGCAGCACACCTACATCCCGGTCCTGCCCCCCTCCATGATTGACATCGTCTGCACGCCGACGCCCTTTATCGTGGGGCTGCTGTCGAGCTCACTGCCGCGGCTGAAGGAGCTCCCCATCGAGGAGGTGAGACCTGCGCTCCGCTGGAGGGTTCCAGCATCATCTCACACTGGCCTGCCACCATTCACTTTAGTGCTGCAGTTATAATGGGGTCGATGCTACCTGCTATGTTCTGCAAACAGCCTGTGATTGTACAGGGAAAATATAGACTGACTGTAAAAATAGCCTGTGTGGATGTGCGACGGTCTCTGACAGGTCAAAGGTCAGGCTTTCTTCTCTTGTGTGAACTTCCTCTCCAAGGGGACTGTGTGTGTGTGTGTGTGTGTGCGTGCGCGGGCGAGCATGTGTGTGTGTGTGTGTGTGTGTGTGTGTGCGGGCGAGCGTGTGTGTGTGTGTGTTCCTGTGATCTCAGGCTCCCTGCTTTCACCCCCCTGCCATGCACTGTGCACAGCCGCATTAGAAAGAGCTGCGCTGGCAGGAAGTGACATCACTCTCCCCCTTCTGTTCATCCTGTAGGTGCTGGTGGTGGACCTGGGCAACAGCCGTTTCCTGAGACAGGTACAGCTGGCCGACGGTCTCTCTGTCCTGTTTTACTGCGCTGGGGCAGCTGATAGCCTCTTGTTTCTGGTGGCTGACATAGACTTGAAAGATCGTTGGCTGTAAAATGAGAAATACTGCCAGGCCCTTGAGCGAGGCCCTTAACCCCTCCCTGCTCCAGCAGGGACCTCCCTCTGCTCAGTCTAATCAACTGTCAGTCGCTCCATACAGAACAGAGAGAAGCACCAGCTAAATCTGCGATGCTAACGGTGTCCCGGCCGTCTCTCATCACAGATGGACGATGAAGACTCCATCCTGCCACACAAGCTGCAGGCAGCCTTAGGGCACGTACTGGAGAGGAGGAGAGAGCTCGCCTGCGACCGGGGCGAGATCCTCAGCGGTGAGTACAGCTAGTCGCCAGAAAACACGTCTCTGTCCTATTTGGGACTATTGTCCCTGTTCTAGGGTCAGTGTGGTTGTGGAGGTGCGTATTTGCAGTCTCTCCGGTCATGACATACTGCTACTGTACGTACATATAGCTGTCTGTTTCTCAATATCTCTCACACCATACACTCCCCCCCTCTCCTCTCTCTCCACCCCTCCCTCCCTCTCTCTCTCCCCCCGCCTCCTTCCTCAGACTCAGGCTCCCTCAGCGCTGTGGTCTCTGAGGCGTTTGTGCGCTTCTTCGTTGAGATGGTTGGACACTACCCGCTTTTCCTCGGCGCTGGGGAGCGTGAGGAAGAATCCTCGCCTTCTTCTTCCTCGCCCACACCTTCCTCCTTCCAGCGCGAGGCCTTTCGCAAGGCCGTCACCTCCAAGAGCCTCCGACGCTTCCTGGAGGTCTTCATGGAGACGCAGATGTTCACCGGCTTCATACAGGAGAGGGAGCTGCGGCGCCAGGGCATGAAAGGTGTGCTGTTAGCCCGGTGCTGTTAGCTGTGTGCTACACAATATTCTGTTAGCCCTGTGCTATGCACTGTGCTGTTAGCCCTGTGCTATTAACTGTGTGCTACACAATATGCTGTTAGCCCTGTGCCAGGGCTGCCAACTCTCATGCATTTGGCGTGAGAAATGCGTGAGATTCAGTGGCATATTCACATTCCTGTGCTGTAGTCAGCAATTACTCAATCAGTGCAATGCATGTGTTTCACGATCGTTCAAATTTTTTAAATGAAATAAGACCATTTGAAACGTTTTTATGTAATTCCATTGCTTCCAACCCCCGAGTAAAGAAAAGCGTGAGAAGTCAGGAGTCATAATTGATTTCCATGTTACTAGTGGTGAAATCCACCGTTACGCGTGTGAAACTGATAAACCTCCATGCACAAGGACTTCAATTCTGCCAGAGAATCTCTTTCAAACGCGCTGATTGAGTAATTGCTGACTACAGCCCGGGAACGTGAATATGCCACTGAATCTCACGCATTTCTCACGCCAAATGCGTGAGAGTTGGCAGCCCTGCTGTGCTATTAGCTGTGCGCTACACAATATTCTGTTAGCCCTGTGCTATACACTGTGCTGTTAGCACTGTGCTATTAGCTGTGCGCTACACAATATGCTGTTAGCCCTGTGCTTTTCACTTTGCTGTTAGCACTGTGCTATTAGCTGTGTGCTACACAATATGCTGTTAGCTCTGTGCTATACACTGTGCTGTTAGCCCTGTGCTATTAGCTCCGTGCTACACAGTATACTATTAGCCCTGTGCTATACACTGTGCTGTTAGCCCTGTGCTGTTAGCTGTGTGCTACACAATATTCTGTTAGCCCTGTGCTATACACTGTGCTGTTAGCACTGTGCTATTAGCTGTGTGCTACACAATATGCTGTTAGCTCTGTGCTATACACTGTGCTGTTAGCACTGTGCTGTGAGCTGTGTGCTACACATTATGCTGTTAGCCCTGTGCTATTAGCTCTGTGCTACACAGTATACTGTTAGCCCTGTGCTATACACTGTGCTACACTGTATACTGTTAGCCCTGTGCTATACACTGTGCTACACTGTATACTGTTAGCCCTGTGCTATACACTGTGCTGTTAGCCCTGTGCTATTAGTTGCGTGCTACACAATATGCTGTTAGTACTCTACTGTATATAGTCCTGGGCTCTTATCCCAGTGTTACCTCCTCTGTCAAGTGTGTGCGATTAGGGGGTACGTTAGCAGGACGCTGTCATTAGCGTCTGCGCACTTTCATGGGGTCGATTTCAGCCTAAATCTTACTGATGTGCGTCCTCTCTCTCCACAGGGCTTTTTGAGGTGAGGGCTCAGGATTACCTGGACTCTCTACCTGGGAGCGAGAACCGAGGAGTCAACAAGTTCCTCAAAGGCCTAGGTGACAATCCCTCTGACACTCTGTAACCGTAGTAACCAGGCTTTCTGGTAGTCAAGTTTAGCTTTGACGTTCTTGCACTATATGACCGTGGAGACATTTAATATTCATGCCTTTAATTCCTCATTTTTTTTTTTTCATTTCCAGGTAATAAAATGAAATTCCTGTCCAAAAAGTGATGAGGAACACCGGACCGATCACAGTGTATGTGTGTGCGTGTGTGTGTGTGTGTGTTGGTGCTAGTGTGTGTGTGTGTGTGTGTGTGTAAGATGGCAGCAGAACAGTTTTGCTCTGGACGCCTGACTTGAAAAATCGACCTCAGCACCAACGAGGACCCTTGCAGATGCAGTTCTGCACAGTCGGGCTATTATAGCCATGTAGATATTGCCCATTTACCTGTGGAGAGAGCGGCCATTTTAGGCTAACTAAGGTCTGGGCTAAAAACACCCATCATGTTCTATCATATCACTGCCTGCACCAAAATGCTAACTCATTTAATGGCAGTCACTCCTTCTCACTTCATTTCACTGGGGCTAACTGATAGCTACAGCAGGTTATTATCCTTTCCAATGTCATGTCAATTAGTTTGTTTTCTCTCCTCCGAAACGAACGCTAAACTCCTTCAGGGGCGGTCGACCCAACGAGCGGCAGAGCGGCCGAAGTGAAGAAGTGGATTAAGGAGAAATTTTATAGTTTTTTCTATGACGATTTTTCAACTTTTTTAGTCTTTTTTAATAAGTGTGGATACTTTTTTTTTTTTTTTACATTGAATACAGTACAACTTCTTTTAATACAGGAGGCTTTAATTTAATTTATATTCTTTTCCGACCAACGTTATATCTTTTTCTTTCCAAAAAATGAAACAACAAAAAAAAAAAAAGCTATTGTAGTTGTCTCTCTTTTAACAATCAGGGTGTTTGGCACATTTAGGATTTGATACCACTTTTGTCACCATAGTGACTGAGGGCAAGTCTGTGGGTCTGGATTTAAAGCAAAGGCTGAATGAATGAATGATGTAATTATGGATGATGTCAGAGTGCTACAAAGAGGAGGATGCTGGGATCTGTGGACAATGAGAGATGGACTGAGAGGGGCGTGGTCTGGCAGTTATGGATCTCGAGCAGAAGGACCATGGCTGAAATAAGGAAGCCGAACGAATGTTTGTGCTGTTAAGGAAAGGAAATAAAATTCCTGTGTTGCAATTTTTTCTGTTTGAAAGACCACTTGACTTGTCTTAAACTTGATCGTAGCAACAAAGAAGCTGTGTAAAATAATAATAAAAACATGAAGTGTTGAGTTCAAGCAAACTTTTTAAATCCATTTTAAATGATATTGGTTTATGATGATTCTGTCACCTCCATTTTGTTTCCTCATCATTTGACTTTTAAGTCGATCGACTTAAAGCAAGTAGAAGGAACTTTTAGCATTCCACTAGAGGGCATCGTGATTCAATTTTCATGAACTAGTCGATCTTTATTTAAAATTTTTAACTGACTTGTTGAATTTTCTGTGTGCATGATTTTCATATTTAGAAGGATGGGAGTTGTATTATACAGGAATGGTAGGCAGCTATGATTGACAGATAGCATTGTCCTTTTAGTTTATGCGACACACTTTTATACAATTAAAAACCACATTAACGATTTAAACCTGGTTCTGATTACCGATGCATGTAAGAAATTAATTATACCTGCCTTCACCCAGAGGAGAACAAAAATTGGTCTCATTGAAATCGTTTTAACCGACGGCAATTTGTCTATTTTTAATTTTTTTAGCCCCCACTGGTCAGTCGCTCTATGCGAAGGTAATATAGAATTCTCTCCTGTGATCTGGAAAAACCTCGTGAATTTATCAGTGGCAAGGATTCTCGCAACTGAACAAAAACCTTCGGATTCTGGACTTCTCCTAACCGAAAAAAATACTAGAAACTTGATGCAGGCCGTTCAAATAACACTAATAGCTTGTGTTTTAAGATTTTCACCACTCTTAATTACTGCAGAAGAGGGTCAAACTCAGTTTCTCCCAAAAGTGACATATGTACTAGGTTTTTCCAGATCACAGGAGTTCTGCAGTGTTGATGCGGACAACACTTCCAGTATTCATGGATCAACATTCCCAATTTGTGTCGGCTGGTTTTCCTGCTGTTTCCTTGTTCTTGGAACTGATTTGCTGTGCTTTCCCCTCGCGTTCCTGTCCCCTTGCCTTGACGTATTCACTGCACGAGTCGTTCATTACCTCACTCCACAAACTGGGGACAGTTCCAACCGTTCTGAAGCTCAACATAACCTGGATAGAAGGCGAGAGGGGATATTCTCTGATCCCCATCTGGATTTCCTCATCAGACTCTTGTCATATCTCAGGGTTTTTTTTTTTTTTAATTAAATACAGCTTTCAGTAGGTAAGTTATGGGTAATTGTATAGTTCATTTGCTTGTCTACCCATAAATGTCATACATTTTATTCAAAAGCAGTTTCTTTTGCTTGACTAAGTAAATAAGGACATCTTTATAGTCTGCCGCCGCGTCCGCAGATTTTAGCCGTTAGCGCGATAACTCAGAAAATACTTTACAGTGGCTTCTCATTTTTAACATATGGGTAGATATGGTAGAGAGGATGAACTGATTAGATTTTGGGCAAGTATGCACTCCTAGGTTTGCCACTAGGTGGCGCTATATATTGAAAAAGTTTTTTAACCAAATCTCTGGAACAATTACATACACAGACCTCAAAAATTTGCTTCATATTGTAGGTCTAGTAAAGGGGAATCTAATAAAGGGGGCTTCGAGGATTGGAGAATTTCGGGGATATACCCCTTGCTGTCAGCCGCCGACAGCGTAGGCCTAGTTCAAATTTGTTATGGACTTTCCTTACAACAATGTCTACCAACATTGTTTGCAGTTTAGTGAAAAATGTTTTTTTTTAATGATTTTTTTTTTTTTTTTTTCATCTGATAACTTTAAAAATCTTCTTCTCCAAAACTTCTGGCCAGACTTACTCCAAATGTAGCATGGAGCTTCCTTGGGACAATGTCTACCTTCTCAAAAATACTGAGCAATGGGCTCAATTATCGGGCTGGTGAGCTACAGGGCCATTGGTCCTATTTTTTTTGTCTCTTTATTTATGAGAGAATTTGTTTAACCAAAGCATGTATTGAAAGAGGACTCAATATTTCAGCATGTCGATTATTCACTCAATTCAAGAAGGCAGTACTCATGGTCCACAGTGTAAATGAGCACGTGCAAGGTGCATGCAGAGCCGTAATGGCTGACTGGAAAGGATTGTTTCACAGTATCTCATCCATTTTTCCATCCAACAGTCATAGGTTGGCCACTGCAGTTTTCCTGTTTTTAATCTTATAGCTTTAAGATACTCCTGTGTCCACATACTATAACAAGTCATGATGACAACTGCCTGAATAACTACATTCTTTATTTTGAAGTACAAAGTGAAATGTTCATGAAATCTTTTTATTTATTGTCCTTAATTCATACTTTATTGATTAGTAATTGTATTTGTCATTTTTGCAGTTTAAAACTTCAGCCAAAGGATATCAGTGGGAAATGGTGTTCGCAATCAAAATCAGCTCAATCAATTAAGATGGAAATAACAACGCATTTTTGTTTCAGGACTTAATGCTGCAATTCGTGAAAAGGTCCCGTACTAATTAATAATCTATCCCCCGCTTATGGAAGACACAGGGAATTGTTTTCGGTAGCATTTGCTTGTTTGTGTGTCTTTCAACAATTTAGTGCAAAAAAAATGAAATTATGGTGCATTTTCAGGAAAGGAGTGCAGTGGTGCAAGGATCACCTGAACCCATTTTTGACCCAATTCGGTCATAGTAACTGAAAAATCAAAATCATTTTAAACGTCCTCTTCAGGTGGGATATTTAGTGCCCGGCATTAATTGTTATTAAAAGGTTTCTCGGAGGATTTGGTACGAGGATGAGGTTTTAGTTGTGGTGACCCTAAATCAGACCTCAAATCTGGACCTTGAATCCAAATCCAGCCCAGGTTTTCTGTTATCCCAGGCAAGTAAATGAAAAGTTAGTGCCTCTGATTGGCCAGACTGTGTTAACACCTGACTCCCAGGTAAAGGGAGGGTGGAAATCCAGCAGTTCTCGGACCTGATGGGCTGTGATTTGAGGACCAGGGCCCTAAATTGTTGTACTGCAACGTTATTTCACTGCAATGAGAATAGCAGTAGGTGTCAGCAGATATGCATGTTTTAATTCTGAGACAAAGTATTTTATTGTACAGAGTGAAAGGTTCACCTCGGAGAGGCAATCTGCCAGCTCGATGAAGGACAGAAAAATGGTCATGAAATAACATTTCTCAGAAAATAATGTTAAGCCAACAGTACTGATATAGGATTGTATTCTGGCTGGTGTATTGCATAATGATCAGTATTTTATCCCCAACAACATGACCCATGGTGGTGTTTTGAGTCGTCTACAGTGTACTTTCTCATAGCCGTACAGTTTAGTACTACAAAGCCCCAGACTGCAAATGAAAATTGATTGGTAAGCAGGTGCGGTGTTAGACTTGAAAATTCCAGGGCTAATATCCCTCCCTTTATTGACAACAATTAGTCCTGGCTAATTCTAGATGGTTTTCCTTTAATCACACTTTTTCCAATTCAAGAATAATCAAGTGGCAATTGAAGACACGGCTTCTCTCCCCCATATGATATAAAAGCGAGAAAATAATGGGCTACATTCAGTACAGAATGAAAAAGGAATACACGCACATCCAAAGCCAGGGAGAGAGCAGGTGCTAAGTCAAAAAAAGAGTCAATGTACAAATAGATGAATGACTCACACACTGCAAGGCTCCAGTATCCACTATTTATTACACCAACGTGACGTTTCGAGCACTGCTGCTCTTCATCAGACATATGTCTGATGAAGAGCTGCAGTGCTCGAAACGTCACGTTGGAGTAATAAAGAGTGGATACTGGAGCCTTGCAGTGTGCTAGTCATTCATCTATTTCTACATTCAGGACAGAAAAATAATTTAATCATAATTAGGTCTATGCACCGGCACTCGGCGACGGCATTTCAGAACCCTTCAGTGAATGAAGGTAATTTCGGCGACAAGTACGTACACCTGTTTTTGCAGCACGGTCATACAACTCGCTGTAAAAAATAGACAGCTGTCTGATTGGAAAATGTAAACGGACAAAACCATGTACTAGTCACCAAAATTACCTTCATTCGCTGCAGAGTTCTGAAATGCCATCGCCGAGTACCGGTGCATATCTAATTATAATTAAATTATTTTTCTGTACTGAATGTAGCCCATTGTTTTGTCGCTTTTAGATTGCATGGGGGAGAGAAGCCGTGTCTTCAATTGCCACTTGATTATTCTTGAATTGGAAAACGTGTTATTAAAGGAAAACCATCTAGAATTAGCCAGGACTAATTGTTGTCAATAAAGGGATGGATATTAGCCCAGGTATAACGCCGCCCCTGATTGGTAAGTGAATAATTCAGTTTGAGTTATCTTTTCTGTGGTCAAATGATTATCCCTGCCACAGTACAGTGATGAAGAGTTTGCACTGCACCGGGAACTAAATTTTCTGTAATTGAATGAAATCATCTTGCGTGTAACAGCAGCAAGGTTGAATCACAGCGTTTCATGTTTGCCACAAGTCCGCGAAGTCTCTTCCAGTTGGTGGCAGTAATGGCACCTTTGCGCTGCATACACTTGTCATGAAAGCTAGAGGAAGAGATCATGTGATCGTCTGGTTTTCGGGGATATTGAACGCAGGAATTGAAAATGGTAAGGACTTAGTTATCGTCGCAAATTGTTTAATTAAGTTCTTTGATAAAAAATATTCTTGACCTGTAATTTTGTTCAGGCACCTAACGTGATGTGTTCTTTTTGGTCACGAAGCAAATTAACTGGTGGTTGTAATGGCAATGTTATCAAACTGAGCCCTTATTTCCTGAAGACCAATTTTACTGAGGAGGAGGTCAGAGTGCTCGCTAAATTACCTTAGATGAAGCAACTTTTTTGGATGGAATACAACCTAGATTGTTTCGAATTTTAGGAAACATTTGTGTTGCAAACAAACTGTGATTAATGTCGCTACAGGTCTAACCTGTCTGTTTCTAAATTGCGTGGAGTTATAATCACTGATTAGAAAAATAAAGCGTTTCTATTGCGAAGTTATACTTTTGTGTACATTTATGTGAACAATTCGATGTTTTATGAGGACTGTTTTCGATCGACCTAATTGTCTCTGTCTGTGTGTGTGTTGTGTGTGTGTGTGTGTGTGTGTATCTGCTTGTTCCAGACTACGGCTCTGACGCAAGGGCTGGAGAGGATCCCAGACCAAATTGGATATCTGGTGATCAGTGAAGACGGGGTCCTGGCTGTGAGTTGCCTTTGCAAGTGAATCAAAGTGACACTTCTGTCGCGAATGATTCCCACCAAATCCATAGCTATATGAATAACACGACTTAGAATGTCAGGCTTAGTATTTATGTTAATTGCTGCATTGGTGCAGACTCACTTGGGTTTATTGGGTGTTATGTATTAATATTTTGGGTCCAGTGGAATGAATGTAGCATTTTCACGATGTTTCAATGCTTCACTGCTGTGTATGGATGTTCTTTGTAATTAGCAAACCTCACATCAGTGTTTTTCTTTGTAGTCGGCGGGTGAGTTGGAGAATGACGAACGCACCGCAGGGGTGATTATGCAGATGGTGCAGACGGCTTGCAAGTTTCGCTTGCACGGGGCAACAGAGCCGCCCTTTAAACGTTTGTCAGGTAAAACCGGCCTGAGTTTGCTCTGGCCTCTTGGCGACATCTGGCCTCAGCCTCTGGTTTCATTCTTTGGCAGAGACACCATGGGTCTAGTCATTGATAAAGATAAAACCTTTTTTTTTTTTTTTTTTAATTAAATACAAGTTTGACTGTATATGCTCCACACAAAAAAAAACCACAATTTAATCCAGAACCAAGCGTAATCTGTGTTTTTGAAACTAGCCCAATGTTTGTCTTCTCACGATGGATTGGGATTGGCTTTTATTGCCCTTGCTGCCAGGTAACGGAGCAAAATTTTAAGAAGCACCAAATATAACTTTTTTGTTTCTGTTCCTGTGTCCACAGTGATGTTTGAGGACCATGCATATCTGGTGACTGTGTCAGGACAGAAAGTGTTCGTGGTCAAACGGCAGAACAATCAGCGAGAACCGATCAATGTGTAGCCAGAAACCAACCAATGGACAAAGCAGGACTGTGTGATGTCACTGGTCTATAAAAGGAACTTTCTCTGCCACTTTTTTAAAATGGCGGCGTATTCCGGAACCCCTGCTCCTTGAATTTATATGTATGATTTGCCGCTGCTGATGTTTAACTTATTATGGATTTACTCACCAGTGTTTCCGCTTCTTGGCTGTGTAGCTCTGAGGAACAGAATAAAATGAGCAGTAATGTGCATTGCATGTTAACGGTTTTAATCCTGCATTTTTCCGCTTTCAACTAGTTGGAAATCCTTGCTTTCATTTGCAAGGCTGCCTTGTCACTGCAGCCCCCTCTGCCAGTTAGGAGAGGGCAACTGACAAACACAGGGTGTTGTTTCATAAAGCAGGATTACTAAGTTAGCTGGATAACTCCTCTGACTATAACTCAGGACAGCTCTTTAAGTCAGTCCATGTTCCAAACTTGGGTGCTGTCATCTGACTGACATTGTAATCCTGCTTTTTGGCCCAGCTTCCTTCTGGAACCTTCCTGATGAACATTGCTGATGGCTCAGCAGTTCACTGGCTTTCCTTATACCGTTGTACACTTGGGGGCCAGGTCATGTGGTAACGGAGTTACAAAATTGTTATATTTTGTATCATCGCTCCAGAACTAAGTAAGATAGAGTTACAATTTAAATGGCTTTGTGTAGGTCTTCCCGAGTACTTCAAACAACAAAATAGCCAAGTTTGTTCATTGACTTACTTTGGGTAAAAACGGCAAAAATCTGGTCAGTAACGGAGTGACAAATTTGTAACTCTGTTACCGACCAGTTTTTTGCCGTTTTCACCCAAAATAAAACAAATGAACAAAATTAACAATTTTGTTGTTTGAGGTACTCGGGAAGACCTACAGAAAGCCATTTAAATTGTAACTCTATCTTACTTAGTTTTGGAGCTATGACCTGGCCCTTGGGCACTGAATTATGTCGGCCTTTATCAAGAACTTAACAGTTTCGCACTTGCTGAAACCCGTAACGTGACAAGCGGTTGGTTCTTTTTTTTTTTTTTTTTTTTTTTTTTGCGCCAGTCTGATTTTGTTGTTAGTTTTGTTCCTGCAAAAATGTTTTTGGTTGTGTGAATGGTCTGCTCTTGGTCCAGGGAGACTGCATTAACCTGATTAGTCGTTGCATATACATCCCTGCTGTTAGCTGCTAACGGGAATTGGATACGTCTCTGATGCACAGCAACACACTGAAATGGGCCGATATTTATACATCCACTTTGAGAGGGAATGCTGACCTGGGATCAGCTGAGCTGTTTGGCTCAAACTGGAAAGCTAAGACCGATAGAGGAAATATTATAGAACAGCTCACTTACTGAGACATTTTATAAATATGGGCCCTGGTGTGTTTGGACAATGATGCCTGCTGATGGGTGAATACGGGCAACTAAACCAGGCCCCTATTTGGTCAGAAACTAATTTTTCCCCTTGTGCAAAAAGGCTATTCACTTTGGGTGTGAGAATCTCTCATTAGAATTAATATTTAATGAAAAGACTTGTCTGTTCTTTTTGTATATTAAACTGAATATGATTGAAAAAAATGACGTCTTCAAGCGTTCGTCTTTCTTTGGAGGCGGTGATTATTAAAAAAGACAGTAATCAAGATTCTTCGGCATGCTTTTCGATGTTGAAAGTTTTTTTTTTTTTTTTTTTCAAAACATGGCCTAACAATTCATATTTCGCTGTTTTTTCAATGTACACTCCAGTTGTCTCTGGCATAGCAGCACTCAGTGGGGTTGAGTATTATGGCTGCCCTGACAGGAAGTAGGAATACAGCAAAAAAAAAAAAGTAAATATCACAGAGATACACTGATAATGGGAACATGTGAAAATACTTAATTTTTCAGTGGAACCAATCAAAATTATTTGCTCATTTGATCAAAAATCTCTCATCCAAATCAAGGTTTCACAAATAATGGCACCTCTTTAGATTAGGGTAAGTAAAATTTACTGAGCGTAAACCGGAAATGAAACTTAACATAAAGTAGACATGTATCGAGAAATGGAGAATTGGGCAAATCATACCTCTTCGGAAAGCTAATGTCATGGAGATGATGGATAAAACACTTCCTGGACACTCACTCAAACAGGAAGAGAATAAAAGAGGCATTTCGAACACCCTTTCACCTTGCACACATCCCTGAAGAGACCTGAATGAAAACAGCCCCTTTTTTATGGTGTAATTCATGGGAAACCCCCATTTCTGTACACACTGTAAGGAAGTCGAGTGCATCGACAATCGTCTGACTGTCCTAATTTGTTCATTTCTTGGTATTGTTTTATATTTCTAGTGGATTGGACTTATGATCGTCAAAAAGTATGTTATTGTTTGGCTACCGTGTTGGCTCGCCCGGTTAAGGCGCCGCTTTGCGAAGTAGTGCTGAGTCCCACGCGTCAGTGCCTGGTGGCCTTTTCAGACCTGCGCACAACTCACTTTGCACTGAAGGCATATTAATTTGGAGGAACTGCCAGCTTTGAATTAAAGGATTACTAACCGATACCCGTGCTACGCACAGCTGATTAAATTAGCCGGTTATACTTGCAAAATGCGCGCACTGGGTTTTAAGGCCTGTTGAGTTCCAAAAAATTCTACTGGAGATTTTTCAGTGAAAATGGGTTGCCTTCACCTGCCAGACTGACATGGTGAAGAAATGGGGAAAAAAAACTGTTGGAAATTTTTTGAGAAAAAGTGACTTTTTTGATATTTTGAGATTTTATTACTTAACCGATGGTCGAAATATTGGGCAGATGATTCCAATTAACACTTTACTGCTTTCTCATGTTGAAAAAAAAGCAGTTTGTACCATCATTGTCAATTTATCACCAATTGATGGTTGCCATAGCAACCAATTAATTTTCCTAGTCCAAGGTACAATTCAGAAGAGTCAGTGGACCATGTAAATATAATTTCATTTCCCATATTACTGATGACACTAAACAGCTTTCCCCCTGTCATCAGTTACATCATGAGGCCCACGATGTAATTAATGACTGGGACATGCATAACTTAGTCTATGCCTTTCATTGCTGACAAAATCCTGAAGTCCTGATTAGGGTGGAGCATTTTGACTGTACAGCACATGATATTCAAAGCAGGAATTCAACTCAAGAAAAGGCGCACATGATGATGGAACCTACTCTGATAAAGGATTCAGTGACAATGGTGTATGGAAACTCCTCCTTATAGCAGTACTGGAAGATACTACCGAAGATTACGAATCGCTGAAAACTTTCCTAGAGCCACTGAAGCTACCTCCAGCCAAATTCTTGCTTTGCGCCGATCTGAAGATCTGTACAGTCAACATGCTCCACCCTAATCAGGACTTCAGGTTTTTGTCAGCAATGAAAGGCATAGATTAAGTTATGTATGTCCCAGTCATTAATGGTATCTCCTTGACGACGATAGTCAGGGGATACTATGGTTTAGTTCTGGGGTTGCCACCGCCGCAGAGATTTTATGTTCCGGGCTCTGGAAGCCACAATTACTACAGGAATGTTTTCAAATTTTACACAGGCGAAGATATATATATGACAATGCTCAAGACCGATTTTCATCAATTTCGGATGTCCAATATGGCTGCCGACGGCCATTTTGTCCAAAAAATTTTTTTGGCGATTTTGTGTTTTCTGGTCATTTTGAGCCTAATTTATATATATATATATATATATATACAGGGATGCATATTAATATCATAGCAACAGTATAAAGGGTAACACAGTGGCTGTAAAAACTTGCAAGTGATCTCTGATGGGGATTGGGGAGATACACGACTCAGTCCGTGTGGCGACCGAGTTATCTAGTTACATTGTGGGCCTCATGATGTAACTGATGACAGGGGGAAAGCTGTTTAGTGTGATCAATAATATGGGGAATGAAATTATATTTACACGGTCCAGTGATTCTTCTGAATTGTACCTTGGACTAGGAAAATTAATTGGTTGCTATGGCAACCACTCATTGGTGATAAATTGACAATGATGGTACAAATTGCTTTTTTTCAACATGAGAAAGTAAAGTGTGAATTGGAATCATCTGCCCAAAATTTTCAGCCATCGGTTATGTAATAAAATCTCAAAATTTCAAAAAAGTAACTTTTTCTCAAAAAATTCCCAACGGATCTTCTTTTTTTGTTTCTTCACCATGTCAATCTGTCAGGCGAAGGCAACCCATTTTCACTGAAAAATCTCCAGTAGAATTTTTTGGAACTTAAAAGGCCTTAAAACCCACTGTGTGCAGATTTCAGTTCATAACTAAGTTTGAAAGCTGGGCACATCGTCTTTGTCTCACAGTTAAACCGGTGTATGCGGAAAACAGACTCATTGTATCTCCCCGACGACGATAGTCGGGAGATAATATGGTTTAGTTCCGGGGCCACCGCCGCGCCTGCAGAGATTTTCTTTTCCAGGCTCTGGAAGCAACAATTATTACACGAAATTTTTCAAATTTTACCCAGGCGAAGATATTTACTTCACAATGCTCAAGACCGATTTTCAGCCATTTCGGATGTCCAGTGGCTGCCGGCGGCCATTTTGTCCAAAATTTGGGGATTGGGGAGATGCACGACTCAGTCCCTGTGGCGACCAAGTTATCTAGTCATTCACGGTGGTTTCGGAAGAGATTTGTGAAATTACGCAAATTGCCAACTCAGTAATAATATGTAGATAGCATTGTTCATTGCTTAAGGGCCTCCTGATAGCCCGTTGGGCGCTCATCAGGAAAATTCTTGGTGTGTACATGTTTGGGTTCCCTCCTCCCTCACTCAGGGGTAGTTTTCCCGAAAGCATACTTGCTTAGCAACTAACCTAGCTCAGTCGACCTTATTCAGCCATCCGACTAAGTGACTTAGCAACTATGCTTTTGGGAAATGCACCCTAGAGCTTGCTTCCCGCTCACTCGCCCGAGGGTCCGGTTCGTGCTGGTACACTTGCTGTAGCTGTTGGCGTTCAGCTGTTTTCCTCTCGTCGCCGATTTCCTCCTCATTTTACATCTCTCCTCCATCGTCGTCATCACTGTCACTAGTTGAACTTACACTTGAATCATTGTCTTCAACTTGGATGTCCAAGTTAAGCTAAAATTCAGACATTTTCAGTGGACTTTGACGTCTTACTTGGAATGTAAAATGCACTTACGATGACCTATGTGTCACAATAAATCCCGCGAGTGACGTCACAGCTCTTGGTCCGATTCGCAGTGTTGTTCAAGAGCGATATTGGGGGTTGCTAAAGGCCCATTTTACATCCACGATTACTCTATTCCGCTATCATCTCCGGGTGAAAAATGCTGACAGTGTGAGAGAGTCCTGCATGCCCTTCTGGATGATACCAAATATGAAAATGTTTCTATAAAGTTTCAAATTAATACATGTCTACTTTAAGTTCATCTAGGTTTTGAGGAACTCTATTGCTTCATGTTTCTTCCTGTTTCCATTGGTGTAGAAAATCAGGTAACAAGCTTGCAAAATCATTCTGGCTGTCTAGAGGGGTGTGCTGTTAGTGGGTTTGTGAGGTATCTTGAGCCTAAAGCCGCTTGCACACTGGACGCGAAACGAATTTTTCGCACGACAGATTAGCTACATTCAAAGTCAGTGCAAAGACACAAATTTTTCGCGTCTTTGCATCGACTTTGAATGTAATCTGTCGTGCGAGAAATTCGTCTCGCGTCCGGTGTGACAGCAGCTGAATGCAGGGGTTTCCAATTTCACAAAGCTGACTCTCTTTACTTCGCCATTATAACTTATGGTATCTCTGATTGCAAGTTTAGGGTTTGTCGAGCCAGGCTTTCGTGGTACATCCCTGAGCATTACGAACAAAACAGAACCACTGGCAGTTTAAAGAGAACGATGGTGATAAATAGCCGCATATTAGGTAATGGCCCCAATAGCTGCATAAGGTCAACTATACCTCTGAGCACTATTAGGGCAATTAATAGAAAATTTAAGCAGTACGGAGCAGTTGAAAACTGATAAGAAGAGAATGCAGATGCATTTGGACAGGAGGATAATGAGAGTTGTAAATAAATCTACATGAATCGCAGTGACAGAATTGCGGGTCTTGGTGCTATCTTCATGTCGCTAGGTTTCAAAAAACACCATCAGACACCACTTCCACAACCGTAAGACACAGAAAAAGCACTTACAGTTTGCCAAAGATCGTTCACGTTTTTACTGGACAGAGGTGCTGCGGTCAGATAAGAGCAAAGTTCATTTTTTTTTCCAGATATAGCTTTGGCATGTTGGGTGTTAACCCTTAGAGCGCTGAGTACATTTTTAAGGAATTAAAAATGCTATGACCCTGAGCTGTTGAAAACCTATCATGTGTCAACTTGTTTAAAAGAGCTCCCCTGGGGGAGCTCTTTTAAACAAGTTGACACATGATAGTTTTTCAACAGCATCTGGTTTTGATATCTTACATCAGTGGGCAACTACAGTTGCCTTTGGTGCTCAAAGGGTTAAACTGGAGATGCACCAGAGGAAAGGCACCTGATTATCTTATTTGGTGAAATATGGTGGATCAGTGATGTTTGGGACTCAAAGGCACTGGTTAAGATTATGATTCTCAGGATGCCGGCCAGTGGTTTCCAAAGGCACTGGTTTATTGGATTACACCCCGTCTCAGTCTAATTTGGCTAAAAAAGCAGTTTCCTCTGCCAGAGGGCCATGACTTGGGTGATGGGCAAGACAATGACACACCTCAAAAAATCGACACACTAGTAGGTGCGGGAGAGCTAGGTTTTGTCAAGGGCTATAAAAATAATGCATTCTATTTTTGAATGGTGCCTTTCCATCCACTCAATGTCACTGCACAGAGCAAAAATGGTACATGATGACAGATAATGGAAAATAGATAAAAACATGACACAAAATATGCATGGTTAAAATTGTTGACACGATACAACTGTTAGAATGTAGGAAGGTAGAACAGTTTAGGGTATGCAAAAGTGGAGAGATGGGTTTTGAGTACTTTTTAGAAAGATGTTGGTGAATCTGCATGGCGGTTGTGTGCTGGTAGAGAATTGCAGAGCCTGGGTGATGCAGAGCTGAGAGCTCCGTCACCTACAGGCCTCAATCCAATCGAAAACTGGTGGACTAATCCAAACTGAGGAGCTGTTTAGGGTAAATCTAGAAATGTGATTGATTTTGAGGGTCTGAACTGAGGAATGGCTCAAAACCATGGAGGTAATGTAATAGAACTGGAGAGAGCGAGGAAGCCCCACCCCTATTACTTTCAATGGGAGATGCAAGGCTAGCTACTTCAGCCCAGGAAGTATGGAATTGACCGACGCCATCTATAAAAATGGCGTTCCATGGGTGCTTATTTCCGGCACCATTTCATTAGATTGCCAATCTGATTACACAGCACAAATGGCCAAGAAAATGTGTCGTCTGTGCGGATTGGCGAATGTGCTCGAGGGGAAATGACGAGCAACGCTGTTGATCCGGGACGCGCACACACTATACACTCATTGGCTGAACTGCTGCAGTCAGAGCAACAGCTGGACAACCAAACTCGTGCACGAGCTGTCATCAAGCTCTAAGTACCAGTTCTTATTTTACTGGCCCCCTTGAAAACATCGAACAGTTGCGTCAGACAAAGAGCAAAATAATGAAGGATTACTGAATACATTTTCTTTTTTTTCGCTTTATTTGGCAAGAAAAAAAGTGCACTTTTCAATTGGTGTCTATGCAGCTTGCGCGTCTTTGGCCACAAAATTGCATCCTTGGGAAAAGCGGAAGCAGGAAGCTAACATGCTAACTGGCTGAAGCAAAGGTACTTCCTCGTTCTCTCTGGTTCTATTATATATCTCTATGCTCAAAACCCCCCCCCAAATGTGTGCCGTAACTTCATGAAAAACCATAGGAACGGACTTCATGCTGCTATCCTCCTCAGGAAGGGCTGCACTAAGTTCAAAACCTTGGATGCCATAAATTATGAAACCTTCATTTTGAGTAATTTGTTTATAAATAAATGTATAATTTTAGTTGGTATCATTGGGAAAAAAAAAACCACTTGACATTTTCAGTTTGAGTATTTTAGTCCATTTACAGTCATGGGTGCCACCAGGACTCAATTTGAAGAATAAAAACACCTGGGGGAGGTTTCCCAAAAGCAATAGTTGCCAAGAGCCCTGGTTCAAACTATGCAAGTTGGGAACACTTTGCATCTCAGCTTTTGTGGAATGTGACCTGATCTTTGCTCTTAAAAATACACTCATGCTGAAAACCAATGAATTAAATAAAGTACAAAAAAACAGCTGCTTCGTTCAGTTTCACTTTTATTGCATTTAATTCGTGACAACACATCTGCCAAACTTGGCCAAAAAGCAGGCCTCAGTCACATCATCTGTTATGCCAATTTATACTGATCAGGGATGGTTTTACAGGTGTTCATCCCTTGTCTCACACCTAACCAAGCCACGCAGACTAAGAAGCGGACCATCCCATGTAGCCTTATGCTACCAGGATGGCCGATGGGGGAAGGAGAGTAGTTTTGTTGTGGCTTGCAGTTTCCATTTAGGTAACACTTTTCCCACGAATTAGAAGAAAAAAATACGATCTCACACATTCCATAAAACGGCTCAGAATCAATAAAACATCACTTTTAAAACTTCAATGAAAGACAGGTCATGCGGCGAGACAAGTTTTACGTGGTAGCTCGTAGTTTTTCGTTCTTTCAGGTTTTTGCTTCTAGTCTGAGTTCATAGTCGCGTGTGCTTCAAGTTCAGAATTTCGTGCAACGATGTTTTCGCACCAATTCTGCGTCCTGAAGACCCATCGCCCTGCCACGGGGCGGGCACTGACGACTCCAGCTTCCTCCAGCGAGAGGAAGGACGGAGGCGCCCGTCCACCCAGCAGTCAGAGCTTTGGACTCCAGGTGTTACCCCTGGCAGTAACAGGACTCCTGAAACAAAGGTCAGAGGTCAGTCAGCCAGTCAGTCACAAAGCAAGCGCGTGCTGCGTATACCCATCTTACATGCAATTACATGGTGCAGAGTCGTATCAAAGCAAATTACTAACTTTTTTATACCAATTTGCGTGCTAGCAGTCAGGTTTAAGTCGGTCAATTTTTTAATAAGTACTTCAGTAACAAAGTATGGGTAAAAAGCAACGAAATATTCCAAATAGCCAGCGATCGTAATAAAGTTGCACTTTGAACCGATTATGGAATCAGCAACAGGCAATTTCGCACTCAGATTTTAGCGTGCGCCATTTTACGCGAGCGATTCGTTGTTGCTCTCTCACACACACACAAACACACACACACACACACGAACCATTGTCCTACGCAGGGTAGTAAACTTACAAGTATCGGTTTTCCGAGGGAAACCGTGGCTGATGTTATTGCCGAACTTGAGTTTTTAAGTGGGGGTGAGGGCGGAACCCTGGCTCCCACATCTTACACTTCAGTGGCTGTTAGCCTGAAAAATAGGAAATTAAAAATAATTACGGATCATTTGCGATTAGTTTTTCCTTAGTCATTCGAAAGAACTCCGCCCAAAATGCGAGCTAGTGAAAGTGAAGCTACCGTTCAGCTTTCGCGTACATTTATTAATTCCACTGACAAAGCTTAAAAATTATGTTAAAATCATGAAAAATATGAGCGCTGGACTTACCACGCAGTGAACCCGCCTCTGATGATTCAGCAGGAAGAGAAAGATCGTCCCGACAAGACCTGTTTATATACCAGACCAGTGTGTGTGTGTGTGTGTGTGTGTGTGTGTGTGTTTGCCAGCTTTCGCGTCTTCACATGATTCCGCGTTACTAGGCAACGCCCCATTCAGCGGAAATCGGCATATAGATTGAGGATTCAAGTCCTGACGAGAGAAAAAGTAAATTTATTTGAGCTGGAACTATCTTACGCGCTCTGCTTTAATCTTACGATCAGAAATGTGGCGCATGTACTTGACAGACTGGGTTAGCAGTGGAATATTGCTTGGTTGGCTCTTTGGAATTAAAATGTGAAATTCCTCTTGGCATTGGACAGAGAATATCGTTGCGCATGATTCTGCATGGTGGGGTAATTCCTCTGATAAGAAGGACGGGTGTGGTTGTTTCAAACTGCCACATAAAGCATGTTACAAAGAGCACATAACCAACCTACTTCTTTCTGAGGCATTAGGGATAATTTGCGTAAACTGAATAAATTTAATATAATTTCATTCATCACGCTTTTGATCATCAATGTATCGCTAATGTGAACATGTATGAACAATGTGTGTGGGTGGGTGGGTGTTTAGGGGAGAATGGGGTAAGATGAGCATGGGGTAAGATGAACCACCCCTTGTTTCTTGGAAACTGGAAATAAAATAAATCATCTGACCACATTCTCAGGAAGAGGAAGGCATTCCTGATAATCTGTGAAGAAGGGAAACACATGGCAAATGTGGTAAGAGAAATATGCTCAAAAATATGATTTTTTGGCCTAAAAGTGAGTTACGTTCAAATCCAGAGTTAAGGTTATTTCAAGAAAACAACAGAAGAACAATAATTTAAGACATTACATCTAAATTGGTGCTTATGCAAGCTATGATGTGAGGGCTAAACAAAATCATGAATGCTAGCCTAGTTAGATGTGAGTAGCTTTTTTAAAAAAATGGTAGCTTTGGGGTAGAATGAGCCAAAAGGGCAGGGGCAGGTTGAGCCACACAACACATTCAATTTTTTATTTTATTGGTAATATTTCACTACAATGACTTGTCATGTCAGGTTAAATGATGCCTTCCTCTCTGGTATTACGGAACAGATTTCATGATGCCACGCCATTATGTAAGAAAGACAGAGAGGGCTTCACATTCCCGAGAGGATTTGGAGGGCTTGGGCCTTCTGTGACCTTAAAAAAGTGCTATTCGCGACATTGCCGAAAATAGCATTTGTATTTGTTTGTGTTTCTGTTTAAAATTCTTAATTTTTGTTTAAATTTATAAACACACAGTAGGCCCAGAGGGAGCTCACCCCTGAAAGTTCTCCACAATATTCTGTTATTGTTTGGGCGACCGGCTGTTCCAGTTCACAGAGATTGGCTGCTCCTGTGTTCATTTTACTGGGCCCAGGCTGCAGACTGCATTTTTTTTAAGTGTGCCAAAGGGATGGAGAGCTAGTGATCATATTGAATGCTATTAGGAGTTAGATACTTTTTCAAAAGACTTTCAATCACTTTCATTTGTTATAGGCCCATCTGTATTACTCTCTTTAAACTGTTGTAGGCCTACCCATCTGTTAATGCCTGAGCATGACCTTTGCACTATCAGGACTGTTTTCAGCTCAATATGCTGTTTGTCAAAGGATTCTGTCATTGGTTGAGTAAAATAAGAGTTTGACCGGAGATCTTATGGCTCATCTTACCCACGCATATGCTTATCTTACCCCGTGAACAGAGTAAGTTGAGCCACAAGACCACTTTTTTTGGGAGAGTATATCTCTTTACTCATGTAAGTTAACTAAAAGTTGTTGGTCTCAAAAGAGGCAGAACACTTAACATTTTCATATGATCTAAAGATTGCACACTAAAATCTTTCCTACACTACAAAATGACGCAAAATGTAAACAAGCATCCAGAGAATTCATAGTCTCGCCCAACAGCCCGAAATTTATGTCATGCCGTGAGGTCAGCCCAAGGTGTTTACATGTGAAAGATGAGCGAAATCGGTCAAGTGGTTCTGGAGATATCTGCCCGGAAACGCACATACACAGACAGACAGACAGACAGACAGACAGACTCACAAGGTGATTACAATGTCTCACAAACCCCTCCGAGGGATCGACTAAAAGTGGCTCATCTTACCTCGTTCTCCCCTTCTCTTTACTGTTGACAGACTATCTGGGTCTAGTCTTTAAAGTGGTATGATGTTCATAAGCGGTATGTTGATCTGCAGCAACAAGGGTTTCCCAGAAGTGCGTCTGATGAAGGCCAGCTGGGGATTATACCTGTTGCACAACTGGACGAACAAGGGTTTTCCAGAAGCAAAACTGATGAATGACAATTGGAGATTATATTGACTAGAACCCTCTCTTGTCTGCAAGTTAACGCAGACACACCTTGGTCTGTTTATCATTTTCAGGCCCGTCTCCCTGAAAGAATATCTTGACACACCTGGAAATCTTTCTTGTGGGAAGCCTTCAGCATTGAGGCTGTCGCAACAGCAAATTGGTGACTAACTTCTTATTAGTGTCCACAATTTTATAATGTAATGTTGACGATCAGAAGCAGGTGTCCACATTTGTTTGGCTGTTGAAAATATGAAAAGTGGTCATGAATTTATGCATTTATTTTTAATCGTTTCGATGTTTAATCGATACATTTAACACAAATATAACCTTTCACAGAGATGCAATGCATGAAAGAAAAAATAATCATGAAATAAGTTGCTTTTCTCTGGGGCGGATGGGCTCTTCCTGCAAGACAATGCAACGTGTCACACGGCTAGAAATGTCCAACAGTGGTCGGAAGAGCACGGCCAAGATTTCCAAGTACTGGGGCGCCCCGGTGGCACATCGGTCTAAGCGCGCACACCGTAAAGGCTGTGTCCTTCTCGCGGCGACCTGGGTTCGATTACGGCTCGGGTCATTTGCCGCATGTCATCCCCATTCTTCTCCCTAACTTTCCTGTCTCTCTCTGCGCTCTAACTGTCAAATAAAAGTGAAAATCCCCCCAAAAATTAACCTTTTTAAAAAAAAAAAGATTTCCAAGTACTTCCCTGGCCCCCTATTTCCCCTGACCTGAACCCAATCGAGCATCTGTGGGACCACCTCGATCCTCATGTTCACACTATGGATCCTCCACCACGCACCCCCCAGCGGCTGTCGGAAGCATTGCAGTCAGCACGGCCCCAGATACCTGTGACAACCTTACAGCACCTTATGCTAAGTTGACATTATCTTCCCGGCGGCCACGGCAGCCCCATTTGCCCGAAACGTAGTGCACCGTGGGATTTTGGCCATTTTTTCCTCTGTATTCAAGTCTTGGCAAGTTTTCTCACGGTCTATCACGGTATCCGTGACGGGCCGTCGGGGGGAAGGGGCTGCTGAGTCCCGGAGGCTCCAAGGTGCACTACGGTTCGGCCCGCCGTCTACCACGGATGCCAGTACGTTCCCTCCCGGCCCGTCTCGTTCTGATGAGGTCCCTCACGTTTCTCAAGTTCTGATCAAGGTCTGACACGTTTTTCACATTCTCTCAAGGCTTTCTACGGATGAAAGTGGACACCGGGCAGCTTTGGAGCACGTTTGTGCCCACGGTATAAAAAGAAGGCCTCCCAAGCAATAGCAATCATTCAGAGGTGTATAGTAACGAAGTACAGAACTTTGTAACAGTACTTAACTAGTTTTTTTTTTTTTTTTGAGGATTTGTACTTTACTTGAGTTTTTTTTTTTTTTTACCGGGACTTTTACTTTTACTCTACTACATTTACAATATAAAAACAAGTGTACTTTTACTTCGTTACTTTGACACTGGCCACTTCGTTCCTCGTTACAAATTAAAATATGAATGTAATTCATCATTTAAGGATTATCTGGATATGGCGTGTTCGGGAAGAACAGCGGTGCTCGGCAGGGTATCATAAGCGCTTTGTGCAGATGTGTCCGCCAGCGGACATGTAGCTGCAAATTTATGCACGCAGTTACAATATTCTATCACTAGATGGCACACTTGGATCAGTTTTTGAATATTCACAAGCAAACCGAGCTGGAACACGGTTTATAGTATGGACGAGTTCATTCCAATCCCTATTTTTCAGGAGTTGCCTGAATTCAACTCCTTACCAAAGCCTCATGTGGAAACTGCTCAATTTACTTGCCCATTAAATGAGTAGGGATGACTACTGTTCTCTAATATCTTTACTCGACATCAGAAATGATGGAGATCTGTAACAAACAGAACAAACAATAAGCAACATTATATAACTAAATGACATTATGACATCACATATTCCTCTATCCCCCCTCCAGTCATTGGCACGTCTGTAAGGTTTGGCCAGGATGAGATATTAAGAATGCCATTTGTCTTTGAAAAAACTGAAATGTCAATAGTCATGTGATCTCTCACTGAAAAGGAACACACATGAAAATAAACACAACTCTGGGGATTCTCATTGGGTACAGACTGCCCTCGAGTCCCTGGGGATTATGCTGCCCCAACTCAATGTACATAATCACTTAGCTATCCTGGTTCAGCTCTCCTACGTGAAGAACGCCTCAGTGTTGTATCTGTAGGGATGGGCGGATCTGCGGATGGCTTCTTCACTGGATTGGCGAGCAGTGTTGTTCTGGGGGAAGCTCGAGGAGGTCTAGGTCGGTTGGTGGGTGTTGGAGGAGGTACGTCACGCTCCGATTGTGTTGGTGCGGGTGTAGGTGCCAATTGCTCAGGCTCTGGCGATCTGTTGTCAATGTGGTGCTTTACCGGTCGGGTCTTAACTGGCGGTGATTGAGGAAGAGAGTCTGGGTGTGATGACCGGTTGTGGAGGTCTGGTGGGATCTGATGCTTTGGCTGGGGGTTGTATCTCAGGTTAGAGTCAAGTGTCACTCTAGCAGTGGGTGGATACACTGGAGTGTATTTCCGGAGGAATTTCCTGTTCCTAAGAGTGACACGTCCTGATCCATCAGCCCGCACAACAGGCTGATCATGTTGACGAACTTCCACATGTCCAGTTTTGTCCCACTTGAGGGGGCTTGGGCCGGTCTGGTTCTGGATTCTCACCAAGTCTCCAACGACAAGTGGAGTAAGTGGTTTTGTATGTTCAGATAGCCTCTCTGCAATCTTCATGTGACGGTTCCTGAGTGCATCCTCTCTCAGTGACAGGGTATCTCTCCAGGTATCATGTGGCTTGTCGCGACCAGGTAAGATGGGGATAAAGTCTTTGACTGGATGATCAATGACACACATAGCAGGTGACAACTTGGTATCTCTGTCAGGTGTGTTCCTGTACTGGAGGATCGCACGCTGGAACGTGTCAGTGTCAAGCTCGCCATAGGGTCCGGTGTTGTCAGTGATCAGACGCATGATAGTTTTCACACCAACCTCTGCTCTGCAGTTACTGTGAGGGAAGGCAACAGAGGAAAGGTGATGATTCACTTCCCAGTCTAGTAGGAACTGTCTGGTCACCAAAGCTGTGAATTCTGGTCCACCATCAGAGGATAGTTCGTCAGGGATGCCGAATGTGATGAAGGTACGACGTAAGCAGTCAATCAGCCCAGATGCACCTTCAGTACACCTCTCAACAATAGGCCAGTTGGAGTATCTGTCCACGACCACCAGACAGTTGAAACCCTTGTACTTGAAGAAGTCAGCGCATACACACTGGAATGGGTGGACAGGATATGTGGGGGAGTTGGCGGTGCATATGGTTGTGATGGGGCCATTCGGTTGCACTGATTACAGTTGTTCCTCAGTTGTGTGATGTCTGTTGTGATTCCTGGCCAGAACACAGATGCTTCAGCTCTGGACATCAATGACATTACACCTTGATTTGCAGAATGTAGAGCTTGCAGGATGGCATCTCGTAAGGAAGGTGGAATCACAATGCGATCTTTGTAAACTATGACACCGTTGACTGTGTATAAATCCTCTCGGAATTGTTGATACACTCGTAATGCAAGTGGGAGTGCAAGGCGAGACTCAGGCATTCCAGATTCGATGATGTTCAGTAGTTGTAACATGTCTGCATCACTGTTTGTAGCAACCCCAACCTTGTCCCAAGTAACACACCGCAAAGAACTGATGGCTGCTACAACTGTCTGCAGAACTGATTCATCTGTATCAGCATCGAGTCCATCAATCTGTTGAGCTGAATGTGGGACTATTCGGCCGAGACTTGGAAGGTCACCCAGATGTAGATTACTTTCATCACGACCAACTGTGGCCACATCATCAGTCAGTATCAGTCTCTCAGGATCCCCTGTTGGGTGGCGTGATGCAGCATCAGCTGCACGATGCCCAGCACCTGGTACATGGATCATCTGAAACTTGTAGTGCAGGGTTTTCTCCTTTAAGTTGCGTAGATGAGCATTGGAGATAAGGTCGAGTAAACGGTCACCAAAGATCTTCAGGAGTGGTTTGTGGTCCACTGCTATTATGAGATCCTTGCATCCGAGGACAAAGTATCTTACCTTCTCTCAAGTATCAGCGACGGCTAGTGCCTCCCCTTCAATCGGTGCATATCGTGATTCCGCTGCATGGGTGAATCGGCTGCCAACTAGTGTGATTTTCCAACCATAATGGCAACAGAAAGGAACAATCTTTTTGCACTGACAGTGTTTCTGGAAGAGCCAGAAGCCAATACCATCCTTTGACCAGTCTGTTGCAAGGCATGTGGGTCTGTCCTTGTCAAAGATGCGGACTCCTTCTTCAATTTCACTCACAATGACTGCCTTTGATTCTTGGAATAAACATTCCAGCTGTTCAGTCCACTGGAATGGTGTAATCCGGGCTTCAAGAGTTGACGGAATGGTTGCATGTGTTCGGCCATGCTAAAAGCATAGGAGACTTGATTTACCAGACTAAACCAGGATCTCATATCTGTGTTGTTCTTTGGCGAGGGGAAGTCTATGATGGCCTGGAGGTGCTTTTTGCAGGGTCGAACCCTGTCAGGTGTGATTTCAAAGCCGGCGAATTCCACTGTATCCTCAGCAAAGGTAAATTTGTCAGGATTGAGAGTGATACCATTCCTGCCACAAATATCCAACCATTGACATGCTTGAAAGAAGCACTGCTCAATATCATCTGCCCAGAGGAGTGTATCATCCGCACATTTAGTCTTGTTAGGAATGTCTGCAACTATTTCGTCAAAGCGCCTAGTATAACCATCCCCTGAAGCTATGTATCTCTGTGGTGCTGTGCGATATCTGTATCTACCCCAAGGTGTAATGAAGGTGGTTAGGTGCTTGTCTTCAACACATAGGGGGACACTGTGGTAGCCATTCCATGCGTCAAATACAGTCTTTTTCTTTCCGTGAGGTACTGACCTGGCCTGGTGAAAAGGAGACTGTGTGTGATGAGTTTCCCTGACAGCGTGTGCATTGAGAGCCTGGAAGTCAACTGTACGTCTTGGTTTCCCTGTCTTCTTAGCACATATGACCATCCTGTGGCACTATGTAACAGGTTCACCGATCGGAACTGGTGCGATGACACCCAGTCGGACGTCCTGATCCAAACCTGCCTTGACACCTTCTTGCCAGTGAAGGGGTACTGGTACAGGCTTGGTGTGGCATTGGGATCCACCTGCAGTTTCAGGGGTGGGACATCCATGAGAGGGAGTGGCTGGTGTTCACATGTATTGAAGGTGCTGGATTTATAAAGGTTCTTTAGAAACTCTTCCAGCTTTCCTCAGTTCTCCACAGTGGGTGGAAAAGGGAGTCCAGTGGGAACAGGAGGTGGTCAGCTCCGTTTGGGACAATCGCAAATGTTCACGCCACAACTTTGACTCTCTGAAGGCAAGTTGACCGGTTTACTGGCTGGAGCTGTTGTAACATTGACCTCCCCCACCACAGGAAATCTATCTTTGATCATGCCAAGGGCAACGCATGTCTCTTTGCTGATGAACATCTTGTCGGATGCATCAGTGATATAGACAATCTGACGTGTTTCAAAGAGGGTACCATCAGGACCTGAGCCAGACAGACGTAGGATGATCGCACCAGGGATGGGTATCCCCTCGTTGTTGGCAGTGTGCACCTTCATGGGCACTGGGATGAGATTGTGCTTTCAGAGACCGAGTTTGTGAAAGATGTTGACACCAGCAAGGCAAATCTGACATCTGGTATCAGCCATGGCATACAGGGCCACATTTCTCTGGTGACTGGGGACACTGATGTGGCCAAAGCCCAAGTTTTTATAGTCTTCCTGAAGGACTTTAGCTGTGAGTTTGATTAATGGCTGAGGCTGTGATGGCTGTTTTCTCCAATTGTCAGACAGCTGGTTGTAGAGGTGATGATCCAGAGTGAGGGATCTCTTGCTGGTCTGGGGTGGGTGGTGAGATGCAGCGCACAGGGAATCAAAGATGGCACCTTCATGCTCCTCTGGTGGTTTTGGCTTGCCCTTGCTATGACACTGAGACTCAAAGTGGTTTACATGCTTGCACCCTTTGCAAGTCTGGCCATATGCTTCGCACTCCTTTTTCCTGACTTGAGGGGGTGCTCGTTTGCCATGTCCCGTCTTGCCACAGTATGAGCATATTTCACTTTTGTCAGCCTTCTTTGTGTCAGACTGTGTTGGGCGTCTTGAGTGGTGGTAAGAACTGGCTGCTGCTTCCTGTGAATCCAGCAGCTTGGATGCAGAGCGTTTACCAGCCTCTTTGGCCTCCACAAACTGAAAGACTTGCTCCAGTGTCATGTCTTGGTTTTTGTCACCAAGCAGGTCCAACTGAATTTCTGGGTCATTCGGTCCATGTGTTAGAACATCCCGAAGAATGGCCTCAGTGTAGTTGACTTCCTCATTGCATGAAGGGCACGTGATGAATGACAAACTTACACACACCTGCTTGGCCTCGAAGTGTGGCACCAAAGGAGCGGACTGTTTCATCACGGTCTTGTGTCATGCTATGGAGTGTTACACGAGCCACCATAGTGTTCTCTTCACGCACAGCCAAAATTCTAATAGCCTTGAGGACATCTTGCTCACTTTTGTCTGCGAGGGAACCACCCGCAGATCGAGTTAAGTCGCTGCGGAGTGTCTCCTCACAACATTCCAGCAGCTGTACAACTAGCTCCCTTCCTGTGATTTTAGTGGCCTCAACATAGTCTTTCCACCTGGTTGTGAAGTAGGACTAGTCCTCACTGGTCCCAGCAGAAGAGATTGTGGGGGCACTTTTTCAACTTTAGCAGATCCAGAGCTGCCGGATAGCTCACTCGGTAAAGGCACTGTGTTGCAGAAGTGACTATCACGTCACGGGTTCGAGCCCCGGTCGTACCAATCGGCAGTGGTCGGCAGCTTTTTCAGAGTAGCGCACAATTGGCCATCGCGCTACAGGGTTTCAAATTGGGAAGGGACTGCCGGGAAAGGGAAATAAATAAATAGCTTTGTTCGTTGCTCAAGCGCCTCCTGTTGGCCAGGACGGGCGCTTGTCAGGAAGATTCTAAGTCTGTTCATGTCCGGGTATCCTCCCCTCGTTCTGAACTCACGAAGATTCAACCAATGAGTGTATAAGAAGCAGTGGCTGACAGGCACGTGCTTGGAGGATAACCGTGAACTGTCTTCACTCTCCTGAGTTGGCAGCAAGGGGTCGATACTGAGCAAGCTTTGTACATAGTTCACCAATTGGGCATTCCAGATTCGGGTGGGATTGGAGATGTCAAATTTATTAAAAAAAAAAAAAAAAAAACTTTAGCAGATCCACCACTGGCTGTGTTGTTGTGCACTGTGGCGTGTGTCGTGAGGAGTGCAGCAATTACAACAGCGTCGAGGTCTTCAGTTTTTGAAATTCACAGTTTGGGATTGGGCACTTCACTACTAGCATATTGGATGATCAATAGAATCTGTACATTTCCCTCATAAATGAGTAGGGATGACTACTGTTTTCTAATATCTTTACTCAACATCAGAAATGATGGAGATCTGTAACAAACAGAACAAACAATAAGCAACATTCATTGTCCTCTGTAGCAACCACTTCAGCTACAGTGAGCCAATGGTATCCCAATTAGTAGTTAAGAAAAATCAGTTTTCTGAAGCAAAATTTCGACATGGTATTGATTCTATGAAATTCTACCATCAATTATAGTCAATTATATTGTTCTTTTTTTTTAACTGCCAGTAAACTCGAAGAAGAAAAAGAAGAAGAAGTATATAAAGGGGAGACTGCCTGTTTGTGTTTGAATACTGTATCTCTCATGGATTAAAAAGCAACTGTTGCAACCACTATTGTAATAACGATCACTATTGTACTAAATTATTACAATAGCCGGTGCGAAACCATGATATCCCCGAAACTCGTATTTCGGGAATATAATGAGCTTATTTCAAATTTTCTGGCTGCAACAGGTCTCAAAAAAGTTGGGACACTGGCAAAAAAGGGCTGGAAAAACAATTAATATGGAAGAATCAGCTGAAAGAACATTTAGCAAGTAATTACGTTAACTGGCATCAAGTGTGGAACACGATTGGCCGTTAAAGAGATGTCTTAGAGATGCTGAGTCTCTCAGAAGTAAAGATGGCCAGAGGCTCTCCAACCTGTGAAGGCTTGTGTAAAAAAATTGTGGAATTCTTTAAAAACAATGTCCCTCAACGTCAAGTTGCAAAGGCTTTGAAGGTCTCATCATCGTCAGTGCATAACATCATCAAAAGATTCAGAGAAACTGGAAAAATCTCTGTGCCTAAGGGACAAGGCCAAAGACCTTCACTGGATGCCCGTGATCTTCGGGCCATCAGACGCCACTGCATCACTCACCGGCATAATTCTGTCATTGGCATTACTAAATGGGCCCAGGAATACTTCGAGAAACCACTGACTGTAAACACAGTCCGCCATGCCATCCACAGATGCCACCTAAAACTCTATCATGCAAAAGGAAGCCATTGTTGAGCATGATCCAGAAGCGCTGCCGTGTTCTGTGGGCCAAGGCTCATTTAAAATGGACTGTTGCAAAGTGTCCTGTGGTCAGACGAGTCCAAATTTGACATTCTTGTTGGAAATCATGGGTGTCGTGTCCTCCGGGTTAAAGAGGAGAAAGACCACCCCTCCTGTTATCAGCATTCAGTACAAAAGCCAGCAGTGGCCAGCGTCAAAGTGGTATGACGCTGATGGTGATGGTATGGGGATGCATTAGTGCATATGGTGTGGGACACTTGCATGTTTTAAAAAGCACCACGAATGCTGAGAGGTATGTAAAGGTTTTAGAGCAACATATGCTCCCCTCCAGAAGACATCTATTCCAGGGAAGGCCTTGTGTATTTCAGCAGGACAATGCAAAACCACATACTGCAGCTATTACAACAGCATGGCTTCGTTGTAGAAGAGTCCGTGTACTGAACTGGCCTGCCTGCAGTCCTGATCTTTCACCGATTGAGAACATTTGGCGCATAAGTAAAGGTAAAAGTCCGTCAAAGGAGACCCAAAACTCTCCAGCAGCTCGAAGCCTGTATTAAACAAGAGTGGGATCAAATTCCAATGGCTAAACTCAAGAAACTTGTCTCCTCAATGCCCAGATGCCTCCACTCTGTGTTAAAAAGAAGAGGGGATGCTACACCATGGTAAACAGGCCCCTGTCCCAACTTTTTTGAGACCTGTAGCAGCCATCAAATTTGAAATGAGCTCATTTTGTGAATAATATTGTAAAATTTCTCAGTTTCACATTTGCTTTGTTATCTCTGTTCTATTGCGAATAAAATACTGGCTAGTGTAATTTGAAAGTCATTGCATTTTGATTTTATTCGCAATTTACATTTTGTCCCAGCTATTTCAGAATTGGGGTTGTATATTTCTAGCAGATTGGACTTATGATTGTCAGAAAGTATGTTCTTGTTTGGCTATCGGGTTAGCTCGCCCGGTTAAGGCGCCACTTTGCGGAGTAGCGCTGAGTCCCAAGCGTCAGTGCCTGGTGGCCCTTTCGGAGCAGCGCACAACTCACTTTGCGCTGAAGGCATTATAATTTGGAGAAACTGCCGGCTTCGAATTATAGGATAATAGCACTGTTCGTTGCTTAAGGGCCTCCTGATAGCCCGCTGGGTGCTCATCAGTTAAATCCTGAGCTTGTTCATGTTCGGGTTCCCTCCTCCCTCGCTCAGGGGTAGTTTTCCCAAAAGCATAGTTGCTTAGCAACTAACCTAGCTCAGTCGACCTCATACAGCCATCCGACTAAGTGAGTTAGCAACTCCGCTTTTGGGAAATGCACTGTAGAGCTTGCCTCCCGCTCACTCGCCCGAGGCTCCGGTTCGTGCTGGTACACTTGCTGTAGCTGTTGACGTTCAGCTGTTTTCCTATCGTCGCCGATTTCTTCCTCATTTTACATCGCTCCTACCTCACCATCGTCATCATCACTGTCGCTAGTTGTTGAACTTGCACTTGGACATCTAAGTTGAAGACGATGATTCAAGTCAAGCTAAAATTCTTACATTTTTAGTGGACTTTGACGTCTTACTTTCAATGTAAAATGCACTTACATAACCTATGTGTCACAAAAAAAATCCCGCGAGTGACGTCACAGCTCTTGGTCCGATTCGCAGTGCTGTTCAAGAGCGATATTGGGGGTTTCTAAAGGCCCATTTTACATCCACGATTACTCTATTGCACTATCATCTCCGGGTGAAAAATGCTGACAGTGTGAGAGAGTACTGCATGCCCTTCTGGATGATACCAAATATGACAATGTTTCTATAAAGTTTCAAATTAATATATGTCTACTTTAAGTTCATCTAGGTTTTGAGGAACTATATTGCCTCATGTCTCTTCCTGTTTCCATTGGTGTAGAAAATCAGGTAACAAGCATGCAAAATCATTCTGGTTGTCTAGAGGGGTGTGCTGTTAGTGGGTTTGTGAGGTATCTTGAGTTTAAAACGCTTTCACATGGGCCTTGTGAAACAAATTTTTTCGACGACAGATTAGCTACATTCAAAGTCAGTGCAAAGACACAAATTTTTCGCGTCTTTGCATCGACTTTGAATGTAATCTGTCGTGCGAGAAATTCGTTTCGCGTCCGGTGTGACAGCAGCTGAATGTTGGGGTTTCCAATTTCACAAAGCTGACTCTCTTTACTTCGCCATTATAACTTATGGTATCTCTGATTGCAAGTTTAGGGTATATCGAGCCTGGCTTTCGTGGTACACCCCTGAGCATTAGGAACAAAACAGAACCACTAGCAGTTTAAAGAGAACGATGGTGATAAACAGCCACATATTAGGTAATGGCCCCAATAGCTGCATAAGGTCAACGATACCTCTGAGCACTATTAGGGCAATTAATAGAAAACTTAAGCAGTACAGAGCAGTTGAAAACTGATAAGAAGAGAATGCAGATGCATTTTGCCACCCAGGATTGGATAGGAGGATAATGAGAGTTGTAAATCTACATGAATCGCAATGACAGAACTGCGGGTCTTGGTGCTATCTTCATGTCGCTAGGTTTCAAAAAACACCATCAGACACCACTTCCACAAGCGCGGGCTCTTCGAAAGGGTTGGAAAAAGCCTTTCCTGACCGTAAGACACAGAAAAAGCACTTACAGTTTGCCAAAGATCGTTCACGTTTTGACTGGACAGAGGTGCTGCGGTCAGATAAGAGCAAAGTTTATATTTTTTTTCCTGATATAGCTTTGGCATGTTGGGTGTTAACCCTTAGAGCGCTGAATACATTTTCAAGGAATTAAAAATGCTATGATCCTGAGCTGTTGAAAACCTATCATATGTCAACTTGTTTAAAAGAGCTCCCCTGCGGGAGCTCTTTTAAACAAGTTGCCACATGATAGTTTTTCAACAGCATCTGGTTTTGATATCTTACATCAGTGGGCAACTACAGTTGCCTTCGGTGCTCAAAGGGTTAAACTGGAGATGCACCAGAGGAAAGGCACCTGATTATCTTATATGGTGAAATATGGTGGATCAGTGATGTTTGGGACTCAAAGGCACTGGTTAAGATTATGATTCTCAGGATGCCGGCCGGTGGTTTCCAAAGGCACTGGTTTATTGGATTACACCCCGTCTCAGTCTAATTTGGCTAAAAAAGCGGTTTCCTCTGCCAGAGGGCCGTGACTTGGGTGATGGGCAAGACAACGACACACCTCAAAAAATCGACACGCAAGTAGGTGCGGGGGAGCTATGTTTTGTCAAGGGCTATAAAAATAATGCATTCTGTTTTTGAATGGAGCCCTTCCATCCACTCAATGTCACCGCACAGAGCAAAAATGGTACATGATGACAGATAATGGAAAATAGATCAAAACATGACACAAAATATGCATGGTTAAAATTGTTGACACAATACAACTGTTAGAATGTAGGAAGGTAGAACAGTTAAGGGTATGCAAAAGTGGAGAGATGGGTTTTTGAGTACTTTTTTGAAAGATGTTGGTGAATCTGCATGGCGGTTGTGTGCCGGTAGAGAATTGCAAAGCCTGGGTGCTGCAGAGCTGAGAGCTCCGTCACCTACAGGCCTCAATCCAATCGAAAACTGGTGGACTAATCCAAACTGAGGCACTGTTTAGGGTAAATCTAGAAATGTGATTGATTTTGAGGGTCTGAACTGAGGAATGGCTCAAAACCCCCCCAAATGTGTGCCGTAACTTTGTGAAAAACCACAGGAACGGACTTCATGCTGCTATCCTCCTCAGGAAGGGCTGCACTAAGTTCAAAAGCTTGGAGGCCATAAATTATGAAACCTTCATTTTGAGTAATTTGTTTCTTAATAAATGTATAATTTTAGTTGGTATCATTGGAAAAAAAAAAACACTTGACATTTTCAGTTTGTGTATTTTAGTCCATGTACAGTCATGGGTGCCACCAGGACTCAATTTGAAGAATAAAAACACCTGGGGGGGTTTCCCAAAAGCAATAGTTGCCAAGAGCCCTGGTTCAAACTACGCAAGCTGGGAACACTTTGCATCTCAGCTTTTGTGGAATGTAACCTGATCTTTGCTCTGAAAAATACACTCATGCTGAAAACCAATGAATTAAATGAAGTACAAAAAAACTGCTGCTTCGTTCAGTTTCACTTTTATTGCATTTAATTCGTGACAACACATCTGCCAAACTTGGCCAAAAAGCAGGCCTCAATCACATCATCTGTTATTTGCCAATTTATACTGATCAGGGATGGTTTTACAGGTGTTCATCCCTTGTCTCACACCTAACCAAGCCACGCAGACTAAGAAGCGGACCATCCCATGTAGCCTTATGCTACCAGGATGGCCGATGGGGGAAGGAGAGTAGTTTTGTTGTGGCTTGCAGTTTCCATTTAGGTAACACTTTTACCACGAATTAGAAGAGAAAAATACGTTCACACTTTCCATAAAACGGCTCAGAATCAATAAAACATTACTTAAAACTTCAATAAAAGACAGGTCATGCGGTGAGATAAGTTTTTTGTGGTAGTTTGTAGTTTTTCGTTCTGTCAGGGTTTTGCTTCCAGCCTGAGTTCATAGTCGCGTGTGCTCATGTTCAGAATTTCGTGCAACGATGTTTTCGCACCAATTCTGCGTCCTGAAGACCCATCGCCCTGCCACGGGGCGGGCACTGACAACTCCAGCTTCCTCCAGCGACAGGAAGGACGGAGACGCCCGTCCACCCAGCAGTCAGAGCTTTGGACTCCAGGTGTTACCCCTGGCAGTAACAGGACTCCTGAAACAAAGGTGAGAGGTCAGTCAGCCAGTCAATCAAAAAGCAAGCGCGTGCTGTGTATACCCATCTAATGCATGGGACACACTACAGGATAATCAGGCCGATTTTTGTCCCGATCTTCCGATCAAGGCCAGCAAAGGCCCAATTGTCTGATGTTTGCAAACGACATCCTGCCTGATTTTCCTGTGGTGTGGGGTGTGTTAAGAGTGATTTTGTCCGGTCCTATCCGCTCGGAAGGCCTCGTGGGAGAGATCGTAAATAATGAACATGTTTAATATTTGCGACAAGAAATCCTGGAGTGTGTGGGGTGGTCCGAGAGGAGCCGAGCACGCACAGTATGTAGGGTGCGTTCGAGCGCGTCTGCAAGTAAGCCGGCTGCGCGCGATTACCGAAAAATTACGCGAGAATCTTGCCGAAGTTGCGCGATAAGCCCTCCAAACCCCGCGATAGCTGCAAGATCTACACGAACTATTGTCCTACGCAGGGAAGTAAACTTACAAGTATCGGTTTTCCGAGGGAAACCGTGGCTGATGTTATTGCCGAACTTGAGTTTTTAAGTGGGGGTGAGGGTGGAACCCTGGCTCCCACATCTTACACTTCAGTGGCTGTTAGCCTGAAAAATCGGAAATTAAAAATGATTACGGATCATTTGCGATTAGCTTTTCCTTAGTCATTCGAAAGAACTCCGCCCAAAATGCGAGCTAGTGAAAGACATTTTACCGTTCAGCTTTCGCGTACATTTATAAATTCCACTGACAATGCTTAAAAATTATGTTAAAATCATGAAAAATATGAGCGCTGGACTTACCACACAGTGAACCCGCCTCTGATGATTCAGCAGGAAGAGAAAGATCGTCCCGACAAGACCTGTTTATATACCAGACCTGTGTATGTGTGTGTGTGTGTGTGTGTGTGTGTTTGCCAGCTTTCGCGTCTTCACATGATTCCGCGTTACTAGGCAACGCCCCATTCAGCGGAAATCAGCATATAGATTGAGGATTCAAGTCCTGACGAGAGAAAAAGTCAATTTATTCGAGCTGGAACTATCTTGCGCGCTCTGCTTTAATCTTACGATCAGAAATGTGGCGCATGTACTTGACAGACTGGGTTAGCAGTGGAATATTGCTTGGTTGGCTCTTTGGAATTAAAATGTGAAATTCCTCTTGACTTTAGACAGAGAATATCGTTGCGCATGATTCTGCATGGTGGGGTAATTCCTCTGATAAGAAGGACGGGTGTGGTTGTTTCAAACTGCCACATAAAGCATGTTACAAACAGCACATAACCAACCTACTTCTTTCTGAGGCATTAGGGAGAATTAAACTGAATAAATTTAATATAATTTCATTCATCACGCTTTTGATCATCAATGTATGGCTAATGTGTACATGTATGAACAATGTGTGTGTGTGTGTGTGTGTGTGTGTGTGTGTACTCTTTACTGTTGACAGACAATCTAGGTCCAGTCTTTAAAGTGGTATGATGTTCACAAGCGGTATGTTGATCTGCAGCAACAAGGGTTTCCCAGAAGTGCGTCTGATGAAGGCCAGCTGGGGATTATACCTGTTGCACAACTGGACGAGCAAGGGTTTTCCAGAAGCAAAACTGATGAATGACAATTGGAGATTATATTGACTAGAACCCTCTCTTGTCTGCAAGTTAACACAGACACACCTTGGTCTGTTTATCATTTTCAGGCCCGTCTCCCTGAAAAAATATCTTGACACAACTGGAAATCTTCCTTGTGGGAAGCCTTCAGCATTGAGGCTGTCATAACAGCAAATTGGTGACTAACTTCTTATTAGTGTCCACAATTTTATAATGCAATATTGAGGATCAGAAGTAGGTCTCCACATTTGTTTGGCTGTTGAAAATATGAAAAGAAGTGGTCATGAATTTATGCATTTATTTTTCATCGTTTCGATGTTTAATTGATACTGTTAACACAAATATAACCTTTCACAGAAGTGCAATGTATGAAAGAAAAAATAATCATGAAATAAGTTGCTTTTCTCTGGAGCGGATGGGCTCTTCCTGTAAGACGATGCGACATGCCACACGGCTAGAAATGTCCGACAGTGGTTGGAAGAGCACGACCAAGATTTCCAAGTACTTCCCTGGCCTCCTAATTCCCCTGACTGGAACCCAATTGAGCATCTGTTACCCCTTTTCCACCAAAAAGAACCTGGTGCTGGTGCATTGCTGGTGCTAGTGCCAGTGCTTAGTTGGTTCAACCCACGCACCTCCTTAGAACCTGTTTGGTTTTCCACCGCTGAGGAGCCAAATCAGAGCCACGCAATTACGTCACTGTAATTTAAGACCAACAGATCAGGAGACACTTCGTTCGAGACCTCCGTCTTCCTCAGAAGCGCTCCACGTAACATATGGCAATACAGAAAAACAGTATGGTCTGCAGAAAACCACAAATAAAATTTAAAACTGAAATAATGCTTGTGTTCTATGCTCAGTAATGCTATTATTATCACTTAGGTTTTATCGTTTTTAGTGGGGGAAAGGAATATAGCCTGATTGCTGTGATCTCGTACTGAGTTAAGATCACATATTGAAAATAAACGTGTAACATATCTTCCGTTGTTGTCCATGCATGTTAATACCAAAACCTTAAGCAGCAACAGGGTGTAATAATAGGAACACGCTATCCATCGTTTCTCTTCCCAAGGATGCAGGCAGAAGAAATAAATGAGCGACCATCGTATTTCATTCCAACTTCATAAGTTTGAATGATCTTACGTAGTTTCATTTTGAAATGCCATTCAAGTTCGCTAATGGTAAGAATTCGCGAACGCCCTAGCTAGCCAGCTAACTCATATTCGTAATGGTTAATATAGACGTAAGCGGTGCAGAAAAAAATGCCTGAAGCAACAAAGTAAAATGCAATACTAACGCATCATGCAGATATAGGACAGATGCTTCTTTATTCCAACATTTACTGCGGGCAGAACGCTCAAAATACTTCCGGGACCGCGCTGGTCTTGTCGGTCAAACTCCGCCCCACATAATCGGTGCTTGCTCTGGATCAGCAAGGAGTTAGTGCTGACTCTAGCAGCAGTTTTGAGAGCCAGGAGCTGGTGCCAAGGCTGTGGAAAACCAAAGAACAGGTGCTAAGTCAGGCTCTGGCTCCGAACCAGCACTGGAAACAGCTCGGTGGAAAAGGGGTATGTGGGACCACCTCGATCGTCATGTTCACTGATCGATCCTCCACCACACACCCTCCAGCGGCTGTCGGAAGCATTGCAGTCAGCACGGCTCCAGATAGCTGTGACAACCTTACAGCACCTTACTGAGACACTCCGAGCCTGTATAGCTGCTGTCCGTGCTGCACACGGCGGTTACTCTGGATATGAGCTGGTGGTCATAGTAATGTGACTCGACCGTGTTTAGCTAAATGTATTATTTTAGTTGACTCCACTGGGGAAAAAAAACGCATAAACTCTTTAGCATTTTCAGATTCTGAAGTACTTCTGCGTTTCCAGCAATGGGTGCCACCCGAACTGCAATTAAAAAAGACATTTGCGCAGATCTTTGCCTTAGGTTTTGCACGGTCTTTAAAATACCCTCATGCTGATGACAAATACATGCAAGAAAGCACACAAAAACAGCTGCTTCATTCAGTTTCACTTTTATTGCATTTAATTTGTGACAACACATCTGCCATACTTGGCCAAAAAGTACATATGGCAGGCCTTGATTACATCATCTGTTATTTGCAAATTGATACTGATCAGGGAAGGTTTTACAGGTGTTCATCCCTTGTCTCACACCTAACCAAGCCACGCAGACTAAGAAGCGGACCATCCCATGCAGCGTTATGCTAACAGGATGGCGATGGGGGAAAAAGGGAGAGCTTCATAGTTTGTAGTTTTTGAGGTTTTTGCTTCTAGTCTGAGTTCGTAGTCGCGTGTGCTTCAAGTTCAGAATTCTGTGCGCTGATGTTGTCGCGCCAGTTCTGCGTCCTGTAGACCCATCGCCCTGGCACGGGGCGGGCACTGACGACTCCGGCTTCCTCCAGGGAGAGCGTCGAAGTCACCGTCCCAGCAGCCAGAGCAAGCTCAGCGACATCACTGTACTCCCTCCACAGGTAGGGATAATGACATCAAAAACTGTGTTGACGTCATCACCCCTCTCCCAAGAGCGAGTCTGTGATGTCGCTGTTGCCACTCTCGGTGGCTGGGATGGTGACGTCGCCGCCTTCACTCGAACAAGGACGGAGGCGCCCGTCCACCCAGCAGTCAGAGCTTTGGACTCCAGGTGTTACCCCTGGCAGTAACAGGACTCCTGAAACAAAGGTCAGAGGTCAGTCAGTCAGTCAGACACAAAGCAAGCACGTGCTGCGTATACGTATCTTACATGCAATTACATGGTGCCGAGTCGTATCCGAGCAAATTACTTTTTTATGCCAATAAGCATGCTTCCATTCAGGTTTAAGTCGGTCAATTATTTAATAAGTACTTTAGTTATTAAGTATGGGTGAAAAGCAATTGAACATTCCAAACGGCCAGCGACCGTAATGAAGTTGCAATTAAACCCATGATGGAATCAGCAACAGGCAATTTCTCACTCACTTTCGCGTACGGTTTTTACCCGAGCAATTCGTTATTGCTCTCACTCACACACACGCGCACACACAGGCGCACGCCCACACACACACACACACACGAACTATTGTGCTACGCAGAGCAGTAAACTTACAAGTATCGGTTTTCCGAGGGAAACCGTGGCTGGTGTTATTGCCGAACTTGAGTTTTTAAGTGGGGGTGAGGGCGGAACCCTGGCTCCCACATCTTACACTTCAGTGGCTGTTAGCCTGAAAAATAGGAAATTAAAAATAATTACTGATCATTTGCGATAAGTTTTTCCGTAATCATTCGAAAGAACTCCACCCAAGATGCGATCTAATGGAAGACATTTAACCGTTCAGCTTTCACGTATATATATAAATTCCACTGACAATGCTTTAAAATTATGTTAAAATCATGAAAGATATGAGCGACGATGAATGCTAGACTTACCACGCAGTGAACCCGCCTCTGATTGTTCAGCAGGAAGAGAAGGATTGACCCGACGAGACCTGTTTATATACCAGACCAGTGTATGTGTGTGTGTGTGTGTGTGTGTGTGTGTGTGTGTGTGTGTGTGTGCACGTGTCCTCGCATGCTTCCGCGTTACGAGGCAGCGCCCCGTTCAGCGGAAACCGCAGATAGATTGAAGACTCAAGTCCTGACGAGAGAAAAAGACAAATATTTATTCGAGCTGGAATTATCTTGCGCGCTCTGCTTTATTCTAACGATCAGAAATGTGGCGCATGTACTTGACAGACTGGGTTAGCAGTGGAATATTGCTTGGTTGGCTCTTTGGAATTAAAATGTGAAATTCCTCTTGACTTTAGACAGAGAATATCGTTGCGCATGATTCTGCATGGTGGGGTAATTCCTCTGATAAGGACGGGTGTGGTTGTTTCAAACTGCCACAGAAAGTATGTTTCAAAAAGCACATTACCAACCTACTTCTTTCTGAGGCATTAGGAATAATTTGTGTAAACTGAATAAATTTAAAATAATTTCATTCATCACGCTTTTGACCATCAATGTATGGCTAATGTGTACATGTATGAACAATGTGTGTGTGTGTGTGTGTGTACTCTATACCGTTGACAGACTATCTGGGTCTTGTCTTCAGAGCGGTATGATGTTCATAAGCGGTATGTTGATCTGCAGCAACAAGGCTTTCCCAGAAGTGCGTCTGATGAAGGCCAGCTGGGGATTATACCTGTTGCACAACTGGGCGAACAAGGGTTTCCCAGAAGCAAAACTGATGAATGACAATTGGAGATTATATTGACTAGAACCCTCTCTTGTCTGCAAGTTAATGCAGACACACCTTGGTCTGTTTATCATTTTCAGGCCCGTCTCCCTGAAAGAATATCTTGACACACCTGGAAATCTTTCTTGTGGGAAGCCTTCAGCATTGAGGCTGTCGCAACAGCAAATTGGTGACTAACTTCTTATTAGTGTACACGATTTTATAATATAATGTTGACGATCAGAAGCAGGTGTCCACATTTGTTTGGCTGTTGAAAATATGAAAAGTGTTCATGAATTTATGCATTTATTTTTGATCGTTTCGATGTTTAATCGATAATGTTAACACAAATATAACCTTTCATAGAGATGCGATGCATGAAACAAAATAATAATCAAGAAATAAGTTGCTTTTCTCTGGGGCGGATGTGCTCTTCCTGCAAGACAATGCAACGTGTCACACGAATAGAAATGTCCGACAGTGGTCGGAAGAACACGACCAAGATTTCCAAGTACTTCCCTGGCCCCCTATTTCCCCTGACTTGAACCCAATCGAGTATCTGTGGGACCACCTCGATCGTCATGTTCACTCGATGGATCCTCCACCACACACCCTCCAGCGGCTGTCGGAAGCATTGCAGTCAGCACGGCTCCAGCTACCTGTGACAACCTTACAGCGCCTTACTGAGGCACTCCGAGCCCGTATAGCTGCTGTCCGTGCTGCACACGGCGGTTACTCTGGATATGAGCTGGTGGTCATAGTAATGTGATACGACCGTGTATAGCTAAATGTATTATTTTAGTTGATTCCATTGGAAAATCAAAAAATAGGGAACTCATTGGCATTTTCAGTTTCTGAAGTACTTGTTGTGCATTTCCAGCAATGGGTGCCACCCGAACTGCAATTAAAAAAGACACTTGCGCAGATCTTTGCCTCAGGTTTTGCACGGTCTTTAAAATACCCTCATGCTGATGACAAATACATGCAAGAAAGCACACAAAAACAGCTGCTTCGTCCAGTTTCACTTTTATTGCGTTTAATTTGTGACAACACATCTGCCATACTTGGCCAAAAAGTACATATGGCAGGCCTTGATTACATCATCTGTTATTTGCAAATTGATACTGATCAGGGAAGGTTTTACAGGTGTTCATCCCTTGTCTCACACCTAACCAAGCCACGCAGACTAAGAAGCAGGGGGGGGCGGGCCATCCCATATAGCCTTATGCTAACAGGATGGCCAATGGGGGAAAAAAAAAGTTTGTCGATTTGCTTCTAGTCTGTGTTCGTAGTCGCGTGTGCTTCAAGTTCAGAATTCTGTGCGCTGATGTTGTCGCGCCAGTTCTGCGTCCTGAAGACCCATCGCCCCGGCACGGGGCGGGCACTGACGACTCCGGCTTCCTCCAGGGAGAGCGTCGAAGTCACCGTCCCAGCAGCCAGAGCAAGCCCAGCGACATCACTGTACTCCCTCCACAGGTAGGGATAATGACATCAAAAACTGTGTTGACGTCATCACCCCTCTCCCAAGAGCGAGTCTGTGATGTCGCTGTTGCCACTCTCGGTGGCTGGGATGGTGACGTCGCCGCCTTCACTCGAACAAGGACGGAGGCGCCCGTCCACCCAGCAGTCAGAGCTTTGGACTCCAGGTGTTACCCCTGGCAGTAACAGGACTCCTGAAACAAAGGTCAGAGGTCAGTCAGTCAGACACAAAGCAAGCACGTGCTGCATATACCTACGTATCTTACATGCAATTACATGGTGCTGAGTCGTATCCGAGCAAATTACTTTTTTAATGCCAATAAGCATGCTTCCATTCAGGTTTAAGTCGGTCAATTATTTAATAAGTACTTAAGTGATAAAGTATGGGTAAAGCACACTTTCTCTCCAAACTTAATTTCTTTGTTATTCTGTAACAATGACAATAAAGTTCATCTGAATCTGAATCTGAAAAGCAGTTGATTATTCCAAAAGGCCAGCGACCGTAATGAAGTTGCATTTTAAACCCATGATAGAATCAGCAACAGTCAATTTCACTGACTCAGATTTTATCTTCCGGTTTTCACCCGAGCAATTCGTTATTGCTCTCTCTCTCTCTCTCTCTCTTACTCTCTCACTCACATACACACACGCACGCGCGCGAACTATTGTCCTACGCAGGGTAGTAAACTTACAAGTATCGGTTTTCCGAGGGAAACCGTGGCTGATGTTATTGCCGAACTTAAGTTTTTAAGTGGGGGTGAGGGCGGAACCCTGGCTCCCACATCTTACACTTCAGTGGCTGTTTGCCTGAAAAATAGGAAATTAAAAATAATTACTGATTATTTGCGATTAGTTTTTCCGAAAGAACTCCGCCCAAAACGCGAGCTAATGAACGACATTTAACCGTTCAGCTTCAACGTATATTTATAAATTCCACTGACAATGCTTTAAAATTATGTTAAAATCATTAAAAATATGAGCGCTGGACTTACCACGCAGTGAACCTGCCTCTGATGTTTCAGCAGGAAGAGAAAGATTGACCCGACGAGACCTGTTAATATACCAGACCAGTGTGTGTGTGTGTGTGTGTGTGTGTGTGCCAGCTTTCGTGTCCTCGCATGCTTCCGCGTTACTAGGCAACGCCCCATTCGGCGGAAACCGCAGATAGATTGAAGATTCAAGTCCTGACGAGAGAAAAAGACAAATATTAATCACAGCTGGAATTATCTTGCGCGCTCTGCCTTACTCTTATGATCAGAAATGAGGCACATGTAGTTGATGGACTTGGTTAGCAGTGGAATATAGCTTGGTTGACTCTTTGGAACCAAAATGAGAACTTCCTCTTGACTTCCTCTTGGAAGCCAAGAACTTCCTCTTGGCCTCTTGGCTATATTCTTTGTCCTTGGACAGAGAATATCGTTGCGCATGATTCTGCAGGATGGGGGAATTCCTCTGACAAGGAGGACGGGTGTGGTTGTTTCAAACTGCCACAGAAAGTAAGTTGCAAAAAGCACATTATCAACCCACTTCTTTCTGAGGCATTAGGATTAACTTGTGTAAACTGAATAAATTTAAGATAATTTAATTCTTCACGCTTTTGACCATCAATGTATCGCTAATGTGTACATGTATGATGAACAATGCGTGTGTGTGTGTGTGTGTGTGTGTGTACTCTTTACTGTTGGCAGACTATCTGGTTCTGGTCTTTAAAGCAGTATGATTCTTAATCATTATAAACCTGTATCCAACTTGCCATTTTTAAGTAAAATTTTAGAGAAACTCATTCTCATTCAGTTGAACGATTATTTAATTAAAAATAATATTTTTGAAACTCGTGAATCTGGTTTTAGGACAAACCACAGTACAGAGACGGCTTTGTTAAAGATTGTTAACGATCTTCGGACAATTTAGACTTGCACAAGATTTCAGTCCTGGTACTACTGGATCTAAGCATAGCCTTTGAGACAGTAGACCACCAAATACTTCTGAATAGACTCAGACACGTGGTCGGCCTCTCTGGTACTGCCTATAAATGGTTCAACTCCTATCTCACAGATAGAAAATTTTCATTAAGTATGGATACATACTCCTCAGGGATCCATGAAATTAAATGTGGCGTCCCCCAAGGCTCAATCCTAGCCCCCGTACTTTTTAATTTATACATGCTTCCACTTGGGACCGTTATCAGGAGACATGGTATCAATTTTCACAGCTATGCTAATGATACTCAGCTTTACATTGCCATGTCTCCTGAGGATACACAGCCAATTGATGCCCTTTTTAACTGTATTTTACATATTAAATCCTGGATGGCAGAAAACTTTTTGCAGCTCAAACAGGAAAGACTGAAGTTTTAGTTATCGGTCCTGAGGCTAAGAGAGAGAAACATCTGTCAAAATTACAGGCATTGTCATTGAAGCCAACAGAACAAGTCAAAAATTTGGCCATTGTTTTTGACTCTAACCTAAGTTTTATCCCTCACATTAAGAATGCAGTTAAAACAGGCTTTTATCATGTCAAGAATATAGCAGAGTCCACCCATTTCTCTCTCGGGCCAACATGCAGATGCTCATGCATGCTTTTATTTCCAGCTGTATCGACGATTGCAATGTCCTGCTTTCTGCTCTTCCCAAAAAAAAAGTATATCACACCTGCAATTGCTTCAGAATTCAGCTGCACGTGTGTTGACGAGGACCAGAAAGCGGGCTCACATTACACCGGTTTTAAAGTCACTGCATTGGCTCCCTGTGTGTTTCAGGATTGATTTTAAGGTCTTTTTAACAGTTTTTAAATGTCTTAATGGTCTTGCACCTTCTTATCTGTCAGATTTGCTTTTATCTTATGAACCTTGCGGACCCTGAGATCCTCCAGCACTGGCCTTTTAGTCATTCCCAGAGTTAACACAAAAACCTACGGTGAGGCAGCTTTCCAGCATTATGCCCCCCGCTTATGGAACAGCCTGCCAGAGAACCTGAGGGCCGCGCAGAATACTGAGATTTTTAAAAGCAGGCTCAAGACCCACTTTTTTAATTTGGCTTTTAACTAAGGCCCCTTTCTTCAATTTTATTGATTTTAAGTTATTAATAGTTTATTGGCTAACTCTCTTTTTATTACCATTTTTAGCCCTACTCTGTGATGTCTTTTACCTTTTTTTGTGTTGCATTCATTTTATTCATTTATCTATTAATTTATTTTTTATTTGCATTCATTAATTTATTTCCTTTAAATTTGTATCTTATTATTTTATGTTATTTATTTTAAGTTAGTTTTTAACCCACGTGTTTCCTCAGTGAGAGCCCTCTGCGGCGGGGGCGGCTGTCGGCCCTGGCTGCTGCGGCGCTGGTTTGCGGTCTGCTCCCCCCTGGTGGGAAGGAAGGTCCATACCATCACCTTATGGGGGCGGTGTTTGGCCCTTCCCCTGCCTGGGGTCGGGATGGGACTCCGTGTCAGCAGCCGCGTTCCTGGGGACGGCGCCAGCCTCCCGACGCAGACGGCTCCCTGTGATAGTGTTTCCTCTGGTTCCCCCGCGCTCAGTTTTAGTATTTGTCTTATTCTTTTTATATTCCAATTTAATCTACAGCACACAATCACTTTTGTGGACAAGGAATAAGGGTGGGGGGTTTGCGGTGGAAGGGGGGGTTGTGATGGGTGGGTTCTGTTTTTAACATGTTAAGCACTTTGTGCTACATTTCACTGTATGAAAAGTGCTTTATAAATAAAGATTGATTGATTGATTGATTGATACGACGTTCATAAGCAGTATGATGACTTGCAGCAACAAGGGTTTCCCAGAAGTGAGTCTGATGAAGGCCAGCTGGGGATTATACCTGCTGCACAACTGGACGAACAAGGGTTTTCCAGAAGCAAAACTGATGAATGACAATTGGAGATTATATTGACTAGAACCCTCTCTTGACTACAACTTAATGAATGTTGACAACATGGCAAAAGTAGCCCATGCGGACAAACCTTTGTCTGTTTATCATTTTCAGGCCCGTCTCCCTGAAAGAATATCTTGACACACCTGGAAATCTTTTTTGAGTGAAGCCTTCAGCATTGAGGCTGTTGTAACAGAGGATTGGTGACTAACTTCTTATTAGTGTCCACGATTTTATAATGTAATGTTGACGATCAGAAGCAGGTGTCCACATTTATTTGGCTGTTGAAAATATGAAAAGTGGTCATGAATTTATACATTAATTTTTCAGCCTTTTGATGCTTAATCAAGAATATTAACACAAATATAACCTTTCATAGAGATGCAATGATTAAACAAATAAATAATAATAATAATAATGAAATAAGTTGCTTTTCTCAAATACATGCTTTCTGCTGGATTCTCTTGGTTTAACACTTTGTACAGCCTCCCTTTGCCATATAAAAGCTTGGCCATCTCCAATTGTGTGTAATGAGATTGGAAGAAGTCATAATTGTAGTCAGTGATATATCTGTTGGTGTTTGATTAAATGCATGATACCTTGAAAAGTTGTTCAAGACCTTAAGAAGAAAAACAGCCCCTCAACATCAACTATCCTTCAGCATGCTTCATATTACACATAAAATTAATTATGGAATCACTATCTTTGTTCACCTAACTGACCTCTGGTATTAATAGTTGAAGGGATCTGTTTTGGTCTCATCAAACCATAGAACCAGGTTTGATTGAAAGTTCTGGTACCTTTAATAAACTGTTGGTGCGCAAATGTTTTTCGGTGACAAGCTTTTTTCCAGCATCATCTTGTATTTGTGTAGATGGTGTTGATAGTAGTTTTGAAGACTTTCTAACTGAAATGTCTGCAATTCTGCCTTACTTCACCATTCAAACCATCCTGCTCTCAGAGCTTGCATTCAAAATGGACACACCTCATCTTTCAGACAAATATTGAAATTTCCATATGCCATAAACTTCTTCATTATTACCCTAACAGTTCAAATGGGTATTTTCATTGCTGTATTCTTTTGTGATGAATGACTGTGGGGAACCATTCTGTCTTACAACTTATTCATACCCCAACAAAAACAGGAAGTTACAGGGGCCCATTTGTGTTTTACTAATCATTGTGGTAAACTTAAAATGTGAATGACAATATACTTTGATTTTTCCCCCTGGAATTTCTGGGGGTGCCAATGAAATTTGTGGACTTATTTTAGGTTTTTTTTTTTTTCATTTTAAGGTGAGAGTATTTTTTATTCAAGGTTTGATTTTTTTTCTGTTTTTAGAGTGAAGGATTTGGTGGGTTAGCAGCAATTATATTTTTCCTTCTCCCTTTCAGCTCTATTTGATGAATGAGGATGAAGGAGATTCTGGGTGGGTTCGTACATGAACTCAAGTATCACAGCTTTAAATACTTGGTGGGAATTCTACTGTTGTTTCTACAACGCCAATTACAAAAAAGTTGGGATGCTGCGTAAAATATAAATAAAAACAAAATGCAAGGATTTGCAAATCTCAAAAATTGACATTTTATTCACAATAGAACATTGTGCTGCCATGAAATTTAAAATGAGCTAATAGTTTTCATTGCTTTGACTTCTTTGTTTTGGATATTTACTTTTTTTTTTTTTTTGAAGTGCGAGTATTTTTGCTGTTTCACTAATAGTTTTCATGAAATGGTAAAATGTCTCACTTTCAACATCTGATGTGTTGTCTATGTTCTATTGTGAACAAAATGTGGGTTAATTAGATTTGCAAATCATTGCATTCTGTTTTTATTGACATTTCACACAGCATCCCAGCTTTTTTAGGAATTGGGGTTGTATTAACTAGATGGTCATCCTGAATTTTCTCAGGTAAATATCAGGTTTATCATTGTGTGATAGCATTTTATGACTGTAAAAAAATACCAAGAAATAATTGCAAAAGAAATAATGTTAAAGTAGCATATACAGGGTGTTTCAAGGGTTTTTATTTTACACGTGAGTCCCCTTGTAAGACACACACAACCAAACTGAGAAAATCAGAATAATGATATTTGCTAAATCGGCAATATATCCTCGCACATCATAACCTCAATCACTGGTATGCACAACACATGTCCATACATATATGCGCAACATGTCGTGTAACATGCCAGCAACATCTTTACACAATCATAGGTGTACACAAACATTCTTGTTTTCTGTTGCAGGTCTGACAAGTTTTGGGTGTTCCCTATCTATCCCTTATTTCTTTGTAGATCAGATCTTCAGTAATGCTTTTCAAAATTTCAGGTTAGTGTTTCAGAACTTGGTTGTTTTATTTACCGCACGTGATTAAGTTAAAACATTTCAATCAACTATTTGATATTTTACACCTTGGATAATATTTGAATATGATAATAACCTTGCGTAAACCTTCATGGTTTTTTTTTTTTTTTAAAGTGGGTTGCCTTTTATGATGCAAACGTAATTAGATGCTTCCCTGGAAAGGGCTTGAGACATTTGTCGGTGTCCAAGCAGCGTTTGGGAAGTTGGTTTTAATGTGCTTGTCAGTCCTTGCATTGGAATGTGTATGCTTGCTGTGTACCCTGACTTTGTGTAATTTGTTCTTTCTTTAGAACAACTGTTCCTTCTTAAGAACAATTGTTCTTTCTCTAGAACAAAGAGCTTATATATTTTCAACTTTTATTCGTCATTATGGTATTTCACGTGAGAAAACATTGCTCACGAGTTAATGGTTGATTGTTCCTATTTGCTTTGAGTCTTTGTTGCAATGTCGATGTCCTTAGGCCTGAAATATCATAAGTCTGTTGAGAATATACAAGCTCACGCATTATTTTTCTCTTCAGCATTTGACATTGTCTAAATCCTGAGAGTCTTCAAGATTATTATCTTGAGATTTCACGCGTTTTTCTCGAAAACACGCTGCTTCCTGGTGCGCATCCATCATTGGAAACGGTGAGCCAGAAAGTTCCGCAGTTCTACTTTAGCTCTTCTTGAACAAAAGGAACCGCTGTTTTGTCCCCATCCGATATAGCCAATAGTAGCCTGAGTTAGACCATTGGCGTCAGATAGTGGATTGGTTATGATGTTGTTCTGGTTCTTTCTCTCAACAATGTCCTTTCTGAGTCCCACACAATGTGGAAAGAGAGGATCATTGCTCCTGCCTCTGGTAGCAGGGACGTCAGCAACCGTCCCCCCTCCCAACGACTGCTGCATGTTTTCGCCGTCCGGCTCCTCTCCCTCCTCCTCGTCCTCCTGCGGAGTGGAGATCGGATGCGTGTTAGAGAGTCGTGTGATAGAAAACACAAGCAAATGCTCTGTCACTCACTCACACATGAATGCACACTCACGTATAAGGTTGGAAAAACCTTATAAAATAGTTACAGACTCCCATAAAACGTCAGACACTTTTTATCGACTGATTTTATGACGTTGAGCAGACATAAATATAAGGTATGGTCACTGAGGTATGGGATTTTCTGCGTGCGCAGCTGCGTAAAACTGCGATCTGCCTGTACCTGTTCCTAAAACTACATATCTCCAGACAGCCGTCAAAGTTCACTACTGACGAATAATTTAAGGACGTGTCGCGTCAGGCTTGCCCCGAGCCACGGGATTCAACAAGTGACCGTAAGATTCTCACAATCTGACGGAAAGAAGAAAAAAACGAAAGAAAGGAAAAACATAATTTCCTGGACTGCAATCCTCCGTTTCACAATATTGAAACTGTTCTTTTTCAAATTTGCACACTTCGTACGTTCCAAATATGACTAGTATTAATGCACGCAATAAGTCATCTACTCAAGCGATATGAGCCCTAATTTGTTCAGTTTAGTCTATTTCTTATCCTGAAAGCAATCTTCAGGTTCTGCCCTCCTCAAGACAAGCTGGTCTTATTCATTCTTAGACTACGTGTAATATCAAGTAGCAGTGTGATTATTCATCTGAACTCATAGGGCAGCAAATCCGAGCAATGCATCTTCGCAAAATGGAGGAAATCAGCCAGACATCCAATGACCGTGGTACACGCAACATATTTTATGCAAAATATTCGACATATTCTTTACATTCTATGAAATATCTTTCAAAGTATCAACGACTCATAGTTGCAGTTACTCATTCATATTTCCTCGCTTTTAAGCAGGCTATTCACGATAAAGCTTGCTAAATATAAAGGACCGTCGCCTTACCATCTTTACCTCCTTTATCTCTCCGAGGACCAACTGCTTGATCAACAGATGCAGATTAGCGTATTGTCCGCAGAAATGTGGAATCTCAGCCTTTTAAAGCCGGCTGATCAGCTTCTGCTGGGAAAACCCTGATGCTTATTAATGTCACTGCACAGTTCCCAATCCTGTCTGCACAGTTTCATTCCTGGTTCTCAGGCAGAGTTTGGTTTCGTTTCTGCGCCTGCGAGTTTTTTTTCCCCCCAAACCCTGTGTAAGGCACAGTCGGCAACAAGACATAAATTTTACCTCAGAAAGCAATGCTTTAGAAAATTTATCCAGCGTCTGTGCTGGTGCGACTGTTGTGGATTATATTCGAATATTTCTCATCATATTCATCAATAGATCAATTGCCATGTTGAATAACCATAACCAATAATCATAATCAATAACCATATTATGTAAGCAGCAGTAACACACATACACACACACACACACACAAGCAGTTCACACACAGACACATGTAGTTCACACATACACAGGCAGCACACGTACACATGCACACACAGGCAGCACAGACACACATGCACACAAGCAGTTCAAACACACACACACACATAACACAAACACACATACAAGTAGTTCACATACGCATAGGGAGGGGATGAGCAGCGCACACAGACAAATGCACACACACACACACACACATATACAAGCAATTCAATTCACACGTGCATGAGCAGCTCACACACACATAAGCAGCGGGCTTCTGTAGCTTTGATTAGTAAGCAGCTTCTGTACATTTGATTTGAAAACATAATCAGGTGATGCATTTGATTTCTGTAGCTTTGATCAATGTTTGTTCAGGAAAATCATTAGTGTTACTGAAAAAAAAACATAATCAATTGAATCATTTATATATGTTCTTGTATCCTATTCCTTTGGCTGTGTTTTTCCACTCTTGACTGTAATTTTCCAGTCCATTTTAGTATATATTCCTTTTATTTTTTTTAAACCTATACTTCAGTATTCCACCATGGTTTAACAAAACAAAGTTGGAGAGTAAAAAAATGTTAAAGATAAGATGGTTACAACCCATGAAATGTGATTGGAGCAAAGTTTGTTAGAGATAAGATGGTTACAACCCATGTATTTTGAATGAAGCAAAGCTGATTGAGTTTTTCCCATAAATATTGCTCTGTAAAGAATGCCGAGTTAGCACTTCCTGGCCAGGGACTGCTCACCGGGTTTGGATTATTGCACGATTCAAGGCTGGGAATAAAGATGGCTTCTAAGGATTCTGTCTCTCTCCAATTATTCACGAACAAGGCAACCTCAAAAATATGTAAACATCTAGTCGGGAAACCATGACACAACATGGTATTTATCGCCAATGACTAAAGTTATAAGTCTTACATAATTTGGGAATTTATATGAAATGACACCTGTAACCATACAAGCCATTGCCCAGGTTGTGTCCAAATCTGCACTGAAATTCTTTAAAAATGAGTTTAGTTAATCAAAATATGAAAACGGATTTGACGGATGTTTTGCCTATTGAAAATGGTTGTTCGTCATGGTTTCCATCAGCCATTTTTAGTCGGCCCATGCCGCCTGCAGTTCCTCTATCTGACCTCTGTGTGATACTGCAAAAAGAACTCAGAAGTGCTTTGCGGTTGCTTAGGGTTTCCATGTTCCATGTCCATGTTCCATTGAAAGCGAATATTGCTGGAAATTCCACTGTGTGTGTGTTAATACGTACCTAAGATACCTGCCATCTCCCTCTATTGGTAACCAAGGTCATGACAGGATTAGAAATCTGCAAAGGTTCTGATTTCGTCGTTCTTTGCCAAAGCAAAAATTAGCATTGAACACACACACACACACACACACACACACACACACACACACATTTTAATTTCCCATTTTTACATCACTTTGTCAGAACAAAAATTTTACTCTCCCAATTTGGGGTGACTGGATCTACTTGCTGGCCCGTCTCTCGTCTGCTGTGCTTGAAAGATTCGCCGGCTCTCGATTCGTCATGATTAGATACCCGACCACTGGCCTCTTTTTACTTGTCTGTCTACCAGCTGACTCTGTGCAGTGGTTTAAACGGAGTGTGTTATTATCACAGATGAGTGTGCAGTTGTAATAGTGTGCAGTTATGGCAGATGAGTGTGCAGTTGTAATAGTGTGCAGTTATGGCAGATGAGTGTGCAGTTGTAATAGTGTGCAGTTATAGCAGAAGTGTGCAGTTGTAATAGTGTGCAGTTATAGCAGAAGTGTGCAGTTGTATTAGAATGCAGTTATGGCAGAAGTGTGCAGTTGTAATAGTGTGCAGTTATGGCAGAAGTGTGCAGTTGTAATAGTGTGCAGTTATGGCAGAAGTGTGCAGTTGTAATAGTGTGCAGTCATGGCAGAAGTGTGCAGTTGTAATAGTGTGCAGTTATAGCAGTGTGTGCAGTTGCATAGTGTGCAGTTATAGCAGAAGTGTGCAGCGGTTGTAATAGTGTGCAGTTATGGCAGATGAGTGTGCAGTTGTAATAGTGTGCAGTTATGGCAGATGAGTGTGCGGTTGTAATAGTGTGCAGTAATAGTGTGCAGTTGCAGCAGAAGTGTGTTGCAGTTGTTAATAGTGTGCAGTTATGGCAGTTATGGCAGAAGTGTGCAGTTGTAATAGTGCAGTTATAGCAGAAGTGTGCAGTTTATGCAGTTATGGCAGAAGTGTGCAGTTGTAATAGTGTGCAGTTATAGCAGAAGTGTGCAGTTGTAATAGTGTGCAGTTATGGCAGAAGTGTGCAGTTGTAATAGTGTGCAGTTATAGCAGATGAGTGCGCAGTTGTAATAGTGTGCAGTTATAGCAGAAGTGTGCAGTTGTAATAGTGTGCAGTTATGGCAGTTGTAAAGTGTGCAGTTTGAAATAGTTGTGTGCAGTTATGGTAGAAGTGTGCAGTTGTAATAGTGTGCAGTTATGGCAGAAGTGTGCAGTTGTAATAGTGTGCAGTTATGGCAGAAGTGTGCAGTTGTAATAGTGTGCAGTTATAGCAGAAGTGTGCAGTTGTAATAGTGTGCAGTTATGGCAGAAGTGTGCAGTTGTAATAGTGTGCAGTTATGGCAGAAGTGTGCAGTTGTAATAGTGTGCAGTTATGGCAGAAGTGCAGTTGTGCAGTTTGAAATAGTGTGCAGTTATGGCAGAAGTGTGCAGTTGTAATAGTGGGCAGTTATGGCAGAAGTGTGCAGTTGTAATAGTGTGCAGTTATGGCAGAAGTGTGCAGTTGTAATAGTGTTATGAAGTGTGCAGTTGTTATGCAGTTATGGCAGAAGTGTGCAGTTGTAATAGTGTGCAGTTATGGCAGAAGTGTGCAGTTGTAATAGTGTGCAGTTATGGCAGAAGTGTGCAGTTGTAATAGTGGGCAGTTATAGCAGAAGTTTGCAGTTGTAATAGTGTGCAGTTATAGCAGAAGTGTGCAGTTGTAATAGTGGGCAGTTATAGCAGAAGTTTGCAGTTGAAATAGTGTGCAGTAATAGCAGAGGTGTGCAGTTGTAAAATTGTGCAGTTATAGCAGAAGTGTGCAGTTGTAATAGTGTGCAGTTATGGCAGATGAGTGCAGTTGTAATAGTGTGCAGTTATAGCAGAAGTGTGCAGTTGTAATAGTGTGCAGTTATGGCAGAAGTGTGCAGTTGTAATAGTGTGCAGTTATGGCAGAAGTGTGCAGTTGAAATAGTGTGCAGTTATGGCAGAAGTGTGCAGTTGTAATAGTGTGCAGTTATGGCAGAAGTGTGCAGTTGTAATAGTGGGCAGTTATGGCAGAAGTGTGCAGTTGTAATAGTGTGCAGTTATGGCAGAAGTGTGCAGTTGTAATAGTGTGCAGTTATGGCAGAAGTGTGCAGTTGTAATAGTGTGCAGTTATGGCAGATGTGTGCAGTTGTAATAGTGTGCAGTTATGGCAGAAGTGTGCAGTTGTAATAGTGTGCAGTTATAGCAGAAGTGTGCAGTTGTAATAGTGTGCAGTTATGGCAGAAGTGTGCAGTTGTAATAGTGGGCAGTTAGTTGTGGGCAGTTATGGGCAGAAGTGTGCAGTTGTAATAGTGTGCAGTTATGGCAGAAGTGTGCAGTTGTAATAGTGTGCAGTTATGGCAGAAGTGTGCAGTTGTAATAGTGTGCAGTTATGGCAGAAGTGTGCAGTTGTAATAGTGTGCAGTTATGGCAGAAGTGTGCAGTTGTAATAGTGTGCAGTTATGGCAGAAGTGTGCAGTTGAAATAGTGTGCAGTTGTAATGGCAGGTGTGCAGTTATAGCAGAAGTGTGCAGTGTGTAATTGTGTGCAGTTATGGCAGAAGTGTGCAGTTGTAATAGTGTGCAGTTATGGCAGAAGTGTGCAGTTGTAATAGTGTGCAGTTATGGCAGAAGTGTGCAGTTGTAATAGTGTGCAGTTATAGCAGAAGTGTGCAGTTGTAATAGTGTGCAGTTATGGCAGAAGTGTGCAGTTGTAATAGTGTGCAGTTATGGCTGAAGTGTGCAGTCCCATTGTAGTTGTCTATGTTTTTTCATCAGTTTTTTCTGCTGTCTTTCAGTGCTCATACATGTCCACATGCAAATGTTTTCATGGCCTAACTAATCCACACCACTCAGTCTGCAGTACTTGAAAGGTGTCAAGTCAGCACTAGAAATCCGGCCCATGGTTCTGTTTCCTCCCATTTGATGTGATTGCAGCTTTGAGCAGAGAGGACTGAGTGCGTTCTCTGCAGTGCACAGCAGGCATTGCCCGGGACTCCTGGCTTTGTGTAGTTAATATTAATGCAAGTGAAGGAGAAGACCAGGCTTCTGGATCCATGAGACGCAATGTGCATCAGCTCTTCACCCTGTACTGCACCCTAGGGGTGGAACATGCTCTGTATTCTCACCTGTGAAGTTGGAACATCCTGTATTCTCACCTGTGAGGGGTGGAACATGCTGCATTCTCACCTGTGAGGTGTGGAACATGCAGTATTCTCACCTGTGAGGTGTGGAACCTGCTGTATTCTCACCTGTGAGATGTGGAACATGCTGAATTCTCACCTGAGGAATGGAATGTGCTCCTTATTCTCACCTGTGTGGGGTGGAACATGCTGTATTCTCACCTGTGAGGTGTGGAACATGTTCTGTATTCTCACCTGTGAGGTGTGGAACATGCTGTATTCTCACCTGTGGGGTGTGGAACATCCTGTATTCTCACCTGTGAGGTGGGGAACATGCTGCATTCTCACCTGTGAGGTGTGGAACATGCTCCGTATTCTCACCTGTGAGGGGTGGAACATGCTCCGTATTCTCACCTGTGAGGTGTGGAACATGCTGTATTCTCACCTGAGGAATGGAATGTGCTCCTTATTCTCACCTGTGTGGGGTGGAACATGCTGTATTCTCACCTGTGAGGTGTGGAACATATTCTGTATTCTCACCTGTGAGGGGTGGAACATGCTGCATTCTCACCTGTGAGGTGTGGAAACCACGCTGTCTCACACTTATGAGATGCGGAAAATCCGTTCGTTCTATTGGAAAATTCTTCGGAGTAAATGTAAATTCCGGTTATTGAAATTCCGGCATTCTCACCTGTGAGGCGTGGAAACCACGCTGTCTCACACTTACGAGATGCGGAAAATCCGTTCGTTCTATTGGAAAATTCTTCGGAGTAAATGTAAATTCCTGTTATTGAAATTCCGGCTTGACTGGTTTTGGTGGCTCCATCCAGTTGCTGATGGGAGGGGTGAGGTAAAGCGTGATGATGGGCGTCACGTGGCACTGGAGGTGCACAGATCGTTGGCACAGTCGGAGCAGTGAAAGGAACGGGTGATGTTAATCAGTGGGATGTTAGTCAGCCATGACTCAGGTTAAAGGCTCTCGAATATAGCAGGTAGCAAAAGTGGAAAAAACAGTTTCCGAGAAATCAAAATGAAGCGTCATGACAAACGAGGAAAATTATTTCATTTATATTCATGAGGACGATAATATTTAACATGTAACACTGGAATTCTTGTTTAGAGCAGTGGGAGGGGCGGATCCTGGTCCAACATTCACTCAGTAAGAACATTCCGGAATACGGCTGATCCATCACGGGGAACACACAACTTTCACTCACTGAGCTCATCCACTGCTGCGCGAGGTGTCCAAGAAAGTATTTTTATTCTTATCACCACATAACTCCCACATTTCTTTGAAGCATCTTCGAAAACCACATTTTAATTTTTAAAATTCTATTTTTTGAAAATCAGACTCAAAAACCATTTATTTCAGTTTATATTTTATTACTTTGATTTTTTTTTAAATAAATAGCATTTGGCCAATGTGAGATTGTGCTGTCTCCTCTCCCCCCCACCCCCGGTTCGGTTCACAGGGTACAGTGAGAATGTGGGCCCAGCGGAGGAGAGTGGCTGGGGGTTACCGCGAAAAGAGAAAGATCCGGATTCCTACTAACCTCCCTCTTGCTTCTCCCTGCACTGTACTAACCAAGCACTGTACAAAATAATGCAATGTCATCAGCAGGCACAAAAAAAAAAAAAAAAAAATCACCTTACTCCCAAAATAATTGCACTCATCTAAATAAAAATATTTCTTTTTTCTCACAAACTAAACTCAGATTACATGTAGTCATGTAAAACATCAGATATACATTATAATTATTGCAATAGATTGGCCCATATTATTACCAAAGATCTCTCTGTACAATCCACTGTCTTCAATTCCAGTTTCAGAGCAAGCTTCTCTTGCTGCAGCTAAATTACCCCCAACTGAAAAGAAAAAGTCAATGATGTTAACACAGGAACATAAAATGGCTGAAACAGGCGTGCAGCTGCCAGACCTTAAAACAAATCACTCTGTAAACCCAAAAATACCCCTAGAAGTGCTTCCTCTGTCGCCACAGAAACAATCACTAATCGCCACCCATTTAAAACACATCAATTAAAGCTTAAACTCTTCAAGTTCACGAAAAAGTGGCAAAAGAGTACAGAAAAAACAACCTGTAGAAATGAAAAAAAAAAAGAGGCGATAAAAAAATCAAAGTTTTGCGACACAAAATGATTGTTAAGGTCCATAGGTTCAAGTTCTACTAGACAGATCCACAGATGGTTCGGACGAGGTTTCGCATTTCCACTTGTTCTCTTCGAAATTCTCTTTCACCGCGCTCTCTTTCCATCGCGCCAGTTTTGTTGCGCTGTCCTTAGGCCTTGGCGAGCTCGTTGGATAGCCAGTCCAGTCCTTCGTACAGGCCTGATGCCAGAAGAGCGCAGGTACCCTGTACGTGCCACTGCCAGGGAGAGATAAAAATGTGTCAACACAAACAATGCTTCCCGAACCAATGGACTAAGTGACTAAGAAGCACGACATCGCAGTCATTTAGCTGACGTTTTCATCCGAGGTAACACACAGTTAACTCGAGTGAGCAGGAGCCAGACCTAATCGGAGCAACATGGGGTTCAGGGCCTTTCTCAAGTGCCAAACAGGCATTGATGTTACAGTAACTGAGCTAAGCATGAACCACTAACTTTAATGTCTCAGCACAACCCCTTTACCCTCCCACTGTCTTCATATTAGCCAAAATTTTTTGTGGTCAATTTGAGGCCTGAAAAAAAAACCCCACCAGAAAATTATCGTAACCAAAACTGTTCGTAAACTTTCTCTCTCAGCTACTTCAGGCACTAATACTGACCAGTAAATGAAAACACGACTCCCTCCATCCCCCCTGAAACATCAAGATTAAAATGATTGGTTTATATTATAATTGCGCTTGGGGTCCAAATGATCCCAACAACACTGATGTATACAGCATGTGTGCAGAACAAAAGATTATATTTTCAGTTAATTTCATGTTTTCCCATGAAGTTAGGAAAAAATCTAGCTGAAGAAAGCAGGTTAACCTTATTTTTAAAGAATAAATACTGAATGGGGTCAGTTTGACCCCAAAGATACTAGTAGGGATAAAGGGGTCATTTTACGCTTTTTCAGTTTTACCCTTCCCTTTACTGTGTTCTTCAGGTTTTTGTGCAAATGAAACCTCTGCAAAGTTACAAAGCTCAAAGTCCGCACCAAAGGGTGTTATTCTCTCCGATGAGAAACACAGCTCCTGAACTGCCTGAAATGCTTCGTTTGTAGACCAGCCTTTTCTTTCGTAACAAGTCTACATCATGATGTAACAAAGTGGCATAATGCCCAACTACCGGCAAGTTCAGCATGTCTTAAAGAGACAGAGGCCAAAACAGCCGGTTTCAAGCTTGGCGAGCCTGTGGAGCCGCACATACAGCCTGTGCAGCTGTTACTGGGTGCTTTTAGACCGTAAAAACATGCAAATGTTTTCAGGTGCATCATGAAAATTAAAGCATTAAACGTGGAGATGGGCATAATATGGCTTCTTTCACCGCTCTGTTGTTTAAAATATCCGATTACACCATGCTGCTGGGATGTATTAGCTATGGCAAGTGTCGCTGCTTGCATTCTTTCAGAGTAAAACAACGAAGCGAGCAGTAAACTCACCGTTGTGCTTCGTAGAGTCGAAAGCCCAAGTTTGTCCGTTATGTCAGAGGCGCTCATGGCGTTGGGCAGGTCCTGTTTGTTTGCGAATACCAGCAAGACGGCATTGCGCAGATCTTCCTCTTGCAACTGCAGGAGTACAAAGATCGTTCAGAGGTTTATTCTGAAGAGGCTAACCACCCCTCTTCCAAAGTCTTACAGTCGAGTTTTTCCACGTATCAAAATATCTTCATCATTTCAGCTCAGAGTAAGAGATTCGTCATCAGAGATGCATAACCCAAGTTCTCTTCAACAAGAAATGCATAATTTCATGCAATTAAAGTCTATTATGCCAAAAGGAAACATAGTCAAGTAAACCGCTCAAAAGTGTAATGAATTCAGTCAATTCCAATCAAATTCATCAAGTTCAATAAATGAGCTGAAAAATCACAGAATTAATTTAGGAAATCTCCATAAAGCATAATGGAAATTTCAATTAATTAAATTAATTACCTATTAATTTCCAGAATAAGTCATAAATTGAAAGGCTACCGACCCCACAGTTGCCTGCTAGACCTAAATTTGAATACATTACCATTTTGTGTAGCTCATCTCTCGACTCTGCGATTCGCTCTCTGTCGTTGCTGTCCACGACGAAGATGAGGCCCTGTTGTAGCACAAATTCAGAGACAAAGAATAAAACCTTAAAAAGATAAGATATGAGATGCAATACACTTTACTGAACCCCATCGGGTAAACTGGGCTCTGAATTTGACCCGTCCTATGAACTGAGGAGATGTGGGCAGCCAAAGAGCAGTGCCCAGGGACAAACTATTATTCTAAAGCCTGAGCTCTGGTCAGGGCCAATGGCAGTCTTCCTGTTCAAAAGTCATGGCATTTGTGTTAGAACTACCATGCTGGGCGAGCCTTGCAATAGGCTGGATGAACTGAACCAGCCAAAACATCATTCCACAGGCAAACCTGAATGCAGGCCCAGATAAACGAGGCTGTTCCTGCTCAGCCCGAGGACCCAATTACGGCCACGCAAGTGCAGCATGTGCCCGTTCAAATATCTCAAAAACAATCTGATGCAGAGTGCATGACACTGTGACGATATATACCGCCCATAGAATCAGTTTTGAGCTGCTTGAAGTCGGGCTGGGCAATATATCGATATAATATCGATATCATGATGCAAAGTAAAATATCGTCACGGATTTTGGATATCGTAATATTGTGATATGAGATAAGTGTTGACTTTTCTGGTTTTAAAAGCTGGATTCCGGTAAAGGGTTGCATTTTTCTGCTATTACTAGACTGTTGTAGCTGTTGCCTGCACCTGATTGGTCGTTATGTCTACATTACTAATAAATGTTTATCAAAAATAACAGTGTGTAAATATTTTGTTAAAGCACCAGCATTTGTCCCGATAATATCGGCAAAATATCGATATTGACACATTCGGTGACAAAAATTGATATATTAGATTTTGTCCATATCGCCCAGCCCTAGCTTGAAGGCACTATGATGTAGCTGTGGTGTAGTATCGGCCATTAATGATCAAGCCCTTCGACCCCCGTCTCCCCCCTCCCCCACATCGCATTCTAGAGTGTGAAAGCTGGCTGTTTACATGAACACAGGACAAAGGGCATAGTGTTCGTCCAGCTTTAGAGAGACCCTCGAACTGAGACAGCACACTGAGACCCTGAGCATGAGAGGAGTGGGCCTCGGAGTCGATAAGGGCTCACATACTTGCGTGTTCTGGAAGTAGTGTCTCCACAACGGTCGAATTTTGTCCTGGCCGCCCACATCCCACACGGTGAAGCTGATGTTCTTGTATTCCACGGTCTCCACGTTAAAACCTGCACCGAGACAACAAGCAACACGTCATCCATGGTATTCAAAGTCTACGCCCGTGTATAAAAGTAACTGCTTGAATTGCCGCTCTCTGGGCACTGAGCGTCAAACTGTAAATAATTTACACCAATGTTCCAAACTCCATAATACCTCCGACAAAAACTAAAGAATTAACATATAGGAATGGTATTGAGCAATCTCATGAGACTGCCTGAACCAGACAGAGGGGATTTGAGCAGAAAGCAAAGTACATGATCACCCCTCAGCCAATTAAATGTCCCTTTCAAGGTCAATTACACCAGAAAATAAAGAACTACTAGCGTGGGACAAAATAAAAATCTAGGCAATAGAGATGAATCCCACTCATGTGTACAAATAGCAGTAACTCACATCTGTTTGACACTCAGGGTGAAATTTACAAAGACCTCTTGCGTGTGCAAAGCCTGCAAGTGGGAGCAAAACCTAACCTGGCCGCTGACTGGTGTAAACAAATACCATGGATAATCATTGGTCAAGTTATTGTTTTTGCGTATGCAAAAAGGCCATAGTAAATATGGTCTACTGTGTGCTGATGAGCGACAGTGTTGGGACACGCCCCAGAATGACAACTCTGACCGCAGACGAACACCCATTACAAGACCATTAGGCCCTGACAGTGGACATCGACACCAAAGCAAATTAGTGCCAGAGGCAACTGCTGCACTTTCCGTATTGTCACTCACCGTTTCTTACAAAGCAATCCATTTTGCAATGTACAGAAAAATGGGAAATAGTGAAAAATCATGAACCCATCATCATTTTTGGACCTGTATCCCATATATAAGTGGCAGCTCATTGTGGAGCGAGTTTTATCGTGGTTCTTCTTACCAATTGTTGGAATTGTGCTTACAACCTCCCCCAGCTTCAGTTTGTATAAGATAGTGGTCTTGCCAGCAGCGTCCAAACCCACTGCAAAAAAAAAAAAAAAAAAAAAAAAAAAGTGTAGATGTTAGTTAAAAGATGATCAGCAGTCTGTATAACCCGCCGTCAGTTACGGTATAAAGCAACTGAATGGATAGATATCACAACCACAGAGTATTAGGCAAGCAAGTTGTTTGCCATGAGAAAGATTAACAGTAAAATGTCATAGTTGTGGTCCCTGTGTGCTGATGACAGCTGTGTTAAAGCCCCCTTTTCTTGGCCTGAAAAACTTGTACCAAGCACCACAACCCAAAATGAAACTGCAGACAACAAGATCCCTCAGTGACACGGAGTGCCATTTTTGCGCCAGAAATAAGAGACACCATTCCAGCCTGATTCCTTCTCACCCAACCGGCAGTCCACACAATGTTTCCGTCAGGTCAAACAAACAACATCGCCAAGAGAGGCACACCCTTCAGGACTGTATAATCTTCACAGCTAACCAACAGTGTGCTACTCGACAGCCAAGTAATTTACAGTGTCGTCCGACACATTCATCAGAGCCTGTTTACAGGCCCCCCATCATGTCACCAGGTGAGCAGCCAAGCCATTACAAGCCATTTCAAAATCTATTTGCTTGTGACATATGGTGAAGTAACCGCTCAGAGGCAATAAAGACTGATCAACTTCAGCCAAACGGTTAATCAGTTCCTAAATTATACTGGGTGATCCCTCCCTATAGTGACGTCACAAATGACAGACTTGAAATGGCTTGTAGTGGCCAATTAGGGGTGCACCTAGTGACATGACAGGAGGTCTTTTAAGTTTCTGAAGTTCCAATCAGGCAACATGTTGTCCTTCTGTTGGTAGAAGGAGATCATCACGTATGCAGTGGCGGCCGATTGGTACCATATTTTTCTAAAATCTCCTCACTTACCCACCTCAAACCCCCGCCAACTAAAATACAGAAACAAGATAAATCAGATACGATTGGACTCAGTGACACAACTACAAAACGTATTCATTAGATTAACATGTTCAAAAGCCATGGGCGAAAAAAAAATGAAATCCCCAAGGGTTTAAACTGACCATTTCTATCAAGTTAAAACGTTAACGTGTACCATTATAAAGCGAAAAGAATACATTTTGCTCGGGACTGACGAGAAGCCAGTATTTCCCCCAAAACTCCGGCCACGTCTCATTAAGAATAAACACAAACGCAAGAACAGATCCCCTTAGAAATATGGCCATGATAAACAGCTCATAACGTCACATCACTCAGCACATAACAGATAATTTGCTCGGTTAATGTATCCGATCTATCTTCATTCTCAATGAACGTGGCACAGATATTCGGCAGATAAGCAAGGGAACAAGTAAGCTTCCCCTCCCTAGACAATAACGCAACGTTGAATTTGAATTTGAATTCAATGTAAAAGAAGGAGCTGTTTGTTTCAATAACTTTCGTCGGGGTCTTGACAAACTAGCTTCCTAGTTAGCTAGCTAACTATCGTCAAGGCAGCCACCGTCAACACTACCATCCAATCGTGCGGCTTTCCCTCGGTCTCACCACAGTAAGGTCGCTTCCCAGGGCCATTGGCTAAGGCTTACCCATCAGTATCCTCATCTGTTTCTTTCCCCAAAGCCTTGCGAAGATACCCGAGATCGTGAGACCCATGGTGTATGTGGTAAATCACTTCTGAATATCCACTGAAAGTACAAGTAAACCACGAAGTATATATCAGCCTGACTTTCGCAACAGGATGTGAAGGCAACTTCCAGCTTCCCTCTGCTGCCTCCTCATTTGCCAAATTGCCACATTGACACGTCCAGGCCAACGCGGAATAATTGACGTCATCGGGTCTTCTTCTTCTTCTTTGAGTTAGGCATATGGGTGCAACGAAGGCACATTCTGCCAGCCACTGTTCTTCTTCTGTTGCGTTACCGTTTCTGTGGACGCTGCTAAGGCGTATTACTGCCCTCCACCGGTCCAAAATTTAGGTGAAACACAAGTAATACTAATAAAAAGAACTAAAAATAACTCCCAATCCGTGCTTTTCGATTGATGGCAACTAAACAAAATTATTCAGAAGATACCTGACTCCCACTCCCCCCAAACCCTTTTTCTAACATTTCCTTGATATCTTCTCCCTTTACATCAATTATCCCAAGAAACTCCCTGGCTGCATGTACAACCATTTTAATTCTTTCCGTCTTAGACTCTATCTCGCTCGCACAATTAATCACCATTGCCACAAAAGCCAAAAACCTCCTTTTATCCACACTAACACATTCAAGATCTCGTCTTTGTTCTTGTGGTTCTGCAACTCCCTTTTCTTTTCTCACTTTTTTAACCGCCTCTGCATAAGAAATTCTACTTTGACGTCCTTGGGTCTGTTTCACAAAACTTTATTAACAAGCCGTTTACCTGCGCTGAACTGTTGAAAAGTAAGCGGCAGCTGCCTTAGATCAACTGCGGGCTAGGCCAGAATACGGAACAAATGTCTAATTTGTTGAGTTTAACATAATAAGTGTAGGATTTACACAGTGTCTGCTAACAGTACTCTCGGGGTGTGGAATGTGGAACCTCACGTTTATCTTCTTCTTCTTACTTTTTGTTTATTGGCGGAATATCTCCAGCTTAATTGTGCATTACCGCCACCTTCTGCTCCGGAGTGCGGATCAGGCGGTTGATTTACTGTCTAAATCCCTTCGAAGAGGAGAAAAAAAATACAAAACAAAACCCCACATCCTAGCTCTACAACCAATCAATAAATCCCTATCCATTTCACCTACCCTATCCCTGCTGATCCATCACCTCATGTTACTCACATGACATGCGCGTTTTTCTTCTCACCGTAACGTCGTCGAAAGACCTTCACAAAATGGCCACCATACAGCCTTTTGAATAAAACTTTATTGATAAATTGGAAAAACAAACAAATTATTTGAGAACCTGGGTTCCGAGGAAGTAGTAAGCGTCACGGACACGCACATATTAGAGCTCGACGTCAGAACTCATTCAAGTTGAAATAAATGGGTAAGAAAAAGATAAATAATGACCGAAATATTCTGAGAACGGTTTGAAGCCATGATTATGATGTGCAGTTGTTGTTGTTTAGTTTATGGCAGCTGCAGGCACTGTCAGACCTTTAGGGCCTCATAACCCCGCTGCGGACGTGGCTGAGTGATCACCGTTCATCGCCCCGCGTCAGCTGGCGTCCTAAAACAGCCCGGTCGCTATCAATGGGCAACGTTCGTTATCAGCTAAATTAACGCTGAGTGGCTTTCATGTACATGTGAAAATCTGTTACTTTACTAGTAATCGAACCGGTGCGATGTGACTAGCTAGCCGTTTCGCATTGATGTTGGCTGATTAAGTTGAGGTGTGCTGTGTGCAGTTGTATCCAGAAATGCTACCTCCAGTAACCGTATAGTTGCAACTTTATCCTAGTGGTGTCATGGTGGGTTGGCGCTCAAGATGTTCCCTTATATTGCAATGAATAGTTCATGGAATAAGCTCTTAGCTTGTAAGCAAATGTTCCCTTTCTTGTGGAGATGTTTAAATTCCTTTGCGATTAACAAGGCTCCTCAATCGTTTTTAGAACACGAACATCGGTGACGATCGAGCGGAAAGGTTCACTGAAACGGCGCAATGGATAAGTTCGGAATGAACTTCGGGGGCGGGCCCAGCAAGAAGGAGCTTTTGGATACGATTGAGACTCAGAAAAAACAACTGGTGCAGTACCAGACCCGATTCAAGGACGTTGTCAGGGCGTACAAAAGCTTGCTGAAGGAGAAGGAAGCCCTTGAAGCCAGTCTGAAGGTTCTAACTGTGTCCCAGGAAGTGGACCTAAACCGGCAAGGTGAGACTCTGCCTGACGGGCTACCCGGTCTTGACAGGCGCCCCTCTGATCTCGGTGAAGACAAATATTCCATCCACAGCGCGGACAGCGTTGATACGGCCGCCTCCGTCGAGACGGCCAACAGTGTCACCAGCAGCGGCACCAAAGGAGACGTCCCTGATGACGATCGAGGCGCAGGAGAGGGGGCGGGGGCGGCTGACAGGAGGTGCGAGGAGGCCAGCGGCTCCGAGAGCGGGATTAGCTCCAGCAGCGGGGAGCAGCCGGCGACCGGGGAGGCTGACCGCAGGCTCCTGCAGCTGAAGGCCCAGCTGTCCACTCTGACCAGCTCGCTGGCCACGGTCACACAGGAGAAGTCCAGGATGGAGGCCTCCTTCCAGGCAGACAAGAAGATGATGAAACAGGATCTGGAGGACCTGCAGGCCAGGCTGGACGAGGAGGGGGAGCGACACGAGGCAGAGCTGACGAGTCTCCAGGAGCAGCTGGCTGAGAGCAAAGCGCGGGTGATTACCCAGCAACACGAGCGGGCGCAGGAGCAGGGCGACCATGCGGTGATGCTCCGGGAGCTGCAGCGCCTCCTGCAGGAGGAGCGGGAACTGCGGCAGGATGCCGAGCTGCAGCTGGAGGACGCTAAGGAGGCGCTGCTGGAGCGGATGGCTGCCGCCGAGCGGGCGGAGGCGTTGGAGGAGCGCCTGAGGGAGGCCGGCAGGGAGGCGGAGGAGATGAGGAGGTGCCTGCAGGAGGCGTTGGAGGAGGGGAGCAGGCCAGACCCACGCGTGGAGGCGCAGCAGCAAGAAATAGAGGAGCTCAGGGCTCTTTTTCAGCTTCAGCTCCAGCAGGAGACCAGGAAGGTAAGACCCACATCAGAGCACCACAGGGCGGCCCGGCTACCATCCTGCTCGTTTCCATAACAACCCCAAATGGGAAGAACCGAGGCTGCGTCCACGCTTATACATTTTCATTTTAAAACGCGATTCACCCAGAGTCCACACTACTCCTTCTTTTTTGAACCCCTAAAACGGAGACTTCTGAAATCGCTGCTGACCCCGTTTCTGTTTTAAAACTCGGGATAGAGTTTCACTGTGGATGGACCGAAACTGAGGCTTTTGGAAATGGTGACGCAGAGTCAACGATCTGCAATCTGTTCACACCAACTCGCACGGCCAGCGAATGGTCACGTGGCATGTTTTTAGGAGTGTTGGTGTGGACGGAGATTATTTCTGAAACGGTGCTAGAATGTGCATGTGGACAGGGATTGTTCTCATTGTAAAACACAATTATAAAATTAAAATGTATCAGTGTGGACGATGTAGCCCTTATTCTTGGCATCTGCAGCTGAAGACGATCTCTCGCTGCTGAGGGATGCTGACTGCACTGGGAGGGTGGTTGTGTTGCTGGATTAGTGTGTCCCAAACCTCTCCTCTGGGCTTCCTGATTTGTCATGTTCCATCTGAAGTACACCTGTGGCGGCTACTGCAAAGCAAGCTTAACATTTGCCAGTCTTTCTTTACGTGAACTGGCTCGGCAAACCCTGAACTCACAATCAGAGATGCATTGAGTTACCATGGCAGGTGGAATGAGGCCTACTTAGTGACATTGAATACCCCTGCTTTAGGCTCAATGTACCTGGCTAACCTGCTAATCTCGCTTTGAGGTCCATCTTTCTGATGCTTTGTGATGTAAACTGACAAGCCCATGAGCAGTTGCATCAGGTGTGTTTATGGTAGAACCGGACAAATACCTGGATGTGGCAGCAGGAACAACGGGTTAGTAAGGCATGCTGAGCCTAAAGCCAGGGTTTTTAATGTCTGAAAGGAGGCTCTCTTGGCAGTTTAAAAGATTGCCCTGGTAACTTATGGGTATCTGATTGCGATTTCTGATCGCTAGTTTACGGTTTGAAGAGCCCGCTCAAGCAGAGAGACCCTGGCTGTGTTGAACTTGCTTTGTAATACACCCCTGCAGCAGCGAGTTTGGGAACCCCTGGTTTAGATTTTCAGGAGTGAAGTTGGGCAGCCGTGTTGTAGAAGTTGAGTGAGGCGTTTTTTTGTTGGGGTCGGAATGAAAGCCTTCAGGATGTAAGATCCCCAGGAGCAAGATGAGGCAGCCCTTTCGTACATCGTGTTACCTTGACTTAATCCTTTTACGTGGGGAATATAATTGAAGGCTGTATTGCTCTTGTCTCTTAGTCCCTCCTTGTGCGCCGTCTGCATGTACCTCTTGGTGTACGCTTATATACGGCTTGTTATAGTGTCGGCAGTGTAGAGGAAGAATGGATAAACGAAAATGGAATGAAGCCATATCAATGTGGCCTTGGACTTTCACATACTGTCACTTTAAGGTTGCTGGTGAGACAAGAAAAAGTAACTGACTGTACGTGAAAGTATTAGATCCGGTCAGAATGTTTGCAGACACTGTGTACCGTTGCTTTGCCTAATATTTGCCCGGAAACATCCATATAGAGGGAGAGGCAACACACGGGCTGCGTGCCGGAGATTTAGTGCACTTACTTAGATAAAATGTTGTTCCAAACTGAGTCATGGGATGGTATTCTTGATGGTTTTCCAGTTCCTTTTTATCTGAGAATTGGGTGTGAAGATAAGTGTAGCTTAGCTGATTTGTGTTAATGCGCCTGGGAGAGAGTAAAACCAGGACTGGATTTGGAATCGAGCGCCAGATTTGACCTGTCATGCAGTGCGTAAGCTCTTCCTGACTTGGTTTGCCTCTCAGTTTGCCATCTGTCTGAGTTGAAGGATGTGTGTGTGTGTGTGTGTGTGTTTGACATCACCACAGGCGGCGCTGGCGGAGGAGCGCTCCCGGGAGCAGGCGAGGCAGGAGGAGGCACGAGTGGCCAGCCTGGAGCAGCGCGTCTCGGAGCTGTCGGAGCTGGTGGGCGCCTGCGAGCGAGCCAAACTCAAGGACCAGCAGGCGCTGCACAAGCTGCGGGATCGCCTCCTTCAGCTGGACCTGGAGAACAAGACCCTGGCCATCGCCGCCTCCACCCGGACCTCCGCCTCTGACCTCGCCCTGGACGAAGCCAACCTGGACGTCAACTTGCTGAAGGACAAGCTGGAGACGGTGAAGAGGCTGCTCTTCCTGGCCTCGCAGAAGGCCCAGCAGCCGCCGGACGCGGAGGAAGGGGCGGAGCCGGGGCAGGAAGAGCCCTCCGATGGCGAGAAGGCGTCGGCGCTGTACTACCAGCAGGAGCTGAAGCAGCTGAAGGAGGAGTTTGAGCGCTACAAGACGAGGGCTCAGACCGTGCTCAAGAGCAAGGGGGCGAAGGACGGAGCCGTGGTGCGGGAGCTGGAGGACCAGCGTGAGCAGCTGGCGGAGCTGAAGGAGAAGTACATCAGCCTGCGGATCCAGAGCGACGAGGCCGAGGCCGGGCACCGGCGCGAGCTGGAGGCGCGGCAGCAGCTGCTGGTCGCCCTGCAGCAGGAGCACCGGCAGGAGCTGGAGAGGCTAGAGACCCAGCACCGTGATGACACCCTGCGGCTGGATGCCCAGCTCCGCAAGCAGCGGGACCGGACGCTGGCTCTGCTCCAGGAGAAGGACCTGGAGCTGGATAAGCTGAGGGCCGCCGCTTTCGCCAACTGTCTCGGGGGCGGCGGCAAAACTCGCAGCGACGCTGCCGTCGAGCCAGACGGCGACCCCGCGGACGCGGACAGCCCGGCGCAGGATTTCGTGGCCCAGGCACTGAGATTGGCCGGCCCCAATGAGCCCACGCTGCTTCTGTACGCCGAGCAGCTCGCCCGCAAGGAGGTGGAGCTGAGCGCGCTCAGAAGGCACAAGCACCAGCTGGAGGCCGACGTGCACCAGCTGCAGGACAAGCTGATTGCGCACGGCGAGCGCCACGAGGAGGAAGTCTCCGCGCTGCGCGACCAGCTGGAGAAGCAGGCCCGCGACAAGAGCCGCGAGAGTGCCAACTTGGAGTACCTCAAAAACATTGTCTACCGCTTCCTTACCCTCCAGGACATCAGGGGGCGACAGCAGACATTGACTGCCATTTTGACTATATTGCATTTCAGTCCCCAAGAGAAGCAGGCTGTGGTGAGACGGCAGTCCCAGGGCTGGTGGAGCTGAGGGAAGAGGTAATGGGGCGTTATTGTGGAACCCACCTAGGTTCTTGCAAAGACACGCCCCTTCGGAGCATTCAAGAGCTAGGATTGGCCAGTCATCCAAGTGCCAGGATTAGCCAGCCAATCAGCTGTAGGATTGGAATCCTGCCCCTTGAGCAACTGTCCAGTCATAGAGCTTGAATGCTCCGGAGGGGCGTGTCTTTGCAAGATCTGGGGTCGGTTTCATAATGACGCGGTAATGAGGTGCCTTGCGGAGACATTAGGGGAGGCATTTTCAAAATTGAAGCACATTTTTTGGCATGAAGACTGAATTTGGACCACAATGGGGCTTTTTGTATAAATTTTTCAAAGTTGTCGGAAGTATTGTCATGACTTGTAATTCATAAATTTTGGTGTTTTGACCTGGGGACTGCAAATGAAACCTAACTGAGAGAGAATGGTAACTAACTTTGCATTGATGTGATGTTATGAGTGCATTATTAGAATTAAATTCAATCAATTTGAACCATTTTTATTCTTTAGTTAGTCTGTCTGGGGTCCAGAACAGGAACTGTATTTGAGACTGGCAGTGCAAACGTAACTGTACATATAGCAATGATAACAAAAGTGAGTTGTTAAAAAAATTCATAAATTAATTCTAATACGCTAAAGAGGTTACAGCTAAAAAAAAGTACTCAACTTTACTGCTGGTTTCTCATTTTGTCGTTTGATTTCATTTCAGAATTTTTTCTTTATATGAAGGTTATTAATAACATGTCCATTTGTGTGGGTGTAAATTAAAAATCTGTGTCCAGGCTGAACGGTCAGTAATCCGTCGATACTGGCCTGATTACATTTATTTGAATTTCTGTCTTTGTTAAACAATTGATCAACTTTGAATGGGGATCATTTGGGGCGAGAGTTCATTCACCAGAAAAGCTTTTAGGGAGTTTCAGAGAGAGGTTTTAAAGCTTTCTGAGCCCAAAATCAAGGTGATAAACTCCATTATGCCATTGATTGCAGCTTCACTTCTGACTGATGAAATATTTTAAACATATATCAAAATGACTGCAATTTCGGCATTTGTAACACAAGCAGTGTATTATTTGAAAATGACAATTGTCAACTGAAGGAGCTTGATGTCCAGTCATTTTTTTTCATTCTCATTGTTCGACCAGCCCCTTGCCCTCTCACAAATAACCCCCTGGTGTTTTTATATAAGATCTCGGGAACAGGGTATTCAGCTGTAGTCAATTTACAGTGAATTAATTCGGTGGACAGAAAGCCTCTGCTGTGCTCTAAAATGCAGTTTATTGCAGCACCGGTGACGGGCTTTTCCAACAAAAGCATGTTATACTGCAATTATCATTTCTGTACAGGTGCTTTTGTCATTCACTTAGAATTGTGTATTATGATATTGGCTCATCATTGCCAATTAATTTCCCTGGTTTTTGCCTCATTTGCATAACTTATATGGATTAAAAGGGGGAGGCAGTACTATTATAAAGACTGACTAAAAGCCAGGCACTCTGAAGTTCACTGCTTTTTTTAAGTGCATTGTAAATGTCTTCCCCTACATTATGTTTGACTATTTTGTACATAATTTACAGGCTTTTTCTGGTTTGGGAAAATACTTTGTTAATCAGATATTACTGATTTAAGCCTACAGGTTATTTTCATGACAGAGGATTTACTGAGGGTCAAATCTAACAATGGTATTGGCATAAATATATATTTTGATTTTTTTTTTTTTTTTTTCAGTTCTGCTGATATTAAAACCAGTTTTCCTCAGTGATCTGAGTGTCACTTTGAAAATATATTTCAGGTTGTGGAAAGTGTGCTTTGTTTGAATGTCAGATCATTACCTCTGCCAGTGAGGTTATGTTTTCACTCATGTTTGTCTTTCTGTTAACGGGATAACTCAGAAAGTTATGGAGGGATTGGCACGAAATTTAGTAGGATGGTAGGTGGTTGTCCAAAGATGATTTGATTCAATGTTGGAAGTGATCCAGAACATACTGTATTCTTGATTCTAGACCCGGAAGAATTTAAAATATACCTGGATGGAATGATTTTCCCTGACTTAATAAACAGATTTTCATAAATTAAATAGAATCTACACTAATGTAGAGTTGAATATAGTTGTTGTTGATCTGGACGATAATCTGCGGACCCAGAACCAATAATACTTACGTATGGCGTGGCGAAGGTATGCATTCTACCGAATGCCCTTCAAATTATTCATGAGTTCAACCTTTCCTTGAACTTTTAGCAAATATGGCCATAAATTTATCCATTTCTGTTTTAAGACCAGTCTGGGTCCAGGATAATCTGTAAGGCTGTTGCCTCTGTTAAAATGTACCCCTCCTTGTTCAGCTCTGTGCTTGTAATTTATGGGGAACTTGAACCCAGAAAATGGTTGTATATCAGTGGACCATTGAAACTGCTCCATCTGAGCCTAAACTGGCCTATTTGGCTTGAAATATTTGAAGAACCTTCATGAAAACAAGAAGTGACTGAACAATAATTTGTCTTCAGCACTGTTGACACCAAAAATGAAGGAAAACAGAAAATTCCTTATGGTTCACAAACAATAAAGTTTTTAAATCTTTGTTATCTATTAGATCAGTTTTCTTGCTGATTTTGAACGTGTTTGCTTAAATATCAAGGCCAGGATAACAGAAGGAAGTATTTTTGTGATGGTGTCATTGAGCCTTTCACCAGTCCTGAAAGGCAGTGTGTCAAAGACTGAGGGGTTGGTTTGGGAGGTGAAGTTTTCCTGGCTTCCAGGACTTGCTGGGGTAGAGGAGAATGAAATGGCAGAAAATATTGCAAAGTCCCCTTTAAAGCAGGAGAAAGAACGTGTTGATGTGTTCCTGGGCCGAGCAGAATATTGCATTAAAATCAGAGTCAATTGAAAAGGTTTGACAGGAGGAATCGGGAAAGGGGAAGGGAGGGGTCATTATTTCGAGTTGTTCACCTGTAGGTAAGAGGGAAAGCTAGCTTGAGATTGACGAATAGGAGGACCTAGTAAACCTATAAAGACATAAGACTTGAGGTTTGTGCACAGCGGACTAAAAAATTGTTTACAAATTATAGAAAAACATCCAGATGGGCTCTGTGAGTGTTGTGGTCTGGAGACGGTCTGGTCATGTTCGTCTGTCCTCCCGAAAATGTGAAAAGGAAAGGGTCGCATTATTCTGGGGAGAATCAGATTTAGGGGTTCTCCTTTCAGCTGAAACTTTACATGGCTGTCATGAGAACCACAAACTGGCAGGAAGGTTAATGGTGCAAGTTTTGAATGACACTGTACAGTATCCGCCGACGAAAAATACCTACAGTCGCAATTGTTCCCATCATCCTGTGGAGGGCAGCAACACTCGTCGTCTCCCTGTGAACCAGATAATGCATAAGAGGTAGAAGAAGAAATGGAACGCAGACAAGTCTAAAATCTACGCTGCAAACGTCCAGGCAAGACTGCTACATTTCAGTATTAAAAGAAATCCGAACATTTTGAGGCAGGAAAGCTGTAATCCTTCATGGAAGATGAATGGGAAGAAGAGGTGAGCAAAACACATTTTTTAATGCTGCTGTCCTGTATCATATTAAAAAGCGAGCGAGTTGTCCAAGTAGCTGCGTCCCTGTCAGTTGTGCAGTGAGCGACTGCGAGCTCGCCTGGACTCCGATAACGTTCGCTTACTACTCACTGCCGGCCTCATGGGGGAAAAAAAATACTTTTGAAAATTTGTTGCTTTAGATAGGAACTTGAATGATAGTTGATTGGTGAAATAATTTTGTTGAGAATTCGGTCGCTTAACTGTTTTACTTTTCAATTTCGTGCCTGTCCGGCTAACAAATAGGTAGTACACTGCCAGCCAACGTTAATCTGATCAATTTGGCGAGATGGGCTGGTAACTTGGCTTCTGGTCGACATTCAGAAAAGATATGTCTTTCTTGTGTTTGATGATTGGATGCCTTGATTTAACCCTCTGTTAACCAAGTACCTTTCCAACTGTGTAAAAATCATTTCCCTTGGCAAATATGTTGATTATGGGCCAATATTTGGAAAAATAGTCAAAAAAAAAAAAAAAAAAATTTGACCCTTTGGCCCACCTTTCCAAAAAGTGGCAGATCTGCTACATTGGGTAATAATGCGAATGGAAAAATTGAAGTGACGGACCATTCAAGTTATTCTCAAATGTTTATTTGGCAATAAGAAACAAAACCAGCAGGGTGTCCAGGCTGTTAACCCTTTCACTTTATGTAGCAGATATGCTACGGTGGTTAATAGAGGGTTAACGTGTTAATGACTGCCTCTCTTACGTCCACAGTATTTAATTTGTTCGTTTTCTTTTGGCTCTTGGAGTTTGACAGTTTTTTAATCTTTACATCACCAGGAGCAACTCGTTGTGGTCGAGCTGTCAGGGATGTTAAATTCAGACTTTTTAACAAAATGTCCGGGGAAATTCAAGGTTTTGGTAAGTTAGTTATTTTTTTTTTTTTTTTCTGGTCATTTTACCCAATGCTGTCCTAAGTTCATTAAATAGCCTTGCGGAAATTAAAGAAAGAAATGCCAACTGAAAAGATGAGTAGATTCAGCTTTCATAAAATGATACTGGTATATTCATTCTTACTATGATTTCTGTGCCCATTTTGACTCCAGGGAATAGACACAGAACAACCAATGATGCAGGTGGGAAACTATGTATTTGCTGGGGAATATGAAGGTAAGTGTGAGGAATCAAATTCATACCCAAGTGTTAAATTTTCATTGGGATCTTGTACATCTTTCACAATGTGGCAGCTCACTGCAGCTTATTTTAGATCTTAAGTTAAAACTGCATGTTAATGTTTGACCACATATTAGGTTTTAGTCTGTCATCCAAACAGTGTATTTTTCCATCCTCATGGTTCCCGGTAACCTACCTTCATGAAGGATGTTTGAATGTGTTAACATGAGTGAAATCTGTAGCCTTTATTGTATTTTTATTTTGGGGAAATTTAAGTGTGTAATATTCTTCAAACCTCGAGGGGCTTGAAGTTAACAGTCCAAGGTAAAAAATAGCTTTTTTTTTTTTTTTTTACTGGATTGCGGCCAGACTTTAGGACTTCAGTAATAAAGTTATCTTTTGCAAATTATGCAGGCAGATGCATTTTTTTCCATTTTCCAACAAGTTAAGAAAATTTGGAATTAAATGAAGATAATTTGGGTCTTCTCAGACTGATAGATCAGGGAGGAGTAACTCAGCAAGTGCAGCTTCTTTCTGGGAACAGATGGGCTATTGTAAATTATTTTAATGAATTTAACATTTCAGTCTTTTTTTTTTTTTTGTAAAAAATTTATTTCTGATTTTATCCCTAATTGCTTGATAATGTGGTTTGGTCTAATTTTGACTGTACTGCATGTGTATACCTTAGTCATTGTTTTTTTCATTATTGAAAATGACACTTGTGAACATCTCTGTACAGTCCTAATTTTAATAATATCATTGGCTTTGTAATCACCTAAGCTGTTTGACATCGTTGATGTGCAGTGAAACATTTTTCCATTCTTTGTGGCAGATGCACTGGGCACTTGTGTGATATTTGAAGAAAGCCATGGAGCAGGTGAATATTTGTCAGCTATATATTTTTTTTTGAACTGCCAAATAAATAACACTCCCACTATAGTACTTCATGAAAGTAATTAAATTCTGAGTGAGAACGTAAAAGATTGCTACCCGCCTTTTTGCATAGATTCTGAAACGCACATACGCTGTAATGTGAAGGGTATTTATCTGACTGAATAGTCAGTTTGACTTAGGTGGTTACTTGCACAACAATATTGATTTCTATTTTTAATATGGAAATTAAGACCAGTTTTGATATTTTGTTTCACAATGTAGAAAATGGGAAAATGTGAGGCTTTTTTGTCTGTTAAGTCGGGCAGCTCTCTCTGGAGTAGAGCTCGGCAACATGTCAATACTGCATAAATATTGTGGTAAGATATTGTGGTCTGACATTGGTGTTGTCTGTTCTGACTTTAAAAGCTGCAGAGCAGTTAGCGAATGCAGTTGCTCTCACTGTTCGTCTGTTTAAGCTGTTGTGTGTACCTACATGATCATCAAATTAACATTACACGTGAATATTTATCAAAAATAATGTTTTTTTTTTTTTTTTGCATTATGTTGATATTTTCTAAAAGCACCAGTAGTTATCCCTGCAATCTTGCCACAGTATCAATATTGAGGTACTCGTTCAAAAATGTTGCGATATTTAATTTCGTCCTGATTGCCCAGCCCTACTGTGGTGGAAAGTTTTTCTGAATGCCTTGCCTTGGGGCTGTTGCAGACGGCGGCTCTGAGTCGAGTCCCAAACTCAAGTACAAGTGTCACACGATGAAGAAGCTGATGATGCAACGCACTTTCCTCTCCGAAAGGAAAGAGGGAGAGAGCGGCTCAGGTGAGGCGCAGAGGGTCATAATTTGAACATTAACCCATTTAAACATTCCTCTCTCCCCCATCTTCTGTGCCTGACCGATAATTTGTTGTTGTTTCGGGGTCTAACGCTTAAAGCGCTCAAATACCGTTCAGTTTTTTTTTTTTTTTTTTATTTCTGAGATTAGATTGCGGGGGCCGGGGGGGTATGTCATCTTCTGCTGACTCTTGTTGTCACGTTGCAGACGCTCTTACTGAGAGCAATGTACAACACAAAGTGCACCCGTATGAAGAATAGTGCAGAGAACCCGAGCTGGAAGTAATGCTGATGATACCAGAGCTGATGATGTTGAGAGAGGAGCTTGTTCTGTCGTCTATCTGTGGAACAGAATACACCAGGGCACTAACAGCAGCAATTGTGTGACAGCAAAATTATTGACTTAACATTCTTGTTTTTCAGAGGGCATCGAGTTTTTACGACTGAATGACGGAGAAGGACGTAGACGTCACGACTGGGTCTGCAACTTCTCGCATGACCCAGCTGTGGTGTCGTGTGGCGAGTCGGGTGAAAAGTGGCGGTCGGGATCTGGTGCCCGCAGCCCAAGGTCTGAATCGGACGCCGAGCGCAGTGACTCCGAGCGGGTCGAGCAGACAAATGAAGGCGCAAATGAAAGTGCAGAAATGGATTTGGGTCCCGGAACTGCAGTTAGCCAAGAGGCTGCGGACGACTTGAGTGGCGGTGACTGATAGAGGGAGAGGGTGATCGCTTCTCATGCTGCAGAACTCGGACGATATTCGGTTTTTATTGTCACCGATTACTCTGGCTGAATAAGTCTATTAGCTGTTACACTGTTAATTCTGGTTTAGACAGGATAAAAATATGACATGACTCCGGCGAATGCCAAATGTTCCCACAATGTTTCCTTGTTGTGGTACAGTGGCGGAGCTAGAAATGGGAATTGAGGGGGCACAGACACGTCCCTTTATGACAATTAGGATAGTCCCGGCTAGTTCTCAATTATTTTTCTTTATTGACGCGTTTTCCAATTATTGTAATTGGCAACTGAAGACACGGTTTCTCTCCATATGCGATCTAACAGCGATGAAATCATGGGGTAAATTCAGTAGAACTGAGAACTGGGGTGGACAAAACATCCATTTTAAACAATTATTAGTCCTGACCTGTTCTCAGTCATTTTCATGATTAACAAAAGGTTCACTTCGATAGCACTCCACACTTAACAGGTGCTGCTTGTTCTCACTGATTAGGTAGGACGACAATCATTCATCTGGACGCGTATTTGCTGAATTTAAATCAACGTTATTCAAAATTGCATACCCGCGCAAATAGCTTGAGCCGCATGCTTTTTATAGCCTATTTCACAGCTGAGTGCCACTTTTTTTCACTCAATACCGAGAGTAATTTTGAATTACGTTGATTTAAATGAAGCAAATACGCGTCCAGATGAATGATTGTCGTCTAACCTAATCGGGGAGAACAAGCATCACCTGTTAAGTGTGGAGTGCTCTCGGAGTGAACCTTCTGTTAATCATGAAAATGACTGAGAACAGGTCAGGACTAATAATTGTTTAAAACAGATGTTTTGTCCACTCCAACTCTCAGTTCTACTGATTTTACCCCATGATTTAATCGCTGTTCGATCGATATGGAGAGAAACCGTGTCTTCAGTTGCCAATTACGATAATTGGAAAACGCGTCAAGAAAGGAAAATGATTGAGAACTAGCCAGGACTAACTGTTGTCATAAAGGGACGTGTCTGTGCCCCCCCCAATTCCCTGTTCTAGCTCCGCCACTGTTGTGGTAGTGTGAAAAAGCTGACAGAAAACTGCAGGACTGGAGGAACAGTTTAGTCGGCTGGTATCCTTCACTTTGGGCACTGAAACGATCGCCAGCTGTCATTCTTGAACATAAGAAGGCATGTTTCCAAAGTATTAATTACTCTGAGGACTCCAAATATTTTGGGGAAAAGATGTTTGCTTGAATTCCAGATTCGGATTGCGACAGTCCGCCTTTGGACAATAGTTTATGCCTTTGTCCCTCAATTTGACCATGTGCTCAATGAACAAGAAGACTTAAGGAGAAGCGAATGATATTTTGTCATTAAAAATTGTATAATATCTTGTATAAATATTTTGTAAAAATACATGTTATTCACAACTTTGGTCTATGTCTGTGTCAATAGATTCATTAAGTCAATAGTTGTCAAACTCAGGTCCTAGAGGACCTCTGTGTGCGCTGGTTTTTGTTCTACTGACGTATTCATTTCAATCCCATAGTTTTTGCGAGTTGGCAGTTTTTATTAATTACACTATTCATATTCATGGAGAATGTTTGTCTGATAAAGTGATGTTACACCAGAAATAACGATGCTTGCTGTAAAGAAAATGTCTTCATTCACATTGTACTACACTACATGTACCTTAATCACCAGCTGAAGAAAGATTGTATCTCATATAATTTGGTAGTATCTTGGGCTCACGGCTTCTCACACTAACCTTATACTTATTAGACACTGATGATTTGGAACAGACAGAACAAAGTCTAACCTATTCTGGGTTATTTTTGCAGTGAGTCTTTGGAAAATTTTACAAGAGGACCAGTGTTTGGAAACCAAATTGACAGCTAAATGGGTCATTCCGCGCCAAGCTGAACAGGGCTTACCCCCTCCGATTTCCGTGAAACCTATTTTAAGAATAGCCCTTAGGACCAATAATGAGTTGCCCAAATTTCAGTGCCAACGGTGCAGTACTTTTTGGGATACATGCCTTTGAAATTTCCCGACCATGGTAATGTAGACAGTTAAAATTTGCTGAAAAAGTTTCAAACTAGTAATCTCTTATCCTTTTTGTCCATGTATACTAAGTACCATCAACTTGCCAAAACTCCTTCAGGTAAAAATTGATAGGACAACTATCCTTGATCACAATGAAAATGCTAATAAATCCAAGGATTGTTTTTATCTTCAAAAAAAAAACCCATAAAAGTTAAACAGATATTGGTAGCAGGTTACACTATACAACAATTAAAGCCACGTTTCTTAGTTTTTAAAATAAATTGGTGCATTAATATTTCTAATTTTAAAAAAAATCGACTTCAAGATGAGCAATTTTAAGATGCTTTATTGATGACGCTGGACAATTTATAATATAGAGAGATCATAAATTTCCTAGTAAAGGAGATAGAACAATTCAGTTTCACTTTGTAAATATGTTTTTCAGGAGTACAACCAGATTGTTTGAAGTAAACCTCAGTAGCATTTGATGTTTAATTTACATTTTGGGTTTTTGGTCATGTGTATTTCAGACTTTTGTTTTAGTCGAGCCGAGCCAAACCAAAGTCAAGGGGCCAAATGCGTTTTGGTACTTACAAAGTCGATATACAATGTATCTGTTTACGATCCGTGATATTTTAAGGCTTTAAATAGAAAACTATCAGAAGCCATCCCTTTGGATTAATGAGCATTTTCATTGTGATCAAGGATAGTTGTCCTATCAATTTTCACCTGAAGGAGTTTCGGCTAGTCGATGGAACTTGGTATACATGGACATAAAGGATAAGAGATTACTTGTATGAAACTTTTTCAGCAAATTTTAACTGTCTACACTACCATTCACCAAATGGTACCAAATGGCACTCTGGGCATGGTCGGCAAATTTCAAAGGCATGTGTCTCAAAAAGTATAGCACCATTGGCGCTGAAATTTGGGCAACTCATTATTGGTCCTAAGGGCTATTCTTAAAATGGGTTTCAGGGAAATCAGAGGGGGTAAGGCCGGGAGCCCTGTTCAATTTTGAGTGGAATGACCCAAATGATTCACAGCAGCCTTGAATTTCACCGGTTGAAAAATTGACACTTAATTTGAGTGGAGCAAAATGCACAAAAACGCAGTTTGACCGTCCGGCTTTCATTATTCATTGAATGCAGAGCCATATTTTCTTAATGTGGTTTAAGACTGTAAATGATAAAAGAGGTGCTAAATCAGAAAAAAGATATATAATAATAATCTTGGATTGCAATCATAAGTAGTGGTGCCGTAGGACCGAGATTGAGAACCACTGACTTAAGCAGTGTGCAAAGGCAAAAGCCCGGCACATTCCTGCATTACTCCAGCCTGTCGGAGCACAGATTTCAGATCATTCGTGTTTGAAATCGAGAGCACAACCCTGATGCGGCAGATTCACGTTTCTCTAGGGCTTCACTTCAACTCGGCTTTAAGCATCTGAACTTGATCTGCAACTCCAGCTGCAGTGGGCGGCTCTGACACCACAGAGCAAGAGGGTCGCGGGGCTCACACCCGGCCCATGTGGCGCACCTGAGCTCATTGACAGCCCGCTGGGGAGCTTGTATGCTCACCTCTCCAAGCTTTTCTGGCTCCTATCCTCCTTTTAGAGCCCCACGTCACTCAACGTAGGCGGAGTGGAGACTCCAGACTGCGCTCAGGCATGGGTCTGCGAGTAAATGGTGTGAGCCTGCGACCAGCTGGTGTACTGCTCAGGGTGTGCCCCCGCCCATAGTGAACTGGGGCGATACCCAGCAGCTGGTGCACTGCTCAGGGTGTGCCCCCGCCCATAGTGAACTGGGGCGATACCCAGCAGCTGGTGTACTGCTCAGGGTGTGCCCCCGCCCATCGTGAACTGGGGCGATACCCAGCAGCTGGTGTACTGCTCAGGGTGCGCCCCCGCCCATAGTGAACTGGGGCGATACCCAGCAGCTGGTGTACTGCTCAGGGTGCGTCCCTGCCCATAGTGAACTGGTGTGAGCCTGCGACCAGCTGGTGTACTGCTCAGGGTGTGCCCCTGCCTATCGTGAACTGGGTCGATACCCAGCAGCTGGTGTACTGCTCAGGGTGTTCCCCCGCCCATAGTGAACTGGGGCGATACCCAGCAGCTGGTGTACTGCTCAGGGTGCGCCCCAGCCCATAGTGAACATGGGGCGATACCCAGCAGCTGGTGTACTGCTCAGGGTGCGTCCCTGCCCATAGTGAACTGGTGTGAGCCTGCGACCAGCTGGTGTACTGCTCAGGGTGTGCCCCCGCCCATAGTGAACTGGGTCGATACCCAGCAGCTGGTGTACTGCTCAGGGTGTTCCCCGCCCATAGTGAACTGGGGCAATGCCCAGCAGCTGGTGAAGTGTGGTGATGCTGGAATGGAAAACTACGGTGACCCAGCCCTTTCTCCCTCATGCGGCCCGCTCCGGAGATAACCGACAGAGCAGCTGTACATGACCATGAAGGAGGGAGGAGAGGGAGAGGAGCAGAAAAGTGGCAAGGTATTCCAGTATGAGCTGAAAAAAATTTATGAAGGTGGTTGCACAATTTTGGATGTATGTAAAGGAGAATAATAATAGAAAGGAAATAATAATAATAATAATAATAATAATTGACTTCAATGACCAAAGCATAACATAAACCATATGAGGAATGAAATGCTTAATAATCAACATAATAATAATAATAATAATAAGAATGACAAGAGGCACTCGTAGAGTGCAAACCTCCGCCAAGGCAGCACAATCCAAATGTGCATGAGTGGGAGCAAAGTTGAGTTATCGCGTGTCATAGGATTTCAAGATGGCTGCCGCGGAGGCCATATTGTTTCACTGATCGCGGTCCAAATCAATAGGGTCCATCCTTGATGTAATAGCAATCCACCCGCAAAATTTCAGACAAATCCATGCATGACTTTTTGAGTTATGTTGTTCACAAACCGACGGACAGACAGACAAACAAACAGGGGCAAAAACATAACCTCCGCCCCAACTTCGTTGGCAGAGGTAATTAACATAAATCATAAAGGGTGAGGAAAGAGAAGAAATAGTTATATTATAGCGATAGTTATAATAATAGTGATAAACCGGAACAGAAACTGATAATTATTGACAGTGGAGACACAAAACACACCAAAGAGGCATAACATTAAAAAGATTCACAGACAAAGCAGAGCAACAACCATCTGGCAACAGCGGAGTGTAAGTGTGCGTATGTGCGCATGTATGTATGTATGCAAGTTTTAGTGAGAAACAGTTTCTAATTTTGAATTGACAGTAATCAAGCAGTAATTTGCTATCAGGCAAAAAAAAAAAAAAAGTACATAAAGAGCTAATGAATAATAATAATAATAATAGTAATAATAATAATAATAATAATAGAAAAAAGAAAAAGTCAGGTGTGACTTAAATCGGGTTTGTAAAAATGTAAGTAATGCTCTCCAGACAGAGTTATCGTCATTGTTTTTGACAGAGCATGTGTTTTCCATTGAGATGTATCATCAGTGGCGGGCGGTGGACGGAAAACTGGGGGGCAGAAAACATCCCTTGAAACGGATGGGATTAGTGACCCGATTTCAATCATTGTTCTTGGTCAACATGTTAGTTTCCCTTATAATGAAATGTTTAGGCGAGTGAAAAATAAATATATATAATTCTATATAATGTTTAATTCACATGCCTTAAAAGGCAACTCTTCACGAAAAGACCACTATGGATTTTCCGCGTTAAAGCCTCTGTAAACCCAAGTCCACAAAAACCATTGAATTACATTATTAAGGGTTGTATGTGCATAATAGTAAGCATACTAAAATATTAGAAATTATGTTCAATTCAAATCCGAGATTTTGTCATTAAATTTTTAACACCCATCCTGCGGTTGAATTGGGCGTGGTTTTCTTAGCGAGTTATTATGTAATAAGCCAAACCAATTAAAAAAAACTCTGTCATTTGTCCCACCCCTAACTGAAATTATTAAAGCTCTCTACTCCCACCAGTTGGCCTGAGCCCGAGAAACATCGTCTTGAAGTAGCCTGTCGTGCAATTGATTACCCAACTACATTTTGGCACCATTTATCTATCTGTCCGTGTATTTGTCTGTCCCCCGCTATTTCCCTTATCATGTATGTTTGTATGAGCTCCATTCAAAACGCACCAGTAAGTGATTTTCTAAATGGGACGTATGCTCCTGGAATGGTACTTCCGCTCTGGCTCGAACGTCTTATGCTGCGTTCAAACCAGCTTGTGAAAATGGTGTTTCTCAGACCACAGTAGGTGACTTGAGCTCAAATCACCTTACAACCTGTGATCACAAGCAGTGTACTGGTGGTTAATTCAGCGGATCAATCTTCAACACTCGTGAGCAAAACCAGGCCAGACGAACACATTGTGAGCTAAACAGAAAAATATGTTTATTTTCATGTTTGCTTTATCATATATTAAAAGGAGCAACTTATTAAGAACCTTTAAGTCTCAAAGTTTGTTGTGTTTCCATATCACAGTGTTTCTGTCGTTTTGTCATTGGGAAGTTAACTTAATATTTTGATACCTTAATTATCGCCCATGATTTCGCCTGTGACAGACTGGCAGCAAATGAACGCTCTCCACGTGTGTCTTTTTCGCAACCGGTTGAGTGGCATGCTAATTACGATGCGATAATATTGTACAGTACTAGCTAACGTTACGGTACCATTAGGCCGCCGTTGGGCGCATCCCTGCTAACGCTGAATTTTAGCGGAGATGCGCTTGCTCGGTAATAATAGAAACAGCAAAGGATTTTACAAAATACCATTCCATAACTGGCTGGACGGTGTTTCCAGATGGCTGAGGTTCTGGTTTGTCTGATTCTGGAGCTGCTTGCACACTGGACGCGAAACGAATTTTTCGCAAGACAGATTACATTCAAAGTCAATGCGAAGACTTGAATATTGACTTTGAATGTGTTGAGGATTATATTTCAATATTTCTCATATTCATTAGTCATCAGTAGAACAAATGCCATGTTGAATAACCATAATCAATAATCATAATCAATAACCATATTATGGAAGCAGTAGTAACACACACACACACACACACACATACAAGCAGTTCACACACACATGAGCAGTGCACACAGATACATGCACAGGCATAAGCAGCACACGAACACATACACATACATACACACACACAGACACACACACATACAAACAGTTCACACACAGACAGACACACACATACAAGCAATTCAATTCACACATGCATGAGCAGCTTAGACACACACAAGCAGCAGGCTTCTGTAGCTTTGATTAGTAAGCAGGCTTCTGTTTAGTTGATTCAAAAACATAATCAGGTGATGTATTTGATTTCTGTAGCTTTGATCAATATTTGTTCAGTAAAATCATTAGTTGTTCCTGAAAAAAAAAAAACAATTGAATCATTTATGTACCCACTTGTATCCTATTCCTTTGTCTGTACTTTTCATCTCTTGACTGGAACTTTCCGCTCCTTTTTAGTGATGTGCAGCTCATCTTTGCTTTGAATTCCTGAAGGATTAGGTAGCAGTGTTTTGGTTTGGCTGTCCAATTGTAGCGCGAGAATGAGAATGCGGAAAGACCATATTTGGAAGATATTTCCTGTGATGAAGGTATAAAAACTGGGTGTGAAGAGTAAGAAATCAGTTCTTCTTGCGCAAAAAGAACTCTGCTTTGCATTTATCAATATGCCTCAATAAAGCCTAATCGCCTGAAGAATCTGTCTCTCTCCAATTGCTTGGGGATGGGGGAACCTCATGATATGAAAATGTTTGAATGAAAACCACAACAAATGTAATCTGTCGTGCTAAAAATTTGTTTCGCGTCCAGTGTGCAAGCGGCTTGACTCAGACGGCTCAAACATACTGGGCTAGAGTGTGACCCTTGCGCCATTGCTGTGACTAATGCTGCGTTCCAGCGGAGTTTTGAACCTGTGAATCACGACTTCAAAGTTATGAGTCACGACTTCATAGCGTTCCGGGCAAAAGTAACGAGTAACGACTTCATACTTGACTTCACTTGAAAAAAAGCCGGTGCCGCCATTTTAGTTAAGCTGCGTGACGTCTAACAAGGAAGTCGGAGTACGTTGAGCACAATCGAGTTCACTGGCGTGAATTCACAGGTTTGACGGTAGCTCCGCCCACTTTTAACCGGTAAATCACGGGTTACGAGTTGCCTGGAACGCACCCTAACGCTCACGGAGCCAATGAGATGTCATTCAAATCGAGGGAGTGGCCAGTCACACTGCGATGCGCCACGCCCACACGGTCTTGAGAAATGGACTCAATAGCACAATGAGCCGTTTTTGAACTAGGTTTTCGAATAGTTATGAATGTTAATTTTCACTCAGTTTTTTGTAGATGCTTTATGAGACACTCAACTTTGATATTATACGTGAATTTTCGCTTTGTCCAGACAAGTTTCCAGAGGCTTTAAATTTTGTCACATCCGAAACAAGCCGTCAAACCTGTGCGCAGTGATTGTTTAATTGAAGAAGATTGAAATGCGCTTTTTTTTTTTTTTGCGTTCAACTGGTGCGTTTTATTTCTCGTCTTAACGAAGACAATTAGCTACACCTGAGAGGGGAGAGTTCTAGTGTCTTTTTCCAGGGAAATTGACTGAAAACAGATCAAGACCAATAAGCAGTTTAAAGACATGTTTATCGCCCTCCTTGTTCTCTGTCCACCGCCCGCCACTGTGTATCATGTAATCAATAATCAAGTTTTTCCAGCATGTAATGTGTGTGGAGTTCCTTGAGTTCTGGTTCATGAGGATAGTTTTCTTGGCGATGGTTAGGGCTATGAAAAGTAAACGACTGTTTGTTTTGTCCAGTTTTATTGTTGAAATATCTCCAAGCAAGAGATTTTTTTCTTCAAGAAATGCCACAGACGGAGGGGGACACACACAGGCTCATTTGTGACTATTACTTGTTCATTTGAGCACCCGGTTTGCGGGGAATCTGGCCGCTATTACCGAGTCTCCCACCCTCGCAAGGGGGAGTGTTGTAGACGGGCTCGAATAATTTTGCCTCCAGCTGGCAACTGTAATATGGGACTTTCCTTTTTCTCTTCGCCGCGGACGGCTCGGGGATTTCCATGTCGTTGAACACTGTTAGCTGGCATTGGCCACCGCTGAGGAAGGCGATGTTAATTGACACCATAAAAGCGCTAGCACGCCAATACACTCTGGGAGCCAACCAAAGTTTCAGCGTAATTTGCACTCGTGGGAGAAAGTTATTCGCAGTAGCATCGAAGTTTTAGGGCAACAGAATTTGCGAGGTAAGATTTTTATATCGTTAGAATGGATTCGTTCCACTTTGAAACAGTCCAGTGAAATCACAGGAGGCTGCTGTGGTCGGGCTAAAGCGTTTCTGATCATAGGACGAGTATATTTGCATCAGATTAATTTGTTGCGAGGCCCATTCATATGTGATTACGCAATTGTCATTGATGTGAATAACAAGTAAGTTGCCCATAAGGCCAAAAGACCAACTTTAGTTGTTTAGTATTAAACTTTAATACTAATTACATTCGGAGAGACTGGTCGTTGAACACATAAAAGTTTCCAGTCAAGTTTTCAAATTTGAGTCTTTTATTGTTCTTGAGTTTTAGGAGGACAAAGGATTTGGTAACATGAGCACGTTGCTGGTTTACTGCCAACTAAAGTTGGGGGAAAAACTGCTACAATTATTCCTGATCAAGCGTGATGTCTTCCAAGTCAAGCGAGTAGTGAGTGGCGCTTCTGCGTTTCGCCAGTAGCCGAATGGGTGCACTATACTATACTGATGGTTCCACGTCAATCGACACCAGGGCACCTTTCATTCCCCTGTCGAGTATGAAATTGCGGTGCTGATTCGAGGGAACAGCATTGAGCAGCTTCACCGGTGTGCGCAGTCGTGTAATTTCCAACTGTTCCCTTTTCTCCTCACGCAGGTATCAAAATTATTTGGACAGTATTGTGACGATGTTCGGGATCCTCTCGATTTACGTAATCGGCACATTGTTGTCAGTTGTCGTGACAATATTGGCACTTGTCGATTCCGTGGGAGGGCTGATGTACAGTCCGGGACAAGATCTGGAAAACCTCCGGATTGCAAGACGGAACAATTCCACGGTGGTCTGTTCGAGTGCAGTTATCTTGGCTTCTACTGTGACTTGTGAATGATGAACTCAAATGCCGTTCGCTAGAACAGTGATGCCGATCTGAGAACAACTGGGAACCACAACATATTAAACTATGCTGGCGATGGAGAATCATGACAGAAGATGCTTGATGTGTTTTTCACTCGCGGACGAACTGAAGCAGTTAACCTCACGAACTGCGTCCCTTCTGAAACACAATTTCGCATACAAATTCTTGTGGAGAATACATTGGCACTCCGATTTGCTTATTTATTTATGTACTGGTAAAAAATTTTTTGTCTTTTATGCTTATACTCTGTATTTGAAATAAATTTTGACTGTAACTTGTTGGTGCATTATAAGTGCAGAGTTAAGGCTTGTTGCTGCGCTGCTTGTCTGAAACTGTGACACCCAACTGATTACTGAGTATCGTTCAACCTGATGACTTGGGGTGATGACTTGGCTCTTTTATTGGCTGTTAGTTTGAACACCTGCAGCTTGGTATGACTAAAACAGAAGATGAGGCAATAAAACATAAAAAAACTCAGTGGATCAAGTTTTTGTCAGGGTAAATGTTCCCGTTTGGGTTGTGGATAGAATTCAATTGAACAGTTGCACACAGCAGTAATAACTATACTAAGTATATATAATCTCATATTATGCTAGTATGCTTTTTGCTTACATTGGGTTTATCTCTGTTTTCAGATGAATGCACTAATGGTAATTATCAACATTGGCACGCAATATTTGTTTTTAGGGTTGCTCAATCACAGGCCCTGACAGGTTTTAGGAGGTCATGGCAATAAGTTTTTCCGAGGAAATATGCGCGTGCCACCCATGCTACTGCCCATTCCATAAAGTTTCAAATTAAGTTTACTGCTCTCCGTAATTTTACAGGCCCTGCTCATTCACACCCCCAGCGTTTGTCGCTCCCATTTTACGCCTGCAGTTCTCGTCCGTATTTATATTACTACCACCATGTGGTCGTTTGCTGTAGTTGCACCTGTAGTGAACTAATTTCGAACGCAAACCCCAGCTCAGTCACTGCACTTGTAAACTGATTTCGAACGCAAACCCCAGCTCAGTCACCTAACACCCACCAAAAAATTAGAACATGAGGCTTTTGTGGAGGGGTTAAACCTGAACTCCGATGTTGTGGTGAAATTTTTAAAAACACTTTATTGTTGGGGCCTTTTGTGAAGAAGTGCTTCGCAGTAAAGCCTGGAGGTCGTGTTGATTCCGTACGCTTTAACGGCAAATGTGCACAAATTGGTGTCTCTCATCTGTCTACAAATGCCAAGACAATGTATGCTAATTCTTGCAAGATATATAGCTTGTGCAACAAGATTTACTCTTAATTTCTTGTCTCTCGTTTTTGGGCTTCAGATGCAGAAGAAGCCAACTAATCATCTGGAAATATTTCAGCCCTGATGTATTTGGAAAACCCAACAGCCTCTTTTATACATGGAGATCTTGGCAAAATTATTGTATTATGCACATATTTTCTATACTCAGGGACAATGATTTTTCCTCTGGAATTTTTCAACACAATTTTACTTCAATACATCCGATTTCAAATCACCTTGATTCGTTTTCAGACTGTTCTGTGGGTACTTTACATGTTTTCAATATGCAACATGCTTTGGTGCATAGTACATTGAATCTCCAAACCGGTTTAAGCAGGTTTCTGACCAAAGTAGTCTGGTATATGACATGCTATTCAACCCCATGCAAACCTGAATTCAAATTTTTGCTTTGAGGGATGCATACGCTGCAGAATTCTTACAGCGGACTGAAGAATTACTGGCATGCCTGACTGGAAATGTGCGAGAAATACTAAAAAAAAAAAAAAAAAAAAAAAAAAATAGAACTAAAGAGGTAAATGGCACTACAGAGTGGTTCAAAATGCTAAGATACAATAAATATTCTAGGAAATAAATGTTCCAAACAAAATAGCGTATTGATTTAATAAATAAACTGATTCACTGAAATTAAAGATTCATAATTATTGCCACCCCTGGTTTTGTACTTGGTGCAACTACCTCTGGCAATAGTAGCAGCGTGGAGTCTTTTCCTGTCCTGTTCGACAAGGTTAAGGCACACATTTGGAGGGATGTTGGACTGTGCTGATTTTCAAGATTAGTGACTTTTACCCTCTTCAGTTCTACCCTCAGGATTTTTGTTCGGGCTGAGGTCTGGTGATTAAGATGGCCATTGCTGAACATTGATTTGGTGTTCTGGAACAAGTTCTGTGTGAATTTTGAGGTGTGAATTGGATTACTCTCCTGCTGCAAGGTCCAAGCACAGCCTATTTTAGGCCTCCTGGCGCAGGCTGTTAGGTTTTCATTGGTCATAATGAAGGTTTTCATTCCTGAATACCACGTATCCTAACAGGATGTCCGGGGCCTTCAGAAGAAAAGCTGCCTTTCAGCATCAAATGTCCACCAACATACCTCAGAGTGGGTACGAGGAACTTTTCCGTAAGGATATCTTTCTGTCTATGCCCAACCCACCGTGATGGTTTTGCCAAAAAGCTCAATTTGGGTCTCATCTGACCCTATGACACAGTACGATTAAAAGTCCCAGTAACATTTGAAGAACTTAAGGTGTATTAGTTTGTTGTTGATTGACAGCAAAGTCTTTTTTTCTGGCAACCCTCCCAAAGAAGTTCTGGTGATGCAGATGGTGTTTGATGGGAATTTTGGAGATTTTCTGACCTGAAGACTCAGCTAACCATTGCAGTTATCCTATTGTAATCCTTGGAGATTATTTTGCCTGTTGAACCATCCCCCTCATGGCGCGTGGGGTCAGTATACCCACAGGTCCATTTCCAGGCTGATTCTTGACCTCTCCTCAAGGTCAAGGTCAGCTTTATTAACCTCAAAGGGCAAGTTGTTGTACAGCTAGCAACAAGTCCACAAATAAATAATGAATAACAAAAACACAACAGTTGCAAATGACATGCAATCAGCATACAGTCACTCATTTGAAACATTAATTGCAGCAATGACAAAATAATTCTTAAATCTATTTGTCCTGCACCAGGGCATTCTGTACCTGCGACCAGATGGAAGCAACACAGACTCCACTGCCAGAGGGTGTGTGGGGTAGGTAAGAATTGGCCGTGCCTTACATGAGACTTTTGACTTATAATGTTGGGAAAGATCATTTAAAGAGGTGCCTGCCACTGTACAACACACCTTCACAATGCCCTGAAGTCTTCTTTTTTTTTGTTAGGAAGACCATACCAACTGGTGAAAGTAAAGGTCAGGACAGATGCAATAAAGCATGAATGAAACATTCTCATAAAAGTGCAATCAGTCACTTTAAACGTCTTAGTTATTGCCCTGATTGTGAAAATTCGGATTTTTCGGTTTCATTAATAAATAACTTTATTATTGCTCATTATGTTGGAAACATTACTAAAGTGCAGTATTACTCATGTATTAGAATTTTATGATTCTCGCAAAAACTTCTGACGCAAAAATCATATTTTTTAACATCGTCTTTTCGTGTACTTTCATTCAATAATTCCGGTGCCCACTGTACGTTCAAGATCGTGATGTTACGACCCTTTTCATCAAAAAGCACGCACAACTGCAAACGAGCTATGTTCATTATCATATAATCATACTCAGCTGCCTTTTAAACATAAGTCAGTCATGTTTTCTCTGGTTTGCGCCGTTTTGTGCAGGTGCCAAACCAAGAAATGAAATTCCCGAGTGTGATGCAATGCTCAGAAAGTGATGGAAATCATTTATATGAATATTAAATTGCTGGTGCCGCAAAACTTCTTAGAAACCAAGTTTCTGAGTTTCAGTAAGTCTGAAATGTGCCGTCAAGCTATCCATGTCTGAATTCTGTTAGCAGTTCGTGCTGTTGATCGTATCACATGGGCTGAGGCAAATACGCATGACTTTGGGGATGTTTTCAAGATCAATTTAGAGAATCATAAAACATTCCTTCCCATCACGATCTGGTTTCACGACATTTCTTTCGGCGCTCTGCACAGTCTCGTTGCTGTACACTATAGAATGTCACACGAAGAAATACCGTTCACTGCTCAAGAGGAGAGTTTGATTTTCCCACTCAGATGCACGATTCTCCGACTCCCGGTAGAGAGATGTGCACAGTACGATGCTTGCGGACGTGGCGCTTTCCATCCAATCCAGAAATTTCTTCAGCACTGAAGTGGACCAATCTTGTGCTGACAAAGGGGACGAATTTTTACGCCACGATGGATTGTATCTCTCACATGATTGGTCTAACTCGGTTTTTATTACAGGAAACAGTGCTGCGAAGGGGTGTATATCCGGATCTTGACCGGGTGGCTGCTCAATCATTGGGGGAAGGTTTATGTATCGCGGGACAGAAGAACGGGTATGTAACCTATAAATCCTGTAACCGTTAATTTGCGTAAAATTTTCTTATCATGGTATTTATTTGTTGCCGCTTACTCTGGCCTGTTGCACATTTCCTCGTTTCTTTAATCACTTTTTCTTTATTGCTTTTGTTTTGCTGGTTAGATTATGTTCCGTAGCTGATCTGTATATAACTTGTGCTTCGGATGAGCATCACCTCCGCGACATTCCATTACTACTGGTTTACGGTATCTTAAATAAATTTTCTGTCCAACTTCGCAGACCTTCCAAATGGGTATTGTCCACGAGGTTTTTCATTCTGCTCCTAATTTATTTCACATCGTTCGTACTTCAACACGGCTGAGAACTGTTGTTTCTTCATATAACGAAAGAACCCCAATATGTTTAACATGGGGGCTGTCCTGATTTGTGGTAAACCTTGCGCGTTTCCAGTTTCCACGTACTATTTGACCATTCTCAGCGGATCACCCAACTACCTGGCATTGTGTTTTTACTTTAATATAAGAATATTAACGGATGTGATAAACCATATTGAAAACGCAGACTTCGCTCCTCAGTTAACATCAAGTGGTTTCAAGCCCGCAAGAGGAATTTCTTGTATATTGATGTTTGGCACAAGACCTATAACTTGGTTTGTGATTGAAATTTCTGTCGGAAAAGTAACTTCATGCCTTGTAGGTCCCCATTAAATGCATGTTAGTTAAACTTGAGTGTTTTTTATTTTCAACGCGTTTTTCTGCGGGTCCGTTATTTTTCCGAGTTCACCTTATTTGTCCCGGGGCCATTACAGGTCGGGAATGGGCAAGTTGGTCACCGATCCAAATATTACTACTTTGTGTCGGTATCTCCAGTGAGTAATTATTTACTTGAAAGTATGTGGTAGGGTGACAAATATTTTAATTCCCAAGGGGGAGATTTGTCCTATATTTCAGTTTCGTAAGGAAAACTGGACCCTGGTTTCTCGAGTTATTGGTGACTGCATAATAAAGGACATTTTCTTGCATGTGTTCGATAAAGGCATAATCCGCGGTTAGTAATATTCTGTGATATACTGAACTGACTAGTATAGGAAAGCCCAACTCTTCAGTACTGACACAAGGCGGAGCCCCTGTCTTGGCGCTGCATTGCGATCCAGTAAATGCGCTTGAAAATGGTGCTGTTGGTCACAAGGGTATTTTCAGTTTTATGACGATTAAAAAAAGTGAACTTGCTGTTATTTCGGCGTCGCGTTTAATACATTTTGATAAAGTGGGCCAGAGTTGTGAGTGAATGCTGTTGTAGGAAAATACTTAGTCCGAGCAAGTGGACAAAGTGTTCCACTGACCCATGCAAATCTATCTCCAAAAAATGGATCCATTCTCCAGAGTCTGATGTAATTGGGTTTATTGTAAATCCATCCAGAAGAAGCACAAAGACACCCAGGCTGGTCTGCGCAAACCACATAGCATCCATTCTTTATCAATCACCCCACGCCGACTGACCTCCGGCTGTCCGAACCCTCATATTTATTGGCATTTTGGAACGTACCTTTAGGTGGGATTAAACGTGACTCCCTCTACCTTATCCAATATTATTGACTCTGATTGGTACATTGTCCCATTGCAACCCTCCACCCTTAGTAACAAGTTTGCCATTACATCATAGTGTAAATTAATTTTAAGCCTCCAAGGATGCTCGAAGACCACATATGAGCCTCCCAAACCGTGGGTTCAGCTAAAGTTCAGTAACTTATCTGGGTCATGGATGGTTCCAGAACACTCAGGTGCGCACGCTCAGGCAGTGGGACCAGGCTGACCGATACGGTCATTCTGGAAGGTTAGCTCATAAGGCCGGCCTTGAGGGTTCTGCAGAGTGTGGCTTATCTGGGTTTCTTGGCAGCTTGATAAGTTTTTGCTTCTTCACTGCTACTCCTTGTACAGCAGTTTTTAAAAGGTTTTTGTGCTGAATTGAGATTAGGGTTTTACTTTGAATTTGGAATGTTTTAGGATATTTTCTCACCACAATGCACATTCTGTTTTTTTTTTTTTTTTTTTTTTTTTGCATGCTGCTTTTTATTACGGGGAGTCAAAATTCGCACTTAGGTCAAATTTGTTCCCTTGGGTGTTGCTGGTACCTCCTGCTTTTGTCGTACTCTTATGTCAACATACCTGTCGCTACTGATGTGTGTATTAACGGTCAGCAATGGTTGATTTCTCTGTGTAAACCAACCTGGCAGGTGCCTTGTGCCCCTTATCCAACAAAAAAGCATCCTGTCAGCCTATCTCTATGTCCGGTTTCCCTGGCGATGAGTTTTACATGCACTCACCATCTTACTTCCTGATGCACCTCTGGTGTTTGCCTGGACCTTTCGACAGCTGCTACTGATACTGCTTGTGCAACAAGTTCCTTAGAACTGACAGATTAATGTTTATGTATCATTTGAGGAACTCAACGTTGATGGGACATAAAGCAAGGCGGAACAGGCATTAAAATAACAAACCCGCTGACGCTCGAATGACCCCCCTATTGTAAGCCATCAATTGCAACCACACATGGTTGCCTATATTCTTATTAAACTTCAAGTTCACCTATCAGAAACATGTGTATATAATACACTATGTTTTACATTGTTTACATTTTTTAAACCTCCAAAACATAAAATATTGGATAGCATGGGGCTGGTATTGTATAAACTTTAATATTGAAAGCTGTCTTATTAATGTGTTTAGGAAGCAAACGAATGCACCTGATTAAGCACAAACGTCTACAAAAACACTTGTCCCAAACGTTATAGTCCCTTGAACGAGGCGGGCTGTGTACCAAAATTGCGGTCATTTCTACAAGGTGAAACCAAAAGAAATACAAGTGACCTATAAAAGCTGAAAATCTGTGCTTCAAGGACGATGAAAGTTTGTCTGCAGATGTAAAATTGGATTGCAACGCAGTCTTGAACAAATTGCTCAACTTTTGACACACATTGGAGCTTACAGTGTATGTGAGTGAGCATCTTCTCCGTCACCATCTCCGCAGACATGAAGATGGAGCTCCGCCCTCTGGTCATGTGCTTTGCACTGTGTGTGGTCTACGCCACCAGCAAGCCCACAGCCACTGAAAAGAAGGACCGGGTCCACCACGAGCAACTCAGTGACAAGGTGCACGATGACACGGAGAACTTCGACTACGACCATGACGCCTTCCTGGGGCAAGAGGACGCCAAGACCTTTGACCAGCTTACTCCCGAGGAGAGCAAGGAACGGTTGGGGTAGGAGTCCTCTTCGTTTGGCCAGTGTGCCCAACTATCATTATTTAGACAGTGATGCTGTATGTTGAAGGGCAGAAGTTTTGAGTGGGTTCACTGGATATGGTTGTGAATATCTGCATACTGAAGCTGGCAGTCTCGATTTATAATTTATATTTGTTGTTTTAAATCCAATGTTAATGAATGCAGAGCCAAATATCAAATAGTCACTGTCCAGATATTTGAAGGCTGCACTGTTCGTCTTTTTCTGTAAAAATTTCCACTCCGTTGTAAATGATCGAGATACATTTTGTGTGGTTCCGCTCACCCCTTGTCGTGGCTTATGCAGGTCAGATGTTCTTGTGTGGATGTGGCCCCAACACTCAGAGGCATCTTCTTTTCAGTGGTTCTTATTGAAATGGTTGAACAGCTTGGTGCATATTGCCCTTGTCTACGATTCCCATCAGTGTTCAAGTCAGACGACAGTGATGTGATTTGGTTCTAGTTTGAGCAGCTCTGTGATTGTTCATTCTGTCTCTGATCTGGTTTCTTTACGTGGAGGAAGAGACTGAGGTTATTTCATTACTCATCTAGGAGGTAGGAAGAGGGTTAAGTGGGTCCAATGCACGTGCCCAGTCTCGCTGCACACCCCTGAGGGAGTTTTATGTATCTTTTATTTCTTTTGTTTTATTTCCTTTGCTCTGCTGTCTTCTGCACACAGAGACTTCACTCCCTGTGTCATGCCATGACGTTGGAAATAATGTTACGTCTCGGCAAAGTTTTTTAAATTGACGAATTTTAATTTTTACCGTCCCCCTCGGCATATTATGCGGGGGGATATAGCCATCGCTCTGTCCCTCCATCTGTCTGGAAACATTTGTCGTCCAGAACATAACTCAAAAATCATTCAGTATTTCTTCATCAAACTTTGCTAACACATGAAACATACTGATATGCCATCTCCTCATGGGTCTTGCTTATGTTTGCCGAAGTGTAGATCTTCACACACCCGTCTCCCTCCATCTCTCTCTCTCTCTCTCTCTCTCTCTCTCTCTCTCTCTCAGCATGATTGTTGACAAGATCGACGCCGACAAAGACGGCTATGTGACGGAGGAGGAGCTTAAGGCCTGGATTAAAAAGGCGCAGAAGAAGTACATCTATGACAATGTGGACAGGCAGTGGAAAGACTTCGACCTGAACGCCGATGGCGTGATCGCCTGGGAGGAGTATAAGAATGTCACGTACGGTACTTATCTGGGTAAGGAGGGTTTTGGCAGGGTGGCTGTTCGTGACACAGCTTAGGCTTGCAAACCACTAGCACCTCTTTATAGGGTGAGAAAGATGACGTTTGTCGGCATAATTTCGTTTTGACGGCGATTCGTGCTCTCGGAGGCCTAATTGAATATTCACTGGATTTTGTTGATGTGTTGTGCGTGGAATGTCTCAATGAGGGCTTTTCAGTTCTATGTTTGGGTAGTGTAGTACGAATCTTGAAATGTCTTTCTGACTCGTAAAATTAATGTGCCAGAAATGAAAGAAACCAAACTCTAAAATGGTATCTCCTCCGTCTCCATGTTACGTGATCTCGATGGGTGCACATTAGTAACATACCATGCCTTGATATTTCCCATTGTTTCGCAGAGGACCCTGACCCTGATGATGGGTTTAATTATAAGCAGATGATGTCCAGGGACGAGAGACGCTTCCGGAAGGCCGATAAGGACGGGAATCTCATTGCCGACAAGGAAGAATTCACCGCATTCCTGCACCCGGAGGAGTATGAGTACATGAAGGACATCGTAGTGTCGGTATGTCACCTTGCGATTTATGAGCACGATTTGGAATTAAGATTCCCTAGAGTGAAAATGGCGTCAAAAAAATGGAGTGGTAGATATTTGTCACGGTCAAATAGTCAGCTGGCAAGCAGAAACTAAAACTTTTGGACTTTTTATTTGTAAGAACTCAGCTAGGCATGTTGGCCATAAAAAAAAAAAAAAACTTGTATCCCCACAGGAAACAATGGAAGACATCGACAAGAATGGTGACGGCTTAATTGACTTGGATGAATACATCGGTACGTGGTGATTTACTCCCATCTTTACTGTACAGCTGCTCGCTGAAGTAGAATACCGATCAGTTGCAAACATGAGGAAGCAGGTGGACATAAAATGGAGTTGGCCAGACCAGTGGCTGATTGACACTCCCTCAGCTCTTGATTAGGGAAGCATTTATACGGACATGTTAATGTAGTTATCTCATCAGCCAATCTCGTGGCAGCAGAGCTATGCAGTAAATGATGATGTGGTCTGTGGCTTTGGTTGATGCTTATATCAAAAATCTGAACTAGGGTTGAGAATGTGATCTTAGTGAAACTGTTCGTTGCTTTTTCTTTGCTGCCAGATGGACTTGTTTATGTATCTGAGACTCCTGATATCCTGGCTTTTTTTACATGCAACTGTCTCCAGAGTTTTTACTGAGTGGTGCAGAAAACTACAAATATCTAGCGAGCAGCAGATTTGCAAATGGAAACTGCTTGTTGAGAGGGGTCAGAGGAGAATTCAACCTTCCTTGTCAAACATCCAGGCTGGAGGTGGTGGAGGAATGTTTGCTTGGCACACTTTGGGCCATTTACTATTAATCAATCATCATTAAATGTCATAGCCTGTCGGAGCATTATTGCTACCCACGTGCGTCCCTTTATTACCACAATTTATCCTTCTTCTGATGGCCACTTCCAGCACTGAGGAAAGGTCTCCTCACTCCGGTTTCATCAACCTGACAATCCGTTCATTGTAACCCACCTCAGTGGCCTCCGTAGTCACCTGATCTCAATCCAATAGTGAAGCTATGGGATGTGGGACAACAGGAGATTTTCAGTGTGACTGTGCAGCTGACAAGTCTGCAGAAATTATGGTGCAGTCATGTTAAGATGGACCAGGTTCTCACTGGAATGTTTCCCACATCTTGTGGAATCCATGTCGCTAGGAAATGAGGCTGTTATGATCCAAAGTAAGGTCCGACCTAGTATTGGTGTGGTGTTCCTAATAAAGTGCTCAGTGAATGTTTACTGTATGCTCATTTTCAGTCAAAAAGAAGGAGGTCATTGTATAGTGTAACCCTGAGAGGCCGGTCATGTTTTTGGCCAATTTCCTCAGGACCACGTCGATTGTTGAAAGACGTATTAGATTGTTTCCACGGTCAGTCATGATTTGGAGCTGGCTTTGGGTCAGAACGGTCTCGAGGCCCTTAATGGACGGGGTGAATCGGCTGTTGTTTGGTTTCACTAAATGAATTGAAGGCACAATTTTTTTTAAAATTATTATTTATTTATTTATTTATTTTTCTCCATTCTGAAATAAAATTTACTGAATGTCACCTGTTGCTAGGCGACATGTACAATCACGAGGGCGACGCGCAGGAGCCAGAGTGGGTGAAGACAGAGCGCGAGCAGTTCGTCGAGTTCAGGGATAAGAACAGGGACGGCAAGATGGACAAGGAGGAGACCATGGATTGGATCCTTCCCTCCGACTACGACCACGCGGAGGCAGAAGCCAAACACCTCGTGTACGAGTCCGATTCCGACAAGGTGAGCTTCGAATATTTGGCTAATTTGGGCTCATTGGCACAAGAGTTCAGAGATGTAGAGTTTCTGCATGAGGGTTTCCGAAAATCTGGTCGTGGAGCCATTTTGTTTCTATTCGGTTATTAGGCACCATCTCAAATTGAATGAGATTTTATTTATTTTATTTTTTACGTTATCTCTTTTCACGTGTCCGGACATTTTCTCTTTTAATGCTTGTCGCCACCATTGCTAACAGGTTTATTTTCTATCCCGAGATCTCACTTCTGAGAGAACAGAAAAAATCCAGTGATTTCCAATGTGCAAAATGACTCCATTTTCGCGAGAGAGAAACAAAATGGCTCCAATTATTGAGTTGTTGCAACTCTATCTTCGGACTGTTGCTAACAGTCTGTCCACAACATTATCTACACTGCTCATACTCACCCTCATGTCTCAATGCTTTTGTTTTGCAGGACGGACGCCTCACCAAAGAAGAAATAGTCAACAAATACGACTTGTTTGTTGGGAGTCAAGCAACCGATTTCGGGGAGGCTTTAGTGCGACATGACGAGTTTTAAAAACCCATTTAGATAGATTTTTATAAATCTTTGACTTGATGAACAATAATTTATTTTATGAACCTTTTGTTACTGCTCAAGTTGTGGGGAGGTCCTGTAGGTATATACGTTTATTGCAGTCGAAATTTCAGTTTCGTATTTTGTAAAATTACCTTTTGCAGTAATTGGGCTACGTTTGGTTGTGCATATTCATGTGGAGTATTTTTGCAGAGTTTTTTTTATTATTCATTTTTTTTTTGTATAAGCCCTATTATGGGTAAGCTTTATTGAAGGTCCCATAATGACGTCCATATGTTTGGATGCTGACTCAGATTTTACTGGCTGTAATCGTATCGCCGGACGAGAAGTTGGGGATACTGTGGATCAGCAATTGTCACGCTGTGTCTATGGAGATTTGCTTGCTTGCTTTCGGTAGTCTGGGGATACACGTCAACCAGCAAGCAACCCACTGTAGTTTTTATGGGTTACACAATATGGATGTACCCTCAGATTTAAGTTGAGTCTACACTTAATTTTGGGGCAAAATTTTTTTATTTTATATATATATATATATATATATATCAAAATATATATATATATATTTTTTACTCAAAATATTTTTTTTATATATATAAAAATCTCCATTTTGAGTGTACTTAGTATCTCCGTCCAATTACTAATGTACCCCTCTGTACTTTTGAACCAGTTGTGCATGATGCAGTATGATAATCCTATTTTTTTTTTTTTTTTTTTTTTCCCCTGCAATCACCTGCCGTGCTGTTAGTTGGCAGAAAACAATCTTAATCACCATCTTATTATAGCAATTTAAACACATTGTTGCTCTTATGCGCAATTGCTCACATTTGAACAAGAACCACATGGTTGAGTTGAAGGTTTTTGCACACTTTTACAATTTACATTGGTCTGACTTTCATTTCTGTCCGTGACATTTACCAAGAGTCTGCTGTGAGGCTGGATTCAAACATTTCACATATTCTTGTTCTTTAAATTTATGAGAGAATGCAGGTCAGGACTTGACTCATAATGCGAAAAGTTTTAATGAAAACGCGGGCGAAAACGTAAATGAGTTTTGAATTTCCTTTTGAGGTAAAAGGAATGGTTTATACGACTGCCATTTCTCTGAAGAGTATTGTCCAGACTGGATCCTAGTATTTCCCCTGATTGTCAAGTTATGTTTTTGGGAAAGTGAACTGTTGTTGAAAATCCATCATATTTCCATTTTTTGTAACTAATGAACATTTCTAACAGTAGGAATTAGACTTTTTTTATACGTGCACTTCTGTGCAGTGACCTTGCAGTTGGACGCTGTTCTGTAAACCAATTGTGAGCCAAAGGTGAGATGTTCTTGATGCTTTTATAGGCAAATTCTGAATTGGGTTCTGATTGGAGCATGTCATTTCACCATTAAAAGAAAAAGGAGCGAACAATTTTCTAAGTGAATCGGGTAATTTGTCTCATAACTTTTAAAGAGAACTTTACTCAAAGGAAATTTCCACCTTTTTCAGTTTTGTGAAAAATTCCCCAGTTCTAATGGGTTAAATATTTAAGTGTTCTTTTATTTTTGTAAAAATATGACTTGTACCTCATTATAAAATACTCTTTATATTTACTTTTTAAAATTATTTCAGTTTTATGTAAGCAGGGGGTGTAATTAAGAATTGGTCTCATTTTCAGCAGGGCCCTGCATGACAAAATTTAAATAAATATGCATAAATATATATGCATAAAGACTTCCCCTATGTTCACCAATAATTTTTCCTGAAAGATTAGCACCTGCAATTCAGATTCAAGTTGGAGTCACTATAGGTATGAGCAGCTTTATAGTGAAATGATGTCCTGTCCAGTATTTTTTTTCACCGAATGTATAGTGGAATCCATAAACGCTTGTGAGCATGTCTGGCCATGAGAGTATAAATCCCAGGTATGGTGGAATTATGAATAAAATGGATTTATTCACTAATACAATGTAACGGTATTTTCTTCTTGATACAAGTGGGTGCCATTTTAGCAACTTGTGTAGAGTAGAAGTGGTTGAGATGGAAGCCAAGGCCAGTAACAGACCTGATTGTATAATTGCTCACAGAATCCAAGGTTTTTGCTTCCAATGGTGTCACCATTAAATACATTTTTATCACCATAATCCAGAAGACAATATTAATTTGCAGATTCTCAAAAGTGCAGCTTGCTATTTCTGAACATTAAGTATTTTATTTCTTTTTCTCAGATTTTCAATATGCATTACAATTGATGGCTTGTTCATCTGCTGCATTTGAAAGTATCTATAATGTGCAGCAAGTTTGATTTGGGCATTTTTAAGGGTACCAAAATGGAGGTATATTTGATCAATTCTTTCTTGATATTGAGTGAATACTATTAATTTTTTGTCCTTGTGCCATTTTGAGAGTTTTGCAGTCAGTTGCCTGCTGAGCCCAGGAAGCACTTGTGTGGACTACAGTTTCATCAGCATGTCAGTGCAATTTGCAATGATTTAATGGTAAGCCAACACTTAATATGGACGCTAAATGGCAGAGGGCCCAAAATTGAACCTTGTGGTACTCCTGCTGGTGTTAACGGTCCTAGACTGAGAGCCTTCAACTTGACTATAATCAGTCCCATTCTCGTAGTTTCAAAACCAGTTGCATGCTGAATGATCTTATTGGAATAAATGCTTTACTACTTAAAATCTACACCCCCAATTCCGAAATAGTTGGGACAAAGTGTAAATTGTGAATAAAATCAAAATGCAATGACTTTCAGATCGCATGAGCCAGTATGTTAGTTGCAATAGAACATGGATGACATTTCAAATCTTGAAACAGACATTTTACATTTTATCCACAAAATGAGCTCATTTCAAATTTTCTGGCTGCAAGAGGTCTCAAAAAAGTTGGGACACAGGCAAAAAAAGGGCTGAAAAAACAATTAATATATAAGAGAATCAGCTGAAAGAACATTTAGCAAGTAATTAAGTTAACTGGCATCAGGTGTGTAACATGATTGGCTATAAAAGGGATGTCTTAGAGAGGCTGAGTTTCTCAGAAGTAAAGATGGCCAGAGGCTCTCCAACCCGTGAAGGCTTGCGTAAAAAAATTGTGGAATACTTTAACCTGTTAACTGTCACTGGGCCCTACGGAATTTTCAAACAAATTTTGAATCCTTCATTTGAGCATTTGAAATGTGGTATATCAATCCGGGCCAAATGTGAGAAAATGCAGGTGACAACTAAGAGGTTAAAAACAATGTTCCTCAACGTCAAATTGCAAAGGCTTTGAAGGTCTCATCATCGACAGTGCATAACATCATCAAAAAATTCAGAGAAACTGGAAAAATCTCTGTGCATAAGGGACAAGGCCGAAGACCTTTACTGGATGCCCGTGATCTTTGGTCCCTCAGATGCCACTGCATCACTCACCGGCATGACTCTGTCACTGACATTACTGAATGGGTCCAAGAATATTTCAAGAAACCACTGTCTGTAAACACAGTCCGCCGTGCCATCCACAGATGCCACCTAAAACTCTATCATGCAAAAAGGAAGCCATTGTTGAGCATGATTCAGAAGCGCCGCCGTGTTCTGTGGGCCAAGGCTCATTTAAAATGGACTGTAGCAAAGTGTCCTGTGGTCAGACGAGTCCAAATTTGACATTCTTGTCGGAAATCATGAGCGTTGTCCCCTCCGGGCTAAAGAGGAGAAAGACCACCCCTCCTGTTATCAGCGTTCAGTTCAAAAGCCAGCATCTCTGATGGTATGGGGATGCATTAGTGCATATGGTGTGGGACACTTGCATGTTTTAAAAAGCACCATGAATGCTGAAAGGTATATAAAGGTTTTAGAGCAACATATGCTCCCCTCCAGACGACATCTATTCCAGGGGAGGCCTTGAGTATTTCAGCAGGACAATGCAAAACCACATACTGCAGCTAGTACAATCGCATGGCTTCGTAGCAGAAGAGTCCGTTTGCTGAATTGGCCTGCCTGCAGTCCTGATCTTTCACCGATTGAGAACATTTGGCGCATAATTAAACGAAAAGTCCGTCAAAGGGGACCCAAAAATCTCCAGCAGCTGGAAGTTAAACTTTATTATCCCACACGGTAAATTCATTTGGTCAACGCTCACACTCCATTGCTACAGCTATGGTATTGGCTATAGTTTCCCAACAATAAGCCCTGGATTACTCCAGAACTCAAACAACTTCTTAACCAAAAAAGCGACTATTTAAATCTGGTGGAAGTAAGGAAGAGAAAAGAGAACTGCAGAGGAAAATTAAAGGAAAGATTACAGACTGTAAAACTGCATATAAACATAAACTAGAGGGCTTTTTCAGAAATGACGCCAAGAAAGCATGGCAGGGAGTTCAGGCAATTACTGGATATAAGCCGAATCTGATGGCAGTGGACAATGAACATGACATGGCTAATGAATGACTTTTATTGCAGATTTGATAAAAAGGATTTTAGTGATGAAGAAGATTTTGTTTTTAAGGAAGTCGGTGGCATGAAGTGTATGAAAACTAACATTTCCATAGAGGATGTGCGATCTCATTTCAAACATGTAAACCTCCACAAGGCTAGTGGACCTGATGGTGTTAGCAGCAGAGCACTAAAATTGTGCACAGATCCGCTGGCGCAGCTCTTCCAGAGGCTGTTCCAGCTGTCACTAGATACTGGGGTGGTACCTACCCTGTGGAAAAAATCCTTTATAGTGCCCATACCTAAAAATAATAGACCCAGGGAACTAAATGACCTTCGCCCTGTTGCCCTGACATCCACAGCAATGAAGTGTTTTGAAAAAATAATATTCAAACACCTGCTCTCTGAGGTAGCACCATTTTTAGACCCAAATCAATTTGCATACCTTGCACAAAGGGGGGTGGAGGACGCATTGCTCAATTTGACAATGTCAATAAGCACCTTGAACAGGCAAAAAGCCTGGTTAAGATTGTTTCTTTAGACTTTAGCAGTGCTTTTAAGACAATCCAACCCCACCTGATGGCAAAAAAGATGGTAGACCTAGGCGTTAACCCTAGACTGATTTTATGGATTCACGACTTTTTAACCAGTCGGAGCCAGCAAGTTAGATTTAATTAATCAATCTCATCTCTGAAAAATCAGTACAGGAGCACCACAAGGGTGTGTCCTGTCACTGGTATTATACACCCTATATGCTAATAATTGTCAAGCAGCCTCCCTAGATCACACTTGTTTTAAGTATGCTGATGACACAGCAATAGTAGGTTTTCTTGAGTCCAATCCCTCATCACTGGAGGGTTTCGAGAGGGAGATAAGAGGTTTTAGCCAATGGTGCAAAGACAACTTTCTTGAGGTAAATGTAAAGAAAACAAAAGAGATGATCATTGATTTTCGCAAGAAAGGGATTGTAGTTCCCTCATCCAAGATAATGGGGATTCAGTAGAGAGGGTCTGCTCATATAAATATTTAGGTGTTGAAATTGACAACAAGCTCACTTTTAAGGAATGTGCTCAGAATAAGACCAAACAACTGCAGAAAAGGATGTATTTTCTTGGTAAGCTGACACAGTTTGGGATGGACCTGTGTATTTTAGAGTTGTTTTATAAAGCCCTCCTACAGTGTCCTCTCTTTCGGCCTTATCTGTGTCTTTGGAAACATGTATCTTCAGGACCAGAATAAGCTCCAACACATGGTCAAAAGGGCCAGCAAGACTATAGGAATTGATCAGGTATCTGCAGCCCAATTATACGATTATCTTATCCTTAAAAAGATAGATCAAATCTTAAATGACCCAAGCCATCCTCTCCACCAGAAATTTCAAAGTAGTAACAGGTCAAGAGGTAGAATTCTGCAACGCCCATTCAGAACTTCAAGGTACAGCAAGTCATTTGTGCCTACAGCAATTAGGTCATATAACAATAGACAGAAGGAAAACTTTTAAGCACTTTTTTTCTGATATTTATTTATTTATTTATTCAGACAAACTATGGTTAGATGTAATCACTGTATGCTTTTTTGTACTTTATGTCTGTCTTGTCTTTTGATTTTAATACCATAGCTGTAGCAATGGAGTGTGAGAGTTGACCAAATGAATTTCCCATGTGGGATAATAAAGTTTAACTTGAACTTGACTTGGAGCTGGAAGCCTGTACTAAACAAGAGTGGGATCAAATTCCAATGGCTAAACTAAAGAAACTTGTCTCCTCAATGCCCAGACGCCTCCACTCTGTGCTAAAAAGAAGAGGGGATGGTACACCATGGTAAACAGGCCCCTGTCCCAACTTTTTTGAGACCTGTAGCAGCCGTCAAATTTGAAATGAGCTCATTTTGGGGATAAAATTGTAAAATTCCTCAGTTTCAACATTTGCTATGTTATCTCTGTTCTATTGTGAATAAAATACTGGCTGGTGTGATTTGAAAGTCATTGCGTTTAGATTTTATTCACAATTTACACTTTGTCCCAACTATTTCAGAATTGGGGTTGTAGGAGATGGTCGTGAAATTCAACACTGGCACAATGTAGCCAATTTAGATGAAAGGTTCATTGAGATCTTAGGCCTGCGGTCACCAAGTTCCCTTCTCATTCTCAGTGCACTAAAGGAGCATGCGTTTGGCCTCAACTTTAAAAAAAAAAAAAAAAAAAAACTTGACAAGGCAATCCTGGCTTATTCAGACCCTTGTGTGTCATAAGCTATGGGTAGAATTTACAGTTGCCACTGGAATTATTGGCATTTGGGTTCTAACTAGAAATGGCTGAAAAGTAATAGAACAAATAAATATTACAATTACAGGGATAAATTCAAAATGTAAATGGGAGAAATATTGTACTTCTTTGGAGCCAACCAAAATGATTTGGAATTTAATTAAAAATCAGTTTCCTCCAAATTAAAGTTTTGCAGTTAATGGAATCCCTGAAGACTTATGTAAATAAAATTCATAAAATTTCAACCAGAAATGAAATTCAACGTTTTAAAAGTTCACCTGAGGAACTATACTGTGTCATCACATCACTTTTTGCTTTACTTGGGCTTAAACATGAGGTATCATGCATGCAAAATCCCTGTGTCATCCTGCACCATGACTCACACAAAAGAAATGGCTGTTATAAAGATACAGATCGTTCTTAACCTTCATTAGCCTGGTAACGGCTACAAGAGGATCCACAAAAGATTGCATGTATCACAGCACTGTTGGGGCAATTATTCAGAGATGTAAAAGCATGGAACTGCCGAAAACCTGACCAGTGGAGGATGCATACATTTTGACCCTGAGGATTAGATGGAGGATGGTAGGTACATGAATCACTTTGTAGGAATTTCCAGCCTTGGTCACATCTTGGGGTCCCCAGGTTTCAAAAAGCACCAATAGACACCACCTTTATTGCCTCAGGTTTGAAAGGATTGCAATTAAACAGCCATTTCAGACCCCATGACACAGAAGCAAGCGCCAGCAATATGCTAGCAAATGTCTTCATGCTATTACTGAACTGAGAATCTGCCCAATTTGCATGGGGGGGTTCTTGTTAAAACAACACAGTTCATTTTGATTGAGAAGCAGATATTTTGACTGCAATCAGTATTGATTTATGAATTGCTTGCTTTCTCCTGAATGTAACAGGACAGTCACTCTATTTGCTTAATCAAATACTACCATCACACTTCTAAGGCCAGAAAGTGTAGTGTTCTTTCAGAAAATAATAATAAAAAAAAACACTGATCATAGGAAATGGTTTGGGGGGAATCAATCCTGTTGTAATACTGTGGTGAATGTTTCGTGGTAAATACAGGCTAACCAGCAGGTGAAAATCCAAAAACATGGTTTAAACCAGCTTGACCTCCTTATGGCTTGGCATTAGCTGGAATTTTCAGATGGATTGCCAGGAACTGATGGTCAATGCCTTCTTTAAATAAAGCTCTCGCTTTTCTTGTATGTGTGATTACAGGAATCCAACATCTCTTCTCTGTTTTCATTCTGTGTATGGTGTATCCCCAAAGAAAGGTCCGCCTGATTCTGAAAATTCTCTGATCATAGTTCCTGTTTGCCGATTTCCAGACGGGGGCGTTTACCCAGAACACGCCGGGAAACTTGTGCTGCGTGAAGATGGCGGCTACTGTGACACACTCAACACCCGAATAAATAACATAACGCGCTTCTCCTGATCTCTGGAACGGATAGCGAACACATCTGCACTTAAGTCTCTTTTCTCTTCCCCCCGCAGCGGAGTCTGGCGGCATGGAGGGAGGTAAACCACCCCTTGCGCTAGTGTACCAGGCCGTTCAAGCGCTTTATCACGACCCGGACCCCGCCGGGAAAGAACGAGCCTCTGTGTGGCTCGGGGAGCTGCAGAGATCGGTAAGCGAGGAGTGGGAAAGCGCGGGGCTTCACTCGGGCCTACATGCTAACACCAGGAAGCTGGCTGTAGCCGTGGACTCAAATCTACTGATTCATAATTCATTATTGCGCAGCTGTTGAGCCTGGTGTGTGTTATCGGTCCTTACGAGTGAAATATTCGCGTGTAACGGGAAGTGAGGCTGGCTGCCATGACTCGCACGCCACCTTACCTGCTGTGTTTTATTGACTATGGAGGAATTCTATGGGGATTTGGCTTGACGGCTAGCTTGCTAAGTTAGCTTCGGGGGTAGGCTTGCTTGGCATGAACGATGGGCTTGATCGCTGACCGCTCAGTTGGCTACCTTGCGTGCTTGATGGCTCTGTTTCTAATTTTGATTGTGATTGATTACATTACACAATTTATGTTGTACTGGGTCCGGACGAATTGAGATGCCTCACAGTCATCTGTCTCGGCTACATGACTGGCTGTGGTTGCATTGGGTCGGATATCCGGATTGCAGAGCTGAAAGTTCGCTGGGAGCCTGTGGCTACAGGACGCAGCAGTCGCCTGCTCACTTGGCTAACTAACTACATTATTTTGTTTGGTGAAAACCCGGCTAATTACTGCCAGGATTATTTATGACACCGTCTGACCTCGTTAAACGCATATTTGCGTTTGTGTAGCTGCTTTCGCGGTAACTTATGCTGGATAGCAAGCTTTAAGCCGCTTTCACACCGGACGCGGAACGAATTTTTCGCACGGCAGATTACATTCAAAGTCAACGCAAAGACGCGAATTTTCATTCGCGTCTTTGCGTTGACTTTGAATGTAATCTGTCGTGCGAAAAATTCGTTCCGCGTCCGGTGTGAAAGCAGCTTTAGGGTGTCGCGCTTGCCGCTTGAGACCAGGTTGAAGTCACCAGAGATCATCCCGCTATCTAGCTCAGAATAATCCTCGGATACAGGCTGACTAGGCGAGTGAGGTGAAATTACTACCAGCTAAATAAACTGGGTGTGACTGGCGTTTATTTTTTTAAATGTAAATTCGTTTCCTGCGATATTATCCAAGGCAGGTTTAACTTAAGTGAACGTCACCAGTTTAGTGTGCCATGTCAAATAGCTGCTGTCAAATTTGAGCAAACCACTCTGTCAAGGCTTTCATCATTGATTCAACCATAAATATTCGCCGGCGCGTTGATCGTAACTGTTGCATGCTGTGCGTGGAAATGTTTTCAATTTATTGCGCAGTCATCTTAAAATTTCGGCCGCGACTTGCAGTGGTCGCAAAATGGTTTGAGCTGATTTTGTGGGACTTTTTAGGCTGAGCAGAGGTGGTTTGGCAGAGGAGTCGTCTGTAATGTAATAAAACTGCGGTACTAACCCATTCAGCACAGTAACATCATATGCAGAGTGGCCAGGCCTCACTTTCTGCCTACAATCCTTGATAAGGTCATGCGCTGCATCGATTACCCTCAGTCGTTTCTGAATGGGTACTAACGTTAAGCTAATCGGGCAGTTCCGAGGAATGAAGACCTTAATGTGACCATTTAGGTCTTCTCACTGTCTCTGACATTTCGTTGCATAGTGGGTACTAAAGTTACTAAACCCGCCCACAACTCTTACAGGGCAAAGGGGATAAGAGTCATGCAGCAAAGGCCCTGCGATTCAGGTCTGCGCTAAGCATGACGTTTTGATGCTGTGAGTGGCTGCACATGTCAATACATTTCTGCAAGCATGGTCAATATTATAAAAGCAAAGAACAGTGTTTATCCTACAGCACATTCAGGTGTTTATGTGGTGTATTTGACCTCCCATTATCATGGCATATTCCTTCAGCTAGGTTGTGAGACCTATATTAATTCTTGCAAACGTCTAACCAGTGACAGTTGTGTTCAAAAAATAGCACTACATAAAAAAATGTGAATAAAGTGCAAACATTTTTTAATGGCCTTCAGTTCCATATTTCAAATGTTGTTGAAACATTACACATTCAATTCCAAATCAAAACATTAACAAATTTGATCAGGTCTGTTAGTCTTTTGCAGGAGGCAAAGTAAAGGACTTTTAATCTGTTCAAAAAAATGGCAGTGTCAACTATTTTCCATTCAAAATCAAACTGTAAATATAATTCAAGATTTACCTTCACTTTAAATTAATGAACTAATATTTAGTTGCAAAACCATTGTTTTTGATAACTGCTGCGCATCTGCGCTGCATCGAGTCAACTAACTTCTGGCACCTAGAGACGGGTATTTCGGCCCAGGGTGAACAAACTACATTCCACAGTTCCTGTGAATTTTTGGGTTTTGCTTCAGAAACTGCATTTTTAATGTCACCCCACAAGTTTTATATGGGGTTCAGGTTGGGGGATTGAGCTGGCCACTCCATTACCTCAATCCTGTCTGTCTGGAACCAAGATGTTGCTCGCTTACTCGTGCGCATGGGGTCGTCGTTCTGTTGAAACACCCATTTCGGGGGAATTTCCTCTTTGGCATATGTAATATAATCTCCAAGTATTTTGATGTATTCAAACTGATCCATAATCTCTGGTATACGATAAATAGGCCCAATACCATAGTATGAAAAACATCCCCATGCCATGATTTTTGCATCACCATTTTTCACTGTCTTCACAGTGTACTGTGGCTTGAATTCAGTACCCGGGGGTCGTCTGACATACAGTCAACGACCACTAGACCCGAAACGAACAATTTTACTCTCATCAGTCCACAGAATGTTACGCCATTTTTGGGCCAGTCAATGTGTTTGAACCGCACTGGTTGTTGTTTTCAACATTGGTGCTTTACGGGGGCTTCTTGCTGATAGCTTCGATCAAACGTCTTCTGACTGTAACAGCACTTGCTGGTAATTTTATGTCATCTTTGATTTTTCTGGAGGTGATGATTGGCTGAATCTTTTCCAGTCTGACTATTCTTCGATCTGTTTTAACTGTAGTTGCTCGTTTCTCTCCTCGTGTTTCAGGTTTTTGTTGCCATTTTAAAGCATTTGTGATCATTTTAGCTGAACATTTTATATTTTGCTGCGCTTCTTTATACGTTTTCCCCTCTTCAATAAACTTTTTTATCAAATTACGTTGTTCCTCCGAACAAGGTCTGGGACGGCCCATTTTACTTTGCAATTCAGAAGGAAATATATTTTATGACAATGTGAGAAACATTTGCTTCCCTTCTTCCTGAATTAAGGACAATTAATGACACCTGTTTCTTTGCAGAATGAGTGAATTCTCTAATTAAACTCCACACTATTATTTTGAACATGCCCCTTTCAATGAATGAGTCAATTACTCAGAGCAATTTGCCATGCAGAAATATCTCTCCTACTACAACCTCGTTTCCAAAAACGTTGGGACGCTGTGTAAAATGTAAATAAGAACAGAATTCAGTGATTTTCAAGTGATTTGAACTTTTATATTTAGTTGAAAATAAAGACAATATATCAGATGTTGAAACTGAGATATTTATTGTTTTTAGAATATATGTGCTCATTTTGAATTTGATTCAGATTTCAGATTTATTAATTTTTAAAAATGGGAACAGCACATATTAATGAACATTTGCATGTAAATATGTGGGAATATAGCCAAATGGCTAATTTCCATCCCCAGTCCCATTGGCAGGTTGATGTTAAACATCATTCCAGCAACATGTTTCAAAAAAGTTGGCACAGGGGCATGTTTACTACCATGTTGCATCACTTCTTCTTCAATCAACACTCTGTAAGTGTTTGGGAACTAAGGAGACCAATTGCTGTAGTTTTGAAAGCAAAATGTTTTCCCATTCTTACTGTATGTGGGATTTCAGCTGCTCAATACATTGCAGCCATCTGTCATAATTTTCATTTCATAATGCACCAAATATTTTCAGTGCGTTACAGGTCTGGACTGCAGGCAGACCACTTTTGTACCCAGACTCTTAGATTTTATTGCGATACATGCAGAATATGGTGTTTGGCATGGTGTTGCTGAAATAAGCAAAGCCTTCCCTTAAAAAAAGCATCTGGATGGCAGTAAAGTTGCACCAAAGCCTGTATATAGCATTCAGCACAAATGGCGTCTTCACAGATGCGCAAGTTACCCATGCCATGTGTCCCGAAGCACCCCCATACTATCATGGATGCTGGCGTTTCAATTGGTTGCTGATAACAACCCGGATGGCCCCTCTCCTCTTTAGCCGAGAGGACTTGGCATCCATGATTTTTGAAAAGAATTTCACATGTTGATTAGTCAAACCACAGGGCAGTTTTCCACTTTGCCTCAGTACATTTTGAATGATCTCGGGCCCAAAGAAGATGGCAGTGTTTCAGGATCGTGTTTATATGGTTTTATCTCTACATGGAGGAGTTTTAACTTGCATTTCTGGATGCAGTGAAAAACTGTGCTGACGATGGTTTACAGAAGTATTCCTGAGTCCATGCAGTGATTTCCACTGCAGACTCCTGCCTATTTTTAATGGAGTGTCGCCTGGGGACCTGACAATCGCAGCCATTCAAAGTTGGCTTTTGGCCTTGTCCCATGCATACAGATTTTTCTGGATTCTCGGAATCATTTAATGATATTATGTACCATGGAGGATATAATCTCCAATTTTTTAGCAATTTTAAGTTGAAAAAGGTATTCTTAGACTGCGTGGGGAAATAATAAAACAATTTTTCATAATGCAGTTAAGCCATTGCCATATTTACTTGTGAAAGACTTTTTAAACCCAATCATGTTACTGACTGGTTGCTATATAATCTAATAAGCTGCGAGATGTTCTGCCAATTGTTTTTTTTTTTTTTTTTTTAAGCATCATACTACTTTTCCAGTTTGTTGTTGCTTCTGCTCCAACTTTTTTGAAATGTGTTGCTGGCATTAAATTCAAAATGAGCGAATATATTTCAAAAAAACAATGCAATTTCTCACATTCAAAATTTGATGGGTTGTCTTTGTATTTTCAATTAATCATTGTTTAAGTGATTTGCAAATCATTGTATTCCGTTTTGATTTAAATTTTACTCAGTGTCCCAACGTTTTTGGAAATGGGGTTGTAAAAACAATGGCTCATCAGGTTATTGATGTTGCACTGCTATTTTTTTTTTGACATGACTGAATATCTGCAGCATGTTTTAGTGTAAAAAAAAAAAAACATTTTGCTGAACTCTGTTTAATTTCCTCCGGAAGGAGGCAATGTTAGCGGTTCGATTTGTTTGTCTGCTGGATCATGAAAAAACAACTCATCTGATCTTCATCATGGGGCGGATGCATAAATTATTTTTCACTTTTGTTGACATTGTAAGACAAAGCATTTGGCTTTGGAGGAATAAATGCCATTGACCTAAAAACCCAGTTGATGGATGTAAAGTTCAAAAGTGATGAAACCTGTGGACTTTTGGCCTTGGCTGAGTTTTGTGCGTGATTGGAACTCGTCTATTTATTTCTGTGGGGGGTTTTTCTGGGTTCTATTTGTGTATCAGATTTTTTAGAATCTGTTGTTGATTCTCTGGTGAACTGTTGTTGCGTGTCCTGCATGTGACTGGCTGCCTTAAGGTTTGAACCGCATTGCATATAAGCTCAAATGAATGAACCATTCAGACATATTCCATGGCAATCTGTGGTCAGTTTTAGAAAATGGAGAGGCTTCCTCTTATGTCAGAAGGTCACGATATATACGCATCTTCTCCTTCTCAGATTTCTGCTGTGTAAGAGACACACTTTCCTTCTCGCCAAAGTCAAAACTGAAATAGTCTGCTGGGCCTTCCGCTGTCAGCCTCTGTAAGCTTGTTATTAGAATGAAACATGTAACCGCACTCCTATCGCTGAATTATCAAGACAGCGATGGGTGAGCGGGGCACTCAGGATCGTGAGTCTGTTTTGGCACCTCTGACTCAATCACTGTGAGAGTAATGGTGACTGTACTGTCGTAAAAAGACTGTACTGACCTGTTGTCTGTTGCGAAGCGGTCTCTGAAGCTCCATTAAAGGCAGATGGAGGCCAAATGGCTGTGATGGGTTTTATCAGAATTACACTCCTTGACCAAGATGCAGAATGCATGCAGTGGTTTTGAATGTGGGCCGTACGATTCCTGGCGCCTTCCTGACCACTAGTATTACCTGGGAATGTCTGTCTGTCTTGATCTCAATATTCTCCCAATATTTCTGGAACGTTTGTGTTGCAACACTGCCATGCAGCGGCTGCGTGGCCGCAACATTGCGAGAGCGTCTGGTTGTGGGTCGTTTGGTGCAAGCCTCAGGAAAGGAACTTTACTCTAAACGACCAACTATTTAAGGCTTTCGGCCAACTGGCTTTTACTTTGCCTGTTGAACTGTGTTTGAAATCTCTCTCTCTGACTCGTGCCTGTATGAGGGAATCTGACTCGTCAAACATGGTGTAATGAGAGCTTGTCGCTTGAGGCGCTGGTCTAATGCACTTGTTTCTGTGCATGAGGGCAACTCCGATTTTGAGGGTAGAGAAGAAGTGAAGAGATGGAAAAATGTTGAACGATATGTCACGTGTAGAGGAATGTCAAAATGTTTCTGAGGTTTAGTGTTCTTTCTACTCTGATGCTTTCAGCTAAAGGTGTGAGTGATTCTGTGATTATTATTATTATTAGTATTATAGTAATTACGCTTTGGCAATGTATTCAAAAATATGTCATGCCAATTAAGCAAATTGAAATTGATTCTGTGACTGTTGGCGCCATGCTGAGCGGTCCTGTTTGGACAAAAAGCACTATTTTAAAGGTCAAATATTGAGTGTCTGTTTTGTTGTTGTGTCTGCCATCTTGGGAGGTGTGCAGTGTCCTGATTGGGGGAGTGGGTATGCGTGCTAACGTGTGATGCTCACGCAATCAGATGTAATGGAGAGGTGTTTGCTCGTAAGATGGTTGGCGGTTTGGACCTCAACGGGCGAGTGTCATGAACGCTCAACACTCTTATTGGTTGTGCTTCAGTTTCATCACAGTCTGAAGGTGCTCAGCTGGTGAAACTATTTTATCGGGTTGCAATTCCTGCACCGTTCATTCCATAGTAATGCAAATAAGTTTAATCTGTGTATTTCTGAATTGAAGCTGCAGTTCGGGCTATCGTCAGAACATAAACAAATAGCCGGATCTATCTTTTTAGTCAAAATTTCTTGCACTTCCGAGACTACTGTGCTTCCGGTGCGCAGCTCGCTAGTGCTTTGGTCTATTGCATGTGCACAGTGGCATTGAACGATGGCAATCTCATCATCTACATCAGAGCTTTCCAAACCTCTCCTGGAGCACCACTCCTCCTGCATGTGTCAGAGCTCTGCCTGCTCCAGCACAGGTCAGTCACATGATCATCTGGTTACCCGTGAAGACGCTCGATAATGAGCGAATCATTCGAATCATCTGTGCCAGCGGGGAGAGATCTAAAACATGCGGGAGAGGTGGTACTCCGGGAGAGGTTTGAGAAGCACTGATCTACATCATCTGTGATTGTTGATGGCAATGCCAAAAATTACACTAGAAATGATATGAATCGCCTGACTTTCGCCATGGAAGGCTCTTCGCAAAACATTGAGAAAATGACTGTTCCCCAGCTGAAAGCTTCACAATACAGCCTCTACGCTTGGTATCATACGGGCAAGTTTCCGTAACCATGCACGCTAAAGTAACCTTCTGCAGCTCCGTGAGACTGGAATTGACTCGGCCACCGAACTGTCCCATAAAGCGAAATGGGGCGTGACTGCAGCATCAGGGCGTTTTTTTTATTTTTTCTTTTTTCCGTATTGACAATTGCTCGAATTGGATTAAATGATTGCAAATTCTTTTTTTTTTTTTTAAAATATTTTTGGGAATTTTTCCTTTATTTGATAGTTATGCAGTGTTGAGAGACAGGAAAGTCGGGGAGAGGAATGGGGAAGACATGCGGCAAATGACCCGAGCCAGAATCGAACCCGGTCGCCGCGAGAAGGACACAGCCTTTATGGCGTGCGCGCTTAGACCGATGAGCCACCGGGGCGCCCCATGTTTGCAAATTCTTATCGTCCAAGTCCTTGCGGACTTTTCAGTATATCTGATTTTAAGTACCTTGGAAAATTATGTTTCTAATTTTTGGCGAAATGGAAATAAGTGAAAGTGCTGCCTTTTTTCCAAATGCCCTGCAGCCCAGCTGGCACTGCATGTTCTCTCAACGTTCCTGCAACGTGTTAATGATGATACAAGGTTGCACCTCCATGGCAAGCTGGGAGCAGTGGTGTGAGAGTATTTTACAGATCTGGGATTTGGTGATGAACTTAAGACCGTTTCTGTGAGGACCTGAAGGTGTCTGTTGATGTGGAAGAAATGCAGTTGTTTTGCTGCGTATTGCTCTGGAGTGGGTTTTTTTTGCATTGCAAATATTCATTGTATGCCTCTCATGCTGCTAGGCAAATATTTTGTAAACATTCAGTTGACGTACAATCCAGGGCGTGTTCATTCCTCTCGGCCATTGTGGTGGGCTTGGTTTAAGTTCCCCAAAACCTGAGAAGTGGATTAAGTCGGTGCTTCCCAAACCTCTCCTGGAGTTCTGCTTGTCCTGCATGTTTTAGATCTCTCCCTGCTCCAGCACCGGTGAGCGACTCTGACGTATTTTAACAAAATGTCCCTCAACCATCCCCCAAACAAAATTCTGCCGATGTATTAAAAAGTATTTTTTACAATTTATGAGTATAATAGTGCACTACTACATTTGGGAGGAAAAAGCTCAATTTTTTCCCTCCATTTCCATTTGGGGATCATTTTAGCGTCTGTCACGGAGGGGACATTTGGTTGACAGTACCTCGGAATTCGAATGTTCAGGTCATTATCAATCGATGAAGCGGTTTGATAATGAGCGGATCATTTGAGTCACCTGTCCTGGACTGGAGAGAGATGTAAAACATGCCCGACAAAGGGTACTCTAGGAGAGGTTTGGGACACTGACTTAGATGATGGATGGATTTGAAATGATTTTTTTAAATATTATTAATGCTAAAACTGTGATAGGTGGCTGTGAAACTGATGGCTCGTCATAGTTGGGTGAATTAATTGGAAACACAGTAATTATAATGATCATCAGTGTGTCATAATAATAACTTCACTAGGATGGCTTTTTTATGTCAGACAAATCACTCAGTGTTTCTTGGAACATTAGTGGAAACAAACAGCCTTCAGGGCTCTTAGTTCAAAAATGGCGACAGAGTGATAAAATAAGCTGACAAAGAAGCCATTTGATGAATTAATGGGTAAATAATAAAATTTGGATTAAGTTGATGAGAATATTCGTGCAAATGAAAGGTTGATTGTTATTAAGTTACTGATAATTTGTAAAATGAAGAAAAAATGTGAGCCAACTGATTTGAATGACACGGCAGTGAAAGGGTGTTTTGCCCCCCCTGCAGATGTATGCCTGGGAGATCTCCGATCAGCTGCTTCAGCTTAAACAGGACGTGGAGTCCTGCTACTTCGCGGCCCAGACGATGAAGATGAAGATCCAGACCTCGTTTTACGAGCTTCCCGCCGACACGCACGTGTCCCTCCGTGATTCGCTGCTGGCTCACATTGAGAACCTCAAAGACCTCTCCCCTATTATCGTCACCCAGGTAACGGAGCCTCGCCGTCAACTTCTAACTGCTTCTGACCGTAGAGCAGGCAACGAGGACGTGCACAAAACTTGTTGGAGTTAATTTTAATCAAATATTTAAGAAAATAGTGAGTCACTAAGTTATGTAGCCCACCTGCAACAAGCAACCTGGTAAAGTGGAACCGCTAGCACGTTGCATTGAATGGAATGTGTTGCACATAAATTATTGAACTTCGTGGTGTTTTGAATGATCAATTATTCTTGCAGGCTGTTTAAATACTTAATGACGTTCATCTAATCTTTACAATGATGGAGTGAGTGCATTATTTTATTATTTGCGAAAAGTGCATACAACATCGAGATACATACAATATCGGCGTCACTACGTTCAATGGCGTTCTTACTTTCTTCAGATGCTGTCCTGCCTCTTTGCGTCCCAAAAATCTACTCCTGGTCCTGTAGTAACTGATTGGTAAATTGAAATGGCAGGATGTTGCTGCGGCAGAAGTTGCACCATGTTCCGTCTGTGTAAACGCCACCTAAAGGCTACTTCTGGAAGTGTAGATGAGAAATGTTTCAGTTGCTTGTTGGCATTCCACAAGATTGAGGTATAAATGATGCTAAATTCTATATGTGTTGCTTATTTTATAAGCAGACTTCCATAACGGAGTTGAAGATGATGGATAAAATACTCTCAGTTGGTATGACAACAGCATTCCACGAATGTTTGTTAAAAACAAAAATGCATGCAGTTTTGTCGAACCGCAGGTTATCGTGCAAGGCCCAGGAAATGCAGCGTCAAGAGAGCTTAAACACTTTTGCGGAGAAGCCAAATATGGCTATTCATGCGTTACCCTATTTAAGGCTCCATAATTCAAGATTTGAGCTTCACAAAGAGGAGGACGATGGCGTTAATGAAATAAGACACTTGTAGCATTTAGAATTCCATCAAATTTCAGTTTCTTTTCTTAATTTTTGTTCAGAGTAAGGGCCACAAACACAAAAAATCTTCATGAAAATTCAGCAATTAAATTATCCAAAAAGAATACTGAGAATTGAAAAATGGCTTGGAGTTAAAACAATACATTTCTGGGATCATAAACTCCTTGACCAAAAGTGTTCTTAATCTCATGGTGATTTTTGAAAAAAAAATTAACTACCATTTATTAGCCAAATAAGACAGCTCTCCAGGTGGCTCCGCAAGCTGTCAGAGCCCTCAAAATAACACACTGTGAAGTCATAGAATAATCATATGTTTAACACAAATCAACTTTTGACTCATGAAGTTCAATATGAATTAATGATTTTCTGGTGGAATTTAGCATGAGTTTATCAATATGGACGCAGATGGACATCAATATGCCTTTTCAACAAGTCCAGAGTTTTGTCCATTTTTCTCCAAAGCCGCATCAGCAAGCACAAGTACTCATCAAAGGAACTGCTTATTTTACAGTCAGAATGTTCACCCTGCGATGGAAAGCTTGCTATTTACAATTCCCTCCGATCATCCAAGCGAAACGCAAGCTTGGATGAACACTTTTTACGCCCTATATGGAGCAAATATGACTCACTAACACAGTAATATCTGAAATATACCTCATTTTAACAAAACAGACATTCCACTATCAAGAAATGCAGGCAATATAATACTCCAGATTGAACAGAATTGGGGCACTGAACGTAGCAGGGGTTTAACCAAAGTTCTGGAGCTTTTCTCATTTAAAACTAATGAAAACCAAGGCATTCGATTTCATTGAATGCGGTATAAATTTGAAAACAGATACATAGAGCAAAATGCGGCCATACAGTATTATTAGCAAAGGCTCACGGCTACTGATACGAACCAATATGGTAAATAAGCTCTGTGATCATCATGGCGATGGTAAACTGATAATAACAGCTAGCCAGCTAGCTAGCTAGCCATAAGAATTCCATATTTACTCCATTCTACTTACTCAAAATGAAGCAAAACTCTCCATCATTGAAGTCCTCTTCTTTTTAAAGAGAGCATCAGAGCCTTTCCAGTAAAAGGAAGTCTCTAGCACTGTTCCATTCAGAATAACTCCCATTATCCAAAGTGGTATGAAATTGCAATCACGTAAATGTGACCTAAGCACTTCGAGGTTGGTTTTGGAAGGATGATGGTACTTGCTGTTACGCAGAGGTTTAAATACTTTTCTGAAGGTCCAATCAGAGTCTTTCAATTATGGTGGAAAGTTTATTCTGTCTGGAATGGATAAAAATATGTCGGTCAATAGATAATTACCGGGTAGTAGTTCTGGTGGGCGTGAACTTGAACTGAGCTTTATGCAGATAAGCCTGAGCCAGCATTAGATAGACTTGATATCAGTGAGGCATAGTATGAGGTTGTAAGGAACTACTGAATTAATCGAGGGATGAATCTACTTGTAATTCATTGGTAGGGAATCGCATGTTTTTAATATCTGATGACTATCATTGATTGTAGAATGATATAGTATCAATACGATGTTGAATTTTTGCTTCAGAAAACTGTTTTTTTTTTTTTTCACTACTCAATTGCGATACCTTATAGCGGAACTGGTTGCAACAAAGGACAACAATTTTTCTGTTGCGAGATCATTTTTATTATCTGCTGGATAGATACCATGGGCAAATACATTAGGCAGTTTGCACATCAGGCTTGGCTGAGGAGTTTAATTCATGCAATTCCTGGGAAACAGGGTTGGGACTAAACTCGTCCAAATTCTAAATCAGTAACAGGCCTGGCTCTCTCGTGAATATTCAGTAATCGTTTCGGGTGTGCCACCTATTAGATAGAATAGTGTAACTGTGTGGATAAATGGAGCAGCTCCATGTCTGCCGGCAGATCTGCGCAGAGGGGTAAAGAGGTGATTCCTGTGTCTTTTTGGTGTGGACTGCGAATGAATGATGAACGTAACACACTCCTTTCAGGAGCAGTTTCTGGGGTCCATGTCCTCACATCAATCGTTTAAGTGCAAAGCAGCCAGGTCTTTTTTTATTTTGGAAGTGAAGTCATGTCTTAATGTGTCCGAATAATGACTGCCATGAGATGATGTTGATGTCGGTCTTGGCCCTTCTTGTAGCTCGCCCTTGCAATAGCGGATCTTGCCCTTCAGATGGCGTCATGGAAGGGCTGTGTTCACACTCTGATTGAGAAGTAAGTTCCTCTTTCTGGCCCGGTTGCTGTTATTATTTAATTAATTTTATTTATGTAAAACTAATTGTCATGAATGGGCATGTTCCGCACAGCGGTTTAACCAGGCACTGGTCTACCTACCTTCTAGAGGGGCATTTTAAAATTTAGACAATTTTTGAGGGGCATTTTAAAATTTTCTGCGAAGTCTTGGAGGCCTGGGTGTCAAACAGAATTCAGTCTGGTTTATTGAGAGAAAAAAAGAGTTCAGGGTCATCTTTTGGAGTTTCTTTCTGCGGATTGGCCATTGATATGAGCATGTAAGTGAATGGAATCTGGTCTGTAATAGGTTGGCAGACCATACAGAGTGTAGACCTGCCTCTCGACTGGTGCATGCTGGGACAGGCTCCTCCCCTCCCCCCTGTGACTCTGGCATGGAATATGTCGATTGATCAGAACATGTAAAAAACCTTGCTGTTATCGTTGATCCTGACATTAACTTTGAACATCACATTAAAATGAGACAAAAGTGTCCTCCTCACACTTAAGGCTTATTGCCCGAGTCAGAACGTTTCTCTCCCGGGCTGATGCAGTAAAGTTGATACATGCTTTTATCTTCAGCCAACTGGACTTCTGCAATGCTCTTCTGACTGGTGTGTCTAAGAAAGCCATTGGTAAATTACAGCTCGTACAGAACGCAGCAGCACCAGTTCTGACGAGATCCCACATTACTCCTACTTTAAAGTCATGACATTGGTTACCTGTCACAGAATTCATTTAAAATTGTTTCATTGGTGGGGCGCCTTGGCTCATCGGTTAAGTGCGCGTACCGTGTTAAAGCAGAAGTCTTTCCCGCAGCAGCCTGGGTTCGAATCCGGCCAAGGCTATTTACTGCATGTCTCGCCCATTCTTCTCCCCAGCTTTCCTGTCTATCTCCACTGCACTGTCAAATCAAGGAGAAAATCCCAAAAAAATCATCTTTAAAAAAAAAAAAAAAAAAAAAGAAGGTTTTAAAAGTAAATGTCCTTGTCTGACATGGTGAAGATGTCCCTCCGATCCTCTGACTGAGACCCTGTGATGATTCCACGGGTCAGAACCAAAAGGCATGGAGGGGCAGCCTTTGTTAATTATCCCCCCAAACTCCGGAACAGACTGTGTGAAAGTCTTACGGGCTCTAAATCTGAGGAAACTTTCAAACGAAATCTAAAAATACACTTTTTTAACATGGCTGTCCCCTGAAATGTATTATTGACTGACGGATGTTTTATCTTTTACCTCTGGTTTTATCTTTTACTTTTTATCATTTGTGCTTTTACATTTATTTTATCTTTTTAATCACAAATGTTTTGATTGTCTTTTATGTTCAGCACTTTGTGTTGCATTTTATGCATGAACTGTGTAATATAAAGTTATCATTATTGTTGTTATTATTGGATGATTGATGGATTGATCGTAAAATGACCACCATGTCATCCCCCCCCTCGCTCCACATAGATACAGCAACGAAGTGTCGTCCATGACGTTCCTGATCGAGATCCTAACCGTGCTGCCTGAGGAGGTCCACAGTCGCTCCCTCCGGATCGGAGCCAATCGGCGCACGGAGATCATCGAAGACTTAGCCTACTACTCTAGCACTGTCGTGTCACTGCTGGTGAGGGTCCCGCTCGCACGCGCTCACAACTCCTCACCCGATTCTCAGGCCCCGCTGCGCTACTTTAAATTAGGGTTCCCTACCGCGGCCAATGCCTTCAGTTAACTACAGCAGCCCTTCGTCTGTGGTCCAATCACAAGTGAGCAAGATGACGTCACCTCTCATTTTTTCCATGTTTGTATGCTAGGGGCTAGGCTTTGCAAAATATCATTCACAAACCAGAATAGACTTTCATAAATTATATATTTTGCGCTTTGCATCAGTGTGTTTTTCTGTTCACAGTTATGGGATGTTCAAATTTTCCAACAGGAAGAAAGCAGCTGAAATCATAAGGTCTTTTTCTTTACTTCAACCGAAAACTATTCTTGTTCTTGAGTGCATTTTTAGCATTTTAATAGGGAAGATTTAAATTGGGTTTAAGCTCTTACGGTTGTCATTTGTCCAGTGTGATCGCTGTCCAATAGGGACAAGATTGCTACCTCGCACTTTAGCACATTGTGCACGAGGTGGCACTTGGCCTGTCTAAGGGGCGGGGCTATTTTAGGAGGCGGGGTCCCGTGGTGGTGGGGCGAGGCATTTGTTAGGTGGGCGGGGCCTCTCAGCTCCGCTCTCTCCCCTTCAGCTGTCCTGTGCGGAGAAGACGGCCAGCGATGAGAAGATGCTGATCAAGGTGTTCCGCTGCCTCGGCAGCTGGTTCAACCTGGGCGTCCTGGACAGCAACTTCATGGCCAACAATCAGCTCCTCATGGTGCTCTTCCAGGTGCTGGTGAGTGTCCCGCCAAATCCCCCCACAAACCGGCTGTGTGTCTGCAGAATACGCTGAGGTTCGCCAATATTTCCAAAATGGCGAGATTTGTGAGGGCTGCAGGGCGACTCCGAGGTATTGTAACAAAATTTCCCCTCCGTGACGAGACACTAACCCACCCCCCAATCAAAATTCTGCTGAAGTATTAAAAAGTATTTTTTACAATTTATGAGTATAACGGTGCGCTACTACATTCGGGAGGAAAAAAGCTCCATTTTTCCCTCCATTTCCATTTGGCGATAATTTTAGTGTCTGTCACGGAGGGGACATTTGGTTGACAATACCTCAGAACTGCCCTGCAGTTCTTTCGTTTCACCTAATTTGGATTTAAATGTCGTCAAAATAATGAGGCCAACTGGCCCTTTAATTTTGAGGATATTTAAGTCTGTCCATGAAGAAACGTGTGGGAATTTTGCCACCCTTTTAAAATGCTGGGTTCTGACGGGTGCTGGAAATTGTTGAAGATGCTTGGATTTTAATGTCTCCCCCTGGTTTTAAAAATGCTGAGATTTTGAATGAAGGGCGTGAAACTGTGAAATTGTAAAATCATTTGGGTTACTTTCATAATAAATCACTATGAGTCCTCAAATGTGTTATTCACCACTGCTGTAAGGAGAAAGCTTGATGATGTACCTTGAAAATGCTTGAAGAGTGCTTCAGTCTGACTTTGGGAAAGGTGTAGGAACTCTGAAAATGGCCAAATATTGGCAGGACGTTGGGCAACGCGCCATTTGCTAGCGTGCTAGATGCTAACGAGGCTTCCCGCCCTCACAGCAGCGGGACGAGACGTCCACCAACCTGCACGAGGCGGCGTCGGACTGCGTGTGCTCGGCGCTGTACGCCATCGAGAACGTGGACGCCAACATGCCGCTCGCCCTGCAGCTGTTCCAGGGCGTGCTCACGCTGGAGACGGCCTACCACATGGCCGTGGCCCGCGAGGACCTGGACAAGTGAGTGCAGAACTCGTTTCGCGGCTGCGTGTCGCTGCCCTGGCGGAGAACGGTCTCGCTGCTATAGCAGAGTTCCTCACAAGTTTTTCTTGCACCACGTTCTGAGGGTGTTTTTTCTGCTGAACTTTTCTTCGCTGTGTTTCCTTTTAGGGATTCTGTTGATCTGAAAGGATACTGTGTGACTGCATCATGTAAAAAGCGACATACAGATAAAATTTTATTGAACAAATAGAGCCTTTTTCAATCAAACTCCGCTTTGGGGGTGTAAGTCTTCCGATGATGGCCAAAGGGCTTGTGTGTGCCAGAGGGAAGTATATTTTGTTCACAAAAGTTTATTCACAGTTTAATTAAAAAGATTACGCTATCTGAGAGTTTACAGGTAAGCTTTCCTGGAAAGAGAGAATGCATTGGGAATGGTGCACCACCTTGGTCACATGGTAAATAACATCCCTGTCTCTCCTTGTGGCGCCAGGGTGCTGAATTACTGTCGAATCTTCACGGAACTGTGCGAAACCTTCCTGGAGACCATTGTGCGCAGCCCCGGCCAGGGCATGGGGGACCTGCGCACCCTTGAGCTCCTGCTCATCTGCGCGGGACACCCTCAGTACGAGGTGAGACTCTTGGTCCCCCCTCTTGAAACCTCTGTCCCTCCCCACCAAGGCCATCTCACCCCCCTCTAATCTGCATTCTTGGTTCTTCGGTCCTGTGCGTACAAAGTGTGATGTCACAAAAGTGTGTTTGGAATGTTTTGTGCATGAACATTCTATCGCTGTATGTAACGATGACTGCGTTTAAATGCACGCCATTATTCCTGTGTTAATCGGGATATGAGAATATTCCGATTGCGTACCTGTCATGTAAACACGTGCAGTAACCCGATTAAGGTCATTTTCCGAATCAAAATATTCCGAATAAGACCCCTGGCATATGCCTGTTTTAATCGGAATATTGGCTCATGTATACACCTTAATCGGAAAATGCCCCCGAACAGAATATTCAATTACGTCTGTGCCTGTTCAATTCGCAAGAAATTAGCATTTTTGGAGCGAAGAGTGGGCGACTGTGTGCATTCAGATAATGAAAGAGATGAATATAATGGAATATATCGATGGGCGAAAGCACCGTAACAACGATATCTTTAAGGTGTGCGAAAAGTGGAGAGAGGCTGGTTTTGTGAGAACTGTTGACCAAGTTGAGCATCGCTGGAAAACTCTGAAGGCGGCATATTCCAAAGGGAAAAAAAAAAACCAAAACAATACCAGCGGCTCTAATCCGGCCAGTTTCATTTATTTTGCGGCCATGGATGAAATTCTGGGACAGAGACCGCTGGCGATGGCAGTCGGCCAAGAGAGTGGAGTCAATGTCAGCTTTGAAGCTTCTAACCGAAGGCAACCAAAGCCATGATGATAACTTTCGAGCGTTATATTTGCTGAAAACCTGATGTTGAGATTTGGCCAAAGTGGTGGATATGCCAATTAACATGTACACGGGAATATTCCCTTCGCTCAGCGCATATAAACAACAGTCCTCTCGGCTTCTCTGTGTGCGTGTCTGGCCAATCGGTGCTTTTAGATTATAGTGAACAGTGCACCATTATGATGTCATCACATTGCTATGGTGATATCATCACGTTGCTATGGTGATTCCCCCTGTATGTCCCCTCCCCACACACACAGCGTGTAAGTCCACTTTGCTTTTATATTATAGTGAACAGCGCACCATTATGATGTCATCACGTTGCTATGGTGATATCATCACGTTGCTATGGTGATTTGGTGTTGCCATAAAAACACACACAGCGTGACCACTTTGTAGAACCCATTATGATGGATGCTTTGGTTTTGCCCCATCACGGACAGAACCCGTGGATCCCCACGGGCAATGCGCTAGTTCAGAATATTACCTTAACCCGAATATGGACCTTAATCGGAATATGGTGTGCATGGAAACGTAGTCAATGTCTTCTGGTAATTCAGTCCGATCTACGGTTAATAGCTTTTCATTCTGAACCGCTTAACCCTTGCTTCGGTTTTTTTGCATTGCGTCCCCACTGCCTTGGAGTTTTTGAACCCCTATAATGGAGACTTCTGAACGCTGCTGACCCGATTTCTGTTTGAAAACTCTGGGATTGTATTTCAGTGTGGACGGAGATTGTTCTTGCTTCAAAATGGCGTTTTAACATGAAAACGCATTTGCATGTGTGCAGCCTGGGTGTTTGCCGGATATAAAACTGTCCTGTTACTTTCAGCGGAGTAGTAATTAATGGAGTGATCGGTAAACAAATTTGTTGAAGTCATCAGTTTTGGATAATCAATTTTGATCTTTCCCACCGCCTACGCTCATGGAATAATCTCAATTGTGAAATGGCAGATGAGCGATATTGCGAAAACGAGGCTGCCCGATCCCGTCCCTGACAACCTTCTGTTCTCATGGCTGTTACTCCAACCCTGACAAAGCACTTTGTATTCAGTCGCAAAACCTGAGTTGAGTCCTTAGTGCTAAATTAGGGTTGAATTGGAAAAGTGCAGGACCTCCAGGGTCGGGATTGGCCAGCCTTGCTCTGTCTGTTGATCGGAGTGATTTGATGATTGGAGAGTCGACCGAGTGGATGGTAGCTTTCCTGGGCTGGACAGCCATGAAGTTAAACCGTATAAATGACACCCTTTCCTGGGCTCAGGTTGTGGAGATCTCGTTTAACTTCTGGTACCGGCTCGGCGAGCACCTGTACAAGACCAACGATGCAGTTCTGCACAGCATCTTCAGACCCTACATACAGAGACTGCTGCACGGGCTGGCCCGACACTGCCAGCTGGACCCGGATCATGTGAGTGCCCCCCCTACGTCTCACATGCACACACACACACACACACACACACACACACACTCCTGCTTACACATAACTTTTTCATCTCTGTAAAGCGTCTTCGAGTACCCTGAAAAGCGCTACATGAATTAAATGTATAGTTTTAGCGCCCGGGCAAAGTCGGGCTGCTACTGTGGATTCATGCGCGTCGTCTCCGCCGCCGCCATGTCTGTAGACACGTCCTTGTGGAGGCTGTAATTTTTGACCGATTACTTTCATATTTGGTGTGATACTTCACTTGACACCTATCGATTTTGGTTGCCATGGCGGCAGTATTGGCCGAATGACGCACACATTTGTGCTGAAACAGAGATTTCCTTGTGAACGCAGTACAGGCTGGAGGAGCGGGCTTTCGGGGGCTTCACCCATGTGGCTGCAGGCGATTGGACCGTCAAATTATTATTATTACACAAAGAAACATTCAACTTACATTTGTGCTCCAACTGTGACGTGGATGACTGATCTGATTGGGTCTCCGATAAATATCCAACAAATATTCACTACGAATATCCACTGATTGTCCACTGATTGTTTCCGCTGTTGTTTTATTCATACAAAGCTGTCAGACTTGTTCCCAACACGTTGTGATGTGTACAGGTAGAATTGTCGCGGTAACCGCATTACTGAAGTTAAACAAATCCCGGCGTGTACAACGCTGATCACCGCTTCCCTGCGAGAGCGCGCCGCCCAAAACATGATCTGCGACTTTTGGCGGAACGTTTTCACTTAATTTAGATGACTGAACACTAAAGGTGTGAATCATGGGGCGAAACCCAAGGTTACATCTTTTATTTGGGAAAATCTCTGCTTTGGGAGAGAGAAACAAATGCAGATGAGGCTTTGTGCCGCATTTGTAGCAAGAATATCGTTTGCATGGTGGCGCAGTAACCCGTCCACATACCTGCTACTTGCAAATGTTGCCCGGAAATACATGGCAGTTTGCGCCATCAGCACTGCATCTGAGCGGGTGTTCTGTGCGGCAGGGAATATCGTCACTCCATTGAGAGCATCTCTCAAACTGGACGCGAAAGTTTTTCCCCACTCTGGTTCTGGGCTCAGGATATAACTCATTAACATATGACCAATCAGCGCAATTCTGTCTCATTATCTATGCACTACACAATGGCGCCATGGTCAAGTCGCAAGTTGGCCTGTGTGGACATTGTCATCTTGTCCAGGAGTCGAATAAAGTTTTTTTTCGAGATGGGTCAGCAATTGTGTTGATAACGGGGGGTGTCCGAGAGCATCGTATTCACTGTAAACTGATTCAGAACGCACTGCGTCACATTGATTTGTTCGATTCAATGCCTCCTCCACCACCCCTTCAAGTAGCTTTAATTAATGTCGATGATGCTTAACTGAGCCAAGGCCTGCAGTGTGTGCATGTCGCTCATCGCATCATGAAGAAATGCTGCTCAGGCGAGAGGCTATTGATTTATATAATGACTCCAGCTTTCAGATGGGTGGCACAGGTGGCTATCCGTGGACCTAGGATTTTGGTTTTCGGTGTATGGGTGTTTCTTGGCACTAGAAACTTGTATATTAAAAATTGGGCATGTTGGTAAATCTAGCCTGGAAGAGATACATGCACATGTATTACGGTAATTGCGGCTCTGTTTATTTCCCCATGTCATGTCTCCAGCTCTGCACTTTCAGATGTTTGGCAGTTGCCAGATTTTAACCTTAGGTGGTTTATTTGTTGTGGAACAAGACCCATATCCTTCCCTTTTAGGCTCTCTTCCAAAATATGTGCCTATAGAACAAAAATACAAATCCAGTGGGGACGAGTCTCACAGTAGTGGTAAAGTTAGATGCATATTTCTATTTCTATTTGAGATATAAGTTATGAAATAAAAACGGAAATCGCTTTTAATTTAGTTTGGCCAATTAAACATTGTATTATTGCATTTTTTTTTTTTTTTAACGTAAGCGGCCTTATTCTCAAATGTGCGCTTTACAATTTTAATTTATTTCTCAACTTTTCTGCGCAAAGTCTTAAATGTGACATTGTCAATCGATTGTTTCTGTCATTTTTCATTTGCACATTTAGTTTCTCATACAATTTTTTTTCTTTGACCTTGTAAGCGTGCTGCTGTTAATAAGCTCTTCAATAGCTGAGCGTGTCTTGTCTGTGCATCTGTGTCAAATGAAGTACCTGCTCATTTCCTGTCTGTTGAGAACAATCCTCATTGACGTGGTAGTGCCTTTTCGACAACAAATAAACAAGATTTTTCACAGCAAGTGATTTGGCTTTTTCAGTCATTCTGTTAAGCTGAGATGGATATCCATAGTCTGTAATGGCAGATGCCCACTTCTATAATAGCGCGGCAGTGTTAAAGTAAGATCCCTCAAAGTCGGTGGAAAATAATTTTTTTTTTTTTTTTTTTACTTTGGCATTTCAAAGTAAAGTGTAGATGTGCATCTTAGCCAATACAGTGGGTTAATTAACAGTGGGTTACAATGGGAAAATTCCAGCAGCTTGCATGTCGTGCCTCATGCGCAAAATGCGGATTGTGCTAATGCCGACCAATATTCCTGCGGCAAAATCGGCCGCATTGACAACGCTGGAATAAAGGCAGACAATTAGATTATCGCGACCATAAAGAATAGACTATGGGAACCAATTGTTTTATAGCATCTCTGGTTAACATTATTTTTTTATGGCAGTTACTGCGACAATTTGAATGCTACCGCTAATTGGTACGGTAAGAAAGAAATCACTTCCATGACAGCTCTATGAACAAGCACAATACACTGGCACAATAGCCACCTGATCAGCCTGACTACTTTTTTTTTTTTTTTTTTTGTTCTGTCCCATCTATATTGATTTAATTTTGGATGCTTTAAGTAAGTGATTTTCTTTTCATCTTTTATTATTGGCTTTTGTTTCATGCGGTTTTGGTTAAGCTGGCTCCATTTTGGCCTTTGCAGGAAGGAATTCCTGAAGACACGGACGATTTTGGCGAGTTCCGGATGCGGGTCTCTGACCTGGTGAAGGACGTGATCTTCCTCGTAGGATCTATGGAATGCTTCTCCCAGGTACCGCGACGACTCTTCAGTCCTCGCCGTGACTGACTTGGTGATTTTTGATCGAAACATATGGCAAATATCTACCAGCCATCAACCAATTGTGTACTAAATATCCTCCTGCCCAGAACTAATAGTCTAATCAACATTGACTTGGTAAATGTCAACAAATTGTCGACCAAACATCTACCATTAACTAATTGTCTTCCAGTGACTACCAACTGTCGACTAATTGTCTACTTAATGTAAACCAACTGTAAAATAATGGTCTAACAAACATCAACTGTCAACTTGTTGCCTACCAGACTGCCACCAACCATCAGCGAATTGTCAACCAAATATCAACCAACCATCTAGTCATTGTCTATCAAACATCTACCAATCATCACATAATTATCTAACAGATATCTACCAATCGTCAACTGATTGTGTACCAAGCTTCTATCAGTTGTTGGTAAATTGTTGCTAAATTTCTACTAGCCCTCAACTAATTGTCTCCCAAACATCTATTCAACCGTGAAGTCTGCCAGTTGTGCACTGAGTGTCCAACTAATATCTACCAAGTGTCGACCAAATATGCACCGCGTCCTGTGAATGTCTGTTTGCTGTACACCAGACATGTTTCGGTTATCAACTAAGTGTTTCAAGTGTCTGTCAAGTGCTGACCAACTATCTCCAAGTCTTCCAAGTGTCTGGCGAATACCTTCCGGCACCGAGCCGGTTGCAGATCAGTGGTCAGGCAGTTATAATTACATTTTTATCCCTCTGGTATATAATGCAGGGAGATATTGTCATCAGTGCGGTTGTCAGTCTGTCTATCTGGCCGTCTGTGGACATTTTGACTCTGGGACAGAACTCCAAAACTATGTGCAACTTTTTCCTGAGACTTAATTGTTATATTGATTTACCGCTGAAGTGGTGCCTTTTGCTATTTTTGAATTTCTACTATTTTTAACCCCCCGCCATATAATGCGGGGATACAGTCAGCAGCATGTCCGTCCGTCTGTAATCATTTTGTTTCCGGAGCAGGACTTGAATGCCGTTCAGTATTTTTAACGAAAATTGCTGTGCGCATTAATCGGGTCCTGGACTGGTGCCTGTTGATATTTTGGGGTTTCTGAGATGAGATTGCGGGGCCTGGGGTGAAGCTTCAGTTGCTGTGCGCATTAATCGGGTCCTGGACTGGTGCCTGTTGATATTTTGGGGTTTCTGAGATGAGATTGCGGGGCCTGGGGTGAAGATGGCTCTCGTTGACATTGAGCTGATGTGTGACAGACTGGTTGCAGTGATGTTTCCCGTCTCTCCCAGCTGTACTCCACACTGAAGGAGGGGAACCCGCCCTGGGAGGTCACTGAAGCTGTGCTGTTCATCATGGCTGCCATCGCCAAGAGCATAGACCCGTGAGTGCGGATTTATTCACCAGGTTTACGCGAGCATAGACCCGCTGAGTGCGGATTTATTCACCTTCAGGACTGCAGGATTCTGTTGCGGTCACGCAGAAGCTGCTCATTGCATGATAATGTGCCATTTATATTTCAGCCAGTCAGTGGGTCTGTCGATTCAGTGGAGTTGTCCTCTGTCTAAACTCTAGTATGTGTGTTTTTGGTGACATCATTTACGTCCAAATCAAATTGTATTGTCCTGTTTCATAACTGTAAAAACTGTAAAACGGAAACATCCACCTTAAGATTTGTGCTTAAAATGAAGCTAATGCTTTGACTGGAAATTATTCCTATAGATTCAATGCAAATAAGTATTTCCTCCTTGGCTTCGAAAATATAGAATCGGTTTCTCCATTCAGTTCATATTACAAGTGCGTAATGTGGCCTGTCCCGTGGTTTTGCATGGGTAGGTAACATGCTGTTGTCTGTTCCCCTCTTTGCAGCGATAATAACCCCACCCTGACAGAGGTACTGGAGCAGGTGGTGCTGCTGCCCCAGACGGTGCACATCGCCGTGCGCTACACCAGCATCGAGCTGGTGGGGGAGATGAGCGAGGTCGTGGACCGCAACCCACGCTTCTTAGGTGAGCCTTCGACCACGCACCTTTAGGCCACGCGAAGTTCTAAGAGCAGAACTGCCGCTCGGCGTCACATCCTACCGATCCCCTTTTTGAGGGTTTTGAATCTCCCTTTGCCTCAGAATTCTACATCCTCTGAGTTCTAGAACGCCATTGCTTTCAGTTACCTAGAGTCTTAACTATGACATCAGTATTTGAATGCACGATTAAAGGAAAACTATTGTCATCATGCTAAAAAATGAAACAGTGTCAATCGATAGTTTATAATGTATAGAAGGTACGTACAAAATTTCAGTGCTATCCGATAGCGTTTTGTATGGTTTTAAGCTCATTACTTAGTAAATTTTTGATACTCTCATGGACGCAGCCATTTCATCAAGTCACATGACCGATCTCAACGGAAGTGACGTCAGGTGTGCGTATTGACAGTAGTAATCTCCGCTTTGTACCCACTGATCTATATTGAATAACAATATATAGTTATTCTGTATAGATCAGTGTTTGTACCTCGTGTTCGTTTGGTTTCCTTTGTCCATCATTTCATCGTGAAATGCCGTATTGTATCGCTAAACACTGCACTGTTTCAGATGGAAACAGTCCGCGAAATGCTGGATTTCACAAGTTGTCAGCTGGCAAGAAAAGGAAGCGTCTACGGATGCAGAGGCTTGCGAAATGTGCACGTCCTGAACCAAAAGATCAACAGGTCCGTGAGCGTAGTGAACACTTCTCGTACCCGGTGGACTACTCGAATAATCTGATAAAGCATTCCATGGGTTTCGCAAGTAAACTGATACTGAATGACGTTGCAGCAACAAGCCTACTTCACTAGGACCTACTGCATATGAAGTTCAAGGCTTGTACCTTGCTCCATGATTGTGGATGTGTTAACAGGCTAGTGATGGGCAAAAATGAACGAACCATTCTTTTTTTAACGACTCTTTCTAGTGTCCGATATGTACCGGATCAGCCTGTCAAACGTCCGAGTGCTGAAGTGAATCTCCGATTTCTCCCACTAGTTAGACTCGCCCACCCGTACTGCTCACCGGCTGCTACGGTACGGTACTGCAGTCGCTTGAAAATGCGGAAAAACGAACCAACGGGGGGATCAGGCGAGGGCTGCATCGCACCGCTTAAATTAAGGGTGAATCCTTTCACCCCTTGGCCCTACCACTTAGCCCTACCCCTTCGTTTTGCGCGTTCATGTGTGTTGTCATGGGTAAGACAAGTCTCCACAGTATCACGCGAATCATCGGCAAGATGGTTACCAACGCCACAGAGGCACCGAAAGAAACGCATACATGTAAATAATTCCTTGGTAAATAAAATATGAAAACCACTGAATCACCTTTTGCGGTGTTCTGTCATTGCAGGGACTCCAGAGAATTCCCGACTGCTCATTAGGTTCTGAGCATACATACAATGCATGTGTAGCTACGGTATTCTGTTTCATTATCTCTGCTCACATATTATCACTCAATCAACAGACAAATGAAAAAAAATAAACTATCGTTTATGTGCGATTATTGAGTGAATCCAGTCGACTCGAAACTCAAGACAGCAACATCAAATGAACGAGGAGGATAAGCGACTGAATGTGCTATACGCACATGTGACGTCAGGGCCATGATTTATGATCATGTGACTCGCAGAAAATGGTTAAAATGGCGGCCTCCATGGAGAGCTTTGACAGTTCAGCGAAAAAGTGTCATAATATCAAAATGCCTGGGGGGACGTTACTGAGTTTTTTTCATGGTAGGCTTAGAATACGATACTTCATTGAAATATAGTGTTTTATTAGGTATGTTCAATGACTGGAGTGTCCCTTTAAGAATGTTCGAGTCACATTGTGACTTCACAAGGGTGTGTACGTTGGGTGCTGGCGGCGTATTGGGATCCCGCAGTGCGATACAAAATCCAAACTGTGACTCATTGACAATTGCTGGCCTTAGGGGACAATGGCTGACCTTTGACCCTGGGAAGCAGGGTCTGGGTTGGATGATTGTCAGCGAATGGGAGGTTCCTGCTGAGATGCTCATTTTATCCACTGAGAAGCCTGGAAAGTGCCTGCAGTTTATTGCGTGTCAAAGCAATGACCAAAAGGTTCATCTGTGTTTTTTGTGTTGATGTACGCGCACTTGTGTCTTCCTGTAGACCCTGTGCTGAATTACCTGATGAAGGGCTTGAGGGAGAAGCCCTTGGCGTCAGTGGCAGCGAAGGCCATCCACAACATCTGCTCCGTGTGCCGGGACCACATGGCGCAGCACTTCCAAGGCCTGCTGGACATCGCCCGCGCGCTCGACTCCTTCGCTCTGTCCTCCGAGGCAGCAGTCGGCCTTCTGAAAGGTGGGGGGCGCCACAGGCCTCAAGACAGTTTTGTCCAAACGCTTCTTCACATTGGTCAGCTGTGAATGTTTCCCTTATGCCTATTATACATTAGACAGTCTCTCTTATCTAAAGACAGTGTGTCATGAAGTCACTGAGTTTTTTTGCTCACACTAAGATTTTGCAAGGGTCGTGCATAGCTATTTGTTGTCGACAGTGTTCATGTCATTAAGCTTCACTGTTTGCTCGAGCCAATACTAGAGACTTCAAATGAAATCAAACCTGTTTAATATTATTTGAACATAAAGACAGGAAAATGAGGGTTGCAGGCTGAGTTTTATGACCACCTTAGACCAAACAATCTAGATGTGGGGAGCGTGCCCCAACTTGAGCAAAATTCTGATTATATTTCGATATTGAAAATTTCCTTGCGACAGTGAAATTACTGTGGAGATTTGGGCAAACGCACTGCAATGGCCCAAAACATCTCCAACTGGAGAAACGCGCTGCAAAAACGGAAACGGTGCAAAGTCAAAAACACAGGAGCCTCAAAAACAAATGCAAGAGAAAAATGCTTTGTATCGGCAGGAACACAACGGCCGTGCTCCGAGCTGCAATGGGGAACACCGACGAGCAGCTTTTATTTTTGACCTGAGCGAGACCAGCTGGCGTAATTTGTTTTTACACCACAGCAAAGGGTTCGCTCAGGATTGCAACGTTGTGAGCATGCACCAAATATAACTGTTCGGCTCGCGAACTAGCTAGCTAAGCAAGCGAACGAATGTTAGCTAGCTAGCTAGCTAGAAAGGCTTTTTTTGTGGACATAGCTAGTTAGATTTGGTGCGGGTTTATGCTAGCCAGCTAACTATGTTACGAAGTAAAACTATTCACTGCTATCCATTGATTTATATGCATCACATGTAAGGCCGTAATTGCGAACGAACCCTTTGCGCATGCTCACGAGGTCAGAACCCTGAGCAAACCCTTTGCTGTGGTGTAAAAACAAAATACGCTGGTGGCTTGGAGCACTTCTGTTGTGTTGACGCGGATATGCTGCGTTTTTCTCTTGCATTTGTTTTTGAGGTTCTTGTGTTGTTAACTTTGCATCGTTTCTGTTTTTGCAGCGCATTTCTCCAATTGGAGATGTTTCGGGCCATTGCAGCAAGTTTACCCTCGTCAGCCGCCATATGAAATGGCTTCAAAAGTCGTTGGGAGTGAGGGCGGCATTACAAATTGTCTGGGGCTTAGTCTAGTTCTAGTGAGGGTTTCGGCTTGGGGACATGGTGAATTGTATTCTGACAATACTTTGCGAAATACACTTTGATCTTATAAATGTGGATTTAGTGCTAGCAGGAATTGGAGTTTTAACTGCAATTAATACCATAAATTTGCAGTGCATGATATGCCTCTGCAGTGGAATATAGTTGTGTGACTGTACCGGGGGGAGATTTGTGCTTTAATGTGCTTTTTTTCATTTTTTAACGCCCTCAGGCACAGCCTTGGTTCTGGCCCGTCTGCCTCTGGAGAAAATAGCCGAATGTTTGAGCGACCTCTGTGCAGTGCAGGTTACTGCCCTCAAGAAGGTGTGTACCACAAACAACCCTACCGTAATGATGTGACACTTCCTTTAAGCCTGAGATTTGATTGGCTGTGTGTGAGTCCACTTCCTGTTTCCTGTTTCCTGTTCCCTCGCAGCTTCTGTCCCAGGAGCCGAGCAATGGCAAGTCCTCCGACCCGACCGTTTGGCTCGACAGGCTTGCGGTCATCTTCAGGTAAAACCGCCGGGTTCTTGCTCAAGTTTTTTTTGTGTTGCCTGCCTGAGTCGTCTCGCGTCTGTCAGCGTCGTCTGTCGTCACACTTCTTCTGTCCGCAACTTATCCTTGACCATTCGTGGTAATTGGACCAAACTTGGTCAGTACATTTATCCTGACCTGTACATGCGCACCACATAATTAGATTGTGCTGCTGGCGACACTCGTCTTCCGTGGAAGTCTCACATTTTTTTGATGTTTTGCTCTCATAATTCACCCCGGGAAGTGAAATGGCCGGACGCTTTTGCCGAGTTAGCGGGTTCGGTGCAGTGCCATTCCGTCGTTGAGTGACATCCCGCGAGAGAGTTGCTCCTGATGGAGGCTAAAGTGGACGCCCTGTTGGATGGAGAAGAGCTCGTGCTCCTGCTCTTTGGAGATGTTCACCCCCGTTATCTGGTTGCGTGTCGCTTCACGGGCAGTGCTGGTAGCTCGGTGGGTTGGGTAGTGGTGCAGTGGGCAGAGCATGTGGTCTGTCAGCCTAAATCGGTTTCCTCTGGGCGCCCTGGTTTGCCACGCGCCGCACAGTCCAAAAACATGCAGATTTGGGGGGGGCAAGGAATCTTAAAACAGCCTCCATGCTCGTTCTACTTAACCTGCAAATGAATTACTAAATGTAATTTTTTTCTTTCTCTCTTTTTTATGTTTATAAATTATGCTGCTATCTTGACCAGGACTCCCTGAAAGAAGAGATCTTGTATCTCAATGGGACCTTCTTGGCTAAATAATAAATAAATAAATATCTAGCTAAATGTCTAGCTTCGCTCCCTGGGGAAATGAAAGCTGACTGTTCATGTCTGTAAATGTCCTGGCATAAATTGAGTGTTTGTAGGAAGTGTGTGCATGTGATTCTGTCAGGGCACGTCCTGCGGTTGCAAAATGTCATGCTTCCCTCTCTCCACAGGCACACAAACCCCATTGTGGAGAACGGCCAGACGCATCCCTGTCAGAAAGTCATCCAGGAAGTAAGAAGCTTCCTTTCTCGTTGGCTCCGCGTGTGTGTTTTTCGGCGATGATAACTTATACAGGGTTCTGCCAGTGAGGCATGCTTGACCCTGTGAAGTGTCGGCATTTCTTTCAGTTAATATTTTCCAAAACTGTTGAGTCAAACCGCAGGTCATTGTGACACCAGCGTTGGATAGTTCACTTTAGGACATTCTGAATGCCTGCTTGTGACCTTGCTCCTTGCGTGACAAAAAGAAATGTTTAAGGTGAACACATGCCGTTTGCGGAATCACCAACTGCTTAATGCTTGTATCTTGATTGTGGCCGAAAGTGGCGAGTATTGGTTGCAACCTACATTTCCCATTATGTCAAAAGAAGCAGATTTCAACATTTTGCAAATTACACAGCACACAGCCAGAGCTGTTTTTGTGGCATACTGTATCCCACAATGCAGTGTGATTCGTGGTAACGTCCCACTGAGTCTCCGGTGATTTTAATGCTTGTGTGTCTTTGTAGTACATAAAATGGGTTCTGTTACCTACTGGCTTCTCTTTTGTTTACCATTTTGGGCATTAGCACATAGTATCCGGTGTCGTTTACAATCTGGTCCCCCTATTGATACTGCGCGTCAATTTCTGTCACATCGTGTTGAGTCATCTTCGTGATTTTCAATGCGGTGAAGTATTCTCAGAAATAAGTAAGCCCACTCATAGCATTTAAACTCAATGATCAGAACAGAAGTCACGTGAGTGGACGTTGTACAATCATTTGCATATACTGAAATAACTAGCAAGCTTGCTTGCTACTAAGGCTTCAGTTCGCTTCCACTGTAATAGCCGCTAGCTAGCTAGCTAAAGTGGTAACAAACTCTTATGTTATAGCTGGCACACCAGTGTAGCAAGCTCGCTAGCCAGCTTGCTAACAAGGCTGTAATACTGTAATAACTGGTAGCTAGCTAGCTAGCTAAAGTGATAACAAACTCTTTAATGTTATGGCTTGCACACCAGTATTTTGGGGGATGTAGTTTAACGACGGTGTCTGTCCCCCTTGTCCCACTGGAGATCTGGCCTGTCCTGTCAGAGACACTGAATAAGCACCAGGCGGATAACAGGATCGTGGAGCGTTGCTGTCGCTGCCTGCGATTCGCCGTGCGCTGTGTGGGGAAGGGCTCCGCGTCTCTACTGCAGCCTCTGGTCACACAGGTGCGTGTTTGTGTGTGTGCGCATTTCTTCATGCGCGTGTGTGTCTCTGTTTGCTTGTGTTCTTGTACTTGCTACACAGTGAGGACCATAACAAGTGTATAACCAACAGAGTTGGGGACATTTTTGGGAAGTGAGGACAGTTTCTGCCTGTAACAACTGTGAAGGCCAATTGTGGCTTTGTACAATGTTCCCAAGAAATGAAAGTAGCAGGTTTATTTACAACGTAAAAAAGTAGCCAGTTAAGAATTACATGTGGTGCCACACCGCTACTCGGCCTGTAGGAGGGTCCTGAGGTATGCTCCCTCGGAAAATGCTTTTTTTTAAAGGTGCATTTTGGCGGATTCTAGTGCACTTTAGACGGCCTAATGCAAGTATTTTTCAGTGTAAAATGTTAGGATTTTCTGGTCAAATTTCTTTTTTTTTTTTTTTTTTTTTTTTAAGTTGAATCTTCATAATCAATTAAACAACATGCCTCTATTTCAATCACAGTACTAACTAGCGCCATAAACACCCTAACATTTAGTACTATAAGCAAGCATAAATTAACTTGAACACCACATCAATTATTTCTTTGAAGCATTTATTCCATTTAATTATTTATTCTTTATCTTACAATGATAACCTATCTTATGCTATAGTATAACACATGTATAAAATAATTTGCTAGCAATTACTCTCATTTCAACATTTCAGTACTTATTGATGATCACGTCTTCATTTAAATGTCTGTGGCTTTTTCTTTGGCACTGATTAACTGGCTATTTGTCATCATACCAATGTGGAGATTCAAGGAATAACTTGAATAAGTTCCTCACTTACTTACTTATCCTCTTCTTCCCAAGTGGGAAATAAGGCCGCGACACGACGACGCCATTTTTGCCGGACCATGGCAAGCTTTTGCGCCTCGCTCCAATAAGAATAAGTTCCTCAAGAAAACTGCATCAGTATCAATAATTAAAACTGCACTCAACCCCTGGCAAATATTATGGAATCTCCACACACAGGATGTTCATATAGCTTTTTACTTTCTACCAAGTAAACAAATCGCAGATATGACACAAAACAATTTTTGAACATTAGCTTATCATTCAACCTCCCTGAAACACACCTCAAACAAATTATGGAGTATTTTTTTCTTAATTGGGTAAAGGGAAAAAAATATGTAGAATCACTCATTTTCTTCAGTTATTGGGCTGGTCAGCACTGCTGAAGACATGAGTTTTTCATATGTCCCATGAAAAATGCAAACATAAGCTGATAAACTGGTTTTACTAAATTTGAAATATGTTAATTGTTGCATTCACATGTTGCATCATTGTACACAAAATATTTGTGCCGATAGTGAGTATTGATGGTACATTCATTGATTTCAGATTTGGACCTCACCCCACCCCACATCAACACCATTAAACAGGGGGAAAATTGTGCATTTAATTAAACAAGAGTTAACTTCTTCAACCTGAACACCCCGGATTTTTGCCGCATCTTCTGTGGCCTGTAAACCGTCAGAGGCGCGGACCTTCACGCTTTTTTTTTTTTTTTTTGCATCATTGCGCTCAACTGGTTTCAGCAAAAGATCGCCTGAGTAACAATAGCGGCCTTGCCAGATGCGCGGTTCAGTTTTCTGCCGCTAGATGTCCTCACCTTCCTTCACGATATCCGGGGCGGTCGGCCGTCCAGCTCGTATGAATTGCCGCTTACATATCAATGCGCGAAATTTTGTTGTTGGCTTTCATCGACTTTTCTATCGTCGTTCGTGTGACAGAGACATCTGGTAAGTGAAGTATACATGGATGAAGACTCCAACTATCAACTTCTGGGCAGAAAAATGAGCATTTTGGAGTATTAAATGCATTTCTCCGCCGATAAACACCCCCGGGTAGTCAGGTGCTGCTCATTGTATACAATGTCAGCCCAGGATCGTAATGGGTTTATCAAGCTTAGATTTTAGAAAACGTCTCGTAAAATCGTCCCTACCTTCCCATAAATTCTTGTTCTCCAGGTACTCCAGATTGTTATCCTTCAATTAGCTACATTTTGAAATAAATATGTAAATCGATTGGGATACAAAAAATATATTTGTTTTCAGTTTCTTAATTTTGCGCTCTTCCTCTTGAGAGCAATTTAATGGGAAGATGTTTCTACCGCGCATGCCCAGTTTGTTTTAAACTGTCAGTTTGTTTGAGAAAATTACTGGATTCGTGGAGAAAATCTGGATTTATTCGGTGAGTAAAGCAGCTAATCGTCTTAATTTGTGAGCTAATTACTAGAGGAACATTAGAACCATCGGGCGGTGACAACGTTTTTGCAGTCAGCTGTATACAGAAGGCGCTATCACTTTCCTAAAAAGTTCTAAGCTTTTTTCCCCCCCACATCGTGCGTGGACTGTCATTATAATGACAGTCCAAGTGGACTAACCCCCGAGTAACGAATATGCAAAGGCACAATAGCGGAGAATAGCCAAATCGCCGGTTTGTTTACATTATTTAACAGCAGCTTTTGGGCTCGAACCGTCTTTCTTTGTGGGGAAAAAAATGAGATTTTCTGACTGATACGTGTCTCTTGTGCCAAACATGCATGCACGATTGGCTTTTTTGGTTTATTTAAGTGGTCTGACATGGTATTATAGGCCTCGCATCAGCTGGCCTACAAGCAACATGTAGTTTGGGGGTCGTCTCATGCATCCTTCTCAAATAGCCTCAAATGACAATCGGTGTTGTTGGGTGTAAAGAAATTACGTCGCCATGCGGGGACGTGGGAACTTGGAGCATTAAAACCGGGCGTATAGATAAGAATCCTTCAGTTTTAAGTCACTTTACATTGACGGCTGTTATCTCTAATGTATACTTGGTGATCTTACCATGCTGTGCATTCGAAATTATACAAACAATTTAAGAAATCCTGGGGGGTTCGCTCATTGACAGTGTTCCTCTATGCGTGTGAATGCGATCCGGACAAACAACGATCTGCCGCACGGGCCTAAACCGCCCCGGATGCAGAATTACCGCCATCTGGCGATCGAGGGTATTGCATCTGGCAAGGCCGCTATTGAACAGTTTTTCTTAACTGAATAATCAAGACTGCTATATAACCCTGTAATGATCAAGAAATTATATTTCATGGGAAAAAAGATCACCGATAGGTGACACTAACAACGAACATAAAACCCTACACGCGATCTTGTAAGGATGGCATTAATCCAGACAATTAATTAATCCAAAAAATTTACTATGAATTACAGCCCTCGTTTTAGCATTTTCTTGGCAGTGTAATTTATTTTAAGATGGCACTTCAATACTCAAAATGTCCTCAAAGGTAAAAAAAAAAAAAAATTATTTAAAATGCGAAACCTCTTGAGCATATCGAACTGAGAACATTTGCACAAGACTGCGTATTTCAGCTTTCGCCCAGCTTAATATGTGCCGTCTCACGAGCTACAGGATTCAGGATATTCAACAGACAATTGTAGTTTAATGCCCTCATTAAGAAAAATGCGTTATAACTTTTTTGATGAAATGAACAGGAATGCAAGCTACAAACAAATTTATCAGTTGATAGGCATACTGCCCAGTCTTTGCAAATGAGTTTGGGTTAAGGTTAGAATGAGGGATTGGTTGGGGTTAGGGTAAGGGTTTGGGTTAAGGTTAGAATGAGGGATTGGTTGGGGTTAGGATAAGGGTTTGGGTTGGGCATGTGTGGCTAATTGTCAAGATTAGGGAAAGGCTGTAGAGACACAAAGAATGAATTGAAGTGAGCATAATGTCCTGGGTTAATAGTGTGTAGGGTGTTTGGGGTTGTGTGTGTGTGATTGAATGTGGCTAATTGTCAAGATTAGGGAAAGGCTGTAGAGACACAAAGAATGTGAAGTGAGCATAATGCGGGGGTAATGCGTGTGTGTGCGATTGAAAAATGGGAAATTGGAAGTGTCTCGTTCTCCTAATTTGTCACTAGCCGTCTCTTTTCGTCTGACCAATTCCCTCTCATTCTGTTCTTTCCCTCCCAATGACTCAAATCAACCTCTCTCTCACTCTGTCATGCCCTCTCTCTCTCTCTTTCCCCCCCCTCCCCTCCCCTCTCTCTCTCTCTCTCTCTCTCTCTCAGATGGTGAGTGTATATCAGGTGTACCCACACTCCTGCTTCCTGTACCTGGGCAGTATCCTGGTAGATGAGTATGGAATGGAGGGAGGTTGCAGACAAGGTCTGCTGGACATGCTGCAGGTAACCCCCCCCCTCCTCCCGAAAAACCCCTCCCACCTCCCAGACTGCCATTGGCCAGTGTGTGTTAACACTGCCTCTTCTCCGCAGGCCCTGTGCATGCCCACCTTCCAGCTGCTGGAACAGCCGAACGGACTGCGAAACCATCCCGACACCGTGGACGACCTCTTCCGGCTCGCCACCAGGTGCGTTTCGCCGCTACGACTGCCCCACTGCTCGCTTAACGTCCTCCACACGCCCGAGAGCCGAATTTATGTCCGAGCTCCCCCAAATATCACAAACGTGCCAATATGACCCCCACCCCCCCACCCCCCCCATTTACAAAGACCTCAATGCCTGTCAGTACATCCCAACTCGCCCAAAGTTCAAACCAAAGCAAGCCCCCCTCCTTCATCGCCATGGAATGTATCGGACGTGTGACAGCGGGCTTGAGTTGGAAGCCAGGAGTGGTTAATTTTTTGCAATGTTGTTTTATTGTTCACGTGCCCTTGGTCAGCTTGCCTAATTACGGAATTGCTAAAATGAAGAACACTTGGGGACATTTGGCGGCTGGGTCAGCGATGGGTGCTAAAATGAAGCTCGCCATTGTTGCAGTTCTAACCAAAGTTACGCCCTTGTTCGCCGCCGTGGATTGAAATCAGTTTTGGGGTCGCAGTATTGAGTTGCCGGGTGCAGTTTTGCAGACTTGAGTTGCAGATATCTCTCATTTTTGTTTCATCATAAAAATGCCTTTTACCGGCTTCTTTTATTTATTTTGGAATTACTAAACTGAATAACACCCTGATCCTCGTACAGCTGGACCGTTTGCTCTGGTCTGATGAAGCTCGCTGTTGGTTTATTTTTTTCTCCTGTTAAACTGGGAGGTCTTTTGGTTTTTATCATGTCTTGATCAACTTATATACGCACTTAGTAATCGCGGTTTGCATGCTCTCTGTGCCTCTCTGCTCTCCTTTGTGTGTGTGTGTGTGTGTGTGTGTGTGTGTCTGTCTGTCTGTCTGTCTGTCTGTCTGTCTCACAGGTTTATCCAGCGCAGTCCAGTCACTCTTCTCTCCAGTCAGATCATCGTTCACATTATCCAGTGTGCCATCGCCGCCACTACGCTCGACCACCGCGACGCCAACTGCAGTGTCATGAAGTTCGTCCGGGACCTCATCCATACGGGCATTTCCAACGATGTGGGCACCTTGCTTTTACATGCGTTCACTTGCACACACACACACACACACACACACACTCTCCACACGGACAACCAGGCACCTGACCTTGTGATTCCTCACTGTGGCCTCTCTGTTTGAAAATAAGTATGAAAAACACCTCCTAATGTCAGCACGAAATTGACCTTTCGCTGACGTCTGTTTCATGCTCCTCAACCTGTCAACAGAACTTTAACCTGATGAGTTGTTACAGTATGTTAGTGGGTTGCGTTAGTCGTCTGTACGTTTGTTGGTTTGTCTGTCTGTTAGTAACACGCTTTCTTACCCTTTCCATATCGTTTATGTTCACGAAACTTCACCATATGATAAAGGAGGTTCGTCACCAGGAGCCTGTAATTTTTTTCGTCCCAAGGTCAAAGGTCAAGGTCACCAAAAACATTAAAACCACATTTTGGTTCATAACTTTGCTACTATTACAGCTCGAGACTTGAAACCAACTCCATTCTGTTCATTCTGTCTCACAGATCTGTGCATGATTTCGGCAAGTCGTCATTCAATGAATGACCTTTCATTTTTGATTTTTGTGAATCTCCTAGAGAAACACTATCCCTTCCTTTGTCTCTCTCTCTCTCTCGCTCTCACTCTCTCTCGCTCTCTCTCTCACTCTCTCTTTCTCTTATCTACCGCTCTCTTATCTCTGCAATGACTCACCTTTGATTTCCTTTCCTTTTTCATCTTGCCCCTCCCTGGCTCTTAGCTGGCTTCTGTGCCTGCTGGTACTGTAATCTCTCGCTGTAAATGTGGGCTGGGCGAGATATGTAGGGCCCGAGCCCCGACCGGTGCGAGGAACCTATTGTTTTTGTGAGGATTATTATTATTCGTCTCATTTTAATATTATTCATATTCTGCTGCAAGAAGGCGTTTTTGAGGGCCTTGCCATGCATAAAAACTCACAAAAATTCGCACACACTTCAGGTGTGCGTGGAATTATTAATTTCATTGTTTTCGATCTTGGGCATGCCCCGGTGGCTCTATAGCACCACCAAACACGTGGCCATTTCGGGATGAAGGTGCTTGGATTTTCATGAAATTTGGGGGATCATTGGGTTCTTAATAAAGTTTTTTGTGAATTTTTTTGCCTTACAAGAAGTAAATTTTGAGCCATTTCCTGCGTTTTTTCCAAATTTTGAGGGCCTTGGCATACTCAAATACTTATAAAACTTCGCACGCAGGTTTGAAGTGTAGTGCTCTTAGATTTGATATCCCAATTGGCCCTGGGCGTGACTCACTGGTTCTATAGCGCCCCCCATCAAGACCTGCATTTTTGAGGGCCATAACATGCTCGCAAACTGAGAAGATTTTGCATATTCATAGTGCCTGGCGTATAGTTTACTACAATGTAGGATTTGCACATAGGCATGGCAAAATGGCTCTATAGCGCCCCTAGGGAAATTTCTGTTCCTCATTTTTATATTGCAGTTACGCCTGGGTGTGGCACAGTCTATCTCTAGCACCACCTAATCATTTTGTCAAAAAATTGTTTTTTGGGGGACAAAATATGCCAAAAAAACTCCTTAAATTTTGCTGATGCATCACGTTTTAGCAAAAGGTTACAGTATGGCAGTATAGCACACAAATTTAGCAAAATTGCTCCATCGTGCCCCCAAGAAAATTTCAACTGGGCAGCCCTTGCAGCCTGTTTCACCGAGGTGTATGAAATTTGCTGAGCACCAGGAACATGCCAAGACGTTAAAAAAAAAAAAAAATCTCTCCATGCCGTGACCTAAATCAAACAGGAAGTCCGCCATTTTAAATAAAATTTGCAACTTTTTTTGCCATTTCCAGGCATTGTACTTAAATGAACTCCTCCTAGAGATTCAAAGAGGCTGACTGTGCTTTTCATGGGTGATATCTTAAGGCCTTGATAATGTTCAATTGCTGGGTTTTTTGGTTTTGTCACATGGTGTGTCCGTGGCGCCTGGCAAATTTCCATGTTCTGCCTTGAAACAGGAAGCTCTGACTGAAACGAACATTGTCCAATCTGGTCCAGACTTCACACGCTTGATAAGAGTCCCATTCGGAAGATGTCAGCATGCCCCTCTGAGCTTGTGCGCGGCCAGTTGGTTCCGGAGCAATCCGAAGCACTGGGTCATGTTTGAGTGAAGGCGTTAGCACTCCACTCAGGGAATAATATCTTACGCAGTCTTGCACTGTCTGATGGTTGTGAATGCAAATCTGGGCCCTGCTGGATCTCTCCAGCACTCCCAGTGCGCACAAGGGTGCGAGGGTCTGTTCACTGCTGCTTGCAGCTTTAATGTTATGATTGGTTCAAGGTCTCAGCTGTTGGGACTGAGGCTTTTGTACTGAATCCTGGAGAGATTTCACTAGAACATTCCACCTGGCCTTAGTTAGTGCTGCCAGGTTGCACAGTCTGGCTTGGGGCTCAGTCCAAATGGCAGCCATTTTTCCCTGAGTCAGAGTCACAGGACTGAGAAGCAGTCACTGTAACCCACCATACCCGAAAACAGCTGTTGTTATCTCCCGTGACAAAGTGGGTTGGGATACAGGAATGAGTGCTGATCATCTGTCTGTCTGCGCATGTCTGTCACGAATCTTCTCTGGGCCAGAACTCCTATTCCGTTCAGTGTTTCTCGGCAAAATTTAGTAAATTGATGCATCATATTGTGTAGATGTGCCTTTTCATACCTCCGTCTGTCTGTCCGTCCCTCCTCCCTCCTCCCCTCTTTTGCGAGATATCCGCCATTCAATGGCGGGGATCTGAGTATTTCATGCTTGTTTTGGTTGATCAGTTACTGACTCGCTGTTAATGTGAGGACATATGAAAGTTGGCGGGTGAGTTGAGGTAAAATGAATGGTCCGGTATGTAGTTGTGATGTGCCGGGGATGAGATGGCGGTTTGAAGGATGGCGGCGCACGCGACGCTCCGGCTGATTGTTACTTTTTCCTCTGCCCGGCAGCACGAAGATGACTTCGACCTGCGGAAGCGTCTGATTGGCCAGGCGATGGAGCAGCATGGACAGCAGTTGGTCACTCAGCTGATCCACACCTGCTGCTTCTGCCTGCCGCCGTACACGCTGCCCGATGTGGCCGAGGTGGTCTGGGAGATCATGCTGTTCGATCGGCCGGTGAGCCTAGCGCCCCCTGCAGGCAGGACCTGAAACTGCACCGGGTTAACACTCAAGAGAATGCAATGTTCTTGCCCTGTTCTTGCATGATAATATTGACGTTGCGTTGTCGCAACTCTGTGCAACGTTTTGTGCTAACTCTGTCAAACAGTGCTGGCGGGAGGGTCTGCTGTATTTAGTGTCTGCATTGCAGAATGCATTCAAACTGCCGATTGCAGAATTAACTTGTCGAACCTGGTTTCTTGGCACCAAATTATTTGATGATCTTAAGGCAAAACTAAATCTGGTCAAAGCTGCCGTTTTCCACGATGGAATTGAAGATCCGAGTCATTCCATGTGAGCTCCGCCACCCATGTACATGACACGTCTCAAATTTTGGTCAAACTTTGTCCAAAATACTTTTTGGTACCAAACAAAAGAATCCCAAGTTTCGTGTCAATATGTCTAACGGTTTTCGTGCGGTCCCCTCTTGATCTTTGGGAGCCACGTCCCTTTTTGACTTTTGTGAGTTGGTCATTTCCTTCTGTAGCATTTTTGGAAGGACCATAACTTCTCATGTAATCGAGATAGGAAGCTAAAATTTGATGTGCTGGCGCATTCTGGCCCATGTATCAGGATTCTGCAGCCAGAATCACCGTGAGACATCAGAGGGGTGAGAGGAGGGCCCCCAAAATCCTAATTTTTTTAAAGCGGCAAGTGATTTCTCACTTTTGGGTGTCCCTACTGCCTATTTCCAAGAAGCATGTTCATGTAGAAGGAGGTTGATCATCAAAGTTCTTATTTCAGTTAATAAATGTTGAAATATGTATATTTGTCCGGTATAAATGCCATTACCATCATCCAGTGCCCACGGGTTCATATGGGGGTCTGAAGTCCAGGGTCTGAAAGGGTCATATTGGCCTGAAGTGGTTTTCCAACCCCCACGAGTCCCTTACCAATGGTACTATTATCCTAAAACTTAGTTTGGTGGTGGGAAAGTTCCCAGATATGAGGGAAAACCATATTTCCAAGGGACCCCCAAAAAGTGCAAAATCACTTGCCTCTCACCCCACATTAGAGATATTGACCTGAAACGGGATTCTTTTGTTTTGTACCATAAAGTATTTTTGGACAAAGTTTGAACAAAATCAGAGAGGTTTCATGTACAAGGCACCTCAATATTGACTGTTTTGCCAAGGAATGACCCATCACTGGTGTAGAGCGCCCAACCAGGGTGCTTTAACTGCGCATTTTAGCTCCTTTACGAAATTTGTGGGACACTTTGAGGTTTTGCTCAGCTATACGAGATTTGTAAAGGGTTCTGGTTGTGTCTTCCTTGTGGAGCAGTAGGAGGTATTCTGTATGGTCCAAGTTCGGGCTCAGAAAGTCTAACCCCCCTCCTCTCCCACAGTTTGGTTGGAACCACTTGGGTTTGTTAAACAGCTAGGCTAACTTTAGCCGGGAGTAGTAGTCAGTGTGTGAAACTGACTGGCTGACTGCGTTGGTGGAACTTTGCAGCTCCGGTGATGTGTTTAGCGCACGTTTGAGGTGCCCATGTTGACGGCCACATGGCGCTAGCTTGCTGAACCCTGTGTGCCCTTTTCAGACGTTCTGCCGCTGGCTGGAAAACGCACTGAAGGGTCTGCCGAAGGAGATGGCGGGCGGGGCGGTGTCTGTCACTCACAAGCAGCTGACTGACTTCCACAAACAGGTCACGAGGTGAGCAGTCTGTCTGGGGCAACGAACTCCCGGCCGCAGCCCTGTTAGCTGAGACGGCAGCTGAACCTCTGCTTGTGCCGCGGCCCTGACTGCTGCGGCGCGTTTGTTGCCTTTTTGCCAACTTTATTTGTTCACCAAAAGCTGGGCCAGAGGCTGGGCGATACAGCATTGACTCCTGTACTCTTCTTTCCCTAACAATCCCGTTGTTCCATTGCAGTGCAGAGGAGTGCAAGCAGGTGTGCTGGGCCATTCGGGAGTTCACCAGGTTGTTCCGATAGCTGCGTCTGCTCGTTCTACCAGAAGATCAGGTAACCCCTTTCGCCCGGGACTCCTGGGCTGGTAACTGCGGGTTGTCCCAGCCTCCCTTTGCTGGGCCGTCAGGTTTGTTCTGTCGATTATGTGGGAAGACGGGGTTGGGGGGGAACCCAGGGACGAATTTGGATTCCAGGGGCCACTCTTGAGGTTCCCTTCCGTATTGGATGCAGCCCGGTGAACTCAGATCCTGCGTGCCACTGTGTGTGCACTTTTGTGCTTTCCTTCGGAGCAGTGCCGAATTACTGCTATAAAAAAAGTGCACGGATTCCCCTGCCAATAGGTAGCATAAGTAAATCGCATTTTTTCAATGCACCAAGGAGTAGCTGACACTCCTGCTCTCCGGGATCGTATGAATATATATTATATTAATAATGTATTTTCCCCATGATTATTGGAACAGGAGCAGTGTTGAATGTTGTGTTGATCATTATTCCTTTGCCAGTGTGTTCAGAGTTTGCCTGCTGTCCTGCTGTGATTGGTGGAAGCAGAAAGTCACATGGTTGGACTGGCTCTTTGTGGCGTAACCCAGCTGACCTTTGCCCTCTGTACCTGCAGGACTGCCTTTTCTTTGCGACATTGAAAGGTGACAGCATTGTGGGACGAGTTGACTGCGAATGAAAAAAAAGGGAACTCCCTCTTGGAGGATGGGCGGGGACTCAGCCCTCTGTGGAAAGCCAATCAGATGCGAGGCTGTGTACGAGTGGCCTACGAGCAAGCAAACAAGCACCCGCGTGCTTTGGAAGAGGTTCTTTCGTGGATAAGCGGCACTACCGTCGCCGCAGCTGGGAAAATTGGGGGGTTGGGGGGAAGGGGCGGGGGTTTGTGGGTGGCTGTGAGAAGCCTATGGCTTTTCCGGAGGACTGAGATTTTTAACGAACATTCGCATATTCGAAGACATGCATTCACTCCATGTCGGTTGGATTTCTACTAATCAAGGACCCATCGTAAAAAACAAAACAAAAAAAAACTAAGATGTGCCTGGTAGAAAAATACATAAAGACTCGTGTAAGTTTTGAAAATGAAAGAGTTTATTTTCATGGACCGTCTAAAGAACAACCAAACATGGTTTGCTGTCTGTGCCATTAAAAAGAAAAGATAAAAAAACCCAATAGCAAGTCAGTAACACCAACTCCAAAATCCAGTGCCCTCGGGGTTTTGGCATTGCTTGTAAAAGATGCTGACTGTTGGCCCTTTATCTTTTCAATGATTGGCTGGAGTTTTATCGTTTCTCGAATGCCCGAGTAAGCTGTGACCTAGTCGAGGGGACTCTGGCAAATGTTTTTTTTTTTTTTTTTTTTTCTCCTTCCTCCTTGTGGCAGTGCATTGTGGGTTTAGAAGCGGAGACCATCACTGATTGGACGGCTGCCACGAGCCCAAGGAGTTGTGCTAACATGCTCCATCTGGTGTTGCAGCCATCTCATGAACAATAAACACGTGAGGATAAACTGAGTGTGTGAGGGTCCTGTTTGGTTTCTGCTGAATTCTTATAACCTCCATTTTGTAAACCTGCTTCCTGTGACCATCTGCCTGCTTGTGGGGCGAGAGCTGCCTACAGATGGGATGGGGAAAAACTCCTGTCGGGTTCCACCGTAAGTTAGCCTGTAGGTAGGTGCTGAATAGCTTGGTGGTCTTTCAGGAAAAAAAAAAGAAAACTGTCCTCAATTTTCAAGCAAACATTTTTCACAGCGAGTTATTCGAGAAGCTGGGAGGTTTTCCTTGAAATCAGCGCTCGTTCTGCGATCGATTACGCACGGGCGTGGCTCATTCTGAAGGAGCTGTGTGACATCAAATGCAGGTCTGCTCGTTGCACTAGCCATGTGTAAGTTCAAACGTAGCCTGGCTGCAATGTAAATTCTTAAGTTGTAACTTGAATATTACTAATATAAAAGCAGTTGCACCACAGAGATGGGTTATCACATTACTCCGAGTAACTCAATCTATAAATATGCCCTAGGCAAGGTGTGAATTATACAATGTCACAGAATTATAGTATCAGTAAAGTGGCTTTTTTTTTTTTTTTTTTTTGCCTCACAGCATAATCTTTTTAATAAATGGCATTGTGCACCTCAGTAATTCCGTTGAGACCTAATTTATAGACATATTTTAATTTAGCTGACTATGATGTACTACAGTGATGTGGTTCCTGCCAACTACCAAGCAGATTCATATGATAAGGCATGTTCATGTAATGGTAAGTTAGTTATTTTGGCAAATGTTCCTTGTGAAATGAAACGACATGACGTGAAAATAACTGAAGTACATTACCTCGTCTGAAAATAAGTTTGCCGCTCTACTTTTGTCTGTGTCACAATGGATCAGTTTTCGACGACTGGCTTCAATTCATCCAGGCAGTGACAAGCAGAAAATACAGTTTAACATTTGCCAAAAGTTATGATGGTTGATGGCAATACAACTCCCTTAATTAGAGCACAGTAGCTGTATTTTGAACCAAATGAAAACTAAAAAAATGTAAATACTGTTGTAACAACAGCTTGCAAGTGAAATTAAATGCCGGAACTTTCAGAAGTGAGGAAACCAGTTAAACCTTACTCCAAAATAGCTTGTTAATGTTATTACGACTTAGCTCCAGATAGCTTAAGTAACGATATATTTTATTTGGCTTTACTCATGCATACAACGAAATGCATAGCTGGCCAACATTTAAACACACAAAACACTTCCTACATCTGTTGATCTTGTGAAATGTTTGTGTTGTGATCTTCATTCCAGGTGGTTAAAAAATCATGCTGGAGGTATTTCTGTCAAGGATTGGAAAAATAACCCAGCTATAACATTGTTCTCGAAGTGTTAAGTAAAATTACACTTGAATTTATTTTGTACGTATATTAGGAGCAGCTGGGAATTAAATATAATCATGTGTCCCTTAATTTAATTTAAAAAAATGGCAGGTGTTTTGTCTCTAATAGTCTATGGGAAATTTGAAAGTTTTAGTGAACAGCTTTTCTCTTCTACAGCCTCTCCAGTTTCTTGCTCTCACATGATTGGCTGAGAAAGAAGGAAACGTCTGATTGGCTGCAGTTAATTCCCTGTAGCATTCTTTCATTGTGAGATTGATCTGGCTTCATATACCTGTAGGTCGCTTGAATAACTTAAAATTCTGCATAAATCTATCTTAATTCAGAATTTTGTTGACTATCATAGCACGGCTGTAGAATGTGAGCATATGCCAGTAAAATTTAAAGTGCGTGAATAAAAATAAGATTTTAGTTGCACGCAGTGTGAGCGGCAAATGACATGAATTAAAACTCATAAATTACGCAACAGCGTTTCACTGATAACATGAAAATATATGCTACAACTCCATATTTGCCAATGATGGACACGAATTGGAGCTTTTCATTTTGCTGCATGATTGGCCGGCTAATGTTACCATTTCAATTTTTTTTGCCTGAGAGCTCACGAAAGAGTATGGTTGGGATAACAACAGTTGCAGTGCCGCTCAATTCCTAATGATATTTTTAAAGCTCTGCTTCGAGAAGAGCAGAGCTTCATTGAGAGATTTCGTCCGAAGACAAAGGGAAAAATTGGCTTGGATTGGCTTGGATCTCCTTGAGTGTTTTGCAGTGAAGTTAGTTTTGTATTGAGAAAATCAAATTTTGGCAGAACAAAACTTCCACTCAAACTATGAATTCTGAACGCAGGTATAATTGACAACCAAGCGATCTTCATCTTTATAACCACTGCAGCTTAGAAATTTTTCTGTCTCATGCAGATTTTCATAAAAGGGTGAGTATGCCTTTCTCAAGCACTGAGACTTTAGGGACCATCGGCAAATTTCATGGAAATGTATTTTGCAAAAAAAAAATCTGTGAAATTTATTTACAAACCAGGGCTGTGAATAAGTTTTGAACTTGATGGCCCAAATCAGGAAGCAGGTAGCAGCACACTTATCGAGCACCTTTGGCACGAGCCTCACGGCGTCTGGGGGCATGGCCCCCCCCAGAAAATTATTATTAAACTTAAGATGCTCGAAAATGCTATTTTCGACATTTTCCAGGTGGGCCATTCTTAGTCATGTGTGACCAAAAATGTAACAAATAGTAGAAAATATCTCCTCCGATTACAAAAGCTGCGGAGGTTCATGATTGTGGACTTTATGTAGGAGTACTACTTATCCAAGTCTATCAAGTAAAAATTTTATTTGTTACATTAACTACCTAAGGTCAGAGGTCAAATATGACTGGTCACGTGTGTGACTTCACATGGAAACAGGCTTTTCATAACTCTGTTTGACTTCAAAAATTCGGCAAAGTTGAAAAATCTACAGGTGTGGAAAATGGCAAGGAATAAATTTGATGCCTTACATTGATTTTCAAAGTTTTTCTTTATTTTATGACATCTGGTCACTTGTGTGACATTTTGGTTCAGTTCTGAAAGAATGGCCCAGGTGGTATTTGACCTAAATAAAAATAAAAAAAAAAAAAAAATCAAAATGAAGGCTTCATTTGCCAAATTTTACATTCACTGCCGCTCTTCAAAATTTCAGCAGTCTCGATCAGAAAATAATTTCTAAATTCAGTAAAGTAATTGTTGTTACTACATGCATAGGCATTTGAAAAACATTGAAGTTACCCTTCTGGTTTCAAAAAAACAATCAGTGGCGGGGGGGGGCGGCCTTTAGAAAAGATTGAGAAGATACACCACAACTTAATGATGTTGAGAATGATAGAGCAAGTTAACGTTAGTGAAAATTTCAACACCAGCAAACTGTCTCAAACAGAAAATTGTTCCTGAAGTACATGCGAGTACAACCAACATATACAGGCATGAAAATGCAAAGATTTTATAATGGTTGCTTTTAGGAAAGCGCGGAAAGATAAATCACAAATTTGATAAATGCTGAATGAATAAAATTCAGTGTTTAAAGGTTCTAATGTTGCCCTCTGGAGTTCGTACGCTAACTGAAAATGACATTGAAAAGTGAAACCTACTTTATCTTCAGCCAGGTTTCTTCCTTAATCAGTAGCCTGCATTCCAATTTTGGGCCACATCATTGTAATGCCTCTCATAATTAGGCCTATTATTCTTCTTTATTGTCAACTTCTTGATTTTTTTTGTTTTAAACTGCATTTTATTAATTCATTACATTTTAAATATTATCATAATTCATTTCATTTACATTTATGCTCAATTTAATCAAATCAGTTGTTTGTTTTATTGTATCAAATTACATGATATTTAATTTAAATCAGTTTAATTTGCTTTTTGCTTTTTATTTTTGCTTTTTAATTTGCTTTTGAGATAAAATAATGAGTTTTGAAATGGAGCAACTTGCCATGGCAGAATATTGTTATTCCTTTAGAATGGGTTTATATCAAGCAAGAAATTACAATGTAAGTGGACAGTCGCATTTGCAATCTGGTATCTTTATGCACTGTTGGCTCAAAATTTGATAAAATGAAAATCCCTTTAATCATTCTGTTGTTATTTGGTCTGAAGATTGTGTGTTACCATTTTCCTGTGATTTACGGAAATTTGCCAGACTGGTTTCTTGCTGTTAATTTAGCAGTTTTTGATTTAAAAAAAAAGCTGGTCATGAACTTCATTAATTGCCCGAGTTTGCTGTGTTTAAATATTTCTCCTGACTACATTTTGGGCTTCATTTTGGTGCAAGATGTTGAGTCCAAACACTTACGGTTGATTTTTAAAAATGATTTCTCAAAGTTTCTGTGGCTGAGAACAATACAGATTACAGATGCTATATTTGGAGATGGAAAATAAGTTAAATTTAATATACTGCGTTTAGGGAGAGTACTAATATGCCAAGCTCTGTCCGTTGCAGTGTGTAACCTCCCACTCTCCATCGTTACACAACATACCAGCACAACACACAGCAGCCCAGTAAGGTCTCGAACCCAGAACCCTCCAACTGCAAGGAGCGAGGAGGCTACGCTATTTCCTGCGCCTCCGTGCCACGCCCTTTTGGGTTGTGACTTCAGTATTAAATCTGTTGTTCCGTTAAAGAATGGCTGTGTACTAGCTTCAACATTCTGAAAAAATATTCTGTCTATTGTCTGTCTGTGGCCATGAAATTGTTTAACTTGGAGGCACAGTGGTCCTACATCTCTCAACCCCCCTCAAAAAAAAAGCAAGCAAAAGTGCCCGGTGTGTAAGCATGTTCTATGTGGCCCTGAATTTCCTTGTGTGCGCGTTCACTCCTTTTCAACGCCGGAGCTCTGGGGCCGAATGTTATTGAGCCCTGGTTTCGTTAATGATTATATAAATGTCCCCTCCTACTTGTGTTGTTATTCTATATTCCCTGGCTAAATATTTATTTTAGCCTGTTAATGTAGTCTTTTGCTCACTGTTGTTAAATATTTGCCTGATGTAGGTTTACGTATGGTTCATCTATAAATGTCGTTTCATGACTGATCTTAAAGTCAAAATGCACACGACTGGCAATAATCTGGCCGCCGAGCTTTCCGTGCTTCCGTGCAGAGCGCTGGTGGATGAGAAGTTTGAAGTCGTCGTGAATAATTTGTTGCCTGGGCAAGATGTTACTCTGCACTCGCTAATGCGCTCCGATGACGACGACCTCTGGCAGGCTTACGGACATTATGTCAGCGACGATGAAGGAGCCATCAAAGGTTTTTAAGACTGATTTCTCCTCTTTATAGCCCTTTTTTGCTATACACAATTCCGCAATCTTGTTCCTGTCGCATTATAGCCGTTGCCTGTCTCGAGTTATTTTCTTGTGCAAAGTTGTTACTTTGCATGAAGTGGCTTATAATTTCCAAAATAAAAAATACATTAAAATACACTGAACAAAAATATAAACGCCCCATGTCAAATATTGATGCCACATGGAGTTAACAACTCTAAGTGAACATATGCTGACTGTTACTTGTAGAATAGGGATATTTCTCTTGATTTGTGTACCATTGTTTAATCCATCTTTCTGTCAGTGAGCATTTGCTCAGTGATGCAGTGATTTCAGTCAGTACATGGGCGTGGCATTTCCAGACGGTGATCAGACAGAATGAGCAGTACCCAGACACTCCTTATACTGGGGACAATAAAAGGCCACCCCAAAATGTCAAATTTTGTCAAAAGTCATCATGCCTCAGATGTCTCAGGTCATGGGGGAACGTGCCATTGGCATGCTGGATGCAGGGATGTCCACCAGAGCGGTCGCTGTGCAGCTGAATGTTAACTATCGGGCGATAGGCTGTTTGAGAGTTTGTTTCCGACAGACGGGCAGTACTGCAAATCGACCTCATCCACGTCGGCCACGTATGACCACACCAGCACAAGATCGCTACATCCGGCTCGTCCACCTGCGGGATCGGTTCAGATCAGCGACACGCACAGTGGCTGAGACCGTTGGTCTGCACAACAGATGCATCACACCACAGACAGTCCGTAACCGCCTGCGAGAAGCCAACTTGCACGCTCGGCGTCCTCACTGTGGTCTGGATCTCACGCTGTCGGCGTCGGAACCGACTTCGCATGGGCAAACGCAGCGCATGTTCGATGGCCCTTGGCACGCTGGAGAAGAGTGCTATTCACAGACGAATCCCGGTTCCAGTTTTTTGTTAATAAAAACTCAAAAATTTGACATGGGGCGTTTATATTTTTGTTCAGTGTAGTAAAAATACCATAAATTGGGTTTTACATGCAGTACTGTGCTGAGGTTTTGGGCACATTTAAAACATACCAGTTAGGCAAAGATAATCCCAAAAATCATTCAGTGAGAGGTTGCTTAATATTGAAATATTTTCCTTAAAAAGACATGAATTGTTAAAACCTAAATCAATAATTGGAACGACTGCCCTTTGTCTAAAACTTCGGTACACTATTCTTTAGTTCCATAGTATTTGAAGCTGATTGGCTCTTTGCTTGCTCTATGTATTTTGGAGAATTGTCTCAGTCCTTCTGCATACTGCCTTTGTTCTGTCCGCCCAGGTCATCCCAGACTACCATGACGTTTGGATCAGGGAGCGGTTAAGGCTACATAATGTTTATCCACCATCTTTAATGAAATGCAAACATTATTTGTGAAATTATTCTTAAATTTATATTTGACGTCTCAAATCTGCATTTTGATCTACTGCAACACAAATGTAGTAAACAAAAAAACAAATTCAAATAATAAAATCCAGGGTGTCTGAAGTTTTTCCACAGTCTGTACATAAACACATGCAAAGAAACGAAAATAACAAAAAATGAAAAGTGTATCAGTGGACACAATGAACAATTGTTGAATTGTAGACTGTCAGCCTGAGTATGAAGGTGTTTTCCTCCGTATTACAACCCCAATTTCGAAATAGTTGGGAGGAAGTGTAAATTGTGAATAAAATCAAAATGCAATGACTTTAAGATCATGAGCCAATATGTTATTTACAATAGAACATAGATAACATTTAAAATGTTGAAATTGAGACATTTTACATTTTTATCCAAAAAATGAGCTTATTTCAAAATTTCTGGCTGCAACAGGTCTCTAAAAAGTTGGGACACAGGCAAAAAAGGGCTGAAAAAAACAATTAATATATAAGAGAATCAGCTGAAAGAACATTTAGCAAGTAATTAAGTTAACTGGCATCAGGTGTGTAACATGATTGGCTATAAAAGGGATGTCTTAGAGAGGCTGAGTCTCTCAGAAGTAAAGATGGCCAGAGGCTCTCCAACCTGTGAAGGCTTGCGTAAAGAAATTGAGGAATACTTTAAAAACAATGTTCCTCAAGGTCAAATTGCAAAGGCTTTGAAGGTCTTATCATTGATGATACATAATATCATCAAAAGATTCAGAGAAACTGGAAAAATCTCTGTGCGTAAGGGACGAGGCCGAAGACCTTTACTGGATGCCCGTGATCTTCGGGCCCTCAGACGCCACTGCATCACTCACTGGCATGATTCTGTCATTGACATTACTAAATGAGCTCAGGAATACTTCAAGAAATCACTGTCTGTAAACACAGTCCGCCGTGCCATCCACAGATGCCACCTAAAACTCGATCATGCAAAAAGGAAGCCATTGTTGAGCATGATCTAGAAGCGCCGCCGTGTTCTGTGGGCCAAGGCTCATTTAAAATGGACTGTAGCAAAGTGTCCTGTGGTCAGACGAGTCCAAATTTGACATTCTTGTTGGAAATCATGGGTGTCGTGTCCTCCGGGCTAAAGAGGAGAAAGACCACCCCTCCTGTTAGCAACATTCAGTTCAAAGCCAGCATCTCTAATGGTATGGGGATGCATTAGTGCATATGGTGTGGGACACTTGCATGTTTTAAAAAGCACCATGAATGCTGAAAGGTACATAAAGGTTTTAGAGCAACATATGCTTCCCTCCAGACGACATCTATTCCAGGGAAGGTCTTGTGTATTTCAGCAAGACAATGCAAAACCACATACTGCAGCTATTACAACAGCATGGCTTCGTAGTAGAAGAGTCCGTGTGCTGAACTGCCTGCCTGCAGTCCTGATCTTTCACCGATTGAGAACATTTGACGCATAATTCAATGAAGTCTGTCAAAAGAGACCCAAAACTCTCCAGCAGCTGGAAGCCTGTATTAAACAAGAATGGGATCAAATTCCTATGGCTAAACTCAAGACACTTGTCTCCTCAATGCCCAGACGCCTCCACTCTGTGTTAGAAAGAAGAGGGGATGCTACACCATGGTAAACAGGCCCCTGTCCCAACTTTTTGAGACCTGTAGCAGCCAACAAATTTGAAATGAGCTCATTTTGTGGATAAAATTGTAAAATTTCTCAGTTTCAACATTTGCTATGTTACCTCTGTTCTATTGTGAATAAAATACTGGCTGGTGTGATTTGAAAGTCATTGCGCTTTGATTTTATTCACAATTTACACTTAGTCCCAACTATTTTGGAATTGGGGTTGTAGAAAGATGACTGTACCTCTTGTTCATGGTCCTCTGCCCCACCCCCCGTTCTGGGGACAAGTTGGACAGTTTAACTTATTGAAGAATAGCATTAGCCTCGTGTCATAATTGCCCATATCATTTTTTTTTTTTTTTTTTTTTGTTTTAAAAAATTAATTCTCATGGGTTTTTTTTTTTTTGTAAATATTTTATTCAATTTTTAGCTTACCGCTATCGTCGTGGTGTGGCATCCGTCGTCTGGAACATTTTATCTTTTTTTGGCCTGATGAATTTTCGTGTAAATTTGCAAAAACACTACTTGACCATATCTCCAGACGGTTTTTCTCGGATTTTTGATTTAATCATTTTTGTCCGTTTTATGGGCCCTTGAAATTTTGGCCCCAATGTTAAAGATAGAACTGAGAAATTTTAAAAAATTGTTTCTCAAAAACTGGCTGATAATTTTTTTCTAAATCAGTCAATCGACTTACCTTGGTACCGTCAATGTACAGTGCGAGCCCCATTTTGATTGAATCGACGGAAGTGGGTCTATTGGGGGCGCTGTACTTTATGAATATGCAAGATGGCCTGTGGAGGCCAAATGGTTGCAGATAGAGATTAAGTTTGTATTACAGACATATAGGAAGTAATATATGACCTATATTTTAGTTGTGTTAAAGTTGACCTCAGATGACCTTGAAAGGTCAAACTTGGGGTCAAGCAAAATGCTACAATTTTCAAAGCCTTCTAGGCTTGAAAATATTGAAGATTGGGAACATATGTGCATTGAACACTTTTATGAAGTCATGTATGAACTTTCATTTGGTGGCCTTGAACTTGACCTTCAGCAACCTTCGAAGGTCAAACTTCACATAGTGAAATTTCAATTACTTCTATCACCAAAACTATGACAGATAGACCTTAGGTTTGTGTTGTGGGCATATAGGAAGTCATGTATGAAGTTTCATTTGGTGACATTTAACTTGACCTTCAGTGACCTTGAATGCCCAAACTTCACAATGAAATTTCAATGACTTATATCAGCAAAATGGTGACAGATAGTTTCGGTTTGTATTGGAGATTTATAGGAAGTCATGCATGAACTTTCATTTGGTGACCTTGATTTTGACCTTCGGTGCCCTTCGAAGGTCAAACTTCACATAGTGAAATTTCAATGACTTCTATCTCCAAAACTATTAGAGATAGAGGCTAGGTTTCTATTGTGGGCATATAGGAAGTCATGTGTGAAGTTTCATTGGGTGGCCTTGAACTTGACCTTCAGTGACCAAACTATACAGTGAAATTTCAATGACTTATATTAGCAAAATCATTACAGATTGAGTGTAGGTTTGTATTGGACACGTATAGGAAGTCATGTATGAATTTTCATTTGGTGGCCTTCATATAGACCTTCGAAGGTCAAACTTGACCAAGAGAAAATTCAGTGACTTCTGTCACTGAAAAGGTCACAGACAGAGCCTAGGTTTGTGTTAGTGACATAGGAAGTCACATATGAACTTTCATTTTGTGACATTCAACTTGTTGATTGTTGGTGACATTTGAAGGTCAAACTTGACATAATATAATTACAATGACTTGTATTGCCAAAACAGTCACAGATGGAGTCTAGGTTTGTATTAGAGACATATAGGAAATCATACATGAACTTTCATTTGGTGACCTTCATATTGACCTTCAAAGGTCAAATGTGACCTATTGAAAATTCAATGACTTGTATCACTAAAATGGTCACAGATGGAGCCTTGGTCTGTGTTACTGACTTCTAGGAAGTCACATATGAACTTTCATTTAGTGACATTCAATTTGACTGTCAGTGACCTTTGAGGGTCACACTCGACAGTGAAATTACAATGATTTGTATCACCAAAATGGTCACAGATTGAGCCAAGGTTTGGATAGAGACATTTACGTTGTAGAAAGCCATATATGAAGTCCATTTGCTGACCACAACTTGACATTCTGTGACCTTAAAAGTTCACAATTGACATATTGAATACATATTGACATATTTCAATGACTTGTATCACCAAAACTGCTTCAGAGCTTAGGATTGTTTTACAGAAGGTCTTATAAATGTATATGAACTTTTATTTAGTGACCTTGACGTTGATTTTCATAAATTCAAATGTCAAACTTCACATGAAATTTTCATAACTTGTATCATCGCTGTGAGACTGCTTGCCGGTAAGCTACAGGACCCTTGGTCCTATTTTTACTATACATTGTTATCTATTTACTTATTTTCATCTATATGATCCAATATTTCATGAAATTATTACCTGAAGAGTGCTTGTTTTCTGATTCATCTTAATTTTGTTCTGTGTGTCACTGTACATGACTGTTCGTCCCCAAATAAAAAAAGACTGTGACCCGTATAATTAGCCTCTTCCAACAATGTGCTGAGCCATTCCCTGCACAAATAACTGCCACACGCTCACACATTGCCAGATATGCAGATTGCCAGAGAGTGATAACTTCATGCACTGTCATTGGCACCTACTGTATATCCTGATTGAGATTTCGGGCCCCTGGGCACGGAAATGTGGAAGGGCCACCCGGGCATGTCTATGACAGTGTGAGGGGCCCCTTAGACAGAACTTGATTGCACTTGGTCTTTGGATATTAAATGGAGTACCTCTAAAGTCCTACAGATAAACCAGCCCCTGATCCATCCCTGTGTATAATCGTGGGTCCGCTGACGACCCAGGCCCATTCAAAACCAACGCCACAACAGGCCACCCACGCGGATGATTTTGCCTCCCGTGGTTGGTGGAATTGACGCGGTCACGAGCCTACCGAAACACTTGTTTCTGCACACTCAGTAGGTAAATGTCTGCTGGGGTATGAGTCGTGGAATTTGATTTGCTGAACGATTCTGACTGGACATTGAGCTGTCCGGTTAACCCTTGTGACCGAATCCGGACAGTTATGCTTATAAAGACCAGGCCAGTAGGTCCAGTTGAAAACTCAGGGAAGGATGGCTGGATAAGGTCATGTTTGTTTGCAGTTGCTGAGCATGCCAGCATTGGGGGCTCGTACCTGGGAACGGAACCAATGGGTCTGCTCTGCAGCATGAAGCCGGTACCGGGGGGCAGGACGGAACTGAGGTGAGCGTTCCTCCAGGAACATACAGTGCGCTCCAGAATTATTGGCACCCGTGACTGTTAATGCACTATTTTTAAAAAAAAATCAACCGATGGTACCAACCAAACTTGTGAATTTAGATAACGAATTAGAAAATTCACCAAAATGAATGTTTATTAGTCATTGGCACCCCTGGTTTCAGTGGGAATCCTGTCAAATGTCAGCATTTCCTGTGCAGAGAGCAGAAGCCGTATTATGGTGGCCCTGTTGCTTTCACTGTATTGCCACCCTTTTGTGAAACTATATTTCTGAATGCAATAAGTCAGTGTTTTATTTTGAATTTCATCAGTTTTGCTGGAAACATCTTTGCGCATGAAAGCAATGCTGTTCCTGTGAGGACACCATAACTGTTCCTGTGGTGCCACCTTCAGGCGTAACTTTAAAATGCAATCAATCAATCAACAAGTTTTAAATGAAAATCAGGAAGAATTTGCAGTGAACATTCCTGGAGCCCACGATAGTTCTCCTGTTGATTTTCTTGGATCCAAAACCCTAAATCCTGCATCACTACCACTCAGCAGACTATGAATATCGCCAATGGGGAGAATGCAGTAATTTCTGGGATATACACAGCTGTCATCCACCAACTCCATCTGTCTTCTTTTTAATTGTATTTCTTATGCATTTCCTGTCCAGGGGTGCCAGTAATTCTAGAGGCCATGGTATTTGTCCACTTGAACGGCTCCTTAACTAAGCGGGCCAGGTGCATCCCAGCTGTACTTCCTAATTCTGAGCCCATGCATTGCATAGTGGTTTTGTGTCGGGTTCCACTGAACTGGGTTCCTGTGAACAGATCATTGTGTAAAAGTTCGTATGATGATGATATTGCACTGGTTGTGTAGGTCTAGTTTGCCCTCAGATTTAAACAGGTTTGCACATGGGGTGTCTTCAGAAGCCTATTGGATGTCAAAGTCATTGTTCCAATTTCTGTCTAATTTTCTTTTCTCGGACAACGGTTAGCCACGCCCGCCTGTAAGGCAAGCCGAGGGGGCCATATAGCGCCAAGTGCAGTCGAGTTATGCTTGGTATCGGGTTAGGTTCTTCTCCAAAAAATCTTTTCGTACTTTTAGTGTGTTTTATTAAAGGAATCAATCAAGCATTTTGGCTGTCATTTAAGAAAAAAATTAATGCTTTCCCCATTATCAGGTTGCGTAAGAAGGACGTCAGCACGCCGATGGTGGTAGAGATCTCTGTGTACAGCGGACACCTCTGCCAGGGATTCGGAGAGACGAAGGCCTTGGGGTGTGCTGTGGCCGAGCGCTGGTACATGGCGCCAGGCGTGCGCAGGGTCGAGGTCACAGAGGGCGGGGTGAGAGGAACACTCTTCCTGCCTCCAGGTTGCTGCTGCACTCGAGCGCCATGTTTGATCAGCTGACGCGACACTGGCCGAGCACTTGTTCAGGAAGTGGTCACTTGATGACGTGTTTTGAAGGAAGCAATGGGCAAGTTTCACAAATACAGACTAAACCTTGCCCTTAAAGGTCAAATGTACGGGTTTTAGCCTCAGTGAAATTTAGATTCAGGGTGGTACAAACTGAATATTGATATTGAAATTTTGCTCTCATACTTTCAGGTAAAGAAGTAATTACCTCTGCCAAACGAGGTTGGCAGGAGGTTATGTGATCGGTGCCATTTGTTAATTTGCAAAATCATAGATGTTACTTGTCTCGGTTGTTTTTTTTTATTTAGTTGGTTTGTTTGTGCCCTCTCTACAGGCCAGAGATCTACAGATAATGTCTTGAAACTCTGTCCAGAAATAGCCTAGAGACATGGCTAGAAGTGTGTAGTTTCTGGACAAGATTACAGAAAGGTCAAGGTCATCGAAAGATCAAAAAACATATTTTTGTCCATAACTCAGGAACTAATTGGGCTAGAGAGGTACAACTAGTGCCAAAATGTAGCTAATCCGCAGGCCCACCAAATCGGTTGCAGTGAAAAATGGCTGACATTCACCGTTTGGCCGCTAGATAGTGCCAAAAAGTGGTAATGTTTCACTTAGATGACCTTGAGTTTCAAAAACATACTTGTATGGAAAATATGATTTGACACTAGAAGTGACTAGAAAGGCAAACTTTGACCCTGCATGCAAAATTTGACCTTGATAGGTCAAAGGTCAAGGTCACGAGAGCCGATTTTGTGATTTTTATCCCCCGCCACGAAGTGTGAGGGGGATATAGGTTTGAGCTCTGTCCGTCCGTCCGTCCGTCCGTCCGTCCGTCCGTCCCGAGATAAAGGGGACAGCTTTTCTCAGAAACTGTTTGAGATAGGACAACCAAATTTGGTGTGTAGCTTCACACCATAAAGGCCTTGATGGAGTTCGAAAATGAGATGCACGTGATTTTTTTTCCCGCAGTTATTGCCCTTGATCCGTCTTTTTGGACTCTGTCCACGGTATCTCTAAAGGGGACCGCTTTTCTCAGAAACTATTTGAGATAGGATAACCAAATTTGGTGTGTAGTTTAACACCATAAACACCTTGATGGAGTTCGAAAATAAGAAACACAGGATTATTTTTTCCACAGTTATTGCCCTTGTGGCATTTTTTGGGAGCCTCTGTTCATAGTATCTTTAAAGAAGACATTTTGGCGGGGGATGTTGTTGACCATGTCTACTTGTTTTTTTTCAAATGCTTTTATGTTAGTCATTTCTTCATAGAACCCTTTCAAATTTTTCGTGTATCATCTTTGGACTGTCCTCTTTCAGATGGAAAAATAAAATTTTGACCAGAAATTTGAAATTTTTTGTTATGAAAGTTTAAAATGACTAGGTACCATTGGTAAATGTTAAGTTTTTGATTTTTTTTGTTTGCTTGTAGCAGGTACAATTTTCAAGATATCAGGCTGATTTTTTTAATTTGGATGGTTATTTAGATTGCCTATAGGTGCGTAAAATTTCAACCTTCCTGGTCAAAGGTCAAGGTCAGGAAAAATTCCCAAAATTTCCTATCTTTTAACATTGGTGAAATTTCAAAAATTCATAACTCACGTAAAGCTCATCCAATGTGAATCATATTTACCTCAGATATGTATTGGGTAGGTGTCCAGAGCTCTGAAAGGTTTGTCATTGAAAGGTCAAATATCAAGTCACAATAAAGAAATATGTGATCTAAATTGAAGTCTCTAAAACACAGAAATTTCTATGAAGAATTCTTTCAAATTTTTTTTGTAAGTACCTTTCAATAGACTCTTTCCGAAACGGTAATAAAATTTCGATCGAATTCCACCATTTTTGAATAAAAAAATTAATTAATAAATTATTCAATACCACCCATTTACTTATAATGGCCCTCATTCACTTCCAATGTTATATTACCGCTAAATTTGGAAAAATTGGTGATTTTCAAATACTTATAACTCTGTTTTTTTTTTTTTAATTTATTCTGGTAATATGTATACCATTGGAAAGCTGGAGATCTGTAGATTATGAATATGAAAGAATTTTCTCATTGCCTGATTATATCATGGGGAATTAAAATGACAAGTGATACGATAACAGACAAAAATTTCCATAGAGGCGGCTGATCCTCAGTCCACATTGAACGCGTGGCCAGGCCGTGGTGTGCGTTTTACCCTGCAGGCCTTGGCCAACTCTGTGCACACTCTACGGGCTTGGTAAGCAAAATGGTGGTATGATTTACTGGCCAAATAATGCATAAATATTTCTATCAAGAGAGTTGCTGTCTGCGACAATTGTGATTCGTAATTAATATTAGGCTTTGTGGAATCACAACAAGAATAGTTGGCTTGTGTCATTCCATTTTAGGAAGACAAGATGGAAATTTAGTTGTTGCATTCCGTAATTGTTGTGCCAGGACAGTGATTTTATTTGGGACCTTGGTGAATCTCAGACACGTTTTTGCACCTGATATTGGATGTTTAGTGCAAATTTGTTTAAAGTATGTAATTGCCATGAGCATTTTGCAGTTGTTTGATTTTCTGTCGTGAAAAAAGCGTGTTAGATCTATCCACGTGATAGGCCTACACCCGGCAGTGTAGGGGTTGGCGACCAGTTTCCAAGCGGGTAAAATGTGGATGACGGAATACAAACAAGCAGCATGGCCATCGTGCCTTGCCGCGATGTAGATGTTGGGGCACTCAATATTTTCGTTTTATATTGTAAACTTCCATTAAGTTTGATCCATTCACATCCTTTTCTCTTATAATTAATGCATCACGAACTGCCTTATTACAAGTTACAATTTACATAGTCATACATTGCTCTTGGTTACAATATTAAAAGTCAGGAAAATTAGAAATTTTCCAATCCTTAGAACTCTGCCATTTGTGATGTGAGTCCGAAAATATGTACATCATTGGAAAGCTGACCATCCGTAAATCACAAATGTTCCAACAACATTTTGATTTGTTGATTGCATCATGAAGATATGTTTAGTTCCTGAGGGTTACCCATAACACAGATGAACTGATTCAGGTCCAATGTTATAAGTTTCTAATCGAATGTTTACAACTCTACCATTTGTTGCCTGATTCTGATAATATTTATATGACTGAAAACCTATGAGCCTGTACATTATAACTATTAAATCTTGATTTGGATGCAATAAACTGTAATCGGATCAAGATTTTTCAAAGTCTGCACTCGTCCTTAGTGCTCTTGTTTGTTTGTTTGTTTTTGTGTGCAAGATAACTCAAAAAGTAATGAACGGATATCTCTGAAATTCTGTGGTGGTCGCTTTTTCATCAGGGATGGATCCTATTGATTATGACCTTGATCAGGCAAACAATATGGCCGCCACGGCAGCCATCTTGAAATCGTATGATACGCGATAACTGAACTTTGCTCCCACTCACAAAGATTTTGACTGTGCTGCCTTGGCGGAGGTTTGCACTCGAGGAGTGCCTCTAGTTTGGGATGTTTTGTGTGTTTTTCACAGCTCCAAAGGTTCCAACTTTTTCCGGAACCGCTCGGAAACTATCGCTGCCTGACACCGGTAACTGGTTGTTTCGCTACTTTGGCTTTTCACTTCTGCCCTTTCACAACTGCAGATGGTACTTTCGCTATTACGTCTAAGTCTGTTCACTACTATAATCATACAAAGTGTTTGTTGCCGATTCGATCTTTGTTTCATTGTCCGTTGTCAATCAGAACCCGAAAGAATGTTCTCAGCTGTAATGCGAATGGTTTTTATGAAGTTTTACTACTGATTCTTGAGTAACATTTACATTCTCAACTTGCATCTATCTATAGTTGCGAACGGACTTGGACATAGTAGCGAAAGTGCACTAGCGAAAAGCCAAAGTAGTGAAACCACCGCAAACCCCGACATCACTCGCGTCAAACTGAGACAGACTGAACACAGCCTCTTGCTCTCAGTCTTGTGTCAGACTTTGATAACAGAAAAAGCAATGGTTTCTTTCTGCGTCATTAATTAAAAAAAATATCTAAATTTCTCTGCAAAGCCAGCATACAGCATGGTCTGGGGCTGCATTAGTGCACGCTGCATGAGTAATGTGTGCATCTGTGAAGGGGAAAATTGACATCAAACAGTTCATAAGTAGTTGAAGAATGTTTCTGGTTGGTTTTGGTTTAGCACAAGATTAAATATTACCTTTTAGGTTATTGCCTATGGGGTCTATCTGGACACTGACCAGGCCACAGCTTGAGCCTAGTGGCCTTGTTCCCAAGCCATTCGTCAGTGATCTTTGCAGCGAAAAGCTGCAAAGGAATATTTGGCCAGAAATATTGTCTTGTTGAAGAATAACATCTGATCATTCTCTTTTGAAAAAAACTTTTCCATTGCTGCAAGCAAGCCATTATGCAATATTCTCCAGCGCTTTGAAGTATTAAATTACTTTTAGCAGTGAATCCACTCGCCGGTACTAGCAGCTGAAAAGGCTTGACACGCCAAAGGCTCTCCTGACCGATGAAGTTGTCGTTCTCTCTGAGGTCCCGGACCCTTCCCTGGGATTCTGGACCTGTGGGGAGCTGGTGGAGGGCTGGTGGAGTACCGGTCCGCTCTGTTGGCCTCCCATGGGTACGCTACCCTGGCGCTGGAGTATATCACTAAAAAAACATTGTCAGACCCATCTCAAGTGGTCGAAAACCAGTACTTTGAGGTAAGAGGGGTTTTAAAAATTTATTTAACCAGTTTTTAATATATTTTCACATATTATTTACAGATGTGGTACCTGTGGGCTTCAGCCAGTTCATCTCACTTACCCGAGAGAACGGCTTGAAATGATTGGTTTGAAACCCCTGCTGTTGCTCGCAGGAGCAGTCGAAGTCCATCTTGAATTCGGTCAGTATCATTGACAGTTAATCAAGGCAAATCTTTCGTACAGCAGTTGTAAAATGCCATTTTTGTGATGAAATTTTCGTCAACTCTTTCAGCTCCCGATGAGGACACTTGAGTGGTAGAGGCTCAGCGGTAGTCGTAATGCTCATTACCACATTTCAGAATGCCTTCTACGCCATTTTCTGCCAGTAGTCTGTTGAGCACTAAGCACTTCCTACGTTCAGCGAGCATTCGCATGACCAGGTGATTTAGAAATGGCTGATTATTTACTTAGCGCCGTTAAAAACGCAACGGTGATGTATGTACTGTACTTGCGGCAAATTGAAGAATAAATTCATTTCTATTGCTTTTCTAGTGAGGCATGAGAAGAAATAAAGAAAAGTGTGTGGTATTTTAATCCTGACGTGCGCCACGTGAACGCACCAAGCACTTCAGTAATAAACATTGAGCTGTTTGTGATGTGTACAGTGACACTTGACTTGTTCTTTTGGGCGTGGTCAATAGCCTATATAAAGCCAACCAAAAAAAATGAAAAATGCTACTGCATCAAGAAAGTGGAACGGCTTGTGGCACAGGAGAGAGAAAAAGAGCCAGTATAGATTCACTGTGCGATGTGAATTTGCATGTGATTTCCTTAGCATTATTTTAGTTCCGTCTCCGTTGGTCAACGGTTTGCAGAGTATCAGTTAATTGCTTGACATGCTTACCCAATTTTGGTCTCAAAACTACACGTCACATGATCCACTTGGTTGGCGATCTCCAGCCAGGCATTGAACGGTCTTTTGCTACAGACCCTCGAAGTTGGCAAACATTTGCTCGGAAGAGCAATCTTGTGGTTAGCCATAGTATCCTTGAGCAATATTCTTTGTTTTTACAAAGAAAAACTACTTTTCGAAGGGGTGAGAACCACTGTCGATCAGGCGATGGGGAGGAGTTTAGTGGTCAGCATTAGATAACATCGGATGGGGCAACAAGTAAGGCTGAATGATCAGCATTTTCTAAACTTCAAAGGTGTCAGGAATCTCATGCATTGTGTTTGGCACCTGTGTTCATTTCTGAAGTAAACAATGCATTTGAGAATCATGTTATATCGACTATCTGAAAATTCAGATCATTCAGATTTGCCGCACCTGATGTTATCTAATGCCGACAGAGTTTAGTTGTTTTGAGGGTGAAATTATCGGTTTGGCGAGGGCGAGCATGAGGCGCAAGACCGACTGGGTCACAGTTGGTGTAGAAGCGTACCTACCTCGCTGGTTAGCTAATGAGCCACATCATGTTAGAAAGGTTGCGAACTTTAAAGCAACATATGCACCCCTCCAGGCAACATCTATTCCTGTGAAGGCCTTGTGTATTTCACCAGGACAATGCAAAACCACATACTGCAGCTATGTGTTGCTTCGTAGTAGAAGAGTCCGTGTGCTGAACTGGCCTGCCTGCAGTCCTGATCTTTCACCGATTGAGAACATTGGGCGCATAATTAAACGAAAAATCTGTCAAAGGAGACCCAAAACTCTCCAGCAGCTGGAAGCCTGTATTAAACAAGAGTCGGATCAAATTCCAATGGCTAAACTCAAGAAACTTGTCTCCTCAATGCCCAGACGCCTCCACTCTGTGTTAAAAAGAAAAGGGGATGCTCTTGAGACCTGTAGCAGCCATCAAATTTGAAATGAGCTCATTTTGTGGATAAAATTGTAAAATTTCCCAGTTTCAACACTTGCTATGTTATGTCTGTTCTATTGTGAATTAAATACTGGCTGGTGTGATTTGAAAGTCATTGCGTTTTGATTTTATTCACAATTTACTCTTTGTCCCAACTATTTCGGATTTGGGGTTGTACATCCTTAATCTTTGAGCATACCAGCTCATAAGATTCTAATTTGAGTAATAACGGAACATGCCCAAACTCCATTATAAATTTCCCTCGGGATTTTACTTCTGATGCCAGAAGCGAAGTGGCAGCATCATGGTCACTTCAGTGCTTTACATAAACTCTGCACAAATTATGGATGACAAATTATAGCAATTGATAATCTTAGAAACGTGTAGAGATCTACAAACCCATATATATGACCATATTATTGATTTTTATCTTGGTGAATTTTTAAATTTATCCTTAGAATTACTGAATGCACCTTCAGATTTTTAGATTTCAGTGCAGATGTATTCACCTGAGTCTTGACTTTGAAAGCCATTGTAGCCATGACTGAGGGGGAAATTATTTACAGAGTAACATGTTCTGTCGGCCGCATTTATGTAGCTAACAGTACTTGGCTAACTGTATACGTGTGTGTGATCTCTCCGCTGTGCCACGCTATTTCTGAGGCAGGACGCAGTAAACATCCTGAAGGAGCACCCCCAGGTGTTGAGCGACTGCGTCGCCATATTTGGCCTGTCATATGGAACTTCTGTTGCCTTGCGGATAGCAGTGACCTCACCCGAAATCCAGGTGAGAGAACATTCTCTCTAATAGTGGACTATGCGTTGTCACCCCTGCTTTGAAGGACGGTTGTTTCTTTCGACGGCTGTGATGACCGTATGTGTTTCAATCGGTACAAATTGAAATGGGCTTCATTGCTCTGAAATGAAAGTGCTGATTCTGAGCTTCAATTTGACATTCATAATGGGGCTGAAACCTGAGGGAAAATTTGCCACTGTCCAAATACTCCTGAACCTTTTTGCATTCCATGTCAACAAATATGATGTGATTATTAGAATCTTAGTCACTCTGAAGTTACTAGCACTTTTTAGCAGTTAGGTACTGCTTTTGAGAAACTGGTTTAGTGTTGCTTGTGAATGCCTGGCTTTTAAGACCTTGAGTGTGTCCAAAACCTTTTAGCACATGTAAAACATGGCCACAATTTTGTGGAACATTGGTCAGTATTTATATCCCCGAAATATGAGTTTCGGGGATATCGTGGTTTCGCCCCACCTGCCGCCGCCGCGTCCGCAGATTTTAGCCGTTAGCGCGATAACTCACAAAAAACTTTACATTGGCTTCTCATTTTTAGCATATGGGTAGATATGGTAGAGAGGATGAACTGATTAGATTTTGGGCAAGTATGCACTCCTAGGTTTGCCACCAGGTGGCGCTATATATTGAAAAAATCAGCTTTTTAACCATATCTTTGGAACAATTACTTACACAGACCTCAAATTTGCCTCATTTTGTAGGTCTAGTAAAGGGGAATCTAATAAAGGGGGCTTCGAGGATTGGAGAATTTCGGGGATATACCCCTTGCTGTCGGCCGCCGACAGCGTAGGCCTAGTTTTATTGCACCAGTCGCTGGTTATGTTCATGGTTTTGTGCAGACGAAAAGGCTTCTATGTATGCTTAATGTTTTGATAAAACGGATCCTGTGGACATTAAATACAGTTCCCTGTCCTCTCTGCCACAGCCTCGGTGTCTGATTTGTGTCGGTGGAAGCCATGTACAGCCAGTGCACATTTCTCTGTCCGTCGCCTTCAAGGATCTTCAGAAGTGAGTGTCTCCTAGTGTGTTCGCAATGCCAGAGTAGGCAGCAGCTTATCGTAAACTTAATTTATCTCTTATGTGCATCTACTTTTTCGTTAGAAGGCAGCACAAGGTCCGATTTGACGAGGAGCAACGAATTATCTCGCGGGATTTTCTCCTGCCTATAACGTCTGACCCCAACAAGAAGGTGGATGTAAGTTGAAGAGGATCTACCTCTGCCTTATTTTTTTTGTGTTGGGGACTCCCCATTGTGCTCGCTGGGACGAGGACCTGTGTCCGCAGATGTCCGCGTTTGTTGCACTGGAAGTGCCCGTGACTGCTTCTTTCAAGCACACATTGTTGCTTGGTTACAAAAACAAAAAAAACCTGTACTCTTGGCACGTAAGTGATGCGCTTTACATGGTTGGCTGATGCGATTTTCAGGTGGGCTGGCTGCGGTGTCCGCTGCTGTTCATCGTTGGAGAGGATGATCAGAACTGGCCAACCTCTGAGTCAGCTCAGGACGTGAGTCTGTTCTGTTGTTCCTTCATCTGAACTTGATGCCGCTGTGACACAAGTTTACACGCTGATGCACGCACATGCATATTCAGACACATGTACACAAACACACACAGACATGCACTTACATGTTTTTTTGGGTCAGGTTTCAGTCTCCCGAGAGCAAAGTGAAATAAACTTAAAAGTTAATTTACTAGCTAACTAAGTAAATTGTACTATATACAAAGTAAAACAGAGTTTTTATTAAAGGACTGTGCTACTCTTGCTTGGTTTTTTTGTAGCTAATTTAGCTAAGGCACTTTAGCAAGCCTCTCAACGCTAAAGTGCCTTTTTACCGAAGGGCTCTTACACGTAAACATATTGCTAATCCACGTTATTTTAGTATTTTCCTCTGGTCACTGTGCCTTGATCAGCTCGTCGAAGTTTAGTTGCATGTTTGAGTGAAAGCTACAACCTGTTGGGAGATTCCGTGTTTCGTTAGCTATCATAGTAAACAAGTTGTTTATTTGGCCCGTTTAAATAAAAGTTTACAGGGATTTTTCTGTTTTTCGGTGTCTTTGGGTTGTTGTACCTGTTCGCGACTAGCTAGCTCGATAGTTAATGTTTGCATTTTTAACTTGGGATCTTGGATTTAGTATTTTTTTTTAAATTATTTTTTTGGGAATTTTTCCTTTATTTCAGATTCAGATGACTTTATTGTCATTGTTACAGAGTAACAACGAGATTTACGTTTGGAGAGAAAGTGCTCCGGGCCACTGCAATGTGCGTCGCGCCGCCAACTCCACTTTCTTCTTCGAAAATTAAGGTTGCAATTAACACAGAAAAACATTTATAACACATATTGATGACATCAGACATAATACACATCAGGTTTATAACATGACACGCTGGAAACGCGTAGGAATTTTTTAATGGGAATGGGGGGATGGGAGGTGGGGGAAGAAGGGGTTAATGAAAAATGAAAAATGCGGAGGCAGCCTGTGGCAGAGGGAGGGGGGTGGAATGCAGAGTCCAGAAGTCCTTATCAGGGGCAGAATGTTCTGTCCTTGAGGGATAAGGATGTTTTTGAAGAGGACCGGTCCGTGTGATGCTGAGGCAGACAGAGGGGAGACGCGGAGGGGGGGTGGGGGGTTGCCGAATTCTATTCAATTTCGGGTGGAACAAGCAATTTCGATTGATCCGCTATCCATTTTGTAAATTTTGTACTTCGCGCTTCAGGGCCATCAGTTCTCCCATCATCTCATCCTGTCTCTTGCCCAAATTCACAGTCAAACGCACAAACTCCCCACACTGACTCAAAACAGCGTCCATCTTTCTTTGCATTTCCGCAGATGATCCCAGAGTCTTTCTGAGCAGCTCTCCATTCTCTGATGCCCTCCGATGTAAATCCATCGCCCGTTCACTCGTTACTCCACTGAGGCGCTCTATGATAATTTCGGTGCTAGGCAGCGCGTTGGGCGTTTTCCTCGCTCCCAGCTCGCACACTTTGCGGTAGATCAGAGCAACTCCCATGCCAATTAGGAGAAATCCCGTCATCATAAATCCAAATAGGTAAACATCCTCCAAGTCTTCAAGGGATAGTGCCGCCAGACAAAGAACTTGCCATCTCGACCACACGTCCCGAACGTAGCCAGCAGCAAAAGTCGCGTCCGGGCAGCGCGGTTCGCCAGGTGCTCCGCTTCTTGGTGAAAAAATTCTGTCAATCGCATTCAGGGACCAGCTAATTAATTCCATCTTTACTCGAAGAGCCTCAGAAGCAGACGGAGGGTCCAAAAAAAAAAGAAAAAAGAGGGGGTAACAGGACAATACAGGACCAAGAAAGAAGACGCAGGCAGGAGCAGAGATAGGGTGCGACTGCTCTCCTCAGAAGGTGGAAGAAGAAGTTTGTTTGACAGTTTATTTCACAGTTAACTCAGTGTAGAGAGACAGGAGGGTTGGGGAGAAGAATGGGGGAAGACATGCAGCAAATGACCTGAGCCGGAATCGAACCCAGGTCGCTGCGGTAAGGACACAGCCTTTATGCTGCGCGCGCTTAGACCGATGAGCCACCGGCGCGCCCCCTGGATTTAGTATTTAGTTAGCAGGGAAACGGTTACGTGAGTCGTCGATTCAGTTAGGTTGTAATTAGTAAGGATCAAGGTTTGCTGGAGTGCTTACCCCCCGAGTTTCTCCTGGCCATTGTAGCTGCTCGAGATGAGCCAATTAGCTACTGCTGATATTATTGTATTGATAATTGGCATTTCCTGTTTATCACATAGTTGGGTATCGGAGGCTCTCATCTGAGAACAGTATCTAGAAAAGCCAGTCTGTGATTATCTGGATTCTGATCCAAGCTGTGTGATATTGTTAGACTAGTATATTCATAGTCCATAGTCCTCACTTCCTTGCGCCGCACACAATATTTTTTTTCGTAGGAGAGTGAATTGGGTCAATGGAGTCAGATTCAGAGGCACCGGTAAGTGAAAACTAACCAACAGAAATGACATTATATTCCATTCTATATGTGGAATAAAATAAAATGCCCTCGTAACGTTTAGTTGCCTTTGTAGTCTGTCAAACTACCATTAACGTTATTATCGTAATTATAGCATTTCAGCACCCGTTTGTTTACAGTCAAATGCGTCGTTTTTTTTTTTCTGCCAGAGAGCCGCGTGACTCGCAAGCGGTGACAGCGGTAGGCAACTGGAAGGGGCGTGGCGACGGATGACAGACAGAAAGCTCAGCAAATCATTTTATTCGGACCGAAGAAAATGATTGGTCAGACTTTTATCAGAAATATACGAGAATTGAATATTGAAGAGTTTCAACACCTGGTGGATTTCTTTTACATTTTAGTGTGCCATACGCTTATTAGGAGCATTTTAAGATTACAAAAGAAAAGTGTAAAAATGCCAGAAACGTAAGAATTGCTTTAAGCCAAGTTGTGCGACCATGGAGGCATAGCTTTAAGACTATTGCGCTAAATGATAGTAAACTCTATTCTCACGAGGACCGGATGTAAAATCAGCACCTTTCTGCGGAGACGCGTGAAATGAGTTTCCCGGCCATTTCCAAAGGAAAGCGCTGATTTAGGAAGACCTCCCCAAAATGCAAGGTTACCACACATCATACCTATTTCATATTTATTAGAGATAAACTAATGCCGTTTCCTGCTGAAATATTGCCATAAAAATATGCGGTCTAATTCAGAAAAACGACTTTGATCTCACAATTAATTGTTCGCAAAAGTGCATCAACATATTTACACATATAGCTTAAGATAATGGGAATTATTCAGGTGCGACACTAAAAAACATGCTAAAGTAAAGGCTATATGTCGTCCGATTTTTCCAATTAGTTAATTAATTTTCCAGCCAATAAAAAGCCAGAACTCCTTTCAAAATCAAAAGCAGATTTGAAATTGAAGAAAGGTTAATGGCCACGGAATCAGCATGCACAATAAATATTTTCACCAGTGTCATTAACAGGCATATAAATGATAAATCAATTTATTTTCGGTAACGTTATTGGCAAAATGACAAGAACAACGAGCTGCAATGTAAAATGGGGTTTCATTATTTATCGAAAGAAATTTTCGTGAAGTGATTGGTCTAGGCACGAGTTAAACGATAATGTTAATAATAATTATAATAGGCCTAATCATTTGGCAAGTAATGTTAGATGGCAGCATTGATCCATTTATGGAAAGCCAAACTACCAAGTGCTTCTGCATGCTCTGGCCTTGAACCCGGCTATTTTCAAACATGGGGAAAAGTGAAGTAAAGCGCTGAACAAATAGCAATTGGGGACATCAGTTTCATTTCTTTGTACACAACTACCTCTAGATTGATACCAATATTTTGCCCGTTTTATTCTCAATCATAAATTTATTTAGCTAGTGCGAACAGTCGCTGGAATACACAGGAATAGTAGCTCCAGCAATTGTTGCTGCTTTGAAATTTTTACTGCAACGTGTTCTCATGGACGCACCCTGCAAGACCTGTCTCTGCTGTCCTCAGTGTGCTCTCTTTGGGCTAATTTGAGTCACCCTTCCAAGCTGCGATAGCGATGGAATATTCTTACCCTGAGTTTGACGCAGAAGAATTTAATGTGTCGCACAGTTGAACCAATCCAATGCTGAACAAGTCCAGCAGAGGGCGGAATCGAGCCGCTAATATTCCGTGTCCACGATACGCACCTACCGCAATGCCACTATATCGCTGAGTCACGCTGAGCTATTTCAGCTTGTGGCTAAAGCAGTTGGTCCATTGGTGAATTTAGCTAAGGCATTTATTACATACTCCGACTTCTGTCTCAAAGATGGTAAGTCCAATCTATGAAATGGAGATGCCATGGGCTACTAAAGAGGAGAGTCTGTTGAGCAAAATATGTCAAAATTGTGTATGTTCCGCCAAAAATGCATGAACACGAGCAAGTTAGAAAACTGTCTTTCGGCTTTCCAAACAGAATTTTCTTGTCTCATTTAATATAGGAGTTAATGTTTTTTTCTGCAACTTGGATATGAAAAATATTCATGTGGAGTGAAAACTGTGGGAGTCATAGCAAGTTTAGAGAAGACTTCTTGACGGTTTTACAGGTGTGTGCCACTCTAACAGTTATGTCACCACACTCTAAGTTCCCAGAATTTATTGTAAAATAAATTACTTTAAAAAATTATAATTAAAACATTATAGAAGTTATGAAAAAGATGAACAGTGAAGAAATTATCCAAGCTTAGGTTAACATTTTCCAGTTTGAATGACGTTTCTAGCTAAAAGTATGACAGAGAAAAAAATATCTGAAAATAGCTGAATTTTGAAAAATCAGTTCCATTGTTTCCTATGGGAGAAAAATATTGAAATAAAAATCAATAACTCAAAAAGTATGAGAGATATCAATAAGTTGAATACAAGCAAAATAATTCCGAACAAGCTGAATTTTTTTTAAATTTGAGTGAAATTTCTAGGTGAAAGTATGTAGGAGTAGTTGGTCAGCAAAAAATGCGGAGAATAAATAAAGAAAAAGAAGGAAGAACATGAGTAATGCTCTATTAGTGGATTAGGCAAGCTTGTACAGGAGGAGGGACTATTACTTTGGGAGAATTCAATTATCCTGGTATCTATTGGGAAATGGTAAAAGGACAGGGTAAAGGGAGGAAGAATTTCTAGATGTTATAAATGACAATTTTTTGATGCAGCATGTTAATAAACCTACAAGAGAGAAGGCAATTTTAGATTTAGTGCTCTGTAATGACCCTGACAGAATTTGCAGTGTAGAGGTACTGGAGCCGCTTGGGACTAGTGATCACTCTACTTTTAGTTTTGATGTTTCACGGCAAGTTAAAAAGTTATCTTTGAAAACCAAAATTTTCAATTTTAGGCGAGCAAACTTGGACAAGATGCGCTCATATTTAAGCAAAATAAAAAATGGGAGACACTCCTGGACTGTAAGCCTGTAAATGAGATGTGGGATAGATTCAAGGGGGCTTTACTAGATTCACAATGCAAATTCATTCCAAAGTTGTCCAAAAGTGAACACAAACAAATACACAGTAAAGTAAATACAAACACCTACGCACCGCTATATATTTGAGGTTAGTATTTTGACTTCACCAGTGGCTGTGTGCTGTTGCAGATGGAGAAGATGATGCAGGAAGCTGGTAACAGTCATCTGCTGACCGTGCTCTCGTACCCTGGGGCCGGTCACCTGATCGAGCCGCCATACACCCCGCACGCCCGCTCCAGCGTATTCAGTTTTTTCGGAGGCAGTGATAAAGGTAATGATAGTGAAGTGTTAAAAGTGTAGTATGTTGTGAACAGTATAGGTGTGGCCCTGCAGAGTCATGGGACTGTGCTGGAACTTGTTTTCACCGACCATCTTTAGACCCTAAGAGTCCACGTGTCTTGCGGATTCCGCTGCCTTGGCGACAGCAGTGCAAACAACTATTCCACCTGGAAACGCTCCTGGGGGAATGTTGAAAAGTTTCCTGTTTCCACTTTAAGTTTTCGATCGCAAAAAAATGAGATTGTTTGATTCGAAAATGGCCTGCCCCGCAACTGTTAATTGTGGCACAATCTATTCAAGTTTGATTTTAAATTTTATTGATTTGCACTTTTTTTTACAGAATAACTGCCTCAGATATTTTTCATGGCTGCACAAGGGCTACAATGATATCTGAGCATTCAGAACAAATTATGATCTAGTTTTGAATGGTTTTGATGGTGATACCAACACAAACCTGTTTTTATTTTTTTCTTTAGAGAGCGTGCAAACTGCTTCGGCAATGTCATCAAGTGCAGTTACAAAGCTGGCTGCACAGCTGGGCAAAATTGCAATCAACTAATTTTACTTAATTACACATTTGGGTGGGTCCTCGGTTTTACTTGCAGTCTCCTGGCCAACTGTAGTCCTGCATGGCATCACATGTCCAAGGAGAATGACTGGCAGAGAGGCAGTTTGCTGTGTTGGTGCTGTTTGGTAGCACCTGGTGCTGATCTTACTCTCTCTTTGCTTTTAAGTGGTCATCCTTTGGGGTGGGGAGGTGAGTGCGCACTCTAGAGCCCAGGAGGACTCGTGGTGCAAAATTTTGGCCTTCCTGCAGGAGCACCTGTACAGCAAGGACCCCAAAGCTCCCGGGTCCCAGTGAGCATGTGCAGCAGGGTCATCAGCTTTGGTGAACAGAGGAACTCTTTTGTACCCCCCTCCCCCACCTGCCACTGCTTGTTGGCCCCCTGGGGGGGTCAGCAACCCAAACTGGTTGCAAGATGACGGCTCTTGTTTTTTGTTGGCTTCTTGTTAGGTATTGAACACACCCAAAAGAACAAGTCTAGCATCACTGTACGCATCAAAAGCAACTCATTGTGTGTTATTACTGAAGTGCTCAGCGCGTCCATGTGGCGCACGTCGGGTTTGCAATACCACGTGCTTTACTTCCACTTGTATCTCACTGAAAAAGCAATAAAAATCAATTGATTCTTCAACTCGCAGCAAATGCAGTACCTCCCACACCTTTGTGTTTTTAATGGCTCTGAGTGTGTGTATATATATGTATATATATATACATATATATATATATATATTCTGTGTTTGCTGGTTGCAGCGCTTCACTGAAGCAACATCACACTCAAACTGAAGGAAATATTCAAACCCAGGATGCCGTGCTTTTATGGCCCCAGCACTACATCAGATGGGTTCGTGGATTCTTTGAGTGCTGGCAGGAAGTTGTGAAGCCTCAGTTTTACTTCAAATTTGGAAAAAAAAACCTATTCAAAGCCATGAAAAGGCGATTTGAAACTATTCAAAACCTTTGCGACACTGTCATGTTGGTACAGCGCTTCGGGCCGGGGCCTGCATTAAAGTGCTAAACTCACGCAATTTGAGCAAACAAAGTTTTGTTTCATCATACTGTTTGAAGACATTTCTGAGTCCTGATGGTGATTTGCTTGGGTTCGACAAGGTTGCCCCATTTCAAATGCACAGGTACTAATCTAATGTCAGTTGTCTTAACTAAGGCATGGGCTACTGACGAAACGATTCAAACTGAGTTTTGTCTGATGCACACTCAGTGACTCCAGGTTTTTTACAGATCACCTAATGTGTGGTTCTCGAGTATTTTCAACGAAAGTGTGTTCACAGACAAAACTTGTTGATTTTTTTTCAAGTAGGAGAGGGACACAGTTTTTCAGCGATACTAATTCAGTCGACCAGGAAGAATAGAAGCGACACAGACACTCAGTCTTGCCCCTGTCACACAAGCACTCCCCATCTCAGATTTTGCAATTCTATGTTTAAATTTCACACAAAATGTTTTTTCCACATGCAAATTTAGTTTGTTTCAAACTGCTCAAAAATTATGGAGTAACCATAAAATATGCTCCCATATATGGAACTGTTACAAATCAGATGTAAACATTGTACATGATACATAAATTTTGAACACATTTCATTTTTTGCAGTATAATAAAAATCATTAAAATACAGCCATGTCAAGGCATACCTCTGGCGACGTGAAGAGTTACAAATTCTGCATAAATCTATCTTCTTATTTATTTTAGAATTTTGTGGACTATCTTTAATGATTATATGAAAATAACTTTGTTGTTCAGTCATTGTACAGCCTTTGTAACCTGCTAGTGCAGTGTCTGTGACTTGTCATTTATTTATTATTGCAGTCTTAGTGGTTGATCGTGGTAATAATTCTGATCTACCTCAATTGGCTAACAAAACTGTATGCAGCACCTTAAAACTGGCTTTCTCAGCTGATGGGTCGCAGCCTAAAAGTGAGAAATGTCATTTACCATCTCAACATGAGGCATGCAACAACAAACTGGTGGAGGAGGCCTAGTTTCAGAGGAGTCTAGAAGATCAGAACATGGTGAAAGTGTCTGACATCGTTCGTTCCCTAACAAGAACAGGCACTCCTGGCCTCTTGCCAAGTAATTGCTTGTATCGTAAAAGCAAAGAAACTTCATAGAATGCACTCTTACAAATGGGGGCACTCTGTCCCTCAAGGTATAGTATACACCAGTTTACCCCAAGGGCTAATTATTTGTATTGTGATCTACTTTATTCTCTGAAAGTGGAGCGGAAGGTCTGATCTTACCTGTCGTCTTGGACATCGTCAGAGATGCTGGGTCAGTTCGCAGCAGATAATCTGAATATCATACCGCTATAGAATTATACCATTGATGGGCACAGTGAAGATATGTCTGGTGAAGTAAAGTAACTGACCATAATGCATCCAGCCAAGTGCTAACTCAGCCTTACAGATAGAACAATCCACAGATATTGGGAACCATGCAATTTTACTTGCTTATGTGAAATGTGCAGGAGGGAGACTTCCAGAAACAATTTCTGAATTAGAGACCTTGTGACTGTTACAAAGGCAAAGAACATTTTCAGGGTTGTGGACTTGTGTTTGGGTTCGATGGGCCTGAGCTGGCAGAAATGGCACATAATGCGGCGGGGAACCACTGCTTTTGGACTGACGCCACCAAGACACATTGGCAGCCAAGGATATGGTAACAGTGCTTGATGAAACATTGAAAGATGTCATCAAAGTGGCAACACTGCATTAAACAGAGTGCCAAGACCTGCTGGTGTTTTACAAAGCTGTGAAAAATGCATGGACTCTGCGCACACACAGGTTTGTTTCACCCAGAAGTTCACTGGCTATCAATGGGAAGGGCATTGTCACGCATCTACGAGCTTAAAAATAATTTGCGCCCTCCTCTCCAGGGATTGACACTAAGGTCTCTGAAGCATTTGCCCATCGGGCAAGTGCAGCTCATGTTCTACTTGCCCGACAGTCAAGTTCACTTGCCTGGGGGAAAAAAAAGGTCCATTGAATCATAATGGATCAAATATGAATTACCTTTCATTTTAACATAGCCAACAATGTCTCTTAAATGCAAATCTTCCTTACTAATGGCATCATGACTGCCACTCCCCCCCCCCAGACAAAACTAATTAATATAAACCTACAGCACATCATAACAGAGCACACAGCAAAAACCACTAACCACAGTCATGTGAACAGTGACATCCCAACACAAACTGAATAGGCAGGTTTCAACAGTTTATTTCCTCAGGAACATGCTGATTGTCAAATTATGAATTGATAAAATTAAAGTAGAATTACTTTACTTTTTAAAAAAAATTATTTTAGAATATCTTGGCCCCGACCCTCCCCTTGATGCATTAGCACTGATTATAAACGTTTTAACTTACATTTTATGTTCTTGTATGCTTAGAGTGTTTCCCTACTTATCAGCCAATGTCAGTTGAAAAAGATGAAAGTTTGAGTTCAAGTTCTGTCCAAAGGAATGAACAATCAAGCCATGATACGCAGTTGTAAATAGTAATATTTTTTATTTAAACTGCATATCAAAAATTAAACAACATGAACACATCATAGCTAGTTAGTAACTCAGTCATATAAGGAAAATGAGTGTCACTTTGGACAAAAGATGAATAAAAGATAAGTATTCAAAACACAAACAGATTGAGGCTAAGTCAAAGTGCTTATTCGTAGATTTCTCCTTTTTTTCTTCTTGCACTTGTTCCGCCAGTAGGTCGACTCTTTTTTTAACAGGCACCTGGCCTGGTTTGGGGGTGCCAGAAAGCTCATTTTGCTAGCGAGACTCTACCTAAACCTTACCTCTAACGCGTCTCTAAAGCGAAACTAACCCTTGTCTGTTATATCGCGCGAGTCTGCAACATCATTTTCAGCTGCTTGAGTGTTTAAAGTGAAATGCGCATCCACAAGGGGGAGCGGGTCTTTAAGTCGGAGAAAAGAATTCATTCTGATGTCAGATGGACGATTAACACACACACACACACACACACACACAACAGCGAGATCGAAACCACAGAACAGCAGTTGCTGAAGCTGTGAGAGAGCGGTAGAGAGATATCAATACGCTGATCTTGTGCAGATTATACATCTCAAGTTGTCAAGAGCATACAAAAGAAAGCTTTTCCCTGTCTCTCTCTCTTCAAAAAAATAAATAAATAAAAATAACGTGGAAAAACGCACTTGCCATTTCGGGCAAGTAAAACGCGAACTCCACCTGTCCGAAAATATTTTTTACTTGCCACGGGGAAGCGGGCAACTGTTTGTGTCAATCCCTGCTCTCAGAGAATAGCTCTCCTTATGCTGAGCGGTTTGACGCTGAAATCTGGCCCGCTCGAGTTTCTTATCTTACTGATGTATTCAAGCACCTCAACTTATATCTCATACAGATAAATGACAGATCCTGATGATGTGTGATCTCATTGGACAGATAAATTAGCAAATTGTCGATCCTCGGCCCATCGATTCCTGAGGGACTCGGCATTTCCTGGATGCAACGTTTGTGCCGAATCATGATCACAATCACCTTCTGACATCAACTATTTAATCGCATCATTTTTCACATTTTTTTTTTTTACCTCATTTCTAATCCAAAATTGTCCCATCCCAACTCTCTTTTTTTTGCAGTCATTTTTTAGTCTTTCATTAATATCTCTAAAACTGTCCGATAACTTTTTGTCTAATTTGTTGTGAGCCTTCCTTATGATGATCTGATGATCCCCTGTGAAAATTAGAAACTCCACATCCCCGTTTTTGAGAAATTCAGCATTTTGGACTTAGAAAATCAGTGTTTGTGCTCATTTTTTCAGTCTTTCATTAATATCTCAAAAACTGTCTGATAACTTTTTCTCTAATTTGTTGTGAGTCTTATGATGTTCTGATGATCCCCGGCAAAAATGAGAAAATTCTACATCCCGGTTTTTGAGAAATCCAGCATTTTGGACTTTGGAAAATCAGTGTTTATGCTCATTTTTTCAGTCTTTCATTAATATTGTCATATGTGTTAATTTTGCCATAGTTTTCAAGGATTTCTGAAATTAAGTTATGACATGGACATTTCAGTCATCCTCAGCGGAGCTCTCTAGGCTCTCTCTTTTTCCAGGATTGGTGTTGTATTTGCGCTTACAAACTGTCGGACTGCTCCCCTGCATATGATTGTGTTTGTTCGGTTGGGTTGGGGGTTGTATATTTTTTTTTAAGAAAAGGTCACGATGAATGTGAGCATGTCTACGTGGACAACAATTTTCCGAAATGAACCCCATTAATACAATACTCTGAATATGACACTGCCATGTAAACGGTATGCCAACATAACCTTAATCATAGTACGGTCATAGTTGGAGTAAGCAATACTCGAATTAGGACATGAAAGTATTCCGATTTCATACGCATTATTGAAGAGCACTGTAGACATGGAGACCTTAATGGCGGGATAACGTCCGATTGAGCTTGGCAACGTGACGTCACGCCACAGCTCACCACAGTCTCCGCCGATAGGAGTCGCCATTTTGTGATACCATGGTCAACAGTGCACATACGGAGACGGGATTCTCCTCTGAGCCACAGTTCAGCCAATCAGATTGTACATAACTGGAATTTTTCCCTAACTTGGTTATGAAAAATAATCCGTGGGAATTTCAATCTAATACATTAAAAAATTACTAGTATTGTCAACATATTGCGAAGACATCAGTTTTGATGTCAAAGATGTCTGCGTAAACTTCTGTGCTGAACAAAGACAGGTAACGTTAGCCTGAATGTTGAAAAGATATCAACTGAAATTCGCATGTTAACCAGCTAGCCCCATCCTGTCCATTGTTTCAGCCGGGAGATCAGCATTGCAAACATTTTAAGGTTTGTTTCAATAAAACACACTTCATTAAATGCGAAAGAAATAAAACATCCTAAAACCGTCCCGGGGTGCATTTCCTGAAATTGCAGATGCTAACTTACACAGTTGGAAACATTGACTGCGAATGGACGAACTATGTAAGTTGCAAACTTTGTTAGCAACTACGCTTTTGGGAAACACACCATTGGTTGATCTCTCCGCTGTTCCAATGATCAACTATCCTGCTTTGTTTAAGATGTGAAAATATGTCAACTATACAGAGTTTTTCCCCCCGCTGCTAATGCCCGACTGTCTCTCGCTCCTCTACTGCTTAGAGACTCATCTGTCTCCACCTGCAGTAATAGTTGTCCCCGGAATCAGAATGTTCACAGACAGGCTATGACTCTTATCACCTGCGGCTGGAGACAGGGCGTCATCCTGGTGGAAGACGAGGCGAGCTAGATAGTCAGATATGTGGGATTGGCATGGCTATCCAGCATATCTCATCTAGCTAGAACATTGGTTGCTGCTGAAATCTTTTTTTTTTTTTTTTTTTTATTCAAGGGATGGCCTATACCAGCTCGTCTGTGCAATATTACTTTTGAATGTAGGGCTAATTGGCCCACAGATAACTAATTATAGCCATGAACAATTGTTTGTTTGCATGCATAAGGATAATGCCATGTCTCTAGCCGCATCCTCTGACAGGGACACTAGCTACACCGCTAACTGAGGCTAACTAGGATAAAAATTCCAGTCACACACAATCCAATTGGTTTACAATTCTAGTTTGGTGCAGTCTGATTGGCTGAAGTGTGGCTCAGAGCGGAAGTGGTACCACAGCTTGGTTAGTAAAAATAAGCACGTGGTCGGGGCTAGCTGATTAGCGTACTGTTTTCACTTGATATCTCTGCAACATTCACGCACTTCTCATGGTACTACGGTGTTTCCAAATTTCTGAGGTTTGAAGGTTTCCAGGTCATGTACCCAACCACTGGTGAACAAAACGTGAGCTTCCAAAGATTTGAAATCTGGAATTTGTGCAGCAGTATAGGTCCTGACACCACACTTAACTGAGGCGAAATATCAGGAAACGTGAGGGATGGTGAGGCTTTGGGGTCACAAATCCATTCTCCTTTCAGTATTTCAGAGGGATCCAAGCCTGCGATGATGTTGATTTTTTTTTTCTTTTGCTTTTTCAATAAAGCTTGCGTTTCTTTGCAGCTGGCAGGAGCTAGTCTCTCAACAATGCATTTTCTTCTCAGCACTTAGCTTTAGTTTGCTGTAGTCCTTGGCCTTACGGTATTTTTCTTTTGAGTTTATTGTGGTTTATGCCCAGCTTAGGTGCATTACTGCCACCTACTGAACGAGTGTGGAACAGAAGATTGTCAGAACAAAAACAAATTCATTCTCTCCATCGACCTTGCGTCTTTTAGAGAAGTCATTAGTTGCACATTTGCACATATAATCGCCATGATGCTTCTCGAGGGAGACTCTTTAATGTCAGGTCAGGCTTCGATTCTTTAAGAGCTTCTCTCAATCCCCTCCTTTTGTCCTTGTATACACGACATTCCTCTGACACATGTTGAACTGAACTGGCTGATTACAGTATTCACATAGTTCGGCTGGATGTTTGCATATTGTACGTAGATATTTATTAAGTCCTCTGTGCCCTGTTCTAAGGGCTGTAAGGACTCTCTCTCCCTCATTTTCTCCCCAGTTTACTTCCAATACCCACATGCTTTTGAATATTATAGAGCCGCTTTCCTGTATCATTAATGTCCCTGTACTCCAGCCATATTTATTTGCATTTGGCCCCTTTTAATTGTTTTGATCTGCGCTTAGTGAAATCTGTAACTCTACCACCTGTGATTACAGCGATTGCTCGCCTAATATATCTTGAATCATGGTGCTTTTACCCACTCAAAGCACTGAGCAATGACAGGGGCTGCATCCTTCAAAGCCTTGTCCTTCGTAGACCACGAAAGCTGAACCGAGCAGCCTCCGAAATGAGACAGTCTCCTCATGTAGAAACTGGTGGGTCAATGACGTGACATTGTCCAGGAGCACTACTTTGGTTTAAAATCATTTTAAATGATTCATAATGAGCATCATTTTATTCTATAAAACTTGTTTAATCTGAACATATTTCCAGTTTATCATAAAAATAATATATATTTTATGTTTTGCCATTTCAAACCCTCAAAATGTCAAGTGGCACAACCGTCCGAGCAAGTTAACACTACGTGAAATGTATTAAATGTGTAATTTAAAATATGAATTAATATAATATTAACATGGGGGCATCATTTTATATTGAAAACCTTTCAAATAAACAAAATTAAATAGTTTAATTGTTCTTCAATGGTTTTGAAAACCAAAATACCCACCCCTACAATAAAGAATCCATAAGTTACTTTTAATACCCAGCTCAACTACAAAATAGTAATGTTTTAGGCAGAGTAGACATTCTCAGGTATACTTACTAAAAAAATCACTTAGAAAAAAAAAGAGGGAAGTGTGTTTTTTTTCCAAGAAACTTTTGGTTGCGCCACCTGACATTTTTCGGCTGGTGAAATTGCAAATACAGTCTAAAACTGTACTAAAACCCTGTAAATGTTGTGCAACCATTAAGACTTGTTTAAACACACTCTTCCAACTTTAAAAATGTACAGAACACATTTATTTGAAGATTTATTTAAAAAAAGAAAATTTTTAAAAGGCTTATTTGTCATTGACCCATGTCTACTTCACATGGGTTGCCTTCGCAAACCACTTATTTCAGAAGACTGTTTCCTTCATTGCCATTCATACGCTCTCCCATCGGCAATCGCAACACCTTATATTCATCCTAAACACATTTTCATTGCAAACTGTGCCAACAAGCATCAGAATCCAACTTCATTTTAAGATCTGAAACTTCACAAATGTGGGAATTCACATGCGTCCGGACACTGGGTTTGCCAATGAGGATCAGAGTGTGTCCTTTCACCTTACATTTCAAAGCTGATCGCCAGCTGGGATTTTTGGCATTTTTCAAACATTCAACAAGTTTGGTCACTTTTCCATATAATTTATTCTCAAATTTAGTCTGCCATGATGAATGCAATTACTGTAGTTTAGTCCGTAAAACTGAAATATAGGGAATTTTATTGGGAACACACCATCACACAGTTTTACATGAGACAGTTGGAGTGGTTGACTCCAATGGAAATCCTCCTCTGAACAATAATTAAATAAGGCATTTTATTGAGAGTAAGTGAAGAAATAAACCTGACAGCTAATTGATATGTTGATTAGACAGGACTGGATCATGACACCTTACCCCCCCCAGGGGGCCAACAAGCAGAGGCAGGTGGGGGAGGGGGGGATAAAAGAGTTCCTCTGTTCACCAAAGCTGATGACCCTGCTGCACGTGCTCACTGGGACCCGGGAGCTTTGGGGGCCTGCTGTACAGGTGCTCCTGCAGGAAGGCCAATGTTTTGCGCCATGAGTCCTCCTGGGCTCTAGAGTGCGCACTCACCTCCCCACCCCACAGGACAACCACTTAAAAGCAAAGAGAAAGTAAGATCAGCACCAGGTGCTACCAAACTGCACCAACACAGCAAACAGCCTCTCTGTAAGTCATACACATTCTCTAAGGACGCGTTACACCACATGGGAAAACCGTGAGCTAAGAAAACACTAGTTAGACCCAAGAGCCTCTCTAACCTGCACTGAAGTTAAATTAGGTGTTCAGGGTTTTACGCAGCTCTGCAGCCAACTCTGTAATCATGCTCTGTGATGTGGCCCAGGGTTTGGAACACTCGCTGAAGACGAAAAATGCAGGCTTGTCAACACGATTATCACTTAATTTCATTCAGATTACAATTTACTCTGAGTGCCCAGGTATCATTGTAGCCCTTGTGCAGCCATTGAATAAGAGTTATCCTGAGGCAGTAATGACAGGTAATGAAATAATGACAGGTTTGACTGTTAAATTTTGAAGACATTCTAAATTGTGTCCTCATTGGAAGGAAGATATCTACGTGGTCTCTGCTTCCTTGGACAAGTTATTTCGGAGAAGATTTTTAAAGCCATAAATTAAGTTCAGGGGCACGGTCTCGTGCAGGAGGTAAAATCACGGCCAAAATGCAATGCTAAATCGCAGCAGAATTTATTGACAAATGGGTCAAAATGGCATTTTCAAGATGGCTGCCGTGGTGGCCATATTTGAAAACTGATTGTGACAATTTATATGAAGTTTTGTTCCCTCATTGGTTTGATGATGTCTAAAGTTTCAGCTTAATCGGTCCAAAAAAGTTTTAAAGACACGATTTTTAATGAGATTCAAAGCTTAATCAGTGGATTTGTAACTGAGTTGATCAATTAAAGAAGCTGATTACAGTCCGCACCACACCTGAGGCCTCATTCATAAACGGTGCGTGAGCACAGAAAAGACGCGGACATCACTGTCTTCGCAGATTTCTGATTTACAAAACAAACTTGACATTATAAAATGGGAAATTATTAAGATTATGCACATATCAATAAATTCTAAGGTCATCACGATTGAATAAATAAAAAACTGTACGCCGTTTATCTTACCCACAGATTTATAAATTAGGCTATTTTCTAATACATGCCATCTTTATTTTATTATTTTTTTTTTTTGCACATACCCGCTATTTAGGTATGAAATTCATGCAAATTTATTTAAATAAGGCCCCTGGTCTATTAGGTCTAAAGGTAGCCTTAAAAAAAAAATCTGGCATATCTATGACGGTCCACAGCCAGCCCTGTACTGTACACTAAATACTGTACTTCCTACAGTATAATACTGTGTACCTTTTTCATTGACTCCAGGGGAAAAGAAGTTGCATGAGCGGATGTGCGGGGTATATGGCGGCTCAATCAGGTGACCGGCCTCGGGGTACGAGAGCAGGGTCAGCAGATGTCTGTTACCAGCTTCCTGCATCATCACCTCCATCTGCAACAGCACACAGCCACTGGTGAGGTCAGTAAACTAACTGCATTTCAGTACTGTCCGCGAAAAGACGAAAGAGTAACCAGTTAGCTAATGGTATTGTTTCGATATCCTATCGGGTTAGTAATGGCTAACTGGGTTTTCACCAAGGGGGGGTCTGCTGACGGATTTTTCAATGAACCCGTCTTCCTCTATGGGCGATATTACAGCACAATATTACCATTTATAATAGGACTACCAAAATATATACCAATTCAAGCAGAGATTAATGAGAAAAAAATCTGAAAATTTAACATGCCTCGAAGTTCATTACGTGGAGACATCTTGCAAGACCAAACAAAGCTTCAAAGACTTAGAAAACTGGGTTGGCGTATGAAATAGCAAGTAGAAGTGAAAGACGAAGCGACTACATGTCAGTGATTCTGCTTTATATATCCTAAATGAGCGAAAAACACATTACGGGATTTACATGCAAAATATATACCAATTTTCTTGACATAAAATATCATAACACGGAATCCCCTAGTAGCCTATTGGAAAAACTATCAGTCGGACATTTAATAACATTGTGCTTTTGACGGTACTGGTTTATGTCAGAAATGCAAATGTAAGCGCGCCATCTCAAAGTGAAATAGTACACCCATTTATATTAATATTTAGGATTGTTCTCGCCGTAATTGCACGTTTCTGGGGTTCATAATTTGGGCTTTTTTTCTGTTCGGCTGTTTTTGTCGCCGGTGACCAGTGTTTACCAAGGCCAGTATCTGACCCTGTAAGGCTACATAACATTACAATACATGTAGCTATGGAGCTGCATGCTGTACTAACACAAGGTTAAACTCATGCAGACAGCAGATGGCGAGCCTTGCACTGGACTACATTTACCGATAATGCGTATACATGAGCCGCTCAGCCGACCGTCACGACCAGTCCCTAACCAGCAACTACCGTCTTTCACTTGATATCTCTGCAACATTCATCCACTTCTCATTGTAATACGGTGTTTCCACATGGCGAATGTGTGTGTGTGTGTGTGTGTGTGTGTATGTGTGTATTCATGTCGTAGTTCAGACAGCAGGACAGACTCACGTCCCGAGCCGACTCAGGGGCTGCAGCGTTCTGATCATCCTCTCCAACAATCAACAGCAGCGGACACCGCAGCTGTCCCACCTGAAAACCAGAGTAACCAACAGTGTAACATGCTACACTCACAACACAAGCAAATCAGAACGGTCAGACTGGCGTACGAGAGCAAAACACTCACAAGCCAATCAGAATGGACAAAGAGATCAATTACACAGTATTCAAAAGTCAATCGGAATGAGCAGAGTAGTCTAAACACAGCAGCAACGACAACTAAATATAACGAGGATAGTTGCGAAGGCGAGTTCCCTGCACGTGAACATTTCAGAGGAGAGAGCTCCTCTCTCACTTACATCCATCTTCTTGCTGGGGTCTGACAGTATGGGCAGGAGAAGATCGTGCCAGATCACGCGATTCTCTTCATCGTGTCGGGTCTTGTGGATGTTTCTGAGCACAAAACAAACGAGCACGTAAAGCTGCGGATATGTAGCAGACTACTTTGGTCACGTGTACAAACAAGGGGACACTCACTTTTGTATCTCCTTGAAGACGTCGATCAAAGAGCCCCGCATTGGCGGCGCATGGCTTCCGCTGACACCAACCAGGCACCGAGGCTGGGACAGAGAGAACGGATCCGTAAGGTCGGATTTATAAAGAGCTTTAGGGCACATAAAACCTTTTCATAAACACAAAACCATGAACACAACACCTGACTGGCGCAATGTAAATGCATGATTTATCATTGGTCATGTGGTCATGTTTCACATGCGCCAAACGTTCTGAAAAATTAAAGGTCTTAGACAGCCAAACATTCACATGCAACATGTAACTAGTTTCTCAAAAGGAGTACCTCACTGCTATATACTCTTCAATAAAGTATATCTCTATCTATCTATCTATCTATCTATAGCATTCAGGTAACTTCAAAGCTACACCGATTCTAGCAACAGTCACATCATATTCGTTGATATTTCAGTGAGGTGCAGGAGTATTTGGACAGTGACAATAATCACAGACTTCAGCCATTATGAATGTCAAATTGAAGCTTTGAGTCTGCAGTTTAATTGCTGGCTCTCAAACCAGGGGGGAAAGTCACTTCGGAGGGGTGGGTAGATGTTCAGCACACTTTAAGTTGCATGAATATGATTCATTCAGTAACATAAACAAATTAAAGTGCCTTGTACTTGAAAATATTTTGACAACCTGAATTATTTGCTCAAATTGTTAATTATTGATAAAAATAAAATCCACTTTTGCTGGGGTCGGGGGCATGAACTTTATTTGGCTTTCGGAGGGGAGCTGGGGGGGGGACAGACAGAAAAGTTTGAGAAAGACTGCGTTCATTTCATGACATCAAAGCACATTTCCCTCCGTATTCTTTGAACTTTCATTTAACCAGGGAATTTCCATTGAGGACATTTTTCTTTTCTCCAAGGACAAATGGCTGATACAACAGTAGCACCAGGGAGGTGTAGAGCAAAAAAGGTAAAGCTGGAGCAATTTTTGGGGTTAAGACTGTCGCTCTCAACGACATCCCTTCAGATGCGGGTCAGAATCCCGAGCCTCACAACGGACTAAAACCAGGAACTCTTCAGTTACGAGTCAAGCAGGCGCTTCACACGAGGCTGCCCTGGTCCTCACTGTGTTCCAGTGCGCCATGTGCTCGGAGAGTGAGGGCAATACGGCACAGTACACTTTTAGAGAGAATGTTCCCTCACCTGGATTTGGGACGAGTAGAGAGTCATCGCCAGGGCAACAGTAACTCCGAAAGACAAGCCGAAAATGGCGACTCGGTCACTCATCACCTGGGGATGGTCCTTCAGAATAGCGAATGCAGCCTGACGCAGATACAACTAAAGCACAGCACAGAGATTACATGCATATATATGGATGATTTAAACTTTTTAAATGAATGAATTCATTTTTTTTCAGCCTTATAAAGGTTAACTTGTGTACACTGTCAGGAGCTCCTGCGGGGAAGCCTAATCTATCTTTAGCTCTAGGTTGTCGGATTGTTTTATTCACCTCTCGTGCACTTTCGCACGGTGAATGTCACTGTTTACAGTGACCGGCGCAGCTTCGCCTCAACCAATCAGGAGAGCGCGAATCCTTGCGTCATATAATAATTTGTCATTGAATAGTCCATCATCTCTAATGAACACCCATCACTCGCTGAATATTAATTTGGTATCAATGGCAGCTGCACTACTGTTTAAGGCAGCATTTTTTTTCAACATGGTAGGACAATATTCCCCGGATTTCTTCATCAGGACCTTCATGCGAAAATCTTATTTCAGATTTTTGAAGGAAATAAAATTGTTAGGAAATAATTGAGCAACAGTCACAAACAAAAACACAGCTGATCTGTGATTCTCTCTCCCCCCCCTCCCCACCACCACGGTACCAGAAAAGAGACCCCTTGAATGGACACTTGCAAATTTATACTTGAGCAAAGTGGGCTGTCTTTCACAGTAGTGAGGCTGTGTTGATTGGGCTGGGAAAAATAAATGGAGGAGAAAACCAATGAATGACCTGCAGGTGCTTTTGGAGGGAAATTCAAATGAGAACAATGGAAGGAGATTGGCAGGTACAGATACAGCATGATGGGGGAGGGGGAGAACGCTTCCTTCCTCCACACGACTTTCACCGGGAAAACTCTGGTTCTCCTGTTGCAATAACAGACTCCAAAGTCAAACCTCAAACTCGAATGTCAGACTTAAGCATTGAAATCCATAACCTTAAGCAATCAGATGCCTCTGACGAATCATAGTCTCCTAAAGTAGGGGTCTTTAGGTCCAATTTCTGGCATGTGCTCCATGTGACAATGCACGCACTCAGACCGATTGCTATGTTTATTCCCATTTTTCCTCCAGCCTCAAGGACTAAATGGGACTCAAAATTTTTAAATTTCCTGCCATCATAACACGCACTTGGGCGGAGGGATGAGTATCGAGAGTGTAGTTGTATTTCACAGGGCATTTTCCTTATCAACTGGCACAGACGGGAGTTTCATTTCAATGAGGTTGCGCTAGGCAATGTTTGACATCTTGAAACATAAAACCGGTCTGTTATGACTTGCAAAAACGAGATCATAACTGAATCATGACCTGCAATTTCACCAGAAGGTGCTGACAAACAAAATAATTTGTTATGTGATTCAAAGTATAAGAACGCACAATGGATCAGGATTGTTTTGTATTTCGTTGTGTCATAAAATTAAGATTAGCATCATGACTTTTGGGCACTTGGTATTGATAACAATGCAACTTAAAAATGGAGCCTGTATGCTTTAGCAAACCGCATAAAAGGGCATAACTGAACGCTGAAAACGAGTCAGTTGCACATTTGGAATGGGCCCTGTAGCTGACATTTTCATCAGGAGGCAGAGTATAAAGTAGCTTACATAATAGCTGGGTGGCAGAGACGCATTTATGCTCAAAAAGGGTCCCGTCAAAGACCTCCATTTCTTAATTGATGAGGAGTGGAGAAGACATCTTTCTCTCAAGGTTCCATTAGTTTTGTTGTTGTTGGTTCTATTCCATTTGCGTAAAAGTCCCCCCCCTTTGTGATCATCAAAACAACTCCGTTGTCTATGGCATCGATCGTTCTTTGCAGCGTGGCATTAAACTTTTTTCGATTTCTTTCTCATCTGCTTGACAGGTAAAAGCACAAGCTTGAAGTGTCGCGACATTCCTCTGTTCACCATTCAGCCTAACAAATATGACCTGTCCATTCACAGGGTTATGACCGAGAACCGTTCTCTCAGCCTTGTTGTCCAGAAATATAGCGACTCCATATCAACCTCTTTTGTCCCAACCTGCCTTTATGACTGAACCTCCAGCTGAACTTTTGAACTGCCCATGTCCCGCCCATCTGTGTTCAGCTGTACCTAGTAAACTGACACCTAGTATCTGATGTTCACATCATTCGCCATCCTTATCTTACTGTTCTACCTGAGCCAGTTTTCACCTTTATTCAGACAATCAGGCTCTTTGCTTCCATTTGCTGAACTCAATATCTATGACTCCTTCTTTGCCTTGTTTCCATTGTTGGTCTAAGATTGTTGGCGTGAGTTTTTTTTTTGGGATGTCGGGTCTCAGGTTTTTCTTTCCTTTGCAGAAGACAGGATAAGCTGCCCCAGGCTTTTTTTGCCGTATTTGGATTCTTTTGCCTGGCACCAGTTCTGTGAGCAATCACTGAAAAATAAACATCAGATGCCTCCTAAAAAACATCTGTCACATCTGCCCACGGGTTCACGTAACCCTGATTGGGAGGCTAAACCGGTATTCCGCCCTACCCCAGGGTGTCCTGTAGGCTAGCGGAGGGAGGGAGTCGCCTTAATCCTCCTGCTGCAGGAGGAGGCCTCCACATCCTTTGTAGTTAGCCAGAACGTCAATTTTGCATACTGGTTAATCAGTGACCAATCCCACCCACCGCCCTTAATAGACAAAGAGGAAAACAGTCATGCAACGAAGGGTTAATGCCGATCACGACACTGTCCTCTCAGTCAGGACACCCTTGAAAAAAGCCGATATTTCAAACAGGGGTTTGCCTGGTTAAACTAAAGAATAAAAAACCTCACGTACCCCAAAGTACGTGAGTCCAAACTCTTGAGATGGGTCCATAGTTTTTTTTTGGACAAATACTCGAGTGCCAGGGCAGCGAACCCATGGGAAGCCAGCAAAGTGGACCGGTACTCCACCAGCCCGCCACCTCCTCCCCACAGGTCCAGAATCCCAGGGAAGGGTCCAGGACCTCAGAGAGAACGACACCTTTACTTGCTGGAAGCACGAACAGACCATACAGACCATAGAATGTATATCATGATCAACGATGCGTCTCCACTTCCTCACACTGTACAAAAATGGAGCCAGAATTTCCTGGATACGGAGGCTGCCATCTTGCGCAGGTGACATCATTTGGAGCCACAGTCTGCGCAGTTGTGATTTGGGGGTTGAGCCTCCGTATCAAGGTCCTGCCCATACACAAGCACGACTCAATCGCAAGCACATCCCTGCACTTTTTACATAGCCTGGCTGGCTGCTCCAGTTTTGGTGGTCAATGATGCTTGTTGTACACCGAATAGAGACTGGTTTCACTACAACGAGAAGCTTGTGAAAGATTTAGCCAGTTTGGATTTTCTTTTTCTTGAGTAGCGCTGTCTGTGGCTAAAATACATTTGATGCTTTCCTCATCCTTAGCAGTAAATTGCTTAGCTTCAATGCTGTTGTCCGATGCTCCTGCCTGCTTCTACAAACTCACGCTGACAACCATCAACTATTTAGGAAGGTAGCAATTAAACTGACAGGATAAGTAACTCACACAACTCTACTTCAAAAAATCCAACCCTTTAAAATGAGGTAAATACAGTCTATGGGTAAATAGATCCTGACTATCACGTGTTTTAACGTTACTTCTAACTACCCAGCTAGCTAACTAAGGTGACCTGTTTCTGAATGTTGATTTACTGAGCTAGCTTGCAGGCTAACTGATTTTAGCTATTAAGCTAGCAAGATTCTGTAATTGGTCATCTCTGCAGGAGGCTAGTTATGCGCCACTGACATAACTAAGTTCACGTTACTTAACTAGGCAGCGTGCACGCAATACTTTTTCAAAACTATTATGTAACATTAGTTTGGTACCCAGCGAGCTAACATTAGCTAGCTACTCAGTTGACTGAATTTACAAAGCGTTGCTCGTTCAGCCACCAATGTCTGTGTCTCAGAGACTGAGTAAACAGAGCGATGTTATTAGCGCAGAGCTAACATACATTGGGCGCCAAGGGAAATTACAGTTGCTTTCCATGAAATTACGCAGTTCAGTTATGGGATAAACAGAATGAGAAAATTATGAAAGTCGTTGAGTAAATTTTAGGTCTGTTGCTCATTAAACTCGTTTCATAACTTTCATATGACGCGCCCACTCTTGTCAGATCTGCACATCCGCAACATAGGATTTTGCGATGGTTGCTGTGGTGGGCATATTGTTTGATCGATCACCGTCAAAATCCATCCCTAATGTAATAGCAACCCACCCACAACATTTCAGAGATCCGTTCATTACTTTTTGAGTTGTCGTGTTCTCTAACAAACAGACAAACGGCACTGATCACATATACCTCCTGCCAACTTAGTTTGGTGGAGGTTAATAATTAACTAGATGCGGCTAACATCGGACCATTGTTTTATGTTATCTACCCCCTCCATGAGAAGTGACGGGTGAGGCACTGTAATGGAATTGTCCTCATGACTTTTTAAAACATCCGGACTGTGTATCCACCTCTGTTTTGTTTCCATTTGTATAAGCTAAAAGCTGGCTTTTACAGCTATGCAACCGTAAACAAACACATCAACCGGAAGAGAAGAACCGAGAGCCGCTCTGATTTATGGGTAACGTCACAAAGTTATGAAAAAGGTGGAAACTGCAGCCAACCACTAGGATCATGACGTTTTGGCTTCGCTTTTGGAGGTTATCAGGTCGTCCATCTGAATATACAGTGAATGATACAAATATCCATGCACAGGTACACATACCTGAATACTTGAGGCTGCTTTTGAGCTTAAAACAGAGGAGGCACAAAAAAATCCCTTTGAACTGATGAGAACTCTTGACTCAATCAATATCCCTCATTCACAAGTTTTATAATGATTATAATAACCCTTTGGCAGGAAAACAAATAACTTCTTTCTAAATGCAATGTCAGGGTAATTCAGGGAAAAAATGTAATTCAGAAAAGAACCCACTTTTTTCACAAAGTACAAAAAAAAAAGATGAGCAATTTGCTCATTTTTCACATTAGCTGGCGGCATTGCCTGCACTGCAGGCCACCTAACCTGCTCTTGATCCTAAGTTAAATCAGTTATTAGTGACATCAGAGATCACCAAATCTGGACCTCAATTCCAAACCCAGAGCTGGTTTCCTTTTCTTCTTGGTAATTAAGTGAACAATTCATGCTTCTGACTGGTGAGACTGTCTTTTCACCGATCTCCCAGGTAACGGGAGGGTGGAAAACCAGCAAATCTCAAACCTTGAGAACTGTGATTTGGTGACCTTGAGCTTCATGGACACAGTTTTGAACATTGTATATTGCACCCAATTTTGCAGGCAAATAAGGAGCTCAATTTCTCATTTTTCCATAGCAACCTGATCATGCTGAGTGCTTTCAGAGTTAAAGCACTGTTAATAAACAAAAATAATTGAAAACAGGTCAAGACCGATCATAAATCAAAAGGGCTTTTTGGTGTCTTTTCTATTTTCAGCTCAGCTGCTGCTGCTGTGAAATACACACACACACACACATACGCAGTGCATAGGTGCATGCACACACACTTTTCAAAGTCTTGGACTAAATCAAGCATTGTATCCACAATCTTCACTCAAAATAAACTTTTATTCAGAATGAGGTTTACTCGGTCGTACTGAATCTGGCCTAAAGCCTCATACCATATGCTTCATGAAGTAACCACTTCCTGAACAAGTGCTCGGCCAATGTCGCGTCAGCTGATCAAACACGGCGCTCGAGTGCAGCAGCTACCTGGAGGCAGGAAGAGTGTTCCTCTCACCCCGCCCTCTGTGACCTCGACCCTGCGCACGCCCGGCGCCATGTACCAGCGCTCGGCCACGGCACACCCCAAGGCCTTCGTCTCTCCGAATCCCTGGCAGAGGTGTCCGCTGTACACAGAGATCTCCACCACCATCGGCGTGCGGACGTCCTTCTTACGCAACCTGATAACGGGTTTAAAAAAATCATACCAAGTGCATCACTGACTGGTGTTCTTAACGGACTGAAAAAAGGATGAATCGATATTGGACCAGTGCCAAACACAACAACACAATGCAATACATGTGCTCAGAGTTCAGCACTGGACCTGCTGCCATTTAACCCAATGGCAGATACCTACAGAACCACAGAGTCCATTGTTGAGAGACCCACAGATGCTTGGGCCGGGCATATGGACCCTGGGCAGGGTTATGGGTGCGTCTTATGGACTGAAAGCAGTTTTTAAATTATGATTTCATTTATTGAAGGAGAAAAGCTGTACAACCTTACCTGGCTGGATGTGGAAAAAGTACCCACCCCTTTGTTACAAAATCAACCATTAAAACAAATTTAACTTGGATCAATTTCATGAGACAAACTCCGGCATGATTACTGCCTCTCCTGTTCAATCTGAACTGCTTAAATAGGACCGTCTCGCTATGAGAAGCCGGCTAAAAGCAGCACATGATGTGGCTCTCTAATGGACTTCAAAAACAGATGAGAAACATGTTTGTTGACACACATCAGCTTGGAAAGGATAACAAAGCAAGTCCAAAGCTTATGGAACAACAGAGAACCATGGTGAGAGCCATTATGGAGAAAACTTGGAACAGCGGTGAACCTTCCCAGGAGTGGCTGACCAACCAAAGTTCCTCCAGGAGCGCACTGACGACTCGTGCAGGATATCATAAAAAAACCCAGATTGACATCTGGAGAACTGCAGGCCTCTCTTGCTGCTTACTCTTACGCTGAAAGGCTCCTGTTGCCAAGTACCGAAGTGCACAACAAACTTGCTGTGTAGCTGGTACGGCGTGCGACCTCCTGGTGTAGGGCAGTGGTTCTCAAACTTCTGTCATTCCCAACTTCGGAGGAAGGGGGGGGAACTTTCAAGCCCCACTTGTCTCTCATGGACCCAACAAAATGGTAATGAAATGTGGTAAGTTTGAAATTCATTAGAATGACAACAAGTTATGAATCAAGTAATAACATCAAGTTCAAAAACAGAGAAAATAAAAGGGCAATTGTGTTCTAACTTTGCTTCATTTTGCCACTTTGAAATCTGTGCAAAAAAAAAATCTCTTTTCTCATTCTCACCGTGGACGGGCCGGCTTACCTTAGTTCCTTTCTGCTCCCCGGTACCGGTGCCATGCTCCACAGCAGACCCATCGGTTCCGTTCCATGGTACGACCCTCCAACGCACTCATGCTCAGAAACTGCGAACAAACATGACCTTATCCGGCTGAGCCTTTCCACATACAGAGCACCAGAAAGAAATAGGTTGATTTAGCGGTTAAGTATTTATCATTCATTCGCGAATGAAATTATAATGTATTTTATGCGAAGTTACACCTTCGCAGAAAAAAGTCGAGACAAACTGACGGCGACTGCGATTGGAACAAGTTGGCGTCATTGTGTGTATTGGTGCATAAAGGGCGATGGAGAAAATATCACTTTTAATAACCTTTGACGGCTCCTTCATCGTCGCTGACATAATGTCCGTAAGCCTGCCAGAGGTCGTCGTCATCGGAGCGCATTAGCGAGTGCAGAGTAACATCTTGCCCGGGCAACAAATTATTCACGACGACTTCGAACTTCTCGTCCACCAGCGCTCTGGACGGAAGCACGGAAAGGTCGGCGGCCAGATTATTGCGAGACGAGTGCATTCTTTACTAGTAATATCAGTCATCCAACGAGATATTTATATACGCATGAATCATGTGACCTAATGTACGTCGTCCTGTCAGCCTAAGGTACATGACAAATCAAAATTAAATTGGCAGAGTGATACCAAGGACTCCGAAAATCAAGACCCTTCACCGAGGAGTAATTTCCTGTTTCAGTCACGTGGGTGCCCCGACTTTTTAAAGAAGCTTGCGGCGGGTCATGAATGTATTCATTCCTATGGGAGAAGTGAACTTGAGCACAAACTATCACCGATTATTTTTCCCCATTGTCACCGAAGTGACTACTGGACTTGCTTTTCACAGGCCACATATCTTCCGAACATTCTGACACTGCAATAACATTTTTAAGACCTACAGATCAGGAGAAAATTAACATTGTTCGAGACCTGTGTCTCTCTCAGCAGCGCTCTCGCAACATCTAAGGTATGGACTACGGGAAACCATGAATTAAAAATTACTACTGAAATAATACTTGTGTTTCTAAGCTCAGTGATACTTTTATTTTCTCTGAGATTTTATCATTTTTAGAGGGGAAAAGGAATATATTGCATTGCTATGATCTTGTACTGGGTCGATATCAGATATTAAACAAGCCGGGGAAAGCGGCGAAATAAGGTTCAAACATTAAATGTGTACCGTGTCTTGCGTTGCTGTCCATGTTAAAAATGCCGAAACTTTGTGCGCCAGTTGGCTGTAATATTCGGACCACGCTCTCCATCTTCTCTTTTCCCAAGGATGCAGACAGATAACAAATAATTCGCAACTGTCTGAACTAGCTGATGTCGTTTCGTTTTGAAATGTCCTTAATGCCAGCTTATGCCAATTACAGTAAAATACGTTACGTTATTTTGAGTTTTGTGATTTCATTCAGCCTTTATTTTAGCTACTAGGAAGTCCCACTGAAATTTTAGAGAGAAAAAAAATCTAGACCTGGCCAAATTACTGTGGAGGTTACGCAATGAACGTGTCAAACCTTCAATTCAGTAGAAATACAGTGGTAAATACATTGCTTACAATTAGAGAGGTCGCTAACTGCAATGTGGATGATAAGACTGAATAATAACTGAACTGATTTCACGGGACAAAGTGGTAACGCAGGAGCTTTGACTGAGGTCTGTTCCTGGACTGGAGCGAAAAGTAATCAAATGCTATGAAACGACTATGATTCTGGGGACAAGAAAAAACAAATTTTATGCAAATTAGTTGATGACTTCATCTAGTTACTTCTGGGACAGCCACATTGCGGCTCACGTAACTTCTTCTTCTTCTCTTGATTTTATGGTGAACACAACCGCGTGGTGTAGGGGAGACTGGGGTAAGATGAGCCATGGGGACCAATGAGTCATATCACTATTTAGCGATCAATCGATGCCAAAGGTGTTTAAAATAGGCAAAATAGTGATATGGCTCATTTATCCCCATGACTCATCAGTCAATGGTCATATATTTTGGCTATTTTAAGCAGCTCTGTCATCGATTGATCGCAAAATAGTGATATAGCTCATTGGTCCCTATGGCTCAGCGGACCCCAGTCTCCCCTATTACCGCCACCAACTGTGTTTACCTGACGTAAATATTGAATTACTTAAAAAATGTAATAACCCACCCATGTTCCTCATCTCACATTTCTCAAATCTTATCTTCCCAACAACTAACTCCAACCAAGTCCACTCCCCAAAATTCCCTGTATCCCCTCCACTTTCGTGACTAAGGTCCCCCAAAACTCTCGAGCTCTTTCAGTTTGGCTTTCAATGTCCACTCACGTAACTTTTAGCTTGCCGTAAGTTAACAGTCATCTGAAGTCGCAAGTCACTGTGCAGTACTCATGACGTCACATGATTTATGCTGATGTAAACGTCTCGTTTGATTACTGATATTACAAGAAAAGAATGCACGTCTCCTAATAGTCTGGCCGCTGAGCTGTCTTCGCATCCGTCCAGAGCATAAGTGGATGGACAGTTCAAAGTGATTGTGAAGAATCTGGTTCCAAGCCAAGTTAACACTCTTTACTAATGCACTCTGATGTCGCCGACCTCTGGCAGGCTTTTGGACATTACGTCAGCGATGATGAAGGAACCGTCAAAGGTTTTTAAACTGATATTCCTCTTCATCGCCCTTTTGCACTCCGTAAGTTGTTGCACAATCCATTTTGCGTGAATTAATAGCGAACACTAAATATTAACCACCTTCTTTCCAGTGTTCAATGCCTGGAGAAGCTCAGCCGGACAAGCTCATGTTTGTTCGCAGTTTCTGAGAATGTCTGCGTCGGAGGGTCGTACTGTAGAACAAAACCTACTACCACTTTCAACGGGCACAGACAATTGTTCGTTTGAATAAAGTCATTAACGAAATTAGGAATGCAAAGGCCAGTTTTTTTAATTAATAAGTAATTCCAGGGGCGATGCTAAGGAAATTTGGACAAACCTAAAGAAAACTAATAGGAACAAACAAGAACATTAGGGAGTTGCAATTAAATTAAATGAAAATCTAACCCATGATCCAAATGAGACTGCAACAGCCCTTCACACGTATTTTATAGATTCTGTGAAGAAGTTAAGTCTTAGCACAGTCTCCCACTGCCAAATCCAATCTGAAATACCTTTAAACACTGCTGTTCCAGTTTCTATTTTAAGAGAAGTGTCCCAGTCAAGTGTGGATAGGATCTTCTGCGGTCTCAAAAATCCAGAATCCAAAGATGCATTCAGTATGGATACAATGTTTGTTAAAGCTCATAAACAGCCACTCATTGCTCCAATTACCAGCATTATTAATAGGTCTGTAAATGAAGGGTTATTCCCCAATTCCTGGAAATCTCTAGTTATTACACCAATCTTTAAATCAGATGACCCTGCATTAAGTAGCAATTACAGACCAATAAACATTCTTCCTGCAGTTTCCAAAATATCTGAAAAATGGGTCACAGAGCAACTCATTAAGGATTTGAACAGTCGTCCATACACTTTAAATGCAATGCAGTTTGGTTTCAGAAAATACCGTTCCACTGAGACGGCAGTCTGTTTCTTTCTGGAAAACATAAAATCTAAGATTGATGTGGGTGGTATAAAAGGAGCTGTCTTTCTTGATTTTAAAAAAGCGTTTTATACTGTAAATCATCAGATTTTGATGACCAAACTGCCTCATTTTAACGTTTCTTTGAGCAGTCTGAAATGGATTGAATCATATATTGTACAGCGAAAACTGTGTGTTAGAGTACAAAATGTTACATCTGCAACTTCTGATAATATTTTTGGTGTACCTCAAGGCACAGTCTTAGGACCACCGTTATTTAGTCTCTACATTAATGACTGACTCAGTCGCTGTCCATCCAATGTAACTTGCCAGATGTATGCTGATGATGCAGTCGGGTATGTACATGCTAAAAACAAACACCAAGCTGCAAAAGATATGTCAGCTGCTGTGATTAATGTGCCCAACTGGCTGCAATGTTCTCAGTTACATCTCAATGTGTAAAAAAACTGTCTGCGTGTTTTTTTTTTTCTAAAAAGACAAATGATAACATGGTCCCTGATGTGTTTGTACATGGGACTAAGCTTGAAGTTGTATATGAGTTTAAATATCTCGGGATCATTATAGATTCACAGCTATGCTCTAAACAACAAGTAAAAAGAACTGTGAGTAGAATAAAATTTAACTTATCTATTTTTTGATACATTAGAAATAATTTAACGGTTGATTCAGCCAAACTATTTTCAATGCAATGACAATGTCACATTTAACTAACCGTATAACAACTTGGGCACTGGCATGTACGACCATGCTAAAATCTGTTGAGATTGCTTACAAACAAGCTATAAAAATTTTAGATAAAAAGCCAATTCATACCACCATTGTAACATCTTGAAGAAATATGACTTATTGAGCTGGGAAAATATAATAAAACATGCAGATGCTGTTTTGGTCTACAAAATCTTTCGTGGACTAGCTCCACCCCCGTTAGAGGAATTTAAGAAGAAAAATCCAAATAGGTCAACTGGAGCAGGTTCTAGAGGTGATTGTCTTGTTCCATTTAGAAAAAATGTATTTGGGCAGTTACTACGTTTACATGCAGTCAATAACCCTTTCATAACCGGAATATTAGCAATAACCCGGTTGCACACGGCTATGTAAACACCAATAACCCTTTTGAAAAACCAGAATATGCTCATATTCCGGTTTTTAAAAACCCGAAAATGACCCCTGGGTTACTCCTTTTCTAACCCGAATATTTGGTCATGTATACACCTATCGGGATATCCCCATCAAAAGCAACATTAGTGTTCTACGCATGTTCTATTCGCAAGGAATCTTGGTCTTTTGAGTGCAGGAACTACTTGTTGTAAACGTGCGTCAAGAAGTTGTCCGTGCGTCGCTGTTTTGATCGGGATATCCCAATTGATTACAATTACCATGTATACAGGAATAACCCTGTTTGCTCACGCATGTAAACGGGTTATTCCGAATGTTTCAGAAACTGGAATATTGACCTTAACCCGAATATTGACTGCATGTAAACATAGTCAGTGTTCTCATATCGAGCGTCCTAGACCTGGAACACAATACCAAGTGACATACAGGATTTGCCAACTCTTACCTCATTTACCAAACATCTAAAAACATGGCTACTGGATCATCAAAATTGCACTCACAATTTATCTTAAACTTGTTTGATGTTTTTTTTAAATATATGTATTGTGTATGTGTGGGCCTGTCTGTTGGGGTATCATACGAGGATGTGGCTGGTGATAAACCAAGTCTGCCCCTGTATGCATACATAAACCTATATATGTAATATTGTGCGATAAATACATCTCTGTGCGCTAATTTAGTGCTAAAACACCAGCAGACATACAGCTGTACGTGCAAATGGGCAGTGGTGTAGTGGAGGGTATACGCAGGCATACAGAATATACCCAACTTTTTTCCTGTAAATTAGAAGTATACCCACGTATCAGCCAAAGAGCCATTGACATACATAGGATAGTATACCCACTTTCTCTTTTGTGATCTACTTATCTACCGAATGGAGTATACCCATTTCTCCAGGGACCTCTACACCACTGGCGACAGGACATTGTGCAATATAAACCAGGACCTTATAAACTTGTGCAATAGGGCAATGTGCAACACATGGGCAATGTACAGTAATGCGAGCAAGTAAAATCTTTGGCTCCGGAGCACTTTAGCACTCAAGCACTTTGGCTTTAAACAACTTATTTTGTATGGTCCCTCAACTCTTGGTCTGTTATGAGCATTATTGTTTGTTATGTATTTGTTTGTTTGTTGTACTTTTATTGATGTTAATATCAACCTGCCAAGGGGACTAAAGATGGAAATTAGCCATTGGCTACAATCTTGCATATTTACATGTAAATGTTTATTGATATGTATTGTCCCTGTTTTAAATTAATAAATAAGAAATAAGAATGAGAACGGAGCATGGGCGGGTGGATAGTGTAACAATAACCCAGGCATTTAGAAGGGAAGAATTTGTGGTCATGTTTGATTTATTATTCGTCACAAGGGACATCGCAGATTATACACTGGTCAGCCACAACATTAAAACCAGCGGCCTAATGTTGCGTAGGTCGCTCTCATGTCGCAAAAATAGTGCTGACCCGTCGATTCCTGTTAGCAGTAGATCCCTTAAGTCCTGTGAGTCCCGAGGCGAGGCCTCCATGGATTGTACCTATTTTTCCTGCGCATCCCACAAATACTCCATCAGAGTGAGATCTGGGGGGTTCAAAGGCCAACTTAACACCTTGAGCTCTTTGTGATGTTTTTCAAACCATTCTTGAGACATTTTTGCCGCGTGTCAGGGCGCATTGTCCTGCTGAAAGAGGCCACTGTCAGCAGGGAATACTGTTGACATGAAGGGGTCAACTTAGTCCGTAACAGTATGCAGGTATGTGATCCGCTTCAAAGTAACATCCCCATGAATGCCGGGACCCAGGGTTTCTCAGCACAACATCCGCCAGAACACCACACTGCCTCTGTCAGCTTGCCTCCCTCTCATGCATCCTGGTGCCATCTCTTCCCCAGGTAAATGACACTGACGAGCCCAACCGTCCGCAAAAAAGAAAACGTGATTCATCAGATTAGGCCATCTTAGCCCATTGCTGCTTGCTGCAGTACTGATGCTCACGTGCCCATTGTAGGCACTTTCAGTGGTGGACAGGAGAGGTTATACTGTTATAATGAGCACTGTGACTGGTCTGAGGCCATGCAAGCCCACACTCAGCAAGTTGTGATCCCTTGTGTTTTCTGGCACCTTTCTATCGTAGCCAGTGTTTACTTCTTCTGGAATTTGTGCTGTAGTAGCTCTTCTGAGGGCTGGGCACGACTGGCTGTACCCTTCGGTCCCCATGCTCATCCATGAGCCTTGAGCATCCATGACTCTGCCATTGGTTAACTTTGAACCACTTTTGGATGGTACTAACTAATACAAACTGGGAACACCTCGCAAGACCTGCTGTTTTAGAGATGCCCTGAACTAGTTCTCTAGCCATCTCAATTTGGCTCTGATCAAAGTCCCCTAAGACCTTACACTTGCCCATTTTTAAAACATTTTCCCACACATCAACTTCGAGAACTGTGCACTTTCTGCTTAACATATCCCACTTCTGACAGGTGCTGCTGTAACAAGGTAATCAATGTAATTTCCTTCACCTGTCTGTGGTTTTAATGTTGTGGCTGATGAGCGTGCATCATCAATGGTAGTCAGAAATGTCTTGCTGCACAGAAAGCCTATATCACACGAGAGTAGGAAAACATTTTGCTTCCAAAACTACAGCAGTTGGTCACCAAAGTTCCCAAATGCTTTCAGGGTACTGTCAAAAGAAAAGGGGATGCAACACAGCAGTAAACATTGCCCCTGTCCCCACATTCTTGAAATGTGTTGCTGTCATAAAATTCAAAATGAGCAAATTAAAAAAAAAAAAAACATTTCTCACTTTCAACATTTGATATGATGTCTTTGCAATATTTTCAATTAAATATAGGGTTTAAATGATTTGCAAATCATTGCACTGTTTTTATTTTCATTTTCCACAGTGTCCAAACTTTTCTGGAAATGGGGTTGTAATTTCATGCGTTTCATTATTTTTGAGATGATACTGCTTAATTCTCAGTCTCATATTTACACATTGCCAATACACAATTGTATAAATTTACATGGACAAGTGCGAGATGGTGGAGATGGTACTAGCTGACATCCAGTACACAACTTGTGTGTCAGATGCACTGCGCCGCCCTGTCTCCATAATGTACTCAGATTAACTTGCACTAGCTATAGCGATTAAACCAGTTGTTGCTCAACATCTCTCAGTGGATTATCATCTCTGGTAACCACGCACATGAACAAGTTTATAAAATTGAACTGGGACAGGTAGTTTGTCTTCATGTGCTGTTGTTTTACTGTCATTGGAAATATGCCGATCTGTTATGAACGAAATGAAGAGGCTCTATTTGGGACAGTTTTATTGGACAACCTTGTTTTATCTTCTGCCCTTAATTTGCGTGTTGATTGTTATCAATGGGCGTGTTGATAGAGGTTTTCATATGAAACTGAAGGCACATATTCGTTCTCATTGTCAGGTTCTTCAATTCCACTCAAAGATGAGTAGTTTTGAAGTACAAAACCCAAAACCAGTGAAGTTGGCACGTTATGTAAATCGTAGATAAAAACAGAATACAATGATTTGCAAATCCTTTTCAACTTATATTCAATTGAATACACTGCAAAGACAAGATGTTTAATGTTCAAACTGAGAAACTTTTTTTTTTTTTGCAAATAATCATTAACTTAGAATTTAAAGGCAGCAACACATTGCAAAAAAGTTGGCACAGGGGCCTTTTTACCACTGTGTTACATCACCTTTTCTTTTAACGACACTCAGTAAACGTTTGGGAACTGAGGAGACCAATTTTTGAAGCTTTTCAGGTGGAACTCTTTCCCATTCTTGCTTGATGTACAGCTTAAGTTGTTCAAAAGTCCGGGGTCTCCGTTGTCGTATTTTACGCTTCATAATGCGCCACACATTTTCAATGGGAGACAGGTCTGGACTACAGGCAGGCCAGTCTAGTAATTCAAGACTCTTTTACTACGGAGCCATGCTGTTGTAACACGTGCAGAATGTGGCTTGGCATTGTCTTGCTGAAATAAGCAGGGGCGTCCATGAAAAAGACGTTGCCTGGATGGCAACATATGTTGCTCCAAAACCTGTATGTACCTTTCAGCATTAATGGTGCCTTCACATATGTGTAAGTTGCCCATGCCTTGGGCACTAATACACCCCCATACCATCACAGATGCTGGCTTTTGAACTTTGCGCCTATAACAGTCCGGATGGTTCTTTTCCTCTTTGGTCCGGAGGACACGACGTCCACAGTTTCCAAAAACAATTTGAAATGTGGACTCGTCAGACCACAGAACACTTTTTCCACTTTGCATCAGTCCATCTTAGATGAGCTTGGGCCCAGCGAGCCGGGCGGCGTTTCTGGGTGCTGTTGATAAATGGCTTTTCGCTTTGCATTGTAGAGTTTTAACTTGCACTTGCAGATGTAGCGACGAACTGTAGTTACTGACAGTGGTTTTCTGAAGTGTTCCTGAGCCCATGTGGTGATGTCCTTTACACACTGATGTCGGTTTTTGATGCAGTACCGCCTGAGGGATCGAAGGTCACGGGCATTCAATGTTGGTTTTCAGCCTTGTCGCCACGTGCAGTGATTTCTCCAGATTCTCTGAACCTTTTGACGATATTACGGACCGTAGATGATGAAATCCCTAAATTTCTTGCAATAGCTCGTTGAGGAATGTTGTTTTTAAACTGTTCGACTATCAGCTCACGCATTTGTTCACTAAGTGGTGACCCTCGCCCCATCCTTGTTTGTGAATGACTGAGCATTTCAGGAAGCTGCTTTTATACCCAATCATGGCACCCACCTGTTCCCAATTAGCCCGTTCACCTGTGGGATGTTCCAAATAAGTGTTTGATGAGCATTCCTCAACTCTCTCAGTCTTTTTTGCCACTTGTGCCAGCTTTTTTGAAACATGTTGCAGGCATCAAATTCCAAATGAGCTAATATTTGCAAAAAATTACAAAGTTTACCTGTTTGAACATTAAGTAACTTGTCTTTGCAGTGTATTCAATTGAATATAGGTTGAAAAGGATTTGCAAATCATTGTATTCTGTTTTTATTTACGATTTACACAATGTGCCAACTTCACTGGTTTTGGGTTTTGTACAAGAACCTTTTGTAATTCTTTGTGATGTTTCATAATGGAATGAAAAACCTTGTTCCACCATCAAGGAACAAGCATTCAGTTGGGACTTTTATTAGAGGGCTGCCGTCCCTTTTCCACGATCTTTGCAAATCTGTATTATTTTTGATCATAAAATTACAAATTAATTTTTGACAATTGTGTGGCTTTGTAATTTTTTTTAAAACTGTAAGGGTGGACAGAGAACCTTGCGATTCAGTATTTTTGGAAAGACACAGACCTGCCAAGGAGACAGACCGACATGCCTGTAAAATGAACAAAATTTTGAAAACTACAAAGGTCTATATCTAATGAACTTTTCCCAGATCATCAACCTTAATCGTCGTACCCGAGCTAGTACTGAAAGGCATGCTAGCCTTCAATGTAAATAACTTACCCAAGTGCAAGTATCTGAAAATAGAATCTTTGGGGTAGGAAGTTTTGATGAGAAGAATTTTCACATCTAGTTTTCCCCATGTTGTAAAAAGTAGCTGTAGGCCCAGTTAATCCTCAACCCACAATTTGAGCATTTTTATTACTCCGTCTAATGGACCAAAAAGATAAGATGGTACTGTAAGGCAATATAAAGTCAGTGGAGGGGGTTTTTTATGGAGCCATTATTGTAGCAAAACTATTTGCAAATGTTTGTTGATAGCTATGAAACTGTATCTGAAACCGTGTGTGCGTATTTAAAAATGGAGCTCAAAGGACAGAAATGGTATCTGACGTCCTGATTAACCCATGCGAGTAAAATGCCATTCAGACAGGCAGCCTGCTTGGTTTTGATGACATCGTACAGTAATCAGAATGAATTATTCAGAATGAGTATATGTCTGCTTGGTAACAAGACTACGAAGGGATGGATTGTGGCAGTAGTCAGCTGTACTATATTATTGGCTATAATTTCACCATATAACGCCATGAATGCTTGTGATAATGGTTCGCCAAGTACAAGTTCATGCAAATACCAGCCATGCTCAATTTGAAAAGCATTGTTCGTTTTAGAACCTGCTTTACATTTTTTTAAAACCCTAACATTGCAGAATTTATGCATTCAGATATCGCTCATAAGACAGCATCACACTTACTTACTCTTTGTTACATTGTTTTTATTTTTATTATTACATATTGGTTATTGCTTATCTATGATAATCACTTGAAATATTAAAAATAATGGCTAGATAAGTTACATCTGAGAATTTAAAGTTCTAACTGGAGTTACAAGGGATTCTATACAGATTGAAATTCATTACTCTCATCAGTTTTTAGCATTAATTGGAGATGCTGGTGTCGAGTCCTTCCAGGTGACGTCGGTGTTGAGCCGCAGTGAGAAGATGGCCGTACGGCGTTAGCTGGGGATCCTGAGAAGACTTCTGTACAGATAGCCCTGGGTATCACCCTGGCTCTGTGGAGATGTCAACCACACACACACACACACACACACACACACACACACACACAGGACGGGCCCAAATACAGCAGAAAAGCACTCTCAAAAAGTTGAGAGAGGCAAGGTTACAGCGCTGACGCAACATTCCAGTAACATCCCGAGAGCGTTTTGTGTTGTCCGCCAGTTGCGTAGAAGGACAAAATGAAAGAACCGTAAAACGTAAAGAATGTTTAGAAATAATGACAGTCCAGTAAAACTACTGGGGCAGGAAACACACCAGTAAAAGAGAGCTGGGAGAAACAGCAAATTAAGGCTCTAATGAGAGACTATGATTGTAATAACACTATAACGAATACATTTCTTTATTCTGAACATATGTCGAGACCAAAACGGAGAAAAATGAGCCACAGCTTTAGTTTATAATTGGCATTTAGCCACTGGTCAGGGTGCCTCCACATATTACATTATTACAGGCCTAAGAGCAGAGATGTCCAACCTTTCTCCAGAAAGGCAAATAACGAGTGCAGCTTTTCTGTTTAACACTAAATTAAACACTGATGGACACCTAAATCTGTTGGTAAAAAGAGCCCCAGTGCGCAGCAGCTCAGCAAAACAGTCAGGGGTGGTGTTCAAGAGAAGCGGACAGAGTTGACCATCTGTGCAAAGTTTTTACAAAAATGAACCGAACTGGAGCGCTCGAACGCTGCAAAATGCAGCATCGCTGCTGAAACATCCATCCTGCCGTGTTCGATTAGAGTAAGTTTAGCAGTACGAGTGCTACATCTTTCACCGTTTTAACTTCGCCCAGATGATGAACTTTGTTTGCACTTCTGTTCATTAAGTTCTTGGTGAATGATGACGGTTAGTTAATTTGAGAAAGGTGTAATTTTCGTTCTGTTGGAGACCAAAAACCAACACCCCCACCAGCCAGTTTTAGATAATATTAGAGCCCTCTACCAAAGAGATGAGAATTCCCCCGCCATCCATCTGATCCAGTGATCAGACTCGGACTCACAGTACGCAAAACAGGACCGTCAGAACACCGATGTCACGAGCAATCTATCCAGCTAACAAATCTAACTGCTTAATGGTGCGGACATGTTCATTTGGAAATAAGCAAAAACAAAAAAGACGTGATCAAATAAAGCTTAGAAAAGACCTATTTCCTTTATAAAAATCAAACCTTGTTTAAATTACCGCTCTCAAATTCACCGAAGAAAGAAAACATACTACGAATAACCGATTCCAGGTCATTTCTCATTGGCGCAATACTTCTCCAGTCAAACACTGGCGTTATTTGGACAGTTTTTACACTAAATTACATCTGCAGTTAAGAGGCAGTGCCATAGATAGAAGAACAGCAGGAAGTGGAAGCCCAGAACCTCTGCCAACAGGAAGTTAGACTAAACGGCTCCTCCCACTCACACAATCATTTAAACGTGAATGCAAGGAGTATTCAAAGACAATATTTCTGGACTTAAACCCAGAGGAAAATGAATGGAGTCGAGCTTCAGTCAAGAATTCTCGATCAGAGGGAGAGAGAAGGTGAGACTGGAGTGTGTGAATGGCCTCGCCCGCACGAGCTCGACGCAAACGGGAGTTACAGCCCGAGCTCTGGTGCAGGAGTGGCTATGGCTTCTTTACAGGGGTCACGTGATCGACAAGGAAGGCAAGGGAACAAAGTGCGGCCACACCCATCAGACAAAGGAACCCCCCCCTCCCCAATCCCCATCTTCTGTGCTTCCTGCTCTCCCTCTGTCAGTAGTACCGCAGTGGGGTCCGGTGTTTCGTCTTCATTTTGATGCTAATACCTAAAAAGAGCATACGTGAAAAAAAAAACAAAACAAGATTTTTGCGTCCACTTCGCAGAATATTAGACAGCTCATGTTCATGCTGCACAAAAATTCTCCACTTTGTCCCATTTCAGTCATATTTGATAAAGTCAGTCAAATTTTACGGTTCTGCGTGTCGTACTCGCATTCACCTCCAAGTTAAGAAAATAAAAATGATCAGGTGGGCCTGATAGTGAGAGTGGTCTTACGTAATCACTGACTCCTGAATCTAATACAACATTCCAAGATTCTTTCTTATCCTGAGGCCACAAGCTTTGGTCGTCTAACTGGGGCAGTGCTAAAGCATTGTCCACTGTCAAAGCAGAGATACCACACAAGCTGCGTCAACAGGAGCGCATTAAATGGGCAACGGCCTTTGGTAACGTGAGCGTAGCTAGCGTCTGCGGAACACCGAGATGTACTGTGGACTCTGTCATCATCTACATACTTCCAGCACCGTAGGTTTTCTTTAGCTAAATAAATATTTGTTGACATGCTTCACGATTTGCCACACATTAGAGTGCAGCAAGTTTTTTATATAACAATTGGAGTATTTGTTAAAAGTTGTCACCATTCATTTCTGGGACTTGCAGATAATGCTAGCCACGGACATGTCTCCGATAATGGTCTCGGGGCTAACTAGCTTGAGCTTTACATGTTAACTCCGTACACTGACGCGTGTTATGCTGTGGGTCAGCGTGTCTGAGCTCACCTGTAGTAGTTGGGTTTGAAGGGCCCGTTCTTGTTCAAGCCCAGGTACTTGGCCTGCTCGTCGCTCAGCTCAGTCAGGTGTGCGTCGAACGTCGGGAGGTGCAGGCTCGCCACGTACTCGTCTGAAACGAGGAAATGCTGATATTGTTACAGCCCGCAAGCCCCAGCAGGAGGCGCTACACTTGGCAAAACCTAGACGAGTCCTTATGTACGTGGGAGAGACCGTTTACCCATTTTCTTAGGCAGCAAGTACACATCCTGTTTGTAGCGGCCTTCTGGAGCGTTGTACAGCTCTATAAGAGCCAGAGCCTGCAGGAGACAGGAAGTGACATCGCCATCGTCTCTCGCCCTCAAATATTATGCATGCCAGATGCAGCTCGTTTACTTTCTTCACATGGATCTTAACTTACAACTCACACAGAGCAAATGCTTTTATCCATTGTCATTTACGATAAGCTCAGTGTGCGCGAGCAATGAAAAACAGTCACAATCCGAGCGCACAAAAAAAATGTATCCCATGATTCCTGACCTGAGTGGTGGCAGTGATTGACAGCACAAACGTGGGCACGGTGGAGCAGCTCAAATTCAGGAGACGACCCTGTAGAACCGAAACACACACAAACGTGCACGTGTATATATAAGCTGTATCGGACATGATAGAAGCAGGAAGAACACATCCATCTCCTGTCCTTTAAGTACGTGTTGGCATGTGCATCCGTGTGCGTTTCTGCATGTGTACATGTGCAAGAGTGTGAGTGTTTGCGTTTGTGTCCGTGTTTGTGTCTTTCTGTATGTGCAAATGTAAGTGTGCTTGGGTATGTGAATGTGTCTTCAAGTGTTTGTGCTAGAGTGTGTGGGTGTGCGAGTTTGTGAGTGTGTCTATGTGCATGTGAGTGTGTGTGTGTGAGTGTGTGTGTGTGTCTGTGTGTATACACCTCACCTCAGCCAGAAGCACTATCCTCTTGCCGTCGGGCCAGATGATGTGATCCACCTGTGACCTCACGCGCTCCCAGGTCAGTTCAGGGGTCCGGAGGCTGGCCTACAAGGGTGGAGCCCAGACGATTCAGCAACAGGAGAAACACACACACACACACGCTCACTCACATGTTCACTAACAAGTCCATGCACACACATACAAGCACACACACACACACACACACACACACACACACACACGCTCATAGGTGCATTCATGCACATATATACACACACATGCTCTTTCATATTTCCACCAACATGTTCGTGCACAAACACACACACACACACAGGCCAACACTCTGCATTAAGGAAACAGGATGGCTAATACTTACTGAACATGTGGCCAAATGTGAAAACTCAAAAATATTTCTCTGCCAGTCTAATATTTCATGGCACGTAATTTATGAATAAATAATAACTTATAAGCTTACAACAATACTTAAGACCGCAGGCAGCAGCTAAGCCAGGTTTACTCACCACGTCAATTTCAGTGTTGGAATGTCCCATATTACAGACAATACAGCCGGTCTTCATCCGGTCCAAATTATCTCTGACCACCACATTCTTATTGCCTGGAGAGAAAACACGATCATACATGCGTGTTGAATATGAGTCACTATGAGCCCAGATTTGAGATAATCAATAGCTCCATTTCCACTCAGGCCAGTTTATTCCCCATTCAATAGAAAGCTCCAGAATAGAAGAAACTACAGTGGCAATTTGTCCAGTTTGCAAGAGAGTATGAAATTCCACTGATCAAAATAATTACTCAATACTTGATTCATATTCTCCTCTCTAAAAAAACTATTCAAACCCCTTCCATCAAAAATATTCACTTTCCCTTCTGTCAATAGTGTTCGCACCTCCTCCGTAAAATGTATTCACACCCCTTGCATCAGAACTATTCATGCTCCCCTTTATCAAAAGTATACACACTCCTTCCATCAAAAGGCTTTTAAAACTGAATAATTTTGTAAACTGTGCTCAGGAGAAAGATGGATCTGTACTTATGCAAGAGGCATACACATTGTATGTACTGTACCTGTACAGGTGATGACAATGTCAACCTGTCTGATGACTTCACTCAGCTTCACCAGTTTGAAGCCATCCATGCTGAATAAGGGTAAAAACAGACCAGTCTTTCTCGGAGTTGCATCACTTTGAACACATCACCCCTTCATTTAAAAACCAGCGCAGACCAATCAGGTCATAACCTTGGGCCTCTCATTAAAACCACCCTGGTTGGGATGTTTGAAATTGCCAGATTTACTTCCGGGAACATCTGTGACTGCATGTTTACTTAAAAGCCCACTTTTTGCTAATAATCCCACCCCCTCCCAGGCAACGCCCAATGGGAGAAGAGCATACCAGGCTTGCAGGGCACAGATTGGGTCAATCTCTGTGACGTACACAATGGCACCCATGGCCTTCAAAGCTGCACAGCAGCCTTTCCCAACCTATGTTCAAAAAATTAGCATGCACACACACACACCCAGAAATACACATTCACACACACAAGCAAACTTAATAAGAAGATCCGTTTGTGTAAAATGAGAAAGTGCATTACTTTTAGAATGAAAAGTGCATTACAAATAAAATGTATCATCATTATTATTATAATTATTAGTATTATTATAAATTGCTTTGCAGCCTTGCGTCAGTTCGCTGCAATGGAATGCAATGCTGTGAGGACTTTATCAGCTGATCAGGTGCACTAATGCCCTCTAGTGGAGCAGAGAGGTAAACCACTGCACACACAGCTCACACTATTCTGTGCAATTCATAACTGCCCTCCAGCCCTTAAAAAACTTCAGTATAACCAACGTCACAATGATTACATTTATTTCCATACCCCAAAGTGGTTTGCAGACATGCATTTTTCTGCAGTTTGACTCTTAAATGTGCAGTACTTAAACTTGTATTCCTTTGATAGGCAAAATATGCAACTGTGTTCTGACTCAGTTGCACAGCAGAATCACCTCACACAGTGTTTGAACACTCGAAGGTGGTACTTACCTCCCCGTATCCACACACCACCACCTGCTTCCCGCCGAACATCACGTCCGTGGTGCGTTTGAGGCTGCAAGAGGGTGGGTGGGTGGGGGTTGAGAAGAGGGGGAGGAGTCAATACATATGTACAGGAAACACGTTTCCCAAACTCTCACCGAGCTGTCAATCACATGCAACAATGTATCCTCCTTTCCTTTTTTCAAGTTTTGGGTTTTGGTGGCCCCTCCCCCCCTGCAGAGGATAAAATGGGCGTGGCTTTGGGTCACGTGACTTGACCTACCCGTCCAGAATGGACTCCCTGCAGCAGTAGAGGTTGTCGAATTTCTGCTTGGTCACAGAGTCGTTCACGTTCATGGCGGGCACACACAGCTTGCCGGCCTTGGACAGCTGGTACAACCTGAGCGAACATGCACATATACCGTTAGCACCTCGGAAAAAATTACTGCTCCCAATGAGACCAGTCAGTCGTGTTTTTTTGCATTATGGTTTGAATTAGGACTGGTTTGCAATGGTAGCTTTCTGTATGTGAAATGGGAACTGATTATGGTGTTTGTTTTCCATTACTGGGTGAAATGGGAGCTGTTTGTAAGGCTATCCCCCGGTGCTCACGCCGTACCTTCTGTTGGGTCTTTCGTTCCTTTCCACATCGCTCAACTTTGGCCGAAACATCTACCCAAAATTAACCCCCGATCCCTAAAATTCTCCAAAATTTCTCATAAGCAGAATTTGTGTGAAGCCTTCCGATGGTTTGCTGAAAACTTCCTTTACTAATCTTATGCTGATATTCTGATAAATTCGTCCGCACGCGAAAATGAGAATATCCTGTGGGACCCTGGTCATGGAACGGCACAGTGAAAGAGTTCTGATCTAGGATCAGTTTCCCCAGGTCCACAGCAAACCATAAGCAATATAATCTAAATGGGAGAACAGCTCCCAGGTCAGTGCTCTTATTATTATCTCCGCCAAGGAGATAATGCGATCGAGTCGGTTTATTTATTTATTTGTCCGTCCTTCTGTCTGTCTGTGGACAGGATTTCTCGGAAACTACTGGACGGATCTTCATGAAATTTTCACCAGAGGCAGATCTTGGGCCTTCTCAATGCAACTCCATTAAAATTTTGTGATGATCCGGATCCGGATCTGGATTCTGGATCCAGATCTGTATTTACAATCTTAGTGGCATATCTTGGAAACTACTTGACGGATCTTCATGAAATTTTCACCAGAGATAGATCTTGGTCAGGATAAACGCACTCCATTAAAATTGTAGATGGAGATGATGATCCAGATCCGGTTGGATTCTGGATCCGGATCTGTATTTACAATCTCAGTGACATTTTCTCAAAACTAATGAACAGAAACATTTTTGATCAAATCAAGGTGGAAAGTCAATCATCATCCCGAGGGTAATTGTCCAGTCAGGCCACTGATTGCGCTATCACAGCCCGGCGCCATTGTCCAATGAACACGCCATTTGGGCCCGGCGGTGATTATCCAATCACACCACTGACATGCAAAATCATACATGGGCAGTGATTGTCCAATCACGGCCTGTGCAGTCACATCGACTGGCGATTGTGCACAATCACATGATCATCACTTGACATCATGGTCAACGTGATGATCATGTCTGAACCATTTGATCAACGGCTTTGGAGAATGGATGCTTCAAACATACAAAAATCCCATTTAAACTTGTCACATGGGTGGTCCTGAAATCTTCCAAAGAGAAAGATCTTGCATTTGTATCAACATCATCCCTTGGCGGAGATCAGAAATCTCGGATTGCTCTTGTTTATTTATTTGTCCGTCCTTCTGTCTGTCTGTGGACAGGATTTCTGGAGGAAACTACTGGACGGATCTTCATGGGGAAATTCTCACCAGAGGCAGATCTTGGGCCAGGGACGACTCCATTAAAATTTTGTGATGATCCGGATCCGGATCTGGATTCTGGATCCGGATCTGTATTAACAATCTTAGTGGCATATCTTGGAAACTACTTGAGGGAAGAGGAGGGGCGGATCTTCATGAAATTTTCACCAGAGATAGATCTTGGTCAAGGGACGACTCCATTAAAATTGTGTCATGATCCAGATCCGGATTTGGATTCTGGATCCGGATCTGTATTTACAATCTCAGTGACATTTCTCGGGGAAACTAATGAACAGATTTTGATCAAATCAAGGTGGAAAGTGATGAGGAAATCAGGACTGGGGGTCGGGGTAATTGTCCAGTCAGGCCACTGATTGCCAGTGCATCGCACCCGGCGGCCATTGTCCAATCACACGCCAGCTGGCCCCCGTGAGATTATCAATCACACCACTGATTACGCAATCATACACCAGGCAGTGATTGTCCAATGTGTGCCTGTGCAGTCATATGTGATGCGTTGAGAGAATCTCCATCGATCATCACGTGACATCATGGTCACGTGATGATGTGTGATCGTGTGTGTGTGTGTTTGATGTGTGGCTTTGGAGAATGGATGCTTCAAACATACAAAAATCCCATTTAAACTTGTCACATGGGTGGTCCTGAAATCTTCCAAAAGAAAGATCTTGCATTTGTATCAACATCATCCCTGGGGACGGAGATCAGAAATCTCTGATTGCTCTTGTTCCAAAATGTTTTCTTGTCACGAGCACCACAAGAGGAAGACAGGAAGCCGAAACGCGTGTGATACACCTGTGCACTCCAGTGACGCTCTCCTCCACGATCCCCTTAATCTTCTTAAACATGCGCGGATACTTCTTATAGATCCAGTGCGTCAGGTCTCCACCGTCATCCAGTATCTGAGGGAACAGAGTGAACTTTCAGTCCAAATTCTGCAGTCCGGAGACTGGCTTCCACTTCTCAATGCAACAAAAAAGTTCACCGCACTTCTGCTGTTAGGCCTGGCAACATCAACACTCATCAAGCTAACCTTCGGACGAAACTGATTTTTATATGGGGACTCGCCAATCTCAAACTTCATCCTGATTTTAATTAATCGGTGTCTGAGAAACGGGCTCAGAGTGTGCACTGAAATTGTGTGTGTGTCTGTGTATGGAACATAAATAAGGCTCCATCAGCACCTGGGGACAGAGTTACAGCACTGTAAACATGCACTGTACAGTGACTGGGCAGCTTATGTAGATGGAGATGATGTCATTTACTTCGGCTGGAATGACATCGTACCATGTTGGGCTGCCAGCTCTCCAGGTTGACACAGCGATCGATGCACCACCAGAAATCGTCCTCCGATTCCCCTTTCCAGGCAAACACGGGGATCCCTGCAAGAGAGAGAAACAGCAGCCCAACCTTTAGCAGAGCTCCAGTGTGTGTGGAGGCTTCTGCTTAAATCCAATCATTCATCCTCCATCTTCAAAACTGATTCTTCACGCCTACACTGGACCACCGCATAAATGTACAGCCCAGAGACGCCACTTACGACTTCATAATGAATGCAAGGACATTTGGGCCCGATTCGCTCAGACCTTTAGTGCATGTGAACCCATTTTGCACATGCAAAACCAATAACATGGCCAGTGATTGGCCAGGACATTTGCGTTCCACCAGCTACTGGCCATGTGACTGGTTTTCGGTGTGGTACAAGGCTTTGAACATTGAGTAAACGTCTTGCAGGCTCTTAGTCTGCTTCAATCAGGGCTGTCTGACCTCGTTCTCGGAAAAATACCATCCTGCAGGCTTTCAACTTCAAATCGAACAAAGCAAACCTGACTTACAAAATGGACATTAAATTCAGCTTCTAATATCTCGAACTAGGTTTGCTGTATAACAGTTGAAAGTAAAAACACTGCAGGATAGAAGATCTCTGACAGTACATCTTGAAGCAGATGGGTGTGTTCTGGGGACAGGCGCCCAGAGTTATAGAAAGCTCTACTGTGTGGGGATTAGGTGTGGGCAGGTGTGTGGGTCGGGGGGTGTGAGGAAGAGGAGGGGCAGGACCGGGGGGTGTGAGGAAGAGGAGGGGCAGGACGGGGGGTCGGGGGGTGAGGAAGAGGAGGGGCAGGACGGGGGGGGTCGGGGGGTGTGAGGAAGAGGAGGGGCAGGACTACTGTGTGTGTGTGTGGGGGTCGGGGGGTGTGGAAGAGAGGGGGCAGGACAGGGGGTGTGAGGAAGAGGAGGGGGCGGGGCCTCTCACCTCCCTCGGCCAGTGCAGCTGCCACCTCGTTCTGCGTGGAGTAGATGTTACAGGCGGCCCATCGACACTGAGCCCCCAGAGCAGAGAGAGTCTCCATCAGCACCTGGGGACAGAGTTACAGCACTGATACTACTGCACAGAGCTCTACTGTGTGTGTGTGTGTGTGTGTGTGTGTGTGTGTGTGTGTGTGTGTGCGTGTGTGTGTGTGTGTGTAATACTCACAGCAGTCTGGGCAGTGACGTGTGTGTGTGTAATACTCACAGCAGTCTGGGCAGTGACGTGTGTGTGTGTAATACTCACAGCAGTCTGGGCAGTGAGTGTGTGTGTGTGTAATACTCACAGCAGTCTGCGCAGTGACGTGTGTGTGTGTAATACTCACAGCAGTCTGCGCAGTGACATGTGTGTGTGTGTGTGTGTGTGTGTGTGTGTGTGATACTCACAGCAGTCTGCACAGTGATATATGTGTGTGTGTGATTTGTGTGTGTGTGTGTGTGTGTGTGTGTAATACTCACAGCAGTCTGCGCAGTGATATATTTGTGTGTGTGTGTGTGTGTGTGTGTGTAATACTCACAGCAGTCTGGGCAGTGACGTGTGTGTGTGTGTAATACTCACAGCAGTCTGGGCAGTGACGTGTGTGTATCACAGCAGTCTGGGCAGTGTGTGTGTGTAATACTCACAGCAGTCTGGGCAGCAGTGTGTGTGTGTGTGTGTGTCACAGCACTCACAGCAGTCTGGGCAGTGACGTGTGTGTGTAATACTCACAGCAGTCTGGGCAGTGACGTGTGTGTGTGTAATACTCACAGCAGTCTGGGCAGTGACGTGTGTGTGTGTAATACTCACAGCAGTCTGGGCAGTGACGTGTGTACATCCCACCACTTTGGCTCCAGCGAGTGGCTTCTCCCCCTGAGCCCTTTTCCTCAGAGCCATGAGAGCTGGCATCTCTGTGCAAACACAACACACACAACACAATATAACATAACACAAAATAACGCAATATAACACAACACAACACAATATAGTGCAATATAACACAACACAACACAAAATAACACAATATAACATAGCACAACACAACATAACACAATATAATAATATAACACGACAAAACACAATATAACACAATATAACACAACACAACACAATATAACACAACACAATGCAATATAACACAACACAACATAACACAATATAACACAACATAACACAATATAACACGACACAACACAATATAACACAACACGACACAACGCAATATAACACCATATAACACAACACAACACAATATAACACAGGAATCACACTGTCCTCAGCCGGGGAGTGCAGGGTGTGAGACGAGAGATTTGCTGGCCCCGTTCCCCTCCTGTAGGGTCAGTCACGCTGAGCTTGCCTCTCACCACACAGCACTAAATCAGACCTTCAGCGCTGGACTGGTTCGCTCAGCACAAACTCCACACAGGCGAATCCATGCAACCACACTGCATGTGTTAACTTAGCACTCATGCTGTACTTATTCATGGCAATGCTACCGCACTGCATGTGTTAGCTTAGCACTCATGCTGTACTTATTCATGGCTGTATTTATTCATGGCAATGCTACAGCACTGCATGTGTTAGCTTACCATTTATTCATGCTGCACTTATTCATGCTGCTTAATGCCACAGCACTGCATGTGTTAGCTTACCACTCATGCTGTACTTATTCATGGCAATGCCACAGCACTGCATGTGTTAGCTTAGCACTCATGCTGTACTTATTCATGGCAATGCCACAGCACTGCATGTGTTAGCTTAGCACTCATGCGGTACTTTTTCATGGCAATGCTACCGCACTGCATGTGTTAGCTTAGCACTCATGCTGTACTTATTCATGGCAATGCTACCGCACTGCATGTTTTAGCTTAGCACTCATGCGGTACTTTTTCATGGCAATGCTACCGCACTGCATGTGTTAGCTTAGCACTCATGCTGTACTTATTCATGGCAATGCTACCGCACTGCATGTGTTAGCTTAGCACTCATGCGGTACTTTTTCATGGCAATGCTACCGCACTGCATGTGTTAGCTTAGCACTCATGCTGTACTTATTCATGGCAATGCCACAGCACTGCATGTGTTAGCTTAGCACTCATGCTGTACTTTTTCATGGCAATGCTACCGCACTGCATGTGTTAGCTTAGCACTCATGCTGTACTTATTCATGGCAATGCCACAGCACTGCATGTGTTAGCTTAGCACTCATGCTGTACTTTTTCATGGCAATGCCACAGCACTGCATGTGTACTTATTATGGCTTAGCACTGCATGCTGTACTTTATTCATGGCAATACTTTTCATGGCAATGCCGCGACTGCATGTGTTAGCTTAGCACTCATGCTGTACTTTTTCATGGCAATGCTACAGCACTGCATGTAGCACTCATGCTTAGCACTCATGCTGTACTTATTCATGGCAATGCTGCCACAGCACTGCATGTGTTAGCTTAGCACTCATGCTGTACTTATTCATGGCAATGCCACAGCACTGCATGTGTTAGCTTACCACTCATGCTGTACTTTTTCATGGCAATGCCACAGCACTGCATGTGTTAGCTTACCACTCATGCTGTACTTTTCATGGCAATGCCACAGCACTGCATGCAATGTTAGCATGTGTTAGCACCTCATGCTGTACTTATTCATGGCAATGCCACAGCACTGCATGTGTTAGCTTACCACTCATGCTGTACTTTTTCATGGCAATGCCACAGCACTGCATGTGTTAGCTTACCACTCATGCTGTACTTATTCATGGCAATGCCACAGCACTGCATGTGTTAGCTTAGCACTCATGCTGTACTTTTTCATGGCAATGCCACAGCACTGCATGTGTTAGCTTAGCACTCATGCTGTACTTATTCATGGCAATGCTACCGCACTGCATGTGTTATTCATGCTGTACTTTTTCATGGCAATGCTACCAAGACTGCATGTGTTAGCTTAGCACTCATGCTGTACTTTTTCATGGCAATGCTACCGCACTGCATGTGTTAGCTTAGCACTCATGCTGTACTTATTCATGGCAATGCTACAGCACTGCATGTGTTAGCTTAGCACTCATGCTGTACTTTTTCATGGCAATGCCACAGCACTGCATGTGTTAGCTTAGCACTCATGCTGTACTTTTTCATGGCAATGCCACAGCACTGCATGTGTTAGCTTAGCACTCATGCTGTACTTTCATGGCAATGCTTTTCATGGCAATGCCACAGCTGCATGTGTTAGCTTACCACTCATGCTGTACTTATTCATGGCAATGCCACAGCACTGCATGTGTTAGCTTACCACTCATGCTGTACTTTTCATGGCAATGCCACAGCACTGCATGTGTTAGCTTAGCACTCATGCTGTACTTTTTTCATGGCAATGCCACAGCACTGCATGTGTTAGCTTAGCACTCATGCTGTACTTATTCATGGCAATGCCACAGCACTGCATGTGTTAGCTTAGCACTCATGCTGTACTTTTTCATGGCAATGCCACAGCACTGCATGTGTTAGCTTACCACTCATGCTGTACTTTTTCATGGCAATGCCACAGCACTGCATGTGTTAGCTTACCACTCATGCTGTACTTTTTTCATGGCAATGCCACAGCACTGCATGTGTTAGCTTACCACTCATGCTGTATTCATGGCAATGCTATTCATGGCAATGCCACAGCACTGCATGTGTTAGCTTAGCACTCATGCTGTACTTTTTCATGGCAATGCCACAGCACTGCATGTGTTAGCTTAGCACTCATGCTGTACTTATTCATGGCAATGCAACAGCACTGCACTTAGCATGTACTTATTCATGGCAATGCCACAGCACTGCAGCTTAGCACTCATGCTGTACTTTTTCATGCAATGCTATTGCGCACTTTGCATGGTTAATGCTCATGCTGTACTTTTTCATGGCAATGCTACAGCACTGCATGTGTTAGCTTAGCACTCATGCTGTACTTATTCATGGCAATGCTACCAGCACTGCATGTGTTAGCTTAGCACTCATGCACTTTTTCATGGCAATGTACTGCATTTCATGGCAATGCTACTGCACTGCATGTGTTACTGCATAGCACTCATGCTGTACTTATTCATGGCAAATGCCACAGCACTGCATGTGTTAGCTTAGCACTCATGCTGTACTTTTTCATGGCAATGCCACAGCACTGCATGTGTTAGCTTACCACTCATGCTGTACTTTTTCATGGCAATGCCACAGCATTTAGCACTCATGCTGTACTTTTTCATGGCAATGCCACAGCACTGCATGTGTTAGCTTACCACTCATGCTGCAATGCCACAGCATTCATGGCAATGCTACTTATTCATGGCAATGACTGCATGTGTTAGCTTAGCACTCATGCTGTACTTTTCATGGCAATGCTACAGCACTGCATGTGTTAGCTTAGCACTCATGTATTTATTCATGGCAATGCTACCGCACTGCATGTGTTAGCTTAGCACTCATGCTGTACTTTTTCATGGCACTGCATGTGTTAGCTTAGCACTCATGCGGTACTTATTCATGGCAATGCCACAGCACTGCATGTGTTAGCTTACCATTGCATGTGTTAGCTTAGCACTCATGCTGTACTTATTCATGGCAATGCCGCAGACTGCACTGCATGTGTTAGCTTAGCACTCATGCGGTACTTTTTCATGGCAATGCCACAGTACTGCATGTGTTAGCTTACCACCATGCTGTACTTTTCATGGCAATGCCACAGCACATGCATGTTCATGGCAATGCTTACAGCACTGCATGCTGTACCACTCATGCTGTTTTCATGGCAATGCCACAGCACTGCATGTGTTAGCTTACCACCATGCTGTACTTTTCATGGCAATGCCACAGCACTGCATGTGTTAGCTTACCCACATGCTTTTGTATTATTCATGGCAATGCCACAGCACTGCATGTGATAGCTTAGCACTCATGCTGTACTTTTTCATGGCAATGCCACAGCACTGCATGTGTTAGCTTAGCACTCATGCTGTACTTTTTCATGGCAATGCCACAGCACTGCATGTGTTAGCTTACCACTCATGCTGTACTTTTTCATGGCAATGCCACAGCACTGCATGTGTTAGCTTACCACTCATGCAACACAGCATTCATGGCAATGCCATGCTGCCACAGCACTGCATGTGTTAGCTTAGCACTCATGCTGTACTTTTTCATGGCAATGCCACAGCACTGCATGTGTTAGCTTAGCACTCATGCTGTACTTATTCATGGCAATGCTACCGCACTGCATGTGTTAGCTTAGCACTCATGCGGTACTTTTTCATGGCAATGCTACCGCACTGCATGTGTTAGCTTAGCACTCATGCTGTACTTATTCATGGCAATGCTACCGCACTGCATGTGTTAGCTTAGCACTCATGCTGTACTTTTTCATGGCAATGCTACCGCACTGCATGTGTTAGCTTAGCACTCATGCTGTACTTATTCATGGCAATGCCGCAGCACTGCATGTGTTAGCTTAGCACTCATGCGGTACTTTTTCATGGCAATGCCGCAGTACTGCATGTGTTAGCTTACCACTCATGCTGTACTTTTTCATGGCAATGCCACAGCACTGCATGTGTTAGCTTACCACTCATGCTGTACTTTTTCATGGCAATGCCACAGCACTGCATGTGATAGCTTAGCACTCATGCTGTACTTTTTCATGGCAATGCCACAGCACTGCATGTGTTAGCTTAGCACTCATGCTGTACTTTTTCATGGCAATGCCACAGCACTGCCTACTGGTCAGCTTGGTGGACATGCTATACAAGTCTTTCTAACCCTTGTAGGAGTCTTACTTTGGCCAGCTCAGCTCATGTGTCACATGGATATCTCACATTAACTTTACCTACGGCACTGCAGCGTTCAGCACGCGTGTTACATCTGTCTCCCACTGCAAGGGCTACCTGAGCACATGCTGTATTCATGCCATTACAACAGCACTGCTACAGCACTTCTTAGGTTAGCCTAGCGCTCAAAGCAGACTCGCTCTCCCCTGGCGTTCTCACACCTTGCTCGGCGATCTCAATCTCCCGGCGACCGAAGTCTGCCTGCTTGATGTTCTTGATGCAGAAGTCTCCGCCCCCCTTGGAGTTCTTCTGCTGTTTGTCCCGTGGGGATATCTCATCATCCGAGCTGTCCGTGTACGAGGCGGCTGGAGGACCAACAAGGACCGGTGAGCACAGGGGAATGCATTCACCAAGAGTGTAGAAGAAGAGACAGACAGGGAACTGTAGGGCCTGTCTAGCCAGTCTGGTCCATGAAAGTACACAACTGCTGTGTGTGTGTGTGTGTGTTGTGTGTTCTTGTACTTGCTACAAAGTGAGAACCAAAAAACATTTTTTTTCCTACAGAGTGGGGACATTTTTGAGAAGTGAAGACATTTTGGCCGGTCCTCACAACTACAAAGGCCAATTGTGACTTATTAGTTAAGGTTAGGGGTAAGGTTAGAATTAGGGATAGGTTAAGGTTAGGGTAAGGGTTGGGTGAAGGTTAGAATTAGGGATAGGTTAAGGTTAGGGTAAGGGTTTGGGTTAAGGTTAGAATTGGGGATAGGTTAAGGTTAGGGTAAGGGTTTGGGTTAGGCATACATTTCTTATTGTTAAGATTAGGGAAAGGCTGTAGAGACACAGGAAGAATAAATGGAAGTCAATGTAATGTCCTCACAAAGATATAAGTACAAGGATGTGTGTGTGTGTGTGTGTGTGTGTGTGTGTGTGTGTGTGCGCGCGTGCTTGTGTTTATGGTACCTGAGCTGTAGCTGTCTGTAGAGGACTGGGAGATGGAGCGGGACAGAGAGCGTCGACCGATCTTAGTGGGTCTTTTAGTGAACTCCTGCTTCTGATCGGCAAACTGGATCTGTTTTAAAGAGAGAGAGAGAGAGACCGAGAGAGAAAGAGAGAGGGAGAGGGAGAGAGGAGTCAATCTGCGGTGAGAATTTACAGTCCAACCCCCTCAACAAAAAGATAATAATCACTGCAGCCGGCTGTAAAAATCTCACTTCAGAAGAGACGGCCCGGGGACGAGCAATAATAAACGATAAGTGGTGTTGTGGACATTTGATACGCACACAAGAGCCCTGGAATGAGGCGAACTTGCAGACATCCACTCGCCCGACATCTGACCTTGAGAAATGACCCTGCAAGGTGTGAGGTCACAATAGTGGGAGTGGAATGTTCTCAATGGAACATTCTAATTGTGATTGGAATGTTGTCAATGGAATGTCCTGACTGTGAATGGAATGTTCTAGATGGAACATTTTGGTGCTGCTGTAACCATGGCTACTCGTAATTGGAGGAAAAGGAGTTCTAGAATGCTGGCTTGATACAAAATAACCAACCATTCAAAGCGCTATGATTGGATGGGAGGAGGGGAGGCTGGGGAGCGCTGCATGAGAAGAGAGGATTCAAACCCCACACTGAGGCGCTTAATCATAGGGTTTGATCTCAGGTCACCACCAGATTCAAACCCTCACCTTGGATTCCCAGGGTTTGGAAGCAGTGCAGTGGTGCACTAACTCATTCAAACCCTCACCTTCATTATTCCCATAGGGTTTGGATCGCACACAACACCGCAGCACGGATTCAAACCCTCACCTTCATTATTCCCATAGGGGTTGGATCACACAGAACACCACGGCACGGATTCAAACCCTCACCTTCATTATTCCCATAGGGTTTGGATCACACAGAACACCGCGACACGGATTCAAACCCTCACCTTCATTATTCCCATAGGGTTTGGATCACACAGAACACCACGGCACGGATTCAAACCCTCACCTTCATTATTCCCATAGGGTTTGGATCACACACAACACCACGACACAGATTCAAACCCTCACCTTCATTATTCCCATAGGGTTTGGATCACACACAACACCACGACACAGATTCAAACCCTCACCTTCATTATTCCCATAGGGTTTGGATCACACATTCAAACACCATTACGGCACGGATTCAAACCCTCACCCTCATTATTCCCATAGGGTTTGGATCACACACAAACACCATTCCCATAGGCACGGATTCAAACCCGGATTTACCTTCATTATTCCCATAGGGTTTGGATCATTATTCCACAGAACAGAACACCACGGCACGGATTCAAACCCTCACCTTCATTATTCCCATAGGGTTTGGATCACACACAACACCACGACACGGATTCAAACCCTCACCTTCATTATTCCCATAGGGTTTGGATCACACACAACACCAACACAGATTCAAACCCTCACCTTCATTATTCAAATCCCAACACCGCACACGGATTCAAACCCTCACCTTCATTATTCCCATAGGGTTTGGATCACACAGAACACCACGGCACGGATTCAAACCCATTATTCACCTTCTGACACAGATTATTCCCATTATAGGGTTTGGATCACACAGAACACTTCATTATTCCCATAGGGTTTGGGCACGGATTCAAACCCTCACCTTCATTATTCCCATAGGGGGTTGGATTCAAACCCTCACCTTCATTATTCCCAGGGTTTGGAACACCAACACCACGGCACGGATTCAAACCCTCACCTTCATTATTCCCATAGGGTTTGGATTCATTAGATTCAAACCCTCACCTTCATTATTCCCATAGGGTTTGGATCACACACAACACATAGGGTTTGGATCACACACAACACACAGATTCAATTCCCATAGGGTTCACCTTTCAAACCCTCATTATTCCCATAGGGTTTGGATCACACGGATTCAAACACCTTCATTATTCCCATAGGGTTTGGGCACAGATTCAAACCCTCACCTTCATTATTCCCATAGGGTTTGGATCACACACAACACCACGCACGGATTCAAACCCTCACCTTCATTATTCCCATAGGGTTTGGATCACACACAACACCACGGCACGGATTCAAACCCTCACCTTCATTATTCCCATAGGGTTTGGATCACACATTCAAACCCACCTTCATTGCAGGGTTTGGATTCAATTCAAACCCTCACCTTCATTATTCCCATAGGGTTTGGATCACACAGAAACACCGGGAATCAAACCCTCACCTTCATTATTCCCATAGGGTTTGGCACAGATTCAAACCCTCACCTTCATTATTCCCATAGGGTTTGGATCACACAGAACACCACGGCACGGATTCAAACCCTCACCTTCATTATTCCCATAGGGTTTGGATCACACACAACACCACGGCACGGATTCAAACCCTCACCTTCATTAGGGTTTGGATCCCACACCACGGCACGGGTTTGGATCACACACAACAACACCACGGCACGGATTCAAACCTCACCTTCATTATTCCCATAGGGTTTGGATCAAGGACAAAACCTTCATTATTCCCATAGGGTTTGGATCACACACAACACCGCGGCACAGATTCAAACCCTAAGCTGCACAGCCTTGAGATACTGACCAGCTCACCCCCCAAAACTAAATCAGCGAATCAATGCACAGGAATTAAGTACAGTATTAGTGCTACAGCTAAAATGTCAAGCAACAGCGTTCCGCACAGCAGTTTAGTATTAACTTTAACACTGACTGCACTGTGACTGAATAAGTAATTACAGCCCTTTACATTAGTGTCTGAGTCCAAACACTTACGGGACTCACTGTTTTTGCGTGAGGTATGCGTTCACACACACAACCTTACTTCATTCACGAGAATCCGAGCTCCAACTTTCCCAGGCGACTGGTGTTTACAGAGCAGGAATCTGAGCCCCCCGGCAGCAGATGACAGAGGTCAAAGGTTGTCGGAAAAGTGGGAAAATGAGTAACTGTGGGAGGCTGCAGACTCGGAGATGTGGTGCAAAGGTGAAAACTGAAAAGGCAGTGTGTTGCGCGAATGCAGCCGATAGGAGGACAACACACAGCTGAGTTTAGTTTCAGGTGTGTGTGTGTGTGTGTGTGTGCCCGCCAGGGCCTGTGTTTGTGTGTGTGTGTGTGTGTGTGTTCGCCAGGGCCTGTGCGTGTGTTTGTGTTTGTGTGTGTGTGTGTCCGCCATGGCCTTTGTGTTCACAGCTGAGATGGGGTAAGGGGGCATGCTCGTGGTAGCCCTGTGTGCAATGCTTTTCGGAAACACGGGTGCACCTGTGTGTGTGTGTGTGTGTGTGTGTGTGTGTGTGTGTGAGATACAGCACCGGGTCACGCCTGAGCAGATTCTCCAGCACATGGGTCAGTGTTCTCCTGGTGCCGGATCTTTCTAAAGAATAACAGGTCTGGCTGTGGGTAAGGCCAGATATAATACTCAGCTAAAATAGGGCTGTCATAACAAGTGTTTCAGCCACACAATGACTAAAAATTCTATTATTCTCTATCTGGGTGAAACTGTTGCCTTGTTTTAAGTTACTATTAGCTCAATAAATTTCCTTTCCTCATTTGGGAACTCTGGTGACAAGGCAAAACATCTTGGCTCATTTGCAATACTTCTGCCATATTTATTTGAAAAAAAAAAATTATGAGAACTAAGCGCAATTCATGTCTAAACAGAAGACTAAAATAGTTCATTGAGACAGACTCCTGTTTGTTTTCACAATGTCCTATTGAAAATGCGGCAGCACAGTTAAGTGTCCCATCTAAATTCACGGATCGAAGGTCGCGGGTCAGCATTCTCGCTCAAAGCGAGACTCAGGTGACTGGTAAAGGATGCTGAAATTATTAACTAAACCCGTTTACTGCAGGCCATCTAAGGACAGCTGGCAACCACATGCACTTTAACCCCTGTAATGTTCTGCTCAACCATTTGGTAGAGAAAACCAATGCTTTCCCATTTGATTTTTTTTCTTTATTGTGGACAATATGGACTTAAACACAGAGGCCAGATTAATGAAGACCTTCTCACGTGCTAAACCTCTTTGAACATGCAAACCCAGTTACTCAGACAATGATTGGTGAAAAACAAACACCCTGGCCAATCATTGGCTATGTTATTGCCCCAGAGATGTGTCTCACTTTTCCAACCTGCACAGGACATGATATTGTTTTTTTCTCCTTGGATGGCAAAGGTATAATTGGCTCTCAGATTGGCTTGTCCTGATATTCTAAACCTAACTAACTCCATATGCCTAAACGTAACCAACTGAATCAAGGACGGCATCAAGTATCAGCCAATCAAAGACAGAGTACGGCAGTTCATGACTTTGCCATGCAAATGAAAATAAACTACACGCAGGGGGCAGCACCTTTACCATCTGCAGGCAGACAATAAATACTCACTGCCATAGAGTTCTGTCTGCCCACACAGGCACAATATTCAGTCCACTCTGAACTGTGAATCATGTGACAGAGGCCCTTCATGAAGGAGAGCCATAATCCCTGCATGATCCACATTAGATAATACAAATATCCTCAAAAATAGCAGACCGTCTAACGCTTTGATTTCGTATAAATAAACTACAGTTGAGTACAAAGGCAAAATGCAAAGTTATGTCACTTTCATGCACATACAAACTGCTCTGTCGGGACATTTTTACACCTCATTGAGCACCGCTGGCAAACATGAGAAAATGGGAGACAGTTGCTCTTTCAGGACCATTCATCAGCCCAGACTCTGCTCCTAGCAGGCACCTGTATTTCTAATCTCCACCACACTAATTCTAGGACTTTCTGAAGGCCCCATTTCACCAAATTAAGGGACTTCTAGGACCTTAACAGAGGACCCCATCATGGGTGTAGAAGAACAGAGAACTTCACGGGCCAATTTCATGGACAGCATTTTGTCCTCTTCAAAAACCAAATTCTAATTTGATTGGAAATTTTCCATTCAGAATCCAAACCGAGTCGAGCACTAAGCTTAACCTGTGCCTGTGAACCCAGCCCATGATATTTCATGAATAATATAGAAAGCTGATGGTTTTAGAACAGGCACTCGCACAGGACACCCATGGGTCCTGAAATTCCCTGGGCTCAGGAGACAGTGATGACTCCGCTAACTGCTGGCAGATTAATGTGAGCCAGTGGCATGACTCAGAGAGCTGAGTCCATTTAGCCCTGAAGGGAGGGAGAGCTTTTCCTCAGTCAGTCATGGTGAAGGTTCCCTAGTTCCACTGATCATGGAGAAAATGCAAAATGCAACTAGATGCTGGTCTATCAGAGCCGTGAACCAGAGACGATTGTCGAGATTGGGCCACTGAGAGAGCCCACAGCCCCTCCAAAAAAACACAGTTCAAGGTCTTTACCACCATTTCTCTCCATCCCTCCTCTCTTGTGACTGTTCTGGCAGGCATATTATATCCCTCTACTCTCTCTATCACATGAAGTCTAAAGACCACACCTGACACACACTTACTGATAGAGCTACTCCACCGTCGTGTATATTTATCCCTCAGAGTCATAAACCAGTGAGCAGTACTGAGAATCACAGCTTTATGACATAACCTCGCCAGATGTGATGCTATCACACCTTCTGCGACACAGATACAAACAGTCATAGCTTCAACTGTCCAGTGGCCCTGATAATACATGTTTACAATTGTTATCTCCATATTTACAATGCTACATTTTTCAAATGCCCCAAAACATTTAACAAAGCATGTTCCTTCACATGAATTTACTTTAGCATTGTGCCCGAACAACAAAATTTTTGTCCGGTACAAGCCGACCGAGTTCATCGCAGAAAGTTGAAGCAATGCCACAAAAAAGTAAAAACATAACAACAAATAACAGATCAACAAAAACAAATATTGGGGTTTGTTTTTCAAGCCAGGAATGACCTTTTTGACGCAACTGATGAGACTTAAGATTCAGACGTATACTGACATACTGCTTTCAGAATGCTAACCTGTGGCTTTAGCCAGTCCAATGTATTCTTCAACATGAGACTCTACCCACCACTGACTATCATGGAGACCCCACAGTATATGTTTTCTCCGAGCAAGCACCTCCCCATTTACACAATGCTAATCTGTTATCGATAACTAAGGCTATAGACCTAGGCTCCGATCCAACAGCATTATACCGCAGTTTTATAGACTCTGAATATACCATAGGTGTCTGAGAAGCAACTTTAACTGATAAGGATTTGCATCAAATCAGACTGGAGTTTTCTATGTCCGATTTAACTTGGGTTGACTTCATCCTAGCTTCCTTATTCAATTTGTAGTCCTTTATAGAGTGCATGTCTACAGAGGAGGATTTCAGATTGTCCTCTAATGCATTCTCATAAAATAATTCAGTTCTGTTCCCAGCTTTAATGTACATTACGGTATCACATTCCTATCTCAATGGGGGAGGACGTTTATTGGCAGTCAAATGCCGCACCATCAAAAGCGAATGTTTACTTGATCAAAAGGCTAGAGTGCACTGATAAGTTGAAGAACAGTCATAATGATTCATAAAGTCAATTACATGAGCCGTGAGAGCTAATATTAATGAAACAACCGTTTGTGTTACTTATCGGCCAAAATTAATGGCCTTGATACTGTCAATTATTCCTGATCATTCTATCGGCATTATTTGGATCAAGAACTCCAGGACCAAACAAGCTGGCAATATGATATGAAATGGACAACACGAGGACAATTGCGTGACAGTATTTTTAAGTAAACGAGCTTGGGGTGATGGCTGGGGTACGCACGATTTTAATTATCCCTGGGAATTATTGTCGAGTTGAACAAACAATAATCAACCATTTGCAAAGATGAACAATCAAAGCATTCCCAAGAAAACTGATGGTTCACCAGTGCCAGTCGCTTGCACCGATTTTAACGAACCCACCGGAAATCTTGTTCAGTAAAAGTTATCACGTGACCGTGACGTAATCAAGCCACTGTAATCCATCGATGTTGAGGGCAGATTTAGCCAATATTCTGACAATTTCTACTGAACATATGTGGCTTGTAGGTATGGGAAATGTGGGAAGTCGTCCTCGGTTATCTTGTGAACTCTTATATCCGCTAAATGACAAACCTGGTAGCTATCCAGTGCCTTGGTGCTGAAAAGGCACGGCAGCATATAAACTCAACTATAAATAATCAAATAGTTTATCATGCGAAAGGCAACGACGGGAAAGTGGCTCATTTTGCTGCGTACATTTCTGATCTCCTTCTGCATTGCATACACATTATGTTGCGTCTTATGCAAGGGAAATTATAAGTTGCAGAAGATCACAGAAGTAATGGCGTGTGACGCTCCACCAGCGAGCGCAGTCGCCAGTGAGTGCGTCCCGCGAGCTGTCTTCCCACCAGCCAGCTCTAACACTGGAGCAGTGTGGTCTGCAGCGGGCCTTGCGGATATTACTTCACCGAATATCGACAGATCGATCTGATGAGCGATGCATAACAAGCTGTAATCAGCTCAAATGACAGGTCTCCATTGCAACAACGCAGGAGATGCCATCGCTAACCTTGTACTAGATGAGCGCACTTCATAACTGACACTGGTAAACCGCCAAATTTGTAAATATATCAATAGCAAACTCACAATTATACCACGAACCAACATTAACTGCCATCGCAGATTAACACTCCATCCCCGGCTGCTCTTCCGCCACGGCAGCGCACTGCGGTCAAATCGCGTATGAATTAGCTAGCAAGCTAACCTTAGCATGGCAAGCTACTTTTTTCCATGACAGACAAATCACTAAATCCTCAAATCACGACAGCAAGCGACATGAGCAAAGCAAACTATCCCCCGATCTGGAGTGATTCTGGCTTATTTCGTTTACAGCCAGTTGCGATTTATGTAGTGAAACCGGCCAACCAACGAGGAACAGCACTATGAAATTGCTGGCTAATGTTAGCAAGTTCAAATACTTCAACTGTCTTTCAGCAAATTCTGTCAGATACATCACCTTCTTCATCCTTGGAGCCTCAGCTACTGTCCCATCGCGATTTACGAAAGATTCGCCACCATTCTGCTGAGGATCAGCCCGCTTCATCGCGGAGGCTTGGGGCATCTTCGGGCTTGTATTAGGAGAGGGGGTCATGTTTTGGTCCCCGGTATCGGGTGTAAGTGTCGCAGGCGAAGCAGAAGCGGGTGATTTTGCCTCATTTTTTATAATCCCCTTATCCTCTGCCTTCGGCGTCACTGGAGAGACCCTCTCTTTGGACGGGATGTCTTTAAGTTCACCCTCAGCCATTTTAGTTTTCGCAACCTGTTCTGACATTTCAGCAATACTCTGCGAAGTCTCGGCACATATATACCAGCGGATACGGGTCGAAGTCGTAAACGCGCAGCAGAGGATTATGGTTAATGAAGTATTTCGCCACCATTCGTCGATAAGGTTTTTTTGTTTTTTTTTTTTTTTTTAGCTTAGACTTATTTTTTTAAACAGCTTGTTTAAGACGTGCACATAATTGAACGAAATTATTGCAAAATTATTCACTTAGTTTAATTTATTTACATTGTGTACAACGTTTATATCCTGTGAGTAATAATAGATAAATAGCCTACGGTCAAAGCGAGACCGGATTCATAACAAATGAGCACTGTTTGATCACAAATCTAAAGTTGTTACATGAACGGAAAATATGACTTGGACCCAACTGTGATGTAGCTTGTGTGATATTTTATACATTTTGTCTTTGTCTCAAATATTGTACGGCATACTCTGTACTGCATGTAGCTGTGTTCATTTCATGTGCGAGTGTCCTGTTCCTTTCGGTAGCATTCTGTTCAGTTTTGTGTTCTTTCTTCTTAAGTGCAAGTGCTGTCTGCTCACTCAAGGTCCTCTTCGTGTCATGTTATTATTTGCCGCCCAGCACGCCGGAGCGCTTCGAATTTTTTCCCCTGTACTTAGGGCCGATCTTTATGGTTTCTTTGGCTGTCAGGCAGAAGTGCTTATCCTCGGGTCAATGTGTACCGTAACGGGGCAGATTTAGATAAGAAGTTGTTAAGCATTCGGGTGGACTGCGAGTGCCTCTTGGAGTGAAATGAGTACTATCACATCGGCAATTTCAGGCTTGATTGACTGAGCTTAACTCCTGTGATTTTATAGAGAGATTCTTGCGTTTTTTTCCCTGGTCATCGCGCACCAAGTTGAAGTGCCTTTATTCCTTTAAAGCCTCTCACATCCTTACTCCGATATCTCAATAATCTGTGCTCTGCAACTTCATAAATTATGTATATCGGAAAAGATGTTCGACAACGTATTTTCTTCAAGCAAAGTAGTTTTTTGATTTGTTAAATTAGAGTTGACAAGGAAAACGTTTCACTGTAATGGTAAAACCATTCTAAATACATATATCTATGGGTAAAACTCTGAAAAAAGTTCGATTCACATAGAATTACAATAGTTCTTTTTAATTTCCAAATCTCATTTTTACTTATGCAGTAATACCATTTTACGACGGAATTCCGCAGCAAGAGTATTTTTCTACTGAAACTGTATATTGTGGCTTTAGTCCAAATAAGAACCAGGTGGAGACATTGCTCCGTGGTTGAATTGTAGATGAGAATAGAATAGAATAGCCTATCTTGTCATTGTGCAACTAGTATTAAACGAAATTTGAGAAAGCTTCAAGAAGTAGAAGAAGACTACAGCATTACTGTAGACAGGATGTGTTAAAGGAGCAGTGTCACGAGTACTCATGCTCAGAATGTACATCCTAAGAAAGTGAATCTGCTTGACTGCAAGTCATAATCTGATTCCATCCCTTTCCAATCCGTCTTCGTTTTGCATTGTGTTTATATTATTTTAGTTACTCTAGCATTGTGCTTTTTGTATTAAGGAGCTTTCTATTGAAACTCGAGGATTCAAAGCGGGATACGAAGAATGAATGCTGGTTGAAATTGCCAATTATCATTATCCAGCTGGTCATACACACTTTTATTTTGGTGTCGAAAACCCTGGGTAACCCTACGAGTAATGGTGGGATGTTAGACAGAAAGAGGTCATTCAGCAGAGTCAGCCAGACTTCATTATCTTCCAAACCCCTTCTTCTTCTTCATTTCATCATCATCATCATGAAATGCCGGTGTACATTGTACGGCGAAATGCTGCCCTCCACAGTTCATTACAAAACAGTATTCAAATCTTCTCACCATTACTCACTATTAACCTGACATGCATGTGTTTGGACTGTGGGAGGAAACCGGAGTACCTGCAAAAAACACAGGAGGAACACACAAACTCCACACAGAGAGTCCCCAAGGCGGAATCAAACCCACGACTGTCCTGCTGTGAGGCAACAGTGCTAACCACTATGCCACTGCCCCACCCCTTTTATCCAGCAGTAAGGCTTTCTATTAGAAAAAGCCCCTGTCCCTCTGGTAATACTCTCTCACGGAGTGCTTCTTGAATAATCCCAAAATGAGTATACTGTCATAATCTCAGGGTCCATATCCATGAACTGTTTTGAGAAGGAGCACTGATTTGGGTTCAGTTTTGGTTTAGAGCTTATATTCAGTACAGAGAGGGCGTAAGTTGGGGAAAACTGATCCTTGATCAGGTCATTATGAATAACGCCCAGTAAGTGATCTGCACATGCCTTTTATTGTTAATCACCAGTGTCTGCATTTGGGTCCTGAAAATGAAGCCATAATATTGAGATGCATGGGATACGGTCATTGAGTTGGTTCCTGCATATTCTGAGTGACTGAGAGAGGAAACCATCTTAGTCCTCATTAAACCATCCGTGATGTTTTGAATTTTTACTTTTTTGGAGAAAAATGATACAATTGTTTGCATTGAACTTGAAACTCCAGTTCCTATTCTTCAAAGAGCATGAAAAAGATTATCTTTGTAGAGAACGCTTGCCATACGCTCTCTGCACAATCAGGTTCAAAAATGTGAACGGAAGACGAGGGTTAAAAACAGTTAAAGCATGCGCAAAGCTTGACTCCTCCCCCTACTGCACTCAGGGACCTTGGCACCTCCCCGTATGGCACAAGGCTTGACCCCGCCCACTGCTGCATGCTCAAAGAGCCTGACTCCGCCCCCCAGCACATTCAGGGCCTCTGGGTCAGTCTTGACGCAGACGTATTTTCATAAGCTGATTTGTGCAGATAATAACCTTGCAGTTATGAGATAAATGAAAACATGGAAATGTCAGAGGTGTAAAATCCAGGGGTCAGAAAGTAAAAATCCTGCCACGTTTTTCTCCCTCCCACAGAATGAGCTGATCACTCATATTGGCTCTATCTCCAGTCTGAAGTAAAGCCAGGTGGTTGGAATAAAGTTCTGGGGAGGATTTTTGCTTTCTGAACCCGGACTTTACACCTCTGTCTGTTATTAACTCATCATTATATTCATAGCACTGTCTCCATTCTTTGTAACATAGCTGAGGAGGGTTGCTAAATGAGCGCATATCAACTATAGCGTTTACATTCAAACAGCATAACGAAGAGCGGCCATAGGCTACTCGTTGTCAGCGCTCCTAACTATTTTGTCTTTTAATTCTATTTCCATCGAGGGTCAAAGCTGATGTAATTTTCTGTTTAGCTCTTTTTAAACTGTAATTGCATTATTTCATTTTCTCTAATTAAATCAGTCGTGAAATGAACATCAGTCAACACGAGCAAGGCTACATTTGACGGAAGATTGCAAAGTACAGTCTCCGCACTGAAAGATCTTTGAACATTGTCTCACTGTATTGCAGAAAAGGAATATACAATCGATTTGCAATTGAGGATGTGAAATTCGCAGACAGACAGAGAGAGAGAGAGAGAGAGAGAGAGAGAGGGCAAAAGTGGAAAAACGGGTTGTGTGATTTTGCGGAGAGAACTTTCGACAAACTCAAAAGTACTTTTGTTTCTGTTCTACTATTTCCAGGGAGCAAAACATCACCATTCTAAAATGCTAATGAATTAATGCACAGTTTTGTCGGCAAACTGAAGCCATTCTCTAAATCTTTAATCATTAAAAAAAAAAAAATCCACACAACCAACAGAACTGTGGCTCTCCTGGTACGTATTCCAGCAGGTCAGTTATACTGCTTGTGGTCAGTTGATCTGTAGTGTGGCCATGAATTGTCCACCACAGGGATCATCAAATCACAGCTCTCGAGCGCCAAGAATTTCGGCTCCCCTCCCTCCCTTGACCTGAAATGAGATGTGAGGATGTTCTGGCCTGGCTGATGCATTAGATGTGAGGATGTTCTGGCCTGGCTGATGCATTAATTGTTCAGCTAATTACTCAGGAGAAAAATCCAGTGATTTGGATTCTGAAGTTGGATTTGGGGGGCGCCGGTCTCAAGCATGTAGACTACGTATGTTCGTAGTGTATGTATCACATGCAGCCAGTGTGAATGTGTTCCCAGTGCGTCTGAAATCCAGTGACATTGTGTCCTCAGTGTGCACCCCTGTGCCCTCTGACTGTGTGTGTGTTACACAGGCAGCTGGCAATGAGCAGGTCAGGGAGGCACCAGCTTAGAGGAAGAGGAATGTGCTGAGAGCGACAGGATGTGGCAAATAAAGGAAGAAGGACCAGAGGCGGGGTGCGGGGGGGCAAAAACATAAACGACCCCCCCCGCCCTAATTTTCACTTCTGCCTCAGTTCTGTCCTTCCAGTGCTGCCAAATCTGCTGGGTCATTACTCTTTCATTTTGACTCCGTCTCTGATGGCAGCCTTCAGGAAACGCCTCCTCTCGCCAACTTCCTGTTTTTTCCCGTCTTCTTCCTCTCCTTCAGCGCTCTGCGGTAAGAGGACGATCGGACGGGTGCTCCCGGGCCCAGTGTCCATGGTGTTTGCGCCGTTTCGTGGAGGAGAAGGAGGCATGCGCGGCTGCCGCATCGTCAAAAGGTGATCTCCCCAACAGAAATCCAGGTAAATTTACAGGTAACCTCTCTGGCCAGGTACTGCGCCCCTACATCAGGGTCCAAAGACTTTAATGCTTGGCTAAGAGTGACCTACGACTGGATTTATATGTGAATCTTCGGTTTCAGGCAGCAGGTTCCTCACACTTAAAGGTGTGAGGTCACAGCAGTGTTATTGCAGCGTTCTGAGGTGAAGCTTCTAATGCTGATGTACCAATCACTGCTGGTGACTGATGTTAAGCAACAGAGATCCGGAACTTTGACTTAGAATTTTGAAACGCAGAAGCATTCCTAGAAACCTATTATTCAAAAACTGGAGGAAATTGATGCATGCGGCCGATGTATACCAATCGATGCAAGCATTTACCTGACTCAGCTACATTATTGGTCTGACTACCTGGAACTACAGAATATCTTCCAGGAGTTGATTGGCCGCTTCATTTAGTGACCTTCATTGTTCAGGCAGTGTGAGTAGATAGCATCGTTCCTAAGGCTGTGTACAATGGTTTACCTGTTGTGAGGCTACAGACTCACCTCCAGGTGGCTGCACGGATGCTATACAGTGATAATATTGCTTTGCTGAAATGCCGTGCATGTATATTACTCTGTCAGCAAATACAGGGGGGAAATGGTGCTGAATCTTTGAACACATGAACATTTTTCACATTAAAATGTGCACAGAACAACAATCATGGACATGAACTACAGTAGATCATTTGGTTGATTAATTTGCTGGTCTGTACTTGCAAAACTAGGGGTGCTTACAGGAGGTTAGTGGAGGATAAAATTTATACAGACTTTGGGATGCGCGCGTTCACACAGGGAGGTCACAGTGTAGAGTAGCCTGTCAGGTTATGTAATTGAGACCAAAACAGAGTTTCAGGACCAGCTCGACATAGTCCTGGAGGCTATCTAGTTCCTAAGTATCCCATTTGTTCAGTACACCTTAGTACGCATAATTCAGCTGAATGGTCTGTTCTTGTCTGTCTGTTATGTAATGTCACATTAAGCGATGTCACAAGCGCAGGACCATCTGAGGTACGGTCCCTCACTGTGTGCATCTGTACGTTGGCTGGAATTGGTGTGTATTCATTAATTTATTTACCTGTGTTGTATGATAGTGCCGTATTGTGTCACACAGAGTCATAGTATGTGGCAGTTTGAGTAAGGTGTCGGGCCTCTACAAGCTGCAATTTCAGCTTCAACTCCCCTTGGCATGGAGTCTACAAGTGTGAAACTTTACTGGAATGGTGGAGTAACTTTCTTCTGAGAGATGTTCCCTCATCTGGTGTTTTGATAGTGGTGACTGAGAGCATACTCCAGAATCTCCCATATGAGTTCAGTCAGAGGTCTGCGAAGATGGTGGCGTTTGCTTAGGACGATTTTTGTACCCATTAGACCATTCAGTGATCCCTTGTGCCCTGTGGGGTTTGGGCCAGTGTCATCCTGGAAGAGACCCCTCCCATCATGGTAGGAAAGCTTCATCATAGGTTATAAAGGTGATCTCACAGAATTACTCTGTAGCGAATTGCAGTGACCCTTCTGCATTTAATGGGGCGAGCAGACCCAAACCATGTCAGCAAAATGATCAGAAGCATCTATATTAATTGTGTTTGTCCGCACATTTAATCAGGCTTTTTCCTTTAATTTGTCAACCCTCTGTATGTGCGGTAAATACAGTCGAGTCTTTTAAGTATGTGTACAAGAACACTAATTTAAAGGTCTTCAATTCTTATAAAGATGACTCACTGGTCCTGCTTAGCCTTATACATTTCAAAATCGTTAAACCCCAACATTTCACAACCAAACGGCATCTGAAGCAAAAAAGGAAGTGCGGTCGCGGTGAAACTGAGGTCATCAGTGTCAGTGTAGAAATGCTTACCGTGACAAAGAAGCCACAAAGCCGCAGACCTGAATCAGAGTATATTCCTCGTTGGCTAGCACGCTCCTGGATTTGAGAGAGAGACGCCATTTATGATGTGTATCAATATATGGTTGAGATCTATAAATAGGTCTGAAAGGGAGGTTATCAGAATTAATAATAGTTTTACAACAATATCTTAACAAATTAATCCCAAATTGACATCATTCCCAAAAGTGAGTTCATCTTGTATCATTGCAAACCCTAGTCTCGGCAGTTCATGTCGCAGTTTTTAGAACAAACTTTATAGTGTCCTGCCCCTTCCCAGTCTCCGTCTTGGCAGGACCACGTCTCAGAAGAGGATCAGATAATTTAATTAGTGATCTTAACTGCTTGATGAGCATGTCTCCTGCTTTTACGGTGGAGGGAAGAGTATTTTGAGGGCAAGCATGACACTGATGGCCAGCTGTGTGCAGTAGGCTGACCTGGGACTGCTCCGGACGACAGACTCAGCATTTGGAAACAAACACACGCTTGTTTGGGTTTTGCGTAAAACATTCTACCACAGTTACGGTCATATTTCAAATAATAAATCTCTCCTGTACCGTGTGGAGTTACTTTAGCATTCAATGTCGAGTTTTTATGGAATATTCAGTGAATTTATTAAGAATTAAGGGTATAAAACATGGGGATTTGGTTGTAGAATGTTTAGCGGTTATTCCTGCTAAGTGATAAAGCGACAAAATTGGAAATGATAAAATCCTAAGTGACCGCGAGTTCAGTGAGAACCTGTGAGGTCCATCAAAATTTGGATGAGGACACAAGTTTAAATGGTGGTAATTTGCAGTTCATTCAGTATAGATGTTATTAACCTGAAATTGCAGACTCTTAGCCATAATTTCAGGCCATTTACATCACTATCAAGTGAAAGGTGCAATTACAACCATTTCAAATTGTGCCACTGTCCAAATACTAATGGACCTCAGTGTTTGTTCATTAAAGTTGTGCCAGGTGGGCTTCAGGTCCTTGTTAGGGAACATACAGAGTGAAGCTTCGACACGCTAAGGCACAGTACTCATGGAAGGTCAGCAGAGGTCACTGCAATGTTGTCATGGAAACTTCCTTGGACAACGGCCAGAAAAAGCGTGGACTTTGAACTCTGCCCTCTTGGCCTAAAATGACAGGCAGGCCTTACTGTTGGCCCCTGAGTTAGTGACAGGCTAACTTAAACCCTGCCTCATATCTCCTGCATCTTACAACTATCTTTAACACGTTACAGATGCAATTTCATTTCAAAAATGATATTTTTTCCATTTTTTTTACTGATATAAACCAATTTACGGTCATGTGCTTTTGGTTTGGTAAAAAATTGCATAAGACAAGAAATGAAAGCATAAAATTTCCTCTATTTTCTGCCCAATGTAAAAAAAAATCCCAGCAAAGTGAACGTTCCTCCAAACATTTATGGTCACAAGTGAGTTTGCGGTGGTCTCTAAATGTTCTGCAGTTCAGTTATGCCAATTCTAAAATAGTTCATTAAAACACATTTTCAGCTAAACTTGAATTCAGCTGAATATAAAAACATATTTTGCAGGATTAAGCCACTCTATTCACCTAATCAGTGCCCATATGAGAGATATATGAATCAGAAAATGACCATGAGAACTTAATTCTGTGCATTTGTAATTCATACATACTGTAAAGGCTATTTGTTCCTATGATTGAGAGCCTTGGAGTTTTGTAGTTCTGTCGCCCAACTAATTTTCCTTTATATAGAACTGAATCCAAACCCCACAGTGAACAATTAGACACAGGTCAAGGCAGAGCGATCAGTCCACTCATTGAATATTTCTAATTGCATTTTCTCAGTGAATAAAAATTAATCTACAAGTCATTCTCAGAAAACTCATTATAAAACTCATCGCAACATTTGTGGGTTATTTTTTAACTTCACTAATGCCGCTTGAACAGAACACAATACGCATGTCTGCACTGAGATTTGGAAGTTTCTTCTATGAAGTTTCTAGAAATAAAAAATGATTCTACGATAAACTCCCAGTTTCTCAGTGGTAATGGCAAGCTGGAAGAATTGAAACTCACAAGATGGAGGACAAAAAGACGTACATATCACTCTCTTTAATACACATACTGTAGCTCGAGGATTTGCAACTGGTATTTTAAATAGATTTGGGAAGAAACAGTTAGTTTTTCTTGGAATCAGTAATGTGGGACGATTAGCTGATGGTTAATGAGACAGCACACGAGGGGCCTCTCAGCCACTTTTATTTGGAACAAACGCTGTCTGTGTTTGACCCTTTCAGGGGAAAGTCAGGGGCACATTTTTCATTGGCTGTCTCTGGCCTATCAAAACGGGCGGTCCTGTGGGCAATAGTGATGCGCACAGAGTGAGGAGTGAGAAGTATGGCCAAACCAGGATGATCAGCTGAGGTTCAGTCCGGGCTTTCCTGATTCAGTTCGAGCGAAGAGGAAGTTGCCGTGCTTCGAGTTTGTTTCCGTGATTGTGGGGGCCGAGCAGGAAACTGAGACAGCGGATTGGAGAGCTGGGGTTATCACGGAGCTCTCTGACTCGCACAGAACCCGATCACGCTGCCTGTGAGGATGCCACATTTATCCGACTACAGCTACCACAAGATGAGCGAGGACGCAGACATTTTGAATGTAAGGGCTTCTTATAAGCGGGAGTGAGCATTTTTCATCATCTTAAAATGTCAGAAGCTCTGTTCATGTTTTTTACGACATTGATTGAAACTAAAACTTTGCAAACCCAAATTTAAATCACAACTCTGGCAGGAGAAGAGCAAGCATTGGGGGTCCTTTTTTATTAATTTTATTTGTATATTCATATAATGAATTCATATTCTCATCATGGAGTTTTCTGGAACACGTTTATACTGTCTGAATGAAGGTCAGTTGCCTCTATTGGTTCCAAACAAGCTGGGACAGTTTTGGTAAAATAATAGTGAGCGATTGGTAAAATTTGAGTGTTTTTTTTTTAACAATCAAATGAACTTTAGTGAGTACAGCCGAGTTTTTATGGGTCTCTCTCTAGCGGTTCATGATGTGGTCGCTTATTGCACTGGCCCTTGCCTTTCAAGTGGTGTGTGTGTGTGTGTGCCAAGTTTACCAACCCTTGTGGGGACCAAACAAGACATGGAATTCCAGATTTATTTGTACTTGTGGGGACATTTTCAGGTCCCCACAGAAAAATTGAGCTATTTTAGGGTTAGAGCTTAAGGTTAGAGTTGGGAAAAGGTTCAGATTAGGTTAGGGTTAGGGTTAGGCATGTACTGTTGGGGGTTAAGGTCAGGGAAAGCTGTTCGGAAATGAATGGAAGTCTATAGAATGTCCCAACAAAACATGGAAACAAACGTGTGAGTGTGTGTGTTTGTATCTGTTGGGTTCTAATTCGCCTGTCCTCTGCCTGTTCGTTACTTGCCCCTATTCACCAAACGTCATTAGCGCATATATTCGCGGTGTGATAGTTTTCTGACAGCTCCACTGACGCCCTGTTCTGGAGCTTTGACTCTCCATGGATCTTGGAGCACAAAAAATACAAACTCAACAATGATGCGTTTCATATTCTGCACGAGATTGGCCGGCTCAATGCGCAGAAAATGACCAGTTCGAGATAGTCTGTGTGCGGCAACCAAACCGGTTCCTGGAGATCCACTGTCTGTTGGTTTCCTCTCTCACCCAAACGAAGTACGACTCATCTGACAGCTGCAATCTACAGGATTATAGATCTTTGATAGTAGAGTCGATCGCTGCTGCTCTATGTGCACCAGGCTGCTCTCCCTGGTAGCGGATTGAGATGCTATCTCTGGTTTAGCACGAACAGGCGCAGAAGGATCTGGAAAGCTCCAAAGTTCGCCTGCATCAGGCCCAGTCCCAGGTGGAGAAGTACTTGTGTCTGGAGTCCAAACTGGTCATGCATCATCCCTTCAGCACCACACAGCAGCTGAACACCAGCCCCACTGTTAGGAACCGTTGTTTGGCCTCCGGGGCAGATGGTGGCGCTGCAGACTCCCCCCCTCTGACATTCATTGCAGCACATGACAGCAAGGTGAGTGTATGACTCTATTGCACACTGTAGGGTCAACTGTGTATCCATGACGACATCAGTACCTCAATCACACCCATGTCCAACACTCACTTATTTACTGTTTCTGTCTTACACTACAGGTGTTAAATGTGTGAATTCCTCTGTAATGTTTTTACCTCACGTTTTCAGTCACGTAAATGACCTCAAATACCACAGTGCAAGACATGAAACAGTGACTGTTATCGGTGCTGATTTAATTCTCTTCAGTTCCCGATGGATCACGTGATCGAAGACTTCATCTGCCTCGATTCTGGTTTTAAAGAGGAGAGCTTGGGTTACGTGGAGCCGAATAACCTCCTGCAAACCGCTGTAAGCACCGATAACCTGGAGCCAAATTACACGCCATCTCACGTAGCCCACTTAGGAAGGGTCATTGAAATTATTTTTCCATGATTATTCATTTTTGTGCAAAAAGAATAAATAATTAGCATTATCAACCATCTATTTTCCAATAAGAATATTCATCATTGATCATACATTCAGCCAATCAGAAATACTAAGTTCCGTTATTAATCGCATACAGAGTTTGGCAATCAGAATGATTCGTTTACATTATTCATCCCACAGTTGTCCAGTGGCAATGAGTCATTCGCTTGAATGATTGCATGTTTGTCCGGTAAGAATGACTAACTTCCCTCCTGCCTCCTTCCCTCTCTCTCTCTCTCCCTCTCTCTCTCTCTCTCTCTCTCATGAAGAGTCCATTGAGCAGCAGTGTATTGGACCTGTATGTTGCCGGCCCAGGTAGGACCCCCCCTCAGGACAATACAAGCCACACTGTAGACCCCCCCGTCATTCATGTGTGCACAGGGGAGGGACCCTCCATTCAAAGGGGTCAGATACACAGTGAGCTCCATAAGTATTGGGACAGGGTTTGTGGCAGGATCACAACCTCGGCTCAGATGATATGACCCTACTGTGCACATGGGTGGGGGCACCTGCTGTACTTCAGCGCTCATGCTGGGGAATGCCTGCTATGCTAGCACGTGTTTGCGTTTAGTCCACAGGGGCAATGCTCAGTCATCAGCACATTCAGTAGCATCGACGCCAAGCCGCTAGGTTTGTCAGGGCGGCGCGTTTCCATCCGCGCCCCGCGGAGCTTGACTGATTAGCGACGAGGCAGTGAGCGCTCCATTACCCACACCGGCAAAAAAAATCGACATTTCACCTGAGACGGCATCTAGCTTACGACTGCAAAATGCAACGCTACATAACCGCTGTTCTCAGGGGTGTGACCCTTTAAGGAGTGATGTCACGTGCATGTGATTAGAATGTTCTTCACCGAGCATTCTAATGCTGATGTCACAATCACTTCCTGTAATTCAAAGCAGTGGAGTTCTGGACCAATAAAATTAAAATGCAGAATATAGCTTGTAGAAACCTACTGGGTTTAACAGGAGGATGTAGTTGTTTGCTTACTGTTGAAGTACACGTTACACGCTCAGTGCGCTGTGTCATGGTGCAGATGGCTGGATTATCCTCATAGCCACCTGTGCTGTATTCCAAATATATTCCGAAATGCAGTGCAGATGGCTGTGGGTATAAATGACTGCACAGCCCAAGTGTCAGGGATCATCAAATAGCAAGGTCCTCAAGGGCCGAGAACTGCAGGATTTCCACCCCCCTTCACCTGGGTGTCGAGTGTGAAGACAGACTGGTCTTACTCTCGAAATAATTATTCATTAATTACATAGGAGAAAAAATATCTGGATTGGAGACCCAGATTGGTGTTATAGCACATTCACACCAGCAGTTAGCAGAGGTTATTCTGTGTACTGGAGTCCCAGAGTGAAGATGGACTCCACAAACAGGCTCCAAATGCTATCATGTTCCTTAAAGCAGTGGTTCTCAACGTCGGTCCTGGGGACACCATGTGTGTGCTGGCTTTTGTTCCTACCACAATGAACTTTAACAAGCTGTGCCTGGGGCTTTTTCATGTTCAGAGTTGTTAATATATCTCTTTAGTCAAATGTTACCCCGGAACATCCATACATGCAATGAAGAATAAAACACCCTTGAAGATAGTGTGTTTATTGCAATACTGCAAGTAATGTGTAACATAACATGTCAAACAGATCAAATGATACACTGAGGAAATCAATAAACCCCAGATTAGGCTGCTGGACACAACTGTTTCAAGTTCTTTCAAAAATTGTGAACTTAATCAGATCAACATAACACAAAACTGGTTTGTTTGTGGACTACATCTGTCATGATGAGCCAAGTAGTTTTCACTAATTGCCATCTACATCATTAATTTGATTGGTTACATTGTTTTCTCTCCTTTTATGCTGTTATTTCCGATATACTGCAATGTCGAATGCTATTTTTGAAATTCTTGATGGCAAATAGATATTTCTGTTAAGTTGTGGGTAAGAGGGCAAATAACTGCTCTAAACATTAAACATAATTAAGACAAATTAGCAGCTTGTTAAAATCCTACGATTGAAATTGTGGTTGGAACAAAAAGCCAGCACACACATAGGGGTCCCCAGGACTGACGCTGAGAACCACTGCCTTAAAGGATACTTATGAATGGGGTATGATATCACCCCATCATGGGTACCTGTGGTAGACTCATTGTGGTGAGAACTGAGATTGCAGATGAACTACCCTCTGCTTTAAATCTTACCCCTCATTTCCTGAATTTGGTCGTTTCCTGTCTTGCAGAACATGACACGAGAGTTCTGGCCAAAGAGAGGCAGAAGAAGGACAATCACAACATAAGTAAGAGCCTCTTCCATCTATTTCTTCATGTTCTCATGAACTTAATAGTAAAATGCAGCTCCTGCCATTGGATAATTTTAACTTGATATGAATCTTAGGCATGGCTTCGTGAATGATGTCCACCTGTCTAAGCAAAAAATAGACCTGTGTATCACTTCAAAAGTTCAAACCAGTTTGGCTTTGTTCATTTGGAAAGATAACCTCAATAAATTGTTTGGGTAGATGTGCTACGTGCCAACGATAGTGCGGCTGCAGAATGTTGAGTACTGACAGAAATCCTGAAATAGCTCTTTAGGCACACTGTCTTCTTTGGTAAAATGGAAAATTGAATTTTTTAAGCAAGGGCATCTCTTTCACTTTCAGGGGAAAGGATAAAAAAACATGAAATACTATTTTTTTTGTCCATCATTTGCTGTTAAGACGGGGTAGCAAACATTGCAAAGCAACAAAGCAAAAATTCACTGTATGAGACAAAGCATATTGTGTTTTTTATGTGACTAAGTTCCCTGAACAGAACTGCGATGCTAACTCCTGTTGACTGTCATTTTCTGTTCTCAAAAGTTGAAAGAAGAAGACGATACAACATTAATCACAGAATAAAAGAGCTGGGGACCATGATACCAAAATCCAATGACCCGTAAGTCCTGAGAACACAGCTCCGTCTCTTCAATCTTTTGTGTCAGAAGTGGTGAAGATAACTGAGTCAAAATGCGCAAACACACACATGTGGTACCCCCCCAACCACACACACACTCCCAACAACCCCCCCGCCCCACAAACATACAGTTCACACACACACAAGGCCCTTCCTTCATGCAAATATACAGTTCTTCACGCTTCTATTAAGAGTGAAGATAGTGTTTCACTGTGCGTGTTTGCTGCAGATGTCTGTTTCCGTGAACTGCGTGACATCCTGTGATCACTGGTCACGGGTCAGAAGAATTTGTTTTTACCCTCCAAATCCCAGAATGTAATGCTAAATTTAGCCATTTAATGGAAGTACATTGAATTCTTCATTTTCCAAGAATATAAACCAGTCATATCTGTGGTAGAATGCCAAGAGGTAACTAAAGTTTTCTGGAAGTAGTAAACAGCATGATTTAAAGGCTGATTGGATCTTACACACTTGCTTTTCCTGTATTTGTCACACACTATTTTGTGCGTGCACCAGACCTTGAACATCACACGCCCTTCAGTGCGATACAAATTATTATATTTCAAAACCTGGCAGAAATTTTGTACTCAATATGATTTATCTAAAGCAATGCATATAAAGGATACAGTTATGAATATAAACAGATTGAATTATCATGGTGACAAATAGCATTGTAGGAAAATAGCAAATTAATCATTGCGGTCCGCCAACTCGGGGATAAATAGTTAATTGCAGTGAGAACAAATATGTATATGAGAGTTTGGAGTCTCGGCTCTGACCTTGATACACACTTGAGGGAAAGAGAACAGCGTGTAGCACGATGTCCCAGTATTAAGAGCCCACAGGCAGATTCTGGGGTGGATGAGGGATGCTGACCAGCAGCAGGCGAGAGAGATGCGGCAGCAGCAGGCGATGTTACGCGCAGCAGCAGAGAGTGACTCGGCTCCAGTGGCGTTTACAGCAGAGACCCCTGAGACCGACGGGTTGACCCTTGCGGACAGTTGTTCTGGTTGTTTTGCAGGGACATGCGCTGGAACAAAGGGAGTATCCTGAAGGCCTCGGTGGAGTACATCAAATGGCTGCAGAAGGAGCATCAGCAGGCGCGAGAGCTGGAGAGCAGGCAGAGGAGACTGGAGCAGGCCAACCGCCGACTGCTGCTGCGCATACAGGTGTGTGTGTGTGTGTGTGTGTGAGTGTGTGTGTGTGAGTGTGTCTGTGTGTGTGAGAGAGAGAGTGCATGTGTGTGCCTGTTGGTGTGTGAGTGTGTGTGTGTGTGTGTGTGTGTGTGTGTGTGTGTGAGAGAGAGTGCGTGTGTGCCTGTGCTCCTGCGTGGGTGTGTGTGTGTGTGTGTGTGTGTGTGTGAGAGAGAGTGCGTGTGTGCGTGTTTATGTGTGGGTGTGAGAGAGAGAGTGTGTGTGTGCCTGTGGTGTGTGTGTGTGTGTGAGTGTGAGAGAGAGTGTGTGTGAGTGTCTCTGTGTGTGTGAGAGAGAGAGTGCATGTGTGTGCCTGTGAGTGTGTGAGTGTGTGTGTGTGTGTGTGTGTGTGTGTGTGTGAGAGAGAGAGTGCGTGTGTGCATGTTTATGTGTGGGTGTGAGTGAGAGAGTGTGTGTGAGTGTAAGCATGTGTGTGCCTGTGGGCGTGTGAGTGTGCGCATCGAAGTGTGTGTGTGCGTATGTGTGAGAGTGTATGTAAAAGTGTGTTAGGGTTCTACTGCCCCTGTCCTCCTCACCCCGTCTCTTACTTACCCCTCTTCAAGACATGTGTATGCCCCAGCTCCCCCAGCTAGTTTTCACTGAAGGAAATAATGGGCTCTGAACATGGGCTCCTAAATACCCTACAAAAAACTCTTAAGTCAGTCTTAAGTGTTCTAGTGTTATAGTGGTAGTATTTGCCTCTCAAGTAGAAAATGTCTTATTTCATTTGAAGTGCCTTACAGTTGATTAGACTAATTCAGGGCCAATGGAGTGGCTTTAAGTGCCTTGCTCAAGGGCCCTTAAACAGCAGCACGTGGTGTACTGTGGCCCCACCGGGGCCCCTCAGACAGGCTCCTGATCGTCCCTCTCCTCCTGTGTGCTGTTCCAGGAACTGGAGCTACAGGCCCGCGTCCACTGCCTCCCCAGTTTGAATTCCCCTCTGGGGGGGTCGGAGCCCAGCCCCCGGCCCCTGGGGGCCCCTGCAGCGCTGTATCCGGAGGGGGCTAACGGAGAGTGCCCCCAGCAGGAGGGAGGGTCCGACTTGCTGTCCCAGTTTACGGAGCTCTTCGGCGGGGTACTGAAGAGAGAGCAGGGCCTGGAGCACCTGCTGTTGGATGCTCCTCTTTCCCCATTCGGGACCCCCTCCCTGCTGCTCTCGCCCCCTCACTCCTCGCCCGACTCCTCCCCCCACCCCCTGCTCCCCTCCTCCCTCCTCACCCCCTCCTGCACCTCCTCTGACGGGAGCCGGAGGGGCAGCCTCAGTGCCGACAACACCGACGACATCTGACCCCCTGAGCCCCGCCCACCACAGTCAGCCTCCACCTATCCCATGCTAGATCGCTCTCTCCATGACCTTGGTCAGTTAATCCTGTTTCACAAAGCAGGATCACTGAGTCAGCTGGATAACTGCGCTCAGTAAAACCAGAGACCCTCCCAAATGTGATGTGTGGACAGGTGTGATAATGCAGTGACCCAGATAACCCTGTAATCCTGGTCGTGTGGTATCTCCACCGACAGGAGAAAGTATCTCTCCTCTCACCATATTTTATTTACTTTCAAATTATTCATAATCGTACGGTTTTCAGGCTGAGATTAAACTGTGCTCAGTTTACGCGTCAATGATAAAATTGTGACAGCCCTAATTATTAAATATTTACAAAAAATGACATGTCCTATTCAAATCTCGAATATCATGAAAACACACATGAAATTGGCAATGTCTGTTATCTAGCAGCTGCATTGCTGTCTATGGAGGCTTGGATTAAAAGGCCTGGTGTTTCTCAGGAGCTTATTTCAGGGTCTCCGTAGGACAGACCTGAAGGAACAAGCATTAATATGAGAGGATAAGTCATTCACATTGATCTTCTGAAAATGGCAACTGCAACAGGTATCAATGTGTAATCTGGTCAACTAAACAGAACCTCACCCTGTTCAGTTTACACAGCACCTTTTCCTGAATTCTAACAAGACAATACTGTGAAGCAATGTCATTTTATTTTTTTTTTATTTCCTCAAAAGTACATACTTCAGCCATTAGCTGTTCTTCAGCATGTCAGTGCATCGTCTAAAAACCATACAACAAATGAATACAAGAACATAAATCATAAACAAACAAGTAACACAAACCCAACGGAGGAATAAAAAAATATACATTGATGAAGTTCATTACAAAGTAAAAATGAAATACAAGAACATAATTCATCAACAAAATAAGGACGAAAAACCAACAGAGGAATGAAAAAATAAATTCATCAATTCAACTCATTACAATGTGAATGATTCCCCTCACAAAGTAAACTGCGAAAAAAGAAAGGCAGAAAAAAGTCTGACGCCGTGTGTGAAATCAGTCACCACCAACTGTGTGCTACTAACCTTACGGGAACCTTTCTATGACTTTTTAAAATGGAGATTAGTCTTTGTGAATGTTGTCTGTTTTTATTACCCGGATGCGTAAAATATTAACTTCATAAAATTCGAAATAAAGCACTGATTCTAAAAAATGCGCCACGGCGGGAGGAGAATGTGCTCAGGCTGTTTCTTCAAAGCGCTGTTACAATACTCCTGCAGGGCGTGTTTGCAGCTGCAATCGGCTCCAATTTGGCCGCCAATCAACAGGAGTAAATAATGGGAAATGACTGTTAATTGCAGTCAAGAATAGGAGGCAACTGGTGAGATAGAGGCTTCACAGAAATATTCATTCAGACAGGGATATGGCCTGGAGAAACGCACATCATTAGATTGTTACTCTTGCATGATCTTCAACACTTAGGTGTAGTCAGTTCTCGCGGTCAACTCGGCGTCCAAGCAAGCACAATTAAATTAGGACACTGCCCTCTTGCCCTCAGTAATTAATGAAGGTGTTCGAGAAAACTTCAGGTCTCTGAAAATGCATCGACACCAGATCGCCACCTTTACCTTTAATTTTAAGCACTTACAAATTTTAGCCACTAGATGTCAGCATTGGCGCGGATTTGGAACACCCTGAACGGGAGGGGACGCAGAGTGCTGAAACGCAAGCGGGTTCATCATCGGAACACTTTGCTATCAAACTCATCTGATCTTCATGAAAACATTCATTTTCATAAAACAACTCCAAAGGGCCATTCTAACAGTTGTGTTATTATACTTATGTCTTGATCTCGTACAAACGTGTGTGTGTGTGTGTGTGTGCGTGTGTGTTACAATTAAATACTTGCCTCTACTTGTCCTGAAGTGAAATGCGCAGAGAGGCACCAAATATTCTGTGACCATTGACTTTTTTTTCAATATCTACCTCCATTTCAACTCGGTATTAGCTTGATACCAATCGCAGTTTTTTTTTCTTCTTCACAATTCTTTCATTGTTGATTTTTTTTTTTTGCTTACGTTGAAAATCATAATTTCTAAATATTTTTTCCCTCACGCCTTTCCTGGTGTTAGTTTGCACTGAATGAGCTACCAAAAATACGCTGTTGCACATATCGACAACTCAGTTAAAACTGAGCCGTTAATTTGCGCGTCATTGGTTAAATATATGCGCCCTTTCACTTGTTGCTGATGTTAAATGTTAAAAGTCGAATTATAACAACATGCAACAAGCACTAATTTTGGGCGCTGTGATGAACATGATGAAATTTAATTGGTCCTGTCAGACTGAAAAGTGATCAAGAAGAACAGTTCATTGCAAAAATAAAATAAAATAAAAAATCCGAAATTTCTGATCTCCGCCAGGGATGATGTTGATACAAAAAAAGATCATTACACAATTTTAATGGAGTCGTATTTGACCAAAATCTATCTTGGTGAAAATTTCATGAAGATCCGTCTTTTAGTTTTCAAGATATGCCACTAAGATTGTAAAAACAGATCCGGATCCAGAAGCAATGGGACGGATCATTCAAAATTTAAATTGGGTTTTGGTGGCCATAAGATCTGCCTTAGGTGAAAATTTCATGAAAGATCTCAGTAGTTTCGAGAAATCCTGTCCACAGACAGACAGAAGGACAGACAGACAAATAAATAAATAAATAAATAAATAAATAAACCGACTCGATCGCATTATCTCCTTGGCGGAGATAATAAAAGAAGTAAAGTTGATATATTTTTGGACGCACTGAGATGTCGTGAATGACAAAAATACATCTCTGCAAAAATATAATATGAGTGTTATTTTTACAAAGTTTCAGCACGTCCTTGATACACTCTTTTTATGTCAGAACCTTTTGATGAGGAAAAAAAAAAAATGGGTCATAAAGCAATGGGACAAGTTTAATTCAGGTTAAATTTAGGTTTTGGTTACCCATAATTTTGCAGTTAGATTTAATTTGCGGCATCTCCTTATTTTACCGCATAAAGTAGGCCTACTGGCACCGTTGCTGCTATAGTTAAATTAACTGTAATTTTACGGTCAACTGATGACAGTGTATGGACAACAAAGTCAAGGTATCAGAGCGGCATGACAGAACCCTGACCTCAATCCAACGGAAAACTTGTGTGCAGAACTGAAAAAGCCCGTGTGAGCGAGGAGCCCTGCAAACCTGGCTCAGTTTCACCAGTTCTGTCAGGAGGAATAAGCCACTATTCCAGCAACTTATTGAGAAAAGCTTTAGGAAGGCGAGTCAAAACATTTGACCCAAGTGAAACAATGTAAAACCAATACTACCAAATGCTAAATGCATGTTAATTCTGACCCACAAGGACTGAGATGAAAGGAATAAAAGCTGAAATAAATAATTCTCTCTGCTAATGTTCTGACATTTCACATTCTTAAGATCAAGAGGGATCCTAACTGACTGAAAACAGGGAAAATGTATCAGGATTAAATTTCAGGAATCATGAAAAACTGATCTGGCAAAGGTGTATAATATGAAATTTTTCTAAATTTGGTTTATGTGTCGGTCTATTAGATATTACTTGCTTTTTTTTAAAAGCTTTATGTGCTTGTGACTGCAGTATTGTAAGGTTCTATCACGTTTGCGTTTCTGGGGCAGATAGAACCTTGTAATACTTAGGTCACGACCCGAGCAGAATTCCATGAACCCATAGCTTAGTACAGTACTGTGCTTTGCTTTGATTCTGTCCCAGAGTTCAGAACTGCGTAGAGATCTCTGTTGGCATGTCTGAAGGGGCAGGTCTGTGTGTTAGAGCTGAAAATGAGATCACTGCACAAACAATACGGCATTTTGAATACATTAATCTTTCTAACAAAAACGAGAGTCACTTTTAGCCTCTCATCAACTTTCAACCGCACTTTAAAGAATAAACCGTTGACTGGATTCAAAAGGCAACCAATCACAAAGCGTTTTTGAGTTTTCTCAAATCGAGTTTAGACACAAATGGATGGAGAAATAGGTGCCAGGTTCAAAAACACCCAAATTATCCTTTTAACTGTTTTATTTTTCTTAGTTTTTCTCCAGGCTCGCATGTAGTCTAGCCTTGCTGTACACACACCAATTTACCCCGTGGTGCAACCTGTGAACACAGCAGGAGTCACATAGTTAAAAGCCTTTTTTCTTCTGAATGGCCTCAGAGGTCACAAAAAAACAATACTGTATGTTTAGAAATAAATTTAAAAGCCACCTTCAGTCGCAGTTATTATAATTTTCCTCACAGGTATAGCTCTATGTTGCCATGGAAATGAATCCCACATTAGACTGCTCTTCACCGCCCCTGCCGATTTCATGCGTTTAAAAGTCCGTCTTTAAAGGTAGCGTAAGTTAGAACGCTCCGGTGCTCATAATTTATGGCTGGTTTGTGTGGGACTACAGGGCTGTAATAGCCACGTTTGGGGGAAGTCGATCGCTGGCATCCTTCGAACATAACGCTATGTACCAGCAATGTAGCCCTGTGCCACGGCTGTTATATAAGTGGGAAAGACGATGACGTTTCTAGGCACTGGCGGCCAATGATGGCTAACGGAACCCTCTTCTCGTCCATGATGTAAACTTTTCTCTACGACTGCATTATTACGTGGAATAAGCCCACATTCATTTTAAAGCATCAGAGTGAAAGCAAGGCCTCTAAATCATGTTTCAATTTTCTGAGCAAACCGCCCCCTTTTTAAAAAATGTTTTGCTATTAATGGTGGCTGTTGAGGTCACACAGTTTATTATGTGTCGTATCGGTGGCTCACCTTCTTTGCAGAGCGAGGTCCACGTTTCTCGCACCTGCAAATGTGGATGTAATTATTTCAGTGCTATTTAACCATGTCAGATAGTCTGTCAACAGCTGGCTGCATTCCAGAGCCAGTGTGTGTGTGTTTGTGTGTGTGTTTGAGTTTATTTGTGCGTGAATGGGTGCGTATGGAATGCGTGCGAGAATGTATGTTTGTGTTTTCGTAAATGTGTGTGTGTGTGTGTGTGTGTGTGTCCTGCCCTCAGGCCTCTGTGCTGACACACCACTCCAGGCAGCCCCCAAATCTGTCCCTCCTCCCGACACACCGACATGCCACCACACAGGAACACACACACACACACACACACACACCAGTGGTGGCTGGTGAACTGGCGATTGTGGAGGCTCAAAACAATCCCATAAAATTAATGATTGGTCACGACCTGTTTTCAATCATTCATTTAAATTACCGTTACAGAAACTCTGAAAACTAAACATTATCAGGTGTGGCCAGTTTTCATTTATAACACATACCTGTCAGCTCTCATGCATTCGGTGTGAGTTTAAGTGGCATATTTACGCTCCTCTGCTGTAGTCATCAACATGTATGTAAGAGATTCTCGCGCGGAATTGAAGTCCTAGTGCACTGGAGGGGTTGGAAGCAATGGAATTGCATGAAGATGTTTCAAATAGTCTTATTTCATTTAAACGATCATAAAACACATGCATTGCTTCCAATCCCTGAATAAAGAAAAGCGTGAGAAGTCCGGAGTCGTAATCGGTATGCGTTAGAAATGAAAACTAGCCACACCTGATAATGTTGAGTTTTCAGAGTTTCTGTAATGGTAATTTAAATGAATGATTGAAAACAGGTCGTGACCAATCATTAATTTTAAGGGATTATTTTGAGCCTCCACTATCACTAGTTCACCAGCCGCCACTGACACACATACACACACACACACACACACACACACACACAAACACACAGAATCAGCACCTGCGAGCGAGAATTTAAATTCCCTCTCATTCAATGAGGAAAAAATAAAGCAAGATCCCAGCTCGTGTTAAACGTTCTCACATTGTTACTGTAATGTTGTGGCAAAGGTATGTGATTGACCACACATTTCAGGAGCATTGTGAGAAAACTTTATATTGGGATTTTGCATCAATGTGCTTTTTTTTTTCCTCAAAGCCAGCCCCTTTTATCATCCTTTTCTCAGTCATACTCCGCTGAAGTTAACTCATGTACTTTTATGCTCAACCATGATCAATTTATTTTAATATATATGTAATATTTATTTTGCTTGGCCGTAACTTTTAAGCCAAGCACGTCAAACTTTCTGAAGAAATGTAAGATGTGTACCTTAGGACTACACAATGTAATTCTTACTTTTCAGATTTTTTTACCCACTAATTGGGGACCTCCAAGATCGAGCAGAATATCTGTCGTTCAGTTATAATACTTATTATACAGCAACACCATTTCAAAAAGCTAAAGAGATTTACATGATGTGAAGTCATTTCATGATCAGTCATTTCAAGAAAAGTGGCTTCCATTCGCAACACTGCACAGGCTCATTGTAAAAAGCCATTTTGTTTTACACTGTATTCACTCATCAAGCTGTTTGAACTGCGAGTGAGACTGTGCTGACCAGGAACAATTGAGGACCCAGTACTAAATGTACTTAAGTCACAAAATGTCCATTTTGAGAAAAATTAGAGAATCGATTAAGGTAACTACAAATGACGTTCCCATCCTTACCTCACCGTGTGTGAATGTGTGACTGAAGTTCTTATATAACACTTGGCTCTTCAATTTCAGCTCGCAAATGTCTCTGCGTTGATGGAGAGGTGCGTTAATGAGCACGTACAGCTCTGTGACGGCGCGAGCTCGCCTGAGGACGCGGTGACGTCATCAATGCTCGGCTTTGAGGGAGATGAAATCCGATCTGTCTGTGGGGGGTCGGCAGTAGCTGCGGTGTGGAGGAGAGTGTGGGCTCTGATATTAATTGGAGTTAATTTCCGCAGATAGCAGTTCACGGGGGACGTGGGTAAGATTGATGGGTCCAGGCCGTCCCCAGAGAGAGAGAGAGAAAATGACAGCGCTCTATCATCGGCCTGTTTTTCCATTTTATTTTATCGTCCTTTATCTCCACCAATCAAACGCCACGCACGCAGGCCGGGGGGAGGGGCGTCTCCGCTGGATTAATTAGGCAGCCGAAGGAGAGGTTGCAGGGCGAAAAAAAGAGGGAGGCAGAACAGAGAGAAAAAAGGGAAGAGTTAAGAAGGTAAAAACAATGGGGGGCGATTCGTGGCTTTGGTGGGAGATGGTGTCGGTGTAACAGTGGGGTAATTAGCATGGCGGGAGGTGGGTGAAGTCTGAATGGCAAAAGGACGAGGGAATTCCCCCCCAAATCTCGGCCTGCCGTCACCGGGAGGCCCTTCCTTTAATTACAGTGCCTCAGCGGTCACGCAGTGATAGACCGGGTGTGGAGGAGAAAGGGCCAGGTCTTCGCGTTACAAGTGACTGGTAAACACACATTGCCACTACATTAATCAGGGAAGCAGACACTGTGCCTTAGTCAGGTACAATATTAATGCTTTTCAGCTGAATAAATCATTACTCCACCGTCTATTTGCTGAGTTACACTCCTGTATTTATAATGCGTGAGGACAGCCTCGTCGGCGCGACTGCTTAGACGCTGAGCAATTCCGCGTATGAATTATGCAACCGGAGACGTCCGTTTACATCCGCGCGTTTCGTAAACAAACTGCTTACTGTCTCTCTAACGCTATGTAATATTGAATAATGCATTCTAATCTGTTCTCCCTGCCGGAACGAGGAAGATTACCTGCTTTCTAGCACTGCTCCCCATTCAAACAAGTAAAGCTCTATGTCCTGTCAAAATGGACTGCTATGTCACAAAAACTGGTCTTCATTTCTTAATAATTAAATTTTTTTAATGATTGTACAGTTTTTAAGCCACTTGAATTGCTAAAGAATAGAGGTTGGAGCAGTTTCTATGAATATTGAATGGGAGAGTGTCAGGGGGAAGTAAAGTTGTGTAGTTAGGTTCAAGTGGGGGGGAAAGACCATGATGAAAGGCAGATTTGAATGTTCTGATTGAGAAACGCTATGCTGAACATCTGTCTTCTGAGTCAAAAAAGTACTCGGGGTACACTAGAACCTGCAAGCTCTAACAAGACCCCAAAACGTAGGCCCACTCCACTGAGCCACAAGTACATTTTTGAATCAATTGAAACTGATTATCACACCATTCCATCCCTCCATTGTTTTTCACCTCTGTTAAACAGATGAGCGACAGTATCAATATTTTAAAAACAACTCTTAAAATGCTTCTTTTTTTTGTTTGGTTTTTGCTGGGCCATTTGCATTGACCCAACATACCAGCAAACAGAAGTGAAATGCTTTTGGCTGTCTGAAACCTACATTAACTTCCTATTCATGAGGCAGGGGCGATGATTCACTGAGTTTTGAAACCTAATCCTGAATAAAATGTCTGATAAAACCAAAGTGTTTTCCAAATGAAATAACTGATAATATAGATCTTACAGTTTCAAGGGGCTGAAACAGGTTTTGAAGCAAGTTTTAGTGTTCGAATGTATGAGACATTAATCTACCGAACATCTGTATGCCATAAGCACTCATCCCACAGTCTTTACTTCCACAAGGAAGACATTCACTAAAGTGTTCCTTATGTGAAAACAGCACTGATTTGCGTGTTAGATGGTAAACAGGTTGGAGTATATTATGCTTGCATTTTTCTGGTAGAAAAAAACCTGAATATTTTCCCTCCAGCCATCATAAACATAAGGGTGGGAGTTGGGGGTGCAGTGTGAACAATTACATTAATGCTGGAAACTGTTGCCCAGTTTAAGGGTGTTCTGTCAGATATTCGAAAGCCCACTGGACCAGGTGCCAAAATCTACCCACTGGTATCTATGCACGTTTGATGCAGTTTGGCATGTGTTAGTTGGCAAAGACCCAGGATTACCCATCCAGTATAAAACTATCTCTGTGCCCAAGGCCCCAACCTCCCTTAACAGATTATAGCTGGCTCAATTTAAAACGCTGCATCACACTGTTTGGAATTTAAGTGAATGTCGAACAGTGTTAAAGGGGGAGCAAAAATTTGGCCCCGGGATCAATCAACATCTTGCCTGAGGTTTTATTTATGGGCAAAAACGCTTGAAATTACTACTCTGATCACTCGGCCCATTACAGCGAGCACAGAATGCTCTTGCAGCGTTTCAGCAATGTTGTGCCGATGTTATAATATTGGTAAAACATTCCGCAAACATGGTGAGAACACCGTGTTAGAATTGGAGTTAATCCGTACTTTCCGAGCTCAGTTTGCGTTGAAATAAGAAATGTTGCTCACCATATATTCTTTGACTAATGCTGCATTCATGCTTCAATGCTTAATTCAGCTTGCAAAAGAAAAACACTATTTTGGCATTTTTCCTTCAATGTAAAATAACAATGCTTACCTTGGTTCTTTAGCGACAAGAAACGTTCATGTACCCCTTTATTTTTTCTATTAAGCCCTCAACCCTCAGCTATTTCTCAAAATAATTATCTATATCAAAAAACAGATGTTAAAATTTCACAATTGTAGTCATTCTTTGTTTAATGCTGTTCTCTAAGAAGTGGGTCTGATTTGTGAGTTTATTATTGTTAAAGCTATCCATTAAGATCAATGTGAAGATCATTTTGCATTAAATAAGTAATAGCCGCTTATAAACCCATGAATTCAAGGGTGAAGTGGTCATCAGATTAAACCAGATTTCACCCCTAATGCTAATTAGTGATTTTAACTGCAGGTCAGTACAGTGGTTTTTGCACTGGGCATACTGTAGAGCCACCTTGCATTTCCACCAAAATCAGCGACTAAGTCTTACCTGTATGTCCTCTGGGGATTATGTGATATTTATATACATGCACAGTGGCATTTCACAAGTGGAGAATTTGTGTCTTTTATTCTGAAATTTCTCTAAATCGTGACACGAGGTTCAAGGGTTTCGTCCGCAGCGTACGCTGTGGCATTAAGTGAACTATTCACAATATCAGCGATGACATCTACATTGTTATTTTGTCTACTGCTGGCGTAATTAAATACCACTTCAGGCACTTGGAGAAAGTCACCTGCACGTTACCGCATCAATTTGTTGTCCACAAGTCTCGCCCTTTAAAAATAAATTGGTCAACGAGCGCGTATTAAAATACACTCCCTTGGACCGCGCGGATGACAGGACTGGCCCTTAAATGAAATGCCGTCGTGATCCGTGCGCTATGGCAACAGTGCAGCTTTCCATGGACGCGCAAACTGTAGTGTCGCAAAACCTGGGCTTCATTTATTTTCCCTCTGTTTTTCAATAAAAATGAAGTTTTTTTCAGTTTCTTGTAATGTTATGGAGTAGGTTAAAATGGCATAGGCCTATTTCAGGATAGTGTTTTAATGTATAGCCTAAATTGTTTTTTTGAGCTTTGTAAATGTACGCTATTGATTGGAAGTGTTTAAAAGCAGGGTGGTTAGGATTGAGTGGTGGGAAAATTTGAATGTTTTAAATGAGAGAGCTTGTACTAACAAACTGTTTATTGAGTCAAAAAAGAAAAAAAAAAAGACTTGAATCTGAAGCCCTCCGCAGGACTCCTCAGGTCTCTCCTCCTGTGGCTCTTAGAGTTCATTTGCCACATTCATGCATTTACACATCATTTCACCCACATCATTCTTTGAGAAATTTTATATGCATGACAGTATCGAGGTTTTGATAATGGTACTTTCAACTGTGTGTGTGCGTGCGCACGTGTGGGTGTGTGTCAGAGAGAGAGAGTGGGGTGGGTGTGAGAACAGATAATTTTGACTAATTATCCGTAAATCCGAGCTTCAGCCGTGACACACATCTTTTCAGCCAATCATAACCTGTGGGACACAGAGTGGACAAAATGAAAATAGGCCCTTTTATTGAATTTTTCGTAACAGCTGTTTTTGTCATGCATTAAGCACACATTTTCACATTTAACATTGTTATAATTATTAGAATTTTTACTTGGTTTTATTTGTATATTTTGCATATTTCCAGTGTATTTTGGCAATATGTCCTGCGAATAAAGCATGTTGAATTGAAAAAAGAGCGTGAGCGAGGGAGAGAGAGGGGAAGAGCATTGAAGCCACAGAGTGATGCTGCATTAATGGTCTCTCTTTATCTGCCATAAGCTCAGATAAACTGCACAGAATAAACCCGTGTCAGTGACAGCAGATGATAAACTCGCAGGAGGCCAGAGGACCCAGAGTGACAGACGAGAGCCTGTTGTTTAACAAGCTCCTGCGGCGGGGCGTTCGCGCCGACAAACAGCCCGATAAGCTGCTGAGGAATCGATGCTCTTTGAGCACTGAGTACTGGAGAGTAAGAGGTGCTAAAATCCAAACAGTGAATCATTTTTAATATCCAAGAAGCAGAGGAAGAAAAAATTCACACCGAGGTACAAATACTGTCCAAAAAATCACAACGGAAATGAAATTACAGCATGCTAATTTGTGTGGAGTCTTGACCTAGTGAATTTCAGATTACTGCCCACAGTTATGGTGTGGTATGTGAGTTCTGTGTACACTCTGTCACTGATCTGCACCTGGGCACAAATGACTAATTGCACCCCAACACTAATCACATGCAATACCTTAACACTGGTAATATCCTAGATATACAGACTGCATCATAAAACTAATCTCATGCTACAGCCTACGCACTGATATACTCGACTACCTAACACACAGCACCCTAACACTAGTCACACACTATACCCATCCTTGTACTCACACCTACTCCACACTGACAGCTGTCCCACACTATAGCCTAACACTTATAATAAACCACACCCTAACATTATTAATGTACAACACCCTTACACTGAACACACACTATATCCAAACAGTAATCAAGTCCTAGACCAGTGGTTGGGAACCCTATTCCTGTAGTGCCGTAGCCCTGCATGTTTTTGGTGTCTCTCTGCTCTAACACACCTGATTGCCTTGTTATCAAGTACCTGCCTCATCATCAAGCTCTTGATAAGGTACAGTCGCTAGAATCAGGTGTGTTAGCGCAGAGCTACATACATGCGGGCCTGTGGCTCTGCAGGAGCAGAGTAACCTACACCCTAACACTTAGCAAACATATTGAGACAAAGGAGTGGCCAAAAAATGTTCCAGGAACGTGAGAACAGTCTGTGTTAGCTGCTAGCAGTATGGTTCACGGGCAGATTGTGTGTGTCGAGTTAATTACTGGTGCAGTCCCCTCATGACGCCGACAAACCATCTGCTTCTACGGAGAAATAACTGTGCACGCTGCCCACGGACTCATTACCCAGAGGGTCAAAGGTCAAGAGATATCAGTCCCCCGCGGTCACTTAAGGCCTCATTACGCAGATTTCCTGGCCCTAGACCGCACAAGAACGAGGTTATGCACAAGCATACTGAGAGGGTCTGGAGTACATACTCTCAGTATGTACTTAAGAAAAGAAGCAGGAATTAACTCAGCTGGGGATCCGACCAGGAGTCCAGTGAGGAAACGCAACAGGGAGGCTAATGATTCTCCTTCATCTCACCTTCCAGGCAAAGCCAGTCCTCCTGCGCTTCTCTAATGGTCGTCTCGCTCCAAACCTGAGATGTGGGGGAGAGGGGGAGCTGGGGTTTGGGTTAACTTTCCTTCGATGACAGCAGCAGCACTTTCTCCAGAACCCCATTGAGTACAAACGAAGAGTCCAGGGATTTTTTCATCTTCGAATTCCACTGACTTCTTTGTTCCTCCTTTGAAAAAATCTACAAATTTACTGGCTCGGCTTTTTTTTTTCTTAGATGAAGCCGGAGCGACCTTGAGAAGTCCGCGAAGAGTCGTTTATTTCACGCGAGCACCGCCTAATTAGCTAGGCGAGCCTTTAAGGTTCAGTCAGTCGTTGCATACAATCAGTAAACTCGTAGGTTAACGGGCTAATTCTGGGTGCTCCCTGGAAAAGAAGGACAGCTCTATGGCCCTGGATGGTAGTGATAGAGATAACACCAAACCGCTGATTGTGCCTTGTGACAAAATCTGAAAAATGTCTCGCAAAAGGACTTCGTTTTATTTAGATGTGTTTGCTTTCTGGCTAGTCTTAGGTTTTATTGCCAAAGGGAACCCTGATATGATCTTTACTGCGCAGATTTCTACAAAAGTATTGCACAATGTGCTAATGGAGAGGGGGGAGGGGTAAGGTCTGGATGATTCCAAGAGCCTTCAATGATAAGGCCCTGCAGAAATGATTGTGAGCACTTACAGGGTTAGAGAGGCCTGACGTGAAATCTTTTCAAGGGATCATGTTAACCTTTGACCTTTTTCCCTGTGCCCAACAAGAAAAAAAAGAGTATTATTCACAATCAGTGTTTGCCATTTGAGATTTTTTTGATAGGCACAGCAAACACTGCACAACTGAAGATTATTTGACAGGCACAGCCAATACTGCACAGCTGAGGATTATTTGGTTGGCACAGCCAACACTGCACAGCTGAGGATTATTTGGTTGGCACAGCCAACACTGCACAGCTGAGGATTATTTGCCAATACTACACATTGGCACAGCCAACACTGCACAGACTGAGGATTATTTGGTTGGCACAGCCAACACTGCACAGCTGAGGATTATTTGGTTGGTACAGCCAACACTGCACAGCTGAGGATTATTTGGTTGACACAGCCAACACTGCACAACTGAGGATTATTTGGTTGGGATTATTGTTGGTTGACACCAACACTGCACAACTGAGGATTATTTGGTTGGCACAGCCAACACTGCACAACTGAGGATTATTTGGATTATTTTGGCACAGCCAACACTGCACAGTTGAGGATTATTTGATTGGCACAGCTAACACTGCACAGCTGGGGATTATTTGGTTGACACAGCCAACACTGCACAACTGAGGATTATTTGGTTGGCACAGCCAACACTGCACAGCTGAGGATTATTTGATTGGCACAGCCAACACTGCACAGCTGAGGATTATTTGGTTGGCACAGCCAACACTGCACAGTTGAGGATTATTTGATTGGCACAGCTAACACTGCACAGCTGGGGATTATTTGGTTGACACAGCCAACACTGCACAACTGAGGATTATTTGGTTGGCACAGCCAACACTGCACAGCTGAGGATTATTTGATTGGCACAGCCAACACTGCACAGCTGAGGATTATTTGGTTGGCACAGCCAACACTGCACAGTTGAGGATTATTTGATTGGCACAGCTAACACTGCACAGCTGGGGATTATTTGGTTGACACAGCCAACACTGCACAACAACTATTTGGATTATTTGGTTGGCACAGCCAACACTGCACAGCTGAGGATTATTTGATTGGCACAGCCAACACTGCACAGCTGAGGATTATTTGGTTGGCACAGCCAACACTGCACAGTTGAGGATTATTTAGTTGGCACAGGCAACACTGCACAACTGAGGATGATTTAGTTGGCACAGCCAACACTGCGCAGCTGAAGATTATTTGGTTGGCACAGCCAACACAGCATATCTGAGGATTATTTGGTTGGCACAGCCAACACAGCATATCTGAGGATTATTTGGTTGGCACAGCCAATACTACACATCTGAGGATTATTTGGTTGGCACAGCCAATACTACACAGCTGAGGATTATTTGATTGGCACAGCCAATACTGCGCAGCTGAGGATTATTTGGTTGGCACAGCCAACACTGCACAGCTGAGGATTATTTGATTGGCACAGCCAACACTGCACAGTTGAGGATTATTTGGTTGGCACAGCCAACACTGCACAGTTGAGGATTATTTGGTTGGCACAGCCAACACTGCACAGCTGAGGATTATTTGGTTGGCACAGCCAACACTGCACAGCTGAGGATTATTTGGTTGGCACAGCCAACACTGCACAGTTGAGGATTATTTGGTTAGCACAGCCAACACAGCATATCTGAGGATTATTTGGTTGGCACAGCCAACACTGCACAGCTGGGGATTATTTGGTTGGCACAGCCAACACTGCACAGCTGAGGATTATTTGGTTGGCACAGCCAACACTGCATATCTGAGGATTATTTGGTTGGCACAGCCAACACTGCACAGCTGGGGATTATTTGGTTGGCACAGCCACTACTGCACAGTTGAGGATTATTTGGTTGGCACAGCCAACACTGCACAGTTGAGGATTATTTGGTTAGCACAGCCAACACAGCATATCTGAGGATTATTTGGTTGGCACAGCCAACACAGCACATCTGCACAGCCAACACTGCACAGCTGGGATTATTTGGTTGGCACAGCCACTACTGCACAGTTGAGGATTATTTGGTTGGCACAGCCAACACTGCACAGCTGAGGATTATTTGATTGGCACAGCCAACACTGCACAGCTGGGATTATTTGGTTGACACAGCCAACACTGCATAGCTGAGGATTATTTGGTTGGCACAGCCAATACTGCACAACTGAGGATTATTTGGTTGGCACAGCCAATACTATACATCTGAGGATTATTTGGTTGGCACCGCCAACATTGCACAGCTGAGGATTATTTGGTTGGCACAGCCAATACTACACATCTGAGGATTATTTGGTTGGCACAGCCAACACTGCGCAGCTGAGGATTATTTGGTTGGCACAGCCAATACTGCACAGCTGAGGATTATTTGATTGGCACAGCCAACACTGCACAACTGATGATTATTTGGTTGGCACAGCCAACACTGCACAGCTAAGGATTATTTGGTTGGCAAAGCCAACACTGCGCAGCTGAGGATTATTTGATTGGCACAGCTAACACTGCACAGCTGAGGATTATTTGGTTGGCAAAGCCAACACTGCGCAGCTGAGGATTATTTGGTTGGCACAGCCAATACTGCACAGCTGAGGATTATTTGATTGGCACAGCTAACACTGCACAGCTGATGATTATTTGTCAGATAAAGGAGAAACTTGAAAGACCAGGCTCAGTCAGCCTGTGTTATGACAGCAGTGTAACAGGTATGCAGTGCTTGCATTGCTCTCGTTATAATGGTTGCAGTACGGGAGAGTTATATATCAGCGTGTTAACAGGCATGAAGTCCTACGTGTTTTTGAACCCATTTTTCAACCTGCCGTAATTATTGGCTCTGTGAAGTGCGATATGCGTGACCATGGAAATGACATTCATCATTATATTCAAAGCGAAGGGGAGGGAGGGGAACATGAATAGATGTGATTGTGTACAAGTGGTCCTTGTGATATTTACAGCTCTGAAGAGGATGCTTGAGGCAACAACAGCACAAACACTTTCATCTGTCTGGCTGCAGGGCTTTCAAGCAGATATCTTGCCAAACTTTGATGCAGGTAAGAACATGTTTTCAAAACTGAAACCAAGAGCAACTCCTTGCATTCATTCAAGGTGTAAAAAGTCCATAGACAGCAGGCTTCTCATGGATGACCAGCCATGGGTCAGGTCTGACGAGGAAGAGGCCATCTACATCCTGTGGGCAGGGTCGAGAGCATGTTGATAGCCAGTGATAATTTGAGAGCACCTGCACTGGCACAAAACCGAGCTGTGACAGAATTTTCTCACTGCATGCATCATTAAAAAACTCTACCTTCACAACAGAACGTTTGACCTCGTTTGACCGCATATAAGGAGCTCTGTTAGTCAGCTTGGCGACGAGAGTCACCCGGTCATTCTGAATCTCTGAAACCTCCCATTAGTATCAGGGGCGAAATCACAGAATGCTCTCCTTGCAGTCCTCACCTCAGATGCCTGTCTGTGCTCAATCAAGGCCACGAGTCGCCTTGTGATGTTCATCTTTGGAGGCTAAAGGGAGAAGCAGAGGATTCTGGGATTTTCAGGAGTTTTAGAATGGGCGGGACAGTGGTGATGCAAAGGCATGAGACCTAGCCAACAAGCCTCTATTTTAGGGCAGAATCTATGACCAGTTTGACCAGGGTATAGAAGAGATTAAAACACTAGTGGAGGTGAAGGTATGGAGTAAAGAGGTGGTTGGAACTGTTGTTCCCGCCATTCCTGCGATCCCAATTCGGAGTCCTCAGCTGGGGCCACAGTTACTCTCCTGTGTGTGGAACCCAACAGCTGAAGACGGCTCACTGATTAAGAAAAATACAGACTGCGGAGGCGGTTTAATAACGTTACCCGTACTTGGATTTCAGCGGAGTAATTGCTCATAAAATCATTATTACCGAGAGGGCCGTAATTTAAGCAAATACGTGAAGGAACCGGCACTATCCTAATTCCACAGACCTGGCAGTTTTGTGTTAGGGGAACAAAAAAAAAACTTCTCCAATGAAATATTCATTTTCATCCTCCTCCTACGCATCTTCTTCTCTGGCGAATGATAAATGGCTTGCGGGCGGAGGACCTGGGGCCTGCCCTGAGAAGGCGTGGAGGAACAAAGCCATGATGAATGGATTAGTGTCAGAGCGCAGGAAAACTCTCCTGGAGCCGCTGAAGGGGAGGCAGGCCCGACAGCCTGGGACTAGAGTTAAGGCTGAGGGGGAGCAGAGAGCGCCCCCCTGGAGGGGGCCGGTGATGGAGCGGCCCGGCCATTAGAGGCAAGATTAAGTGTCCCGCGCCTCCCTCCCTCCCTCGCTTAATTATACATGCACGCCTCGTCAGTCCCTGAAACCACGCCCCCGCTCTTTTGTTTCCGTGACTCCTGCCTCTCTGACGGCCGTCCCTCCTGACGACGGCGAGCGGCGAAACGAGTTCCCCACGGCCGGCGGGGGAAACTGTCAGGGGCGAGGACGGGAGGACGTGCGTATTTAGTTTTCATTAGGTGGTAGCCGGCAGCCGAGGGGGGGATGGGGGGATGTACCTGTCGAAAACCTTGCTGCCTCAGGGGACGCCCAGTGACACGTCTGCCGTCTCAACGCCCACATCTGCCATGGCGTCATCCCTAATCACGATATGGACACAGCGCTTCTTTTCCGCGCACATGCATGCAATTCCTCACTGCAGTGCTTTATTTTACATATTGTTATTAGCAGTATTTAATGAATTTAATGGTGAATTCCAGTGCTTGGAAAAAAGTATTTGCCCCCTTCCTGATTTTGTCTATTTTGTCTCATTTCATATATGATGAAGATGACCTGTCACATGAGTGCAGACAAAAGTCCAGTTTTTAAATCTACATTTTACCTATTGAAGGAATAAATTAAACCAACATCAACTGGCCCTACCTTAAAAGTTTATTGTCCCCGTGGACACTCAGTCAGCCAATTCATCAAATTTAAGTGAAATTTAGATTTTTAGGCTACTGCAAACCCTGCCTGTCTCCACACTACTGAAATGGAACCTTTCCAGCAATGTTAAGCAGACTAAATGGTCTCAACATGCAGCACACCCTGCCTCAATAAAAAAAAAATGCATTTTGTATGAGATGAGAAAGAACGTTATCGAGATATATTAGCTTGGAAAGGTTTACGAAGCCATTTTCCAGGATGAACCACAATGAGCAATGAGTCATTACTTTCCTATGGAGAAAACTCAAATTGTCTGTGCAAGCCATTTTACATGATCTATACTCCATCCTCTGAAATTTAGCGTCTGAACAATGTACCCTCTGTGCTGCCAATTGAGGATTGTTGCAATAATAATAATAATAATAATAATAATAGTCAGAATGAAAACAATAGGGCTTTAATTCGGGCCATAATTAATGACAACAATAGTTTGTATGATGGATCACAGTTATAAACCCAAGAAAGCGCCAAACGTGGCTCCCCAGTTCTGCGATACACACAGTCACCCCTGAGATCTCCAGGGTACGTGCAGCGTTCCAAGAAAGGGTTCTGCAAGCATAGTTATGAGAAGAGCATGGAATAAAAATCATGAAATTGCAGAGCTAGGATGAAAGAGGGGTCCCAATGTAGAGGACACTGCTGGCGAGCATTGGAATCCAAACAATTGAACTCCCAGGAGAAGTTTGCATTCTTAAACGTTGAATTAAAAGTACTTCTGCCGAAATGGATCTCGTCTTCAAGTATGACGACGTGACACATTTTTGCTGAAATAGTCACGATTTTAGACACCAGGCCTCAGTTCTTTATGCATATAGTCACTCTGATTGATAAATAAATTGATAAAGACAGTGCACGACTTTGGCTCTCTGCAATGAATTTAGATAAATGTAAAAAGTAAATTTGGAACAAGTGACCGGCAGCTACTTTGCAGGTTTTTTTCCGGCCCGTGTATAATAGTGCGCGCGGTACTGGTCTCAGTGTTTGGAAGTTTGGCATTGACTGCCTAACTGGGAATGCCAAACTCCTGTTGGCCCTGTATTAGCATATTCGCTGTAGGCCATCCATTATTTAACATGGTTTGAGCTACATGAGCTGCGACTGCGCAGTAATGGCTGTAAGGATGTTGATGTAGCCTACTTGTAGTTGGAATTTCACTTACACAGACACACACACACACACACGCAAAAATGAACACTGTACGCATCCATGCACACACATGAAACACAAACCGACAGATGCCAGACAGATGCAAACATGACGAACAGACACTCAAACAAAGGCAGACATGTGAGGAAACGTAGTTACAGGCCACACATACACATTTGCGGTCATTTTTTTTTCTGCTTGACAATGCAGTTTGCATGATAAAAAATTCTCTGAAATTGAAAAAACGGGAGTGTGAGCTTGAGTAAAAAAATAACATGGTGTCACGGCTGATGAAATGAGTCAGGGATTTTACTTACATTTTTGTTGATTCCAAAATGATGTGAATCGGATGGAAAAACACTGGAACAGGTGTTAGTAACTGTGTAATAAACCCCTTTATATGGCATGATGTAATTGTACTCCAAATCCAATGAATTGTTTTGATCATTGACCCATTCCTTACTGAGGCAAACTGGCTGTGCTATTCCCAGACTGTTAATAACTAGATGCTTTTCCTTTAAGATTGAACCGCACGCTTTGAGAATTTGCTTTCATATTCAGGCTGATTGATGATGTCGGACTCTTCGAAAAATGAAAAAATAACCGAAGGAGAACAAAACAAAAGGTTTTCCCTTGACTGACCCGATTTCAGCCAATTATAAATTATGCAGCCGTTGTACAGCGGCTAAGGAAGACATATTCAGCTCCCAGTCAGAGGTAATTATCTGAGTTGGCTGTTTGTGGTGTCTGATCGGACTCTGACAAGAACACTGACTGATGACCTTGGTGGAGGAGAGTCCTTCAAGTGGATCATATGACACGCAGATACCCTCTCCCTACCTCCCACGCTGAGCACTCGATACATCCATGACATGGAGTTTTCTGGTGCCACTATTGACGAATTAGAGGCCGGCAAAGAGATGCTGGTCCCTCCCCCCCATCACTCATAATCAAGCGGCGATCATCGGCTGCGTTGCGGAGTTGTAACCGCTGAGAAACGAGCGAATCGCCGGGCGCTAATTTGACACGGCCCGCTCCCCTCGCCGTAATTGTCCTGTCACCGATGGCCGACGGTCTCTCGCAGACGCCGGCGAGCAATTCAGACGCAATTACGACCGCTTTACGGTGCCAGCATGGTCCACTCCCTGCCGACTCGCCTCATTACACCCAAGCGCCTGCGCCACTAATGAACATTGTTAGCATTTCCTGTAAACGAGTTTGCTGCTAATAAACAGCTAGTGGTCCATGAAGGAGGGAGGCCTGTCGTGGTAGTGATGGGATATTCAGTGCCCTGTGCGGGCAGCTATTCAGCTGGGCCAATAGAGTCCGAGACAACAGAGGGATAGATAGAGAAAGAGGTAGAGGGATAGAGAGAGGGCGGGATAGAGGACAGCGAGTGGAAGGGAAGGATGAACAGAGACAGTTATGGAAGGTGACAGCGAGATGGAGAAAGAGAGGGCAAGAATATTAGCGCTAAATATAACGTTTGATAGTTTTAATTCTGATGTTTGTCTGCTGAAAAACCAAGACCACTTCACTTTCCCGCACCCCCAGGAGAAACAATCACGTAAAAATATGAAAACAAAAATTTGAAAACAAATAAGTGTGAGGCATGTGACTGTGACCATGGGGGAACCTCCTGAACACTAGGGGGCACTGTTACATATCAGTTTTGTAACTTTCTTCCTGAAGAAAGCATGATGTTACTTGGCCTCTAGTTGTTCCTACAAAGCAAAATGGCTATGCACTGAAAAAATGGTGACATCATTTTGAGGTCAACTTGCCGTAGCCATGGCAACTGGTTCATGCCGACTGAACCAAACCATAACCAGAGAACTAGCACAGTGTTTATCGCCATGGCTCTTGTGTCTATGTATGGAATTAAGCTTTTTTTCAGTGATCTTAAACCCAAAATATGCTCATTATAAAAGGACAGAAAGCATTTCTCACTATATTTATATATATATTGCAGTTACTCTTCTTGTGTTGTTACACCCATATTGTCAGTTTATTTTGATTATTCTACAAAACATTAACAATTAAGGCTTTGCTGTTTCTCTAACTGTTCTATAAAATAGCGCCTACAAAGTGAAAGAGAGGCCGTAAAACACTCAGGGAGGAAGAAGGGATGAGAGATGGAAAGATGGAGAGGGAAAGGGTGAGAGGTAGAACATTCTCATTATTTCTGTTCATTGTTGATAATGTTAATGTCCTTATTAATCTTGGTGGTAAAACTGCTCTTCAGTTAATTGGCTTCAATTCATGTATGAGGATTTTAGTTATGCATTTTATTCCACTGAATTAATCGTATGTCTTCGCCTGCGTCATTGTTAATTGCTTTGCGGCTGATTGCTTTAGAATATTTGCTTTTGAATATTTGCCAATGAAGCATTACTGGACTGAACTGAGAGACGGTGCAACAATGAGAGAGAGAGAGAGAGAGAGAGAGAGAATGAGAGAGAGGGAGAGACCTTGACCCTTCTAATGCCAGACGCCACATCCGAGATAAACGGTTATATGCTGTAAAAGTGAAATCTCTTTAGCAATGTGGCCCTTTGGCTTCAGATGCCCTCTGTAATCTCCTCTTAATTAAGAGCTGAATCTCTGAGCACAAACAATCGTTACAGCCGGGCATCGACCCAGTCTAATTACTATTAAATGCCCCCCTGTCCGACTCTGCCACTCAACACTTATTGAGGATTTCCAGTTGTCTCGATGTAAAGTGTGCTAATGCTAACAGGAGAATATTGCCGCGCCGCAGCACTAATAATGAGCTGTGAAGTTTTGTGTTGTTAATTCTGCAATAACTACCGATACTACTGCAGGACACTTGTGAGTGCAGGTGTGCACATTCACCGTATACATGCACAGTATACTGTATTTATGTGTGTGTTTATGTGCTCGTAAGTTTGACCACCTTTGAGCAGAGATAAACAAACTGAATATTACAATCCCTGCTTCAGCCACTTGCATTTACAATCCAATTAACTACCACTTCCCAGCATAGCAATCATAACACACTGTGCTTCACGAGCCAGACTTACCGTGGTGCGATACCAATGCACTGTGGCATGGACAGGATGTAAAAAACAGCCTTAACTGGGTCCTGTCTCCATGTCTAAAGTATGATGTGTTTGACGGAGGCTGTGCTATGGTCCGTTCTGGTGTGGCATGGGAAGGCAGAGGGAGGGGTGGTGTACTTCTTCTGTGGTTTTTTTGAGAAATGCGGTGAAAGGAAACAAAGGTGGAGGCCTGTATCCTGGTCGATAAGCTCTGCCCTCCGCACTTTCTGCTTGTGTAGGACAACAGTACTACGCGGCCAGAAAGCACTGATGTATCACTGATATACTCCAAATCTCAATCTCTCTCACCTGCTGCCTCTGTATAAGCAGACCTGGGCCTGGCTCCACAAAGCAGGGTTACTGAGTTAGCCGGATAACTACACCACACCCCCAATGCGGAATCGTGGAGTCAAATGAGCTGTTCTCAGCGCAGTTATCCGGCTAACTCATGGTTTTAAGGTACAGACCCCCGAAGTCTCTCTGCTCTCCGGGCCCATGTGAGACTGTATTGGTTGGTACCAAACAAAGACTGCCGGGTGGAACTACAGACACTGAAAAGCACTTTGGCACATGGAAGTGCAGCACCGCCATGTTGTACAAAACAGCGCCACAGTCTGAGTCACAAAAACCCCTGAGGGTTAACTGCCAAGACTGTTCGATACAGAGATGTAACCTGCTTCAGAATCATTCCAGAATATTCCTCTAATGTCCAAACAGTACACTTGGACACAAATATCAGCTCACAGGGACACATTAAGAGGAAGAAAAAACTTGATTAACTTTGTAATTTTGTATCTTCTGTCGTGTTTTTTATCTTCTGTCTTGTTTGTTTACTTTTCAGATAAGTTTACATGCGACAGACAAATGAAAACGAAAAACAGATGGCACATAGTACAGCCCTGCCTGAGCAGACTCAATGCAAACATCTGTTTGATCTCATGATGTATGAGTTCAAAAGCACCGAGCATGAACATTTTCTCAGGATTTACATTCGCTAATTAGCTGTAAGCCAATTAGCTGAGAGAGAGTGAGAGAGAGAGAAAGATAGATGAGTAAAGGTCTTCTGGCTCACAAAGAGGAATTACCCAAAAGACGACCATTTTGGTAGGGGAAGCATGAAAAACAGCGTGTTGCTTAGCTAATTACAGAATTACAGATGAATGAAATACGTTTTACTTTGCCGTTAACTAAAGTGGGCATAAGTAATTATTGCCTCTACAGGGCTATTGCAGTTCAATTGCTGCTTCATTTAACATTTAGTAGCTCCAGAATTTGTCGGTGCGATGCAAACTCTCAAACTTAAAATCAAGAGCAAGAGAAATCATAAAGATGCGCTTCACTTGGTCCGGAGAGGACGATGCAGGGAAATGCAAGACAGAAAAGTCGTCTCTCCCGTTCTCTCTTGGCTTTTATTTTACTTCCTTCTTTTCTTGCCTGTATTTCCTGGGATTCTGGGTAATTTGTGCTGTGCTTAACTAAGGTTCACTGTTTCCTCAGTAAAACATTGATGCTGGGAAGATTAGCTTTGACGAGACCAGAATAAACAAACAATTGTTGGTAATAAGCAAGTCTAATTTCAACTCTCACGCTCTCCCTCTGATTTGCTACATGGGTACACTGATATAAGCATATGTGATAACAGATGACTCCATAATATTTGGGATAAAGACAGGTTCTCCGCTTTTACTGAAGGATAATTCTTGCACATTTTGACTCCAAAATGTAGAAATGAAAGCACTTTGCAGTTTTTCTGTCACATGATCCCTACATGTATAAAAATTATCACCAGCATTCATGTAAATTGTGTGACTTAATACAGCATAGCATTTCAGATTCACAGGCAGCCACATATTAATTCCTCGACATATAATTTCCCCCCACTGCTTAAGGCAAGACAATGCATTCTGCTGCATACTAATGGCCTTCAGAGGCACGCAGAGGGAGAGAGAATCCAATGTCGTTGTTTTCCCTGCTGAAATTAGCACTTTGAATGGCTCCGAGCGCAGCGCTAATGGCCTGGAGCAGGGAGTATGCATGTATCCTAATCCAGATTAGTCCCCGACGCAATGCCTGACCTGGGGCCAAATTTGTACCAATTGCACAGCTCTGTCCTTCCTTACCTGATGGAAAAGTCAAACTCCAGTCCTAGAGCTGCAATGCCTACTGATTTTAGGTGTGTTTCCTCACAAGATACGAATTAAAGTGACTGATTGATTAAAGAAACTGCACACCTTGTGCGCAAGGCATTGATTGGCTACAGTTTGAAAGGAGATCACATGAGCCTGTAGACACAGAACCCCTCCAAGCCTGGAGTTTAGCACATCTGCAGCAGAACACATGGGCCAACATGCTCGGTAAGCCCAAAAAACCGTGCACTCACAATGAAGCTGCCCCTATTAATTCTCTCGTTGGAATTTGATGTGCCCTGTTTTGTAATCATTTCATTTCTTTATAGGATAGTTTATTTTTTTTGACTGGTCAAATTCATGATGTTACGCCTCGCCCACAACGGTCCGCAGCACCAGAGTTCTGAGCTCCAGTCTGCTCCTGCACAATAAACTCCACACACTGCTTCTAATTGCCTAGTTACCCAATTAAGCCTATATACAGTATGCTAGGCTCTAGCACCAGTTCAGTGCGAAGCCTTGGTGTAGCTCATTGTGTAGATATTTTGTGGTTCATTTGCTTGTACATTTAACAGACTGTTAGTCTAACTCAACCGTTGTAATTTTTGAGAGGTGTTTATTTGGCTTTGCATCCGAAGCCTTGCTCCAGACGCAAATAAGACAACTTCCCACTTTGTCGCATTTGGATCCTCTGGCCTTCCCCTGTATCTCAGTGCGCAACAGTCAGTGCTCTGAGATTGTTACGTAAGGACAGACGTGGCAGGCCACAATTTCATTGAGTACATCCTGTCCAGTGAGCAAACAGTCCTCTGCATTATTATATACTTGTATTAGTTTTGTTGTCTTTGTGTCTTGCTCCGGCATTATCAGCCTTAAATTTCATTAAGCTGGACGGTGATTAAAAATAAACAGATGTAGTTGCAAAAACTCCATCCATCTACTCTTTGAAAATGGCAAACCAAGTCCACCAGGGCAGGCAATAATTCTCATCATTAGAGCTTTCCTGTGGACATGCTTTGAGACTCTGAAATCAGTCAATCCTCTGCTTTCCTGTGACATTGAGGGGACCATAATGCATTGCTGCTTTGGGTAACAGAGAGTACAGAATGTGCTGTTTGCTTCTTGAAATCTTGTTATTTTAGTCCATGATCACTTTTTTTCGCAGCTCCCCATTGACATTAATGAACCTCCACTGCACAACATTGAAAGGTGCTCTGATTTAATTGCGGCCCTGCAAATATTTCATAGACAACAAATGCCTAGAAAAAAGTAAAGAACCATCAAGTGCTCTTTATTTAGACTGCCCTAACTAAAGATGTCAACGCATTTATGAAGAGTTTGGTACTTCAGCGCTGGAGTCTGCATTTTGACCAATATGCATTGGGAGACAATGAGTGCGTTTACATGACGTCAAAAAAAATCAATTTATTGTGTCAGTCCGACTAAAACCGGACTTTTAAAATACTTGTAAACATGTTAGTCCGACTGAAATCTTACGAAATCCAATTTCTTAAAGGGGACCTATGATGCTGATCCTTCTTTTAATACATATTAGTAATGCTATAATGTTAGTTGTCCATACTCAACCACTGAAAACTTTCTAAACATAAGATACAGGGGTTTTGCCGTAATCCAAGAACGTGATTTCATGAACGTAATTTCCTCTCTGAACAGCTCCTCCCGAGATCTTCGCGAGATCTGGGCAAAACCTGACGTCAGGTTGTGCCGTCCAATTAGTACAGACCTAGCCAGAGCCAATCACGGCGCTGGACCTGCCCACACCGGACACTATTCTAGCAGGCACTAACAACGGCAGATCATACTATGCCTTATTAGCGTCAACACTTTTGGAAATACAAAAGAAGAACCAAATATCATTTGAGGTGCAGTTTTGTCAGTATCTCTCTCAAAGCTGCTCGTCCGTTTACTTTTGGACGTGAAGAAAAACATTTATTTCTCTTCCAAAAGAGGATGCCACCAGAAATCAATGGGTAGCTTTTTTGTTTGCTGGCAGCAAACAGCCACGACAAAAGGAGCGTTAGCTGATTGTGCTCAGCATTTCACCAAAGACAGCTTTATCAATAAAGGATAATTCGACACAGGATAAAGCGTTTCAGCTGCTTTTCAAACCTGAAGCAGCTGCATCGATCAAGCGCTCGGAGCCCAAGCTGTAAATAACGATATAACAGTAAATAATGTAAGTGAAGCTAACGTGTTACGGGTGGCTAGCAGGACCGCTAGCGATAGTTAGCACTAACAACTGGCCTCAAACACAGGCTTTGTAAAATATCTGAAGATAAAGCCTGTATTGGTCGCTACTGTCCGTGACTCACAGACACAGAAGCTGTAAGTTGCTTTTACTGAATAAGCCAACCTGAGATGATAGCCAGTTGATTGTGGCTGTAGCACAGCGGCTAACGTAGTCATGTTACTGTTGCTAATGTTTGTGTCCTAAATATGCAAGAGTGATATCGGGAAATTCTACAGAAGGTGTGTGAACATAAACCTCATTTGAAGCTAACTTTTAATACTTGTTTGTAATTTGGATGCTTGGTACAACTGTTCACAGTAACAGAACTTGCTGTCTGTAAAACCTGTATTGCAAGGGTTTGTCTCTGTGGTTGTTATGATCGCTCGGTTACCAGCTACTGCATGTTAGTTTGTGTGCCGTGCTAATTAAAAATGCTCCTGGTTAACTTATATGCAGTAATTCTGATCGGTATGCTTGTGTTACTTCGGTAAGCATCAATGTGGCAGTTTCATCATAACGTTGCCCGATTGTAGCCACTACAGTTAGTGATCGCTTCACTTATTCATGACGGGATCGGCGGATGCTTCACAAATGTCTGAGCAAGCTCTCTGGTGCTACCGTGAAAGCAATCTGAAAACGCAGAAGCTCTTCTGGTTTACAAATGATTTCTCTGCACTACCGTGACATAATTTCATCCCCTTTAGAAATTGTTGTTGTTAATAAAAAAGCGAAAAAAGGCGGAGATCAAATAGGTAATTCTTTCCTGTAGAAGTGATCGATTAAGCTGGCTCCACAAAAGCAACTTGTCGCCGCTTAACGGAACTTACGGTCTGCAAAACCTGTATTATGTTCATAACATAACCGAGCTCTCTCTAGCTGTCAAGACTATCCATAAAGCTGCTTTTACATCAGACACTAAACAAATTATTCAGCGGGACAGATTAGCCTACATTCAAAGTCAATGCAAACGCGAATACACGCTTTAAGGGCGCGTTAAGCAGCTTTCACACCAAACACGAAACGAATTTTTTGCGCGACAGATTACATTCAAAGTTATGACCCCTTATCAGCTACTGCATGTTAGTTCCCCTGCTCTGCTAATTAAAAATGCTCCTGGTTAACTTATATGCAATAATTCTGATCGGTATGTTTTGTTACTTCGGTAAGCATCAATGTGGCAGTTTCATCATAACGTTGCCTGATTGTAGCCACTACAGTTGAAGCTAACCGGAGAGGTGCTGTATGTGTCTGCCGAGTTGGGCTATAGTTAGACCAGACGTAGGTTTTGCAGAGCTTGGGGTGCGTTTTTGGGTGCTTGTGGAACGATTGCTTTACTTATCCATGACCAAGGTCAGCCTGATACATCTCCAATGTCTGAGCAAGCTCTCTGATGCTACCGGTGAAAGCAATAAGGAAGCGCACAGGCTATAACGTGTCCGGTGTGTAACAAACGATTTCTCTGCATTGCCATCGATTGAATATTAAATTCTTTCCTGTAAAACTGATCAATTCGCCAGCTCCACATAAGCAGCGGTTCATAAGCGGAGCGAACTACTGGTCAGTAAAACCTGTATTATGTTCATGACATAACGGAGCTCTGTCTCGCTCTCGGCACTATCCATAACTTCGCCCATTTTCCGTGAGGAAAAGCTGGTCATTCGAAGCAATAAGTAAACCATTACCACGGGCAATTTCGAAAAAGGCCGTTTAGCCTGGAACTTTCGCCCCTCCGTCATATACCAGCGCATAAAGCTGTTCGTTTGCTCCGCTAACAACACACCACAGCTATGCAGCAACCAGCAGGTCCTAATACACACGAAGCAGTCCATAAGCTGTTGGTCCACTTTTAGCTGCTCCTCACTGTCCATGTTTCCCTCTAAACTCAGACCCACCAGATTTCCACGGTCTCGGGTCTACACTTGGGTAGGCCCTACTGGGCATACGTTTTTCTGACACATGATTAACACGATAAAAATGATCAGCAGTATACATGTAGAAATGTGACTTTCCATAGCATTTCAAATTCCTAGCTAATTCCCTGACATATAATTTCCCCCACTGCTAAGGCAAGACAATGTATTCTGCTGCATACTAATGGCCTTCACCGAGGGAGAGAGAACTGTCCCTGCTGAAATTAGCACTTTGAATGGCTGCGACCCGGCCTACATGCATGTATCCTAAAATTAGTCCCCGGCGCAATGCCTGACCTGGGGCCAAATTTAGATTGCACAGCTCTGTCCTTCCTTACCTGATGGAAAAGTCAAACTCCAGTCCTAGAGCTGCAATGCCTACTGATTTTAGGTGTGTTTCCTCACAAGATACGAATTAAAGTGACTGATTGATTAAAGAAACTGCACACCTTGTGCGCAAGGCATTGATTGGCTACAGTTTGAAAGGAGATCACATGAGCCTGTAGACACAGAACCCCTCCAGGCCTGGAGTTTAGCACATCTGCAGCAGAACACATGGGCCAACATGCTCGGTAAACCCAAAAAACTGTGCACTCACAATTAATCTGCCCCTATTAATTCTCTCGTTGGAATTTGATGCACCCTGTTTCGTAATCATTTCATTTCTTTATATCATAGTTTTTTTTGACTGGTCAAATTCATAATGTTATGCCTCTCCCACAACGGTCCGCATCACCAGAGTTCTGAGCTCCGGTCTGCTCCTGCTCAATAAATTCCGCACACTGCGCCTAATTGCCTAGTCACCCAATTAAGCCTAAATAAAGTATGTTAGGCTCTTGCACCAGTTCAGTGCGAAGCCTTGGTGTAGCTCATTGTGTAGACATTTTGTGGTTCATTTGCTTGTACATTTACCAGACTCTCTGTTAGTCTAGCTCAACCGTTGTAATTTTTGAGAAGTGTTTATTTGGCTTTGCATCCGAAGCCTTGCTCCAGACGCAAATAAGACAACTTCCCACTTTGTCGCATTTGGATCCTCTGGCCTTCCCTGTATCTCAGTGCTGCAACAGTCAGTGCTCTGGATTGTCCGCCGTCAGGACAGGCGTGGCAGGCCACAATTTCATTGAGCACATCCAGTCCAGTGAGCAAACAGTCCTTCGCATTATTATATCCTTGTATTAGTTTTGTTGTCTTTGTGTCTTGCTCCAGCATCATCAGCCTTAAATTTCATTAAGGAGGACGGTGATTATAAATAAACAGATGTAGTTGCAAAAACTCAATCCATCTACTCTGAAAATGACAAACCAAGTCCACCAGGGCAGGCAATAATTCTCATCATTAGAGCTTTCCTTTGGACATGCTTTGAGACTCTGAAATCAGTCAATCCTCTGCTTTCCTGTGACATTGAGGGGACCAAATGCATTGCTTTTTTAACAGAGGGTACAGAATGTGCTGTTTGCTTCTTGAAATCTTGTTATTTTAGTCCATGATCACTTTTTTTCGCAGCTCCCCATTGACATTAATGAACCTCCACTGCACAACATTGAAAGGTGTTCTGATTTAATTGCGGCCCTGCAAATATTTCATTGACAACAAATGCCAAAAAAAAACAGTAAAGAACCAAGTGCTCTTTATTTAGACTGCCCTAACTAAAGATGTCCACGCATTTTATGAAGAGTTTAGTACTTCAGCTGGAGTCTGCATTTTGACCAATATGCACTGGGAGACAATGAGTGCGTTTGACGCGTCAGAAAAAATCAATTTATTGTGTCAAAGACAAAAACCGGACTTGGAAAAAATACTTGTAAACATGTTAGTCCGACTGAAATCCTACGAAATCAAATTTCTTAAAGTCGGACTAACTCAGCCAGATCATTGCGAGTCAAATTACACTCCCCCATGTGGGGCGGCATGACTCAGGAGGTACAGCGGGTGGTCTAGGAATCAGAAGGTTCCTGGTTCGATCCCCGGCTCCTCCAGAGAGCATTTCAAAGAGTAAGACGCTAAACCCCAAACTGCTCCTGATGTGCAGGTTGGTGCCTTACATGGCAGCCTCTGCCATCAGGGTGAATGAGAGGCATAAATGTGAAGCGCTTTGGGGTCATGTCATGTGAATAGAAAGTGCTATATAAATGCAGTCCATTTACCATTTACCATGTATACGCTTGAATCGATCTGAACTGGACTACGCAACTCTGAGCATGCTCCACAGTTCATCGTGCGAGGCTTTGACCTGGAAGTCTTGTGGAATAGCGGACACCAAACTGATTAGCGACAACTTTGTACTCTACACAACAAGGAAGTTTGTACAGAACAGAAGCAAGGCAATCCTCGTCTGCAAGGGTATTGGTGCTCGAACAGTCATGTCTTTGGGGCTCATGACTTCTTCCATTAATCCGTATAATTTATCGAATGACCTGCATGTCATCTGAAAATTTTCTTTCCACTCGCCATTGGAAAACTCTTTCAAAACGACTCTTTCCCACCAGTCTTTACTCCTGACCTGCATCCAACTTGCACAGGAACCCCGGAGGTGCGATTTCTGAAAGCACAGATGCTAACCTACAGAGTTGGAACCATTGACTGTGAATAGGCGAACTATGTAAGTTGCTCACTTTGTTAGCTTCTATGCTTTTGGGAAACGCACCCCAGGGTAGTTGAGACAGCATCAAGTGGAGCATAGCGGAAGTCGTGCAGTTGGAGCACTCCAGGAGCATACACCTCTGCCACCTGCCTTCTGCTAACACCATAACCACCAGGGACAATGTGCATCTCAATTGTACGAAAAGCGTAGTGTACAGCACTTACAACATGTACAGAGCCATAAACCTGTCCATGTTTTCGCCACTCGACATGCTACCAGTTTGTCCCCAGCTCACTCGTTTGTTGATGGTTTGGTCTGCAACGTAATAGGTCAATCGGAAAAACTAAGGCCCAACACGAATAAACTGAAAGGGGGCATATCGCCACCAATCGTAGCGGAGACGGACATGTTTCAGTCAATTAATCAATTTTCTTCTCATGCGTTTATACTGAGACAAGGACTGTAGTCCGATTAAATGGCCTAATCAAGCTATAACCGTAGCTTGACTTAGCTGGATGTAAATGTTCTGAATGTGGCCTGCACTGTGTAAGGAAATAAATTAGCAAAGAACTTAAACCTGGAAGAATTCAATCTGAATTCAAGTCACACGTAGGATGGTGGCATCCTGAAGGAATAGTGGTGACTCTGAAAATAGCTCACTGACTTTTTTCTGAACCCGGAGAGAGTCGGTCCCATCAACTTTTTCTTTTTTTGGACATCCATTCTGCCCAGAGATTGCTCTGGAGTGTCGCAGTTTGAATAAATTATCCTGAAAATCATTTTTCGCTTCATTTTGTGGGAAATGATTTTTAAAATTATTTTTATTCAGGAAAGATTAATTTTGAAGGGAGTGTGAATGACAGGGGCCTCTGCGTGTTGTGACGGTGGCGGTTATTAAAAGCGATCGCGTTTACCTCGTGAATCTCTCCTCACCGGTACGCTGAACTGCTCTCCGCGCGACCTGCGGGATTATGGCAGGCGTGGGAAGTGATCAACAAAAGACGTCCCCTCAATTTAAATCTTGTCAGTTAGCTCTGACGAGAGCCATCCATCCAAAAGCTGTTCCCAAAGCGCAGTCATATAGGAGGCAGAATACAGAAAAACTGGGTGAGCGTTGAAGTTTGCGCGTTTGAAACCCATGTTTTACGCAAATGATACATTCTACAATTGCGGGATCGGCAGGTAGGGTGCTGTTTGCTTTTATACTTATAAACAGTTTTTTTTTGTGTCAGGTACCCCTTCAGTACAAGAGCTGGATGATATTATTGATGTCACCTGGAGAAAATTAGTCCATAATTTGAAGTAAAATAATAAATGACTGCATGATCTCGTTAGGAAAGGATATTTTCCCCCCAGGTCAATAAGGGACCGTTTCCCAAAACATTTGGCGAATTTGACTGCGGCTGATATGCTTTTACATTCCCTTGTTGTAAATATTTGTAACAGATAGATCATTTTTCCCCTCTGAAACACAAAGGATCCTTTCATTAGCAAGGCCTTTAGCTGACTGCTGCCATAACAGGGTCAGGCCAAATCAAGGATGCAGCTATACTTAATTCAGCTGCCACAATACCCTCTTGACCAGGGAGAGTCCACAAACTCCCTGCTCATTTGAGCAGTTGATGTGCTCGCTGGCAGATGTCTTTTCCTTTGACTATAAAGAAAAAGATTTCTCATTCTCTTTCACTGTTTTCTTTATTTAAGAAAGTCATGTCAGCCTGACATTTTGTTGGATGCTAGGTAGCAAGAACTGAAACATATATCACGGCAAGGAAATCATTATTTTCATCAGCAGCGCCCATCAGCAATAACAAACGCCTTTGATAACCTCACTTTTCAGAGCTTAATAACCTAATCCCATGACCGTTTTCTTTGCCTGATTAGCAACAGTTGTGAAGACTTATTGGTAGAATGACAATGAAATTTATTTCTGATTGAATTGGGCTGTTGTACATTGCATCACAAAGTTATGAGGTGTTTTACTATGCGTATTAATGATGGCGTAATCTTTTAGCTCATGAAATTACGCAGATTTATGTAAATTAATTAATAAGGTATGAGGGGTGTGCTATGTTTTAAATTTTGTCACAGTTAAATGGTGTTCGGCATGATGCACAGCAGATTGACATTGTGAGGGAAACAATAATCGAATAAATGCAAAAATACAAAACTTTCACTGACTTCCATCTCTCATTTGGTATTTTTCACATTACTGAACTAAATGCTGAAACAGGAGATAGAAATCCTTGAAAGTTTAGGATTTTTTTTACAATATTGCATCAATTATATATATTAATGTAGCAAATAAGCAATAATTTTGTCTTTATCATTTATTATCATGAAATTATTATAGACCATATATTGATTTTGATTATTCAGTAAATAAATAGTTTGACTGTTCATCAGGCAAACTAAATGGGAACAGTCTGAGAGTAATCATGTAGTAAAAGGCGCGGTTACTGAAGGTCCACTTAACATCTGACGGCAAGTCGCTGATTTTCATAATATGGGGCCTTCAGCACTGGTTGAGCACACTTATTGGCCTTGAAAAGGCATCTTCAGTTGAAGGATTATGCCAAAATTAACGGCATTAGAGTACTCCAGTCTGTGAAATGAGATTTTTCATGGCCCACAAGCTTTAAGGCTCCCCATAAACAGTTATCGTTCCCTCTTTCCTGAAACTAGAAACTGCCCTGGTCTTCATGAGAAGCAGTCACTCAATCACTCTGTGGAGTGTAAAAAGCAATTATGATCAACATTAATCCGTTTTAGTGACTTCAAGAGATACCTCTGTCCATTGTTCATCATGATAAACGCTCAAATATTATAAATTCTGTTATTTCTCCACAAAGGACTCAGGTGAACATCGTTCTTCACAAGGGATTCAGAAAAGGATGATTTAAGAGCAGCACCCTTTCAGTTGTACCCAGAGTAAAGCTTTATTTGTGCGACTCCGCACACAGAAGTCAAAAAGTTTAGAGGACTATGAAATAGCAGACTAAAAATATCGAGCTGATAACATAAATAAAGGGATCAGATCCTGTCCTCCGGGATCTAAATTTAACTGGAGGATTTTTGGCAAATATGACTCAGATAATGGGTGTGCTGCCAGTCAAATGTATTCCTCTTCTGCCGTAAGTTTCAGTTGTCAGCGCCATTACTGCTGTTTAAGGAAAATCATTTTATGGAACTTTACCAAGTCCTTTTGCCACCATGGACTGTGTATGTGAGCTGTTCGCACACCTATCACTTCAGTGTTAGTGGCGAGAATCATCCCGTGGGTAGCTGGAAGGTGCAAGCGGTGTGGACACTGCTCACGATACTGTTCATATCGGCCGCTTACGAAAGCGCCGGACGCCTACCACCCCGCCGTTAGAAAAGTAAAAATTAGGGGATACATTGCCGTAGAATTTCAAAGCCTCACCAGTGATAAGAATGTTCAGTGTTTAGAGGAGAAGAGTTGTGAATGATTGAATGGATAATAGTCTGGCTGAAGTAAGGAAAGAAAAATACTTTTAAGACAAGGGCAAGAGCCAGATGACATTTGAAATCGCACGAAGGGGGGAAAGGTAAAACTGTCAGGGAAATTGCCGACGGAAGATTTCATCATAGCTGTCAGGAGGGTGATTAAAGTGACTTGATTAATTAGCCTTGCGGCTGTAGTATGCAGTGTGCATCGCTCGACCCTCTCTTTCTCTCCTCCTTTACTTTTCCTTCTCTTCTCCTCCCTCCTCCCCTCCCTCCTGTCGAGAGGTAGCTCCCGTGTTCCTGTTTTCCGGACCTTTCAGAAAACGCCTCATTAGCCAAACCCCAAAATTAAATCCCAGCGACCATATACTGATTTCAGTCCGGATTGCGATAAAGGGCCCTCACGAGACTGTCAAAACTGAGGAGTCAGTGCAATGCCTCTGACTTAACTGAACAAAGTCAGAGTTTATATGGAGGAAAGGGATTCCAGCTGGATGCCACAAAATTGTGACGGTGTGCCTCAGCTGAATATTTCTGCAACTGTTCTTTCACTAAATGGCAACTTCAAAATGAAGCGCTTTCAACTGGGTGTAATTTCTGCATTGAGGTCAATCCTTTTTAATTCTTTTCCAATTTTTAACTGTTGTAAACTCTGAATCCATTCCAAGATCTTCATTCAAGCATCTTTGTCTATTTTTCTAATGCAGAAAAATCCTAATCTCGAGTTTATTATGTGGCATACGGTTCAGAAAATGGATATTTCTATCTCCTAAAATTATTTTAATTTGTTTATTGTCGTGTACACTTAAGTTTAAGAGTCAAGCTCAGGTGTGGAGGAGTAGTTTCAGAGTTTCACAAATGGTGGCGTTTATTGAAATGTTGGGGCATATACCCTAGTGGCTGCTTTGTATGAAGTTGGAGTTTTGATTGTTTATCATTGAATTCATAAGACGAGCAGTTATGGCACTATTTCAACTTCTTGATAAGTGATATGTGTGTCGTCATCTCGGTCATTCACATATTACGCTGGAGGTGCTTCCGCTCGTCAGATTCCTGTTTGGATTTGCTCCTCCTTTTATATAGCGTTTTCCATTGACCCATGTCACAAAGCATTTAAATGTGCTCTCAAACTGAATTTTCTGCATTGGTAAATAGGGTCAGTTCTCCTCCATGCATTAATTTAGGAGACTCTAAACTCAAACAGCATTTATATCCTCCGAAACCCAAAAGGAATCTCAACAGAAATTACTTCTTACAGAATTGCTGAAATTTTTTTGTTATTGTCTTGTAAAGAATGTGTGACATGGAAGAGGATTCTGTTGAGTCCGCATTTATTTTTTAGTTTTAAATTTTTCTGTGGAAAGCCATATGATCCGTATAACTCTTTGTATTAGGCCCACAAAAATCCCCCAAAATGTTTTGCCTATTTGAAAAACTTTTTAGTTAAAGAACTGATGTTGAATCAATAATATAGGTCAGGAGAATTCGCAAATATGATGTATAAATGGCGAAATGACATCCCGCTGGCATGTAAATTATGGCTGCCCTCTATAAAGGTGTCTTTAGGTGCATTAATTGAATTCGGCACCATTTTCCAATAATAATCTGGAAAGTTCATCCGTCCTTCTCTCCCAGGGAAGCCGCTCTGTGTGAGTGAGAGAGGGAACGGTGTCTATTTCAGTAGCTTCATTTATTTTCATGATTCACTGATAATGACTGTCACGCAGGTTGTACATCAGAATTAACCTTCGTTTCACTGCGGTACAGAGCAATGACAGTCCTCCGACACATTTCACCTACACAAAAGGGCAGCTCCCTCCACGCGTTACAATCTTTCCTCTGCGGCGCAAGATTGCTTGATAGCCGATTAATTTTCATAGGGAAAAAAAAAATCAAGTGCCGCTTCCTGAAGCGGGACAGGCCCGCGTTTTTGACGGCATAAGCGACTTTTACGGTAATTACGTTTTTTTCTTTAATGCCATTTTTGTGCTAAATTTCACCTTCATTTATGCCTGCGATTCATGCCAACCCAACAAAACCGTGGCAAATAAATCAGGGGTATTAAGAGAGGTGTCCTGTAATGAATCGGGGGTATTAAGACAGGTTTATTAAGACCGGGTTTCTTTAATGAGTCGGGGCTATTAAGAAGAGGATCTGACATTTCTATGCAAACTGTTAAGTGACAGATATGAATTCCTCCATTTGCTATGGTTACAGTCAAAAGATTTCATTAGGGAGCTGACATCATATTGAAACCGGTGCCAGATCGTTTTCGTCTCATTTTCTCCCTCGTGATCTCTTTGTTCTTTTGCCTTTGTACCTTTTTTCACAATAAAAGCCTGATGTAAATTGGAGTACAGGCCTAATAGATTTTAACTGAGCGCCGCACTGCGCGGGCACGATAGCCTGATTAGAATTAAACCAAAAGAAACATTTAAATTTATGCTATTAACAAGATGCAAGGGTTAAGAGAAAAGAACAGAATATACACTCTGCTCAGAAATTTTGAGATTGGTGCCCATAGCCAGTGAAGTTATTCACGATGGCCTATTTATAAGGGAAGGGAAGGTGAGTTACCGGTTTTTCAGGGAAGAGAGGAACACTTGCGCTGGGAGACGCAACTGCGAATAAAACTGTCGCACGTGCATGCATAAATAAGAGAAACACCTCTGCATGTGCGACCGCTCTTAGCATTGAACGGTAAAATCAGGCTAAAATTTATATAAAAAAGAAAAAAATCGATATAAACCTGTCCTGTCCCATACTGGAGGATTTAAAAAAAATGTATTCACAGAAAATTATTATAATCAATCAGCCATTACCATATTGATGGGCTTTAGCTCTCTGGCAATGTTCGCTGTGCTGTAATTTAGGACCTTTGTACATCGTCGTTTATCGACTGTGACAGTTTAAAGTTCCGTCTTCTCCTTTTTTAGAGGATATTGGAAGAGTTTCTCACAGGCAACACATGTAGGCTACTCGATAACAGCCCGCTTATGACTATTGACACTGTGATCTCATTCTCATTATGAACACCGCCTCCATGCGCGTTATTATCGGGGCAGTCAGCGCGATGCCTGCCACTCATCTTGGCCTCTAAACTGAAGTGTACGCTTAAAGGAGCTGTGTCTCGATTACTGCGCATGTTCTGAATTTGGAACGAAGTAAATCCGCAAATCGAAATCTAGACGGTATTTTTCCTCCATGATTATTCGCTAAAGCTTTAAATAGCGCTGTGAATCCTCGAATTTTCATAGAAGGCTCCGTAATATAAAAAGCATATTGCGGGAGTAACTAAAATATATTAATTCAGTGCAACACTCAGACGGATTGGCAAGGATACAGTCAGATTATGACCTGCAGTCAAGCAGATTTTCTTTCTTGGGATGTAAATTCTGAGCATGCGCAGCAATTGTGACGCAGTTTCTTTAACTTTGGCGGGGGGCAATTAAAATGAAAACCTGCCAATCACTTCAATTGCTGCCATAAATATAAAACCATTCAAATTAAATAGGGCACTATAAATTAGGCTTAGATGAATGCCTAAATTCATGCATGACCGAAATAATTTTCCTGTCAGTTGAACATTTACGATATTGCCATATGGCTTGTGTGATCATATTATGAAACTAGTTTCTACTTTAGGTAAAATAAGAAACATTAAAACCAATTTTGTTCATGCTGTAAATGATGACTTGTCAAGTACTGAGTTAAACTGTCAGATTTAGGGTGGCTTTACAGGATAATAGTACCTCAGCTTTAGCACGGGTTATCTTTCATACTCTGAAATTCATGGAGGTCATAGAATTTAAGATATTTTTACATTGGCCAAAGCTCTTTCGTTCACCTGGTGCTGGCCTTCTAATTGGAGTTTAATAGCATTTTTGAACGGATTAAGCAGATTTAGGAGAATAATCAGAGCCCGTGCGGCTTGCATCATAGGTCACTTCAATGATACCGTCATTTATGTAATAGCGACCTATGGAAATGTGCATTCTGTGACCTCACAAAGCGACTGGATTAATTAGTCTTAAAAGCAGAGTAGAATAATTGCAAACTTAATCAGATGAGAATTACGGCAACAACTAAATCGAGCCAAAGGTTTTGGTGCCTTTTGTTTGCTTGGGGTCTTATTTTCCTGGTAATTGCTGATATTTCTTTGAAGGGGCCTCTGTTAAGTTTGTCTTGATAGGAATCACGGAAGCATGCAGCCACGTGGCAATATGCCCGAAAGCACACTAGTGCTCAAACCATTTGCATGCATGTCGTGCCACCGTGCACTACTGGACTAAGGCTATGTTTTGTATTCCACATAGCAATCCTGGGCCAACATAGCAATCAACCAATCACAGCCCTCTGACATTATCAGTAGTGTAGATTGGAACTATATGATAAATATCGAAAATTAATGGCTTAAAGACATGCAGTAAAGTACAGTATCTTCCTCAATTTTTCTGATGATTTTATTCAATTTTATGATTTTCAGTTTGGACTGCTTTAATTTCCTCTGAAACAGCAGAAAGAAATTCTGAAAGAACCTCCGGAGCAGCACTGCGATGATGTCAGAGAGCTTTGATTGGTTGATCGCAATGTCTCAGATTACAGTGTGAAATGTTGATCCAGGAGTATGTCCTACTCTGCTAAATCTCGCCCCGTGTCTCGCCATACCACACTGCAGCACATGTGGACTCTCTTTATTCTGTTCCTTTTGGCATTATCTCTGTTAATTCTGGCTTGACAGTGTGCATCATGCGTGTCATTTCTTCAGAAAATGCACACTTCAAAAAGAAGATCGCTGTAATTCTGTTCTGTTTGGAGTGATTTATGCCTGGGGTTTGTCTGCTGGTAGAGACAGCTGATGAGCAGTGATTGGATTAGAAGGAGAACACAGGTTCTCTGAATGGAATTGCAAACTCATCAAAACAAAATCATCACCTTTTAATTAGTCGGCGCTCTGGGTGTTTACCTCTCCCACAGCCTGGAGGCCAGAGACAGGGCTGTAAACATTAGTAGCAGACTGGTAAACTAACCAGCACACATGTGCGCAAGAGCACACACACACACACACACACACACACTAATACATAGATCCAGCCACAGAAACACAACAGTACCAGTTTATTGGGAGTTTTTAAGTTACAGAGTGTGCAAAACCACCCTCAGTAGAATGAATATGCCACTTTGACTTTTAATATGACTTCATGGTGAAAGAGAAATGCCGTAACTGAACTGCAAGCATTTGAGCGCAGCACATCATGTGTGTATTCTCCACCCACAGTATTCTGCTGAAAAGCCCTGCTTGCTCCCCACTTTAGCTTATTCATATTGCTAATAATTATAGTCTTAAAATCATGCCCTGCACCACAGACATCCAGGATAAGTGTGCTCACCCCAAAATAATTCAGCAGCGTCCCTGGGTAGATGAGAGACGCGAGCGCGTCCACAAGAGACAATGACATGCGATTCTACCCTTGGCGTGATGCCCTGGGCGAAGTTTGATCTGGTAAAAAAATTTGCAAATTAACCATAACTGTCACTCAGGAGCTAAGGGGGCCGAAAACTGCAAAATATGGTCTTTCAAGTCCTCACGTCAGCAAAAAAAAAAAACTATAATTAAAATTGTAACTGCATTCCCATTTTTCAAATGATGGGTATCTGTGGGGGGCAGTTGGGATGTGAATCCTCCCCCCCCAACAATGGCACTGCATCATTACTGCCTCCCTCTAGTCACATGGGGCTGCCCATTATCACACCCCATCATTAATCTCCCTGTCTCATCAACTTGCAAAGCGCAGACCGTAGTGCCTCATGGCATTGTTCTGGGTCCACATACATTCATTCTTCGAGTTTGCTGCATTGCCTTTGAGTCTAAATAATCACCTGCAGATTGCCAGTTTCTTACCTGTGCCCAAACCCGCGCCCCCTTGCTCTATCTTTGACGGGAAATAGAACGTCTGTCTTCTAAAAAATATGATACCATGATTTTAAAAATGTGTCATGAGAGAGCGGGCTGGATAGATTTCACTAATGCGGCTGAATTAGCATCTCGCCGTCGAAGGTTGACCCCGGTTCTTGACGTATGTGTGAGTGTGTGTGTGTGTGTGTGTGTGTTCATTCCCACAGCCTTCCTGCCTTTTCTTCAATCTTTTTTGCTCTTCGCTCCACCCACCGAGGATGAGAGACAGAAAAAGTCAGAAAAGCGAGTGAAGGAGAGGGATCACAGAAGTATGAATGAGCAAAGTGGAACATCCTTACGCCTTCAGACATCAGTTGGAAGTGACACTTCTCTTGATGTGCGTCAATAGGCTCATTCCAATCATTATTCCACACAGCCTTACTATCTTTCTTCCTACTTTTCCTTGTTTTTTTTCCCCACACGATGGGGAGACAAGAAAAAAGTAATAGCAGGGAGTGAAGAGGGGGGAATCAAAGGAATATTAGCGAAACGGGACGTCCTTGCTCCTTCAAAAAAAATTTCAAAGGCACATCAGTTACAGAGTAGACATTTATTTACGAGCTTGGCAAACGGGGAGGGGTAATTTCCCAGGTCAATCATTTATACGTCACGCATTGCTGAAAAAAAAATACTTCTGCGAAGCACAGTCCTGACACTCCTTGCTCAAGTAGCCTTGGAGAGACTACTTATTTCTGTTTCCTAGTTCACTGAAGGCGTTGGTATCTCCTTAAAGATGGTCTTGATTTCTGTGTCAGACGCAAGGGAGGATAATAAAGGAAGGAGTCCCAGGTCATTCAGAGCACCCCCACCCACCCATTCTGAGCATCTTTATTATTTGTGACAAAGCATAACTCAGGTCTAAAGATTAGAGAGAGGACACGTGTCTTCAAAGAGGAAAACATGTTTTCCTTTGCTTGTCTATGATGTTAAATATTCATTGTGTTGGCCATTGCATTACTAACATTTTTGTTGGACATCTGTGTATTCTAAAGACCATTAGAAGAAGTAATGTACAATCCTGACCAATTATGAATAAATAATTGTTTGTATAAAATAAAAATATCCACGATTTTTCATTAGTATTACATATTTCTGCAGTACTGGTCACACACATACTTCTGAACTGCAAACAGAATGACCCCATTCACGCTTCATATATTGTTTGCCTCATAGCATAATTGTCTATCTCATTTTTAAGGGTTTTTTTAACTTTTGTTTTTATTATTATTTAAGAGATTGGGGGCGGGGGCAGGGGGGCGCTCGACAGGCAAACTCGGCTCCCTAAGGTTCCCCGACGAGCCTCTTCGAATGCCACTGCTGGGTAGCTGACAGCCCAGCCTTCCGGAATTTTCCCAAATGAAGATTGATGTCCCGTTTCGCGAGGCGCTGAGATTTATGTGAGAGAGCGGTCGTCGTTCTAGCGGAGGGCGTGTTTGCTGCTGGCTGCGAGGAGCCAGTAAGTTAACACTGTGGGGGGGATAATGTCGAGGTCACGACCCCTGCGTCTTTATTTACGGCGCAGCTGGAAAACAGACAACAGCACTGCCTGTGGGACCTTGGGGCCAAACCACTGTATTATCTCCCGAATATCACACAAATGTGGTCACAGACCTGCATGTGTTTACAGATACTCACACCAGAGCATTTGACCCTTTTTAAAGAAGCAGTCTGCATTTTGAAAACCAAGGCCTGCTGATTTCATCACCACAAATATGTGATAAATTAGGGATGTATCCGGCTAAATGAAGCTCCTTGGAAGTTTTACAGTCTGACAAATGTCGTGCTCCACTGACATCTCAATGCCTAGCTGGACTGCAGCGAAAGGCGTGTGCGGTTTTGGGTAATCGGGGGGGAAGTGATGTGCCGCTAATCGGGTGCATTATTCGCGCCTGGGTGCCTCCGTTCAGGCCCTGCGTGGAGAGCATCAGAGCGGCTTCGCTCGTACGCCAGTTTGATCGACTCAAAAAGCTGCGGCGCTCAGCGCTTTAAGTGCGCGTGCAAACGGATTAACCCGACAGCTGTTACTGCTGGCGAAACCCCGCCGTGTCAAGTCTGCCTCGCCGCGGCCGTCCACGCCTCTGTATCGCACCCTCATTATCGCTCAATTATCACCTGCAGCGCAGGCGAAACTCTCGCCATGAGCTCCGACCTGAGACACGAAACACACACGCCCGGCCTGACACTTCTGATCACCACGGCAACATGCTCTTCGCACTAAATCTTTGTTGACTGTGGCGCATTTCAAGATACAATTCATCTTAAAGTTTGCAGCAATGCTGACGTCAGTGTGAGATTTGTGTTTCCCAGCTGCAGATTTTTAAAAGCATCACATTCCCTCCACTGGCTCGTCTTCTTTCTGCTCTGCACTCTGGTGCCCGGAAACGCAACGCAGACGAACCCGGGGGTGTAGTAAGAAGCAAGTTTAACATTAGCCGGGCTTTTTTTTTTTTTTTTTTCTTCATGAAATGGCTCAAGAAACCCAAAACTTTCAATGAGGGATTCCATAAGTTAACATGGCAGGTTAGGGGTGAGCTACCTTCGTGACATTGAAGACCCCTGCTTTATAGGTCCCCTATTATGTCACCAGGTGCACAGCCAATTAGTTATTACTTGCCATTTGACAATTTTCCCCCTCATGACATTACATGGGGAAGTAACCAACCAGAGGCAAGAAGAGCTGATCACCTTCAGCCAAGCAGTCAATCAGATTTCATTATTCTGGGTGGCCACTCCCCCTTGTGCTGTCAGGAAGGGGAGATTTTGAACTGGCTCATAATGGCTAATTAGCTGTGCACCTGGTGGCATTATAGGGGACCTTCAAGCTCTACATACCTCGCTTAATCTTACTTTACAGTACTCCCCTCCGCTTGGCGAGCTTATTTTCCTTAACCAAGTTGTGGTGCCGCTTCCACTCTCTGCCACACTTCAGCCAACCAGATTGTACCTAACTGGAATAAGACAATCAGATTGTACTTCACTGGAATTAACGTAACTTGGTTATGAAAAAGAATCCGGCCTCCGCTTGATGTACCTGATGAAAAAGTTTGGACTCTTTGGACGAGGGTTTACAGTGCATAATTATGAGAGATTGTGAGTGATACGAGTGTAAATCAGAGGCTTTATGCATCGAAGCCGCAAAATTGACCCCGCCTGTTGCTTAATTGGAGTATCATGCATGCAATGTAGCAGAATTAAGGCCACATCCTGTGTTAGATCTCTGAATTTGTGCTTCAGACTGATCGTCAGCCCTGCCATGGACATCTCCGCTCAGCAGGAGTTATGACACAGTCATAATCCAGTAAAATCAGCCTGATACACAGGGAACCACAGGAGGCTCCGCCCTGAGCGCGCTCAGAGAATCTTTTTTATTAAGCAGCATCAGGATTAAGCATCTCTATCGAGGATCTCTGCATTATCAGAAAGGCAAATGGGCCTTATCTCTCCATCTTCTAATGCGACTATCCGCCTCCGCAGGGGATGTTATGCAGTTCAAATTCAAACACACGTTTGTTACAGTGACCTGCGGACTTTGGAGTAAGAGAGACGGTGGTGAGGATGATGATGATTTTGATCATGAAGATCTGGAGGGGGAGGTGGAGCAGCTGGTGAGGCGGATTGTAATGATGTTGGAAGCTGTTTCACAGGGTATTTCACCTCAGAGAAAGTTCCGGACTGCAGCAGGGCTGTCACGTGTTCAAATGGCGAGTGACGGGTTACTTACCTTTGATAATCATCGGCCATTAGCAAGGAGATATGTAATATTGGTTTAAAAGGAATAATACTTCAAGGTCACATGACAGGGATTTATCAGATTAACATGAGATAAAATAACATTTTAATAAATGATTTCTAAAATAAATAGTATTCTAATGGATGGACCAATTAAGGTGATGTCTACTTTATATTGGGTATTCTAAAATGAGGACCAGTCACGGTGATGGCTACTTTATACGACTAAAGGAGAATGGAGCACACTGGTGACTTTACAGCCTTAATAGTGCAAACAGACTGAAAATTCGGCACCAGTGTGTCCTCATCGGAGTCAGAGCCATCTACTTTATATGAGATATTCTAACAGGCAGAGCAGTCAAGCTGAAAATATAGAGGGCTGTGTCCCAGGTTTTGGGGTTTATGGCTGATTTTCTGATTATGTTTTCAAACTGAGAAATCAACCAATACAGCGGCAGGACTGGCCTAAGCAACAGCGTCATACACAAGAACTCAGGGACATCAGAGTTTGGTCCAAAGACCTTCCGCTTCACTTAAAACGAAAAGAGAAAATGTTTTTAATTTAAGTGTGTGTTTTTTAGTTAACTTTTCATGTAAGTGGAAGGCATCCTCTTGTATCTGTTTATATTCATAGCAGCAGAACTGTAAAACTGCAGCTTAATTGAAAGCGTCGTTTGCACTTCACAAACTCAGTGAGCAAGGCTGCCCTTTTCTCTTGCTTATTTTTCAATCATTCCGGGCCCTTCCGAGCCAAACACTCACAGCCTCCTGCTGCCAGAGTCTAAAGGCTGAGTTCTAATAGTTTAAAGGCATGTGGAATGAAGTGCTCTCACTACAAACATGATTAAATTTTTATTACATGTAATCTTCCCCTTCTGATGGTCCTAACTATAGTACTGGGAGCATTCACCGCCCAAACAGCTCGTGTACTTACTGATCTGGAAGGTCGAAAAAACTCCTCAAATGTTCTCAAATGAATCAATCAATATGCATCCAAAGGAGACAAACATTCTTCATCTTCTCTGACTACCAGTTAAATACACACTGACCACTCTTTACAGACACATAAGCACTTCAAGGTTGTCTATTCTCTCTTTATTTGAGTCCTGGTAAACATGTCTCTTGTATCAGTTTAGTTGCTTCAGGTGTAGTGGCATAAATCAATACATTTAAAGCACTAATTCGACCTTACTGACGCTGGAGGACATTAGTTGGGTTAAAGCATATTCTTTTAGCACTAGATACCAGACCTTGGTCCGAGAAATAAAAACATTCTGCTTATATACACACACTCCAGCAAGTGTACACACCTCCCAGTCCTGAGTGCACAGAAGGAGGGTGGTTGTCCGGGACTGCTCCAGCAATCCAGCCAACACGACTGAACATCCTATCTCTCCGGCCCGAGGAAAAGTCTACACTGTAAACACAGATTGTGTGGCAAACTCAGATGTTTTGTGGAAAGCTATTAACTCAAAAAAATTATGTGAGCCAACTAAATTGCATTGTGTGGACAGTACTTAAAGAATATAAGGTAAAAAGTTGTTCTTGCCACATTTATAAGTGCTGTGAACACAAGATCACTAAGTTGGCTCACACAATTTTTTTGAGGTCATCAGTTTCTGCAAAACAATTGAGTGCACCACACGATCTGGGGTTTACAGTGTACTTTTCCAGGGATCAATTTTCATCCTGAGTGTGAGAGAGTGAGTGTGCGTGGAAGGGTGCGTACATGTACGTCTGTGCCAGCAAGTGTGTGTGTGTGTGTGTGTGTGTGTCTTGCTTGAATGTGCATGCACATGTGCAGCATATTGTTTTTGTATTTTGCAAATATTAGGCTGACACTCTCCAGGTTCTCACAAACACACACTTATAAATTTCAAGCTGATTAAACTTAAAAAGAAATATTCACCAGCTGCCTTAGAAATGTGAGTTAACTCTACTCAATGTGAGTTAAATCAACTTGAAGTCAAGCTTTGTTTCAGCTCACAATTAGTCAAGCCAATGGATAAGTTTGCCTTTTCAAAACATAAACTCAAGTTTATTTTCTAAAACCTGTCATGACGGTGGATTTAAAGCAATTCTTACCTTTCTGGCATGTCACACAGCACTTAGTAAAAATTTGAACATGAACAACTCCGCCTCCCTCCAAAGTCCCACCCTCTTCCTCCCGATTGCCCGACTTCTCCTACGAAAAAAAAATATAACTAAGTTCGTAAGACTACAAAGGTAACTAAACGTAACAAGGGCATTTTATTTTATACCTTATATAGAATTGAATATTATTTAATTACTGTTGGTTAGTTTTCACTTACCAGTGCCTCTGAATCTGACTCCATTGACCCGTTTCACTCACGCTGCTCACTTCCTCGCGCCACACGCAATATTTTTTTTCGTAGGAGAGTGAAACGGGTCAATGGAGTCAGATTCAGAGGCACCGGTAAGTGAAAACTAATCAACAATAATTAAATAATATTCAATTCTATATAAGGTATAAAATAAAATGACATAATAGTCCATTCTATATGTGGTATAAAATAAAATGCCCTCGTAACGTTTAGTTACCTTCGTAATCTGACGAACTACCACCAACGTTATTATCATAATTATAGCATTTCAGCGCCCGTTTGTTTTACAGTCAAATGCGTCGTTTTTTTTCTGCCAGAGAGGCGCGTGACTCGCAAGCGGTGACAGCGGTGGGCAACTGGAAGGGGCGCTGCGACGGATGACAGACAGGAAGCTCGGCAAATCATTTTATTCGGACCGAAGAAAATGATTGGTCAGACTTTTATCAGAAATATATGAGAATTGAATATTGAAGAGTTTCAACACTTGGTGGATTTCTTTTACATTTTAGTGTGCCATACGCTTATTAGGAGCATTTTATGATTACAAAAGAAAAGTGCAAAAATGCCAGAAAGGTAAGAATTGCTTTAAAGAGAATAAATAAGTTCACATTACTTATTTGGGCTCTCATGTTTTGCAACACTCAGATCAGCCCTCCTGCTGGACCTCAGAAAAGAGGTAAAAGTTAAACATACTTGTTAAAATGTTGTTTGGTGTGATAAACACGTTTTTCCCCCTGTCTGTTTTGCTTTTCACTTCATTATTATTTGACTTAATCGTTTTGCTTTTTAATTTTTCTGTGTGTGTAATGTAATTGCACAAACATATCTGATTCCATCTGGATTGCCAGAGTTAAACAGAAATCAACAGGCTGGAATTTCACACCGAGCAAACTCAGTTCAAACGATTTAATTTCCCTTCGGTCTCCCAGCATTAATAAAGACGTGATTAGCAGCGGAGGAGCACATCTCCACTCGCTGCCTGATTAAGGAGGCGGAGATGAAGGGGAATTTTAATGAAATACTCACTAAAAGCGTGTCGCGCAATCTAACCACTTCTTTTTGGTTTCCGATGAAAAGGCAAATTGGATTACACTCATCATTATCTGATTTCCGCAGACGGCGCTGGAATTCCATTCCCCTGGCTGTGAGCCAAAATGGCCGCCCGAGCCCTACCCGTCAGCTCGTCAATTTTGTGTTTGCACTTGAACCCAGGAAACTGTGTGCCCGAGATCTCAGCCAAGCTGCACTATGAAAGGGGAACCATGTCTGTAAGTCTTATTACAGTTTTTCACTATTGCTAAAACACAAAACCCAACTCTCTAAACCAAATGACCAGTTCCCTAAACACATTTGATAAAACTAGCCCCAATTTGCCAAAACTATAAACACATTTCACATGTTAAGACACAATTCACAAAACTCAACCCCCCTTTTCTCATAACTTTAAACACATTTTGTTGTACTAAAACACGTTGCAGAAACCTCTGCTCAAATTCTCAATCACTAAACACATTTTGCACATTGAAGCTCATGTGATGTAAAATGCTAGCCACAGTCAGCAAAACTTGAACACTATGAACACACCTGGTGTCCTTGATTAAACACAAAGACTCAAAATTGAAGACACTTGTTGCAAATGATGTGACCACACATATAGGCCAGTTCAGAATGCACCGTTTGCTGAAGGTTCCAAACAGCAACGATGGACGGAGGCAGAGGCAGAGTCAGAGGCATAGGGAGAGGAGTTTGTGTCAGAGGAGGGAAAGGAGGGGGGAGAGGAGGAGGGCAAGGAGGGTCATTACGGACGAAATAAAAGCTACAGTCATTGACCAGGTTATTGTCCACGGCATATCAATGACCGAAGCAGGACAAAGAGTCTATCCAAACCTTACCTAACTGTATTTTCTTCATTTTCTTAATTTACATATTGTTTCTATGAAACACACAAATCTATGAATGCCCAATACTCTACAGTAATATATTTTGAGAACAGATAAGAAGGTTTCTAAAAATGTGTCTCAGCGTTGTGAAAAACTGTAAAAAGAACATTCTCACACCCTGAACATTGTGTTTTCAGTTTTTTTGTTGTAGTATGTAATGATGCTTTGTAGTGTTTACTTTTTTGCAGGCTTTGAGAGTGATTTTGGTGTCAAAGTTTGGTTTTGAGCATATGAGCAGCTGTTTTGGTGTGACAGTTTGGTTTTGGAAAGAGAATGTGAGGTTTTGTGTGTGTAGCTTGAGAAAAGTGTTTTGTGTTTAGAGTTTTGGGAAAACGGAGCAATGTTTCGTGGAATGTGTTTAAGCAATAGCGAAAAACTGTGAAGAATGGACAGAGCGAGAGAGGACGGAGAGCAGGAGGGCCAGTTGGAGGGAATGAGGGATTGAGAGAGGTAGAGAAAGGAGGGGAGACTGAGGGAAGAGGAGATATGGAGAGTGGGAAAGAGGGGGCGCATTGAGGTGAAAGAGTTTGAGATGGATGAGGAGATGGAGTGATAAATGTGGAGAGGGTGAGAGGGAAGAGAGAGGGAGAGAGAGGGAGGGGTGATTGAGTGAGAGAGATATGGAGAGAGGGAGAGAGAGGGGGAGAGAGGGAGGGGTGATTGAATGACAGAGATATGGAGAGAATGGCAGGGGACCAGAAAATCAGGACACATTCACGGATTGGTCTGTACTTTTGAGTTGAACGATGAGCCCTTCCCTGTGATTCGTCCTCGTTCCTGATTGACAGGTGGAAGTAACGCCCACACAGTGCGCAATGGAAACTGACAAACATACTGCGATCATCATAGCAGTAGCCTAACCAATGCACAGACAGATCTCTCCGCTTCTGAATGTGCCCTGTGCCGTTAGAATCCCCTCATCGTCCACTTTGTGTTCGTCACCATCATTTTCATAATAAAAAATCTCTCATTTATAGGATGAAAACCTGAGGGAAGCAGTAAAAATATTTCCAGTTATTAAAACCCAGTTGTACATCAGACAGGTTCTAGTCGCTTGAAGATATCGACAGAACTCAAGACAGAATGAGTTGACCGTGGAAAATTCCCTCGAGAACAACATGCTGAGCCCAGCCCACCACCACCTTTTCCGGCTCAATCCAGGTTAAACAAGCAAACGAGAAAGCGAATTTGTTCGCCTGCCTCGGCGTAGAACGATTGTTTCTCGCCTTCTGACCCTCCGTGGGCTAAAGGACTCTTGTAAAACAAGTGACTGACCTTTACAGTTCTGCGTGCTAATAAATAGCCATAGTAGGCAAACGCTGTCTGTACGGAGGTTCCCTGGGAGAGGACGATAAGTATAATCGCGGCACATCTTCTCCTGCTTGGGCCTGTGGTCACGTAATTGATCCCAAAGGGTGGGGCTTCCCTATATAATGGCCAAGGAGAAGCAAGCTGGATCTAACAGGAGATTTCATACCCTTTTCTGACGGCCTGGGGAACCCATTTTAAATTCAAACCCGCGATCCATAAGGGGTTTCCGTCAGGACCACTGCGCCATATAGATTATAGGCAATACATCAAACCCTCGTCCCCACAGCCACACTGCTCATAATTACCTTTTTCTTCCGCATAATTTTTGCTTTGCGAAAGGAAACTGTAAGAATGGGTCTCAGCTCACTGTTCATGAAATGAGTTTCATGGCATTATGTTACTGCGCAAGAGGATTTCGCCAGGTATAACAACTTGTGAAAAGTTTGAAGTGTAGCACATTGTAACTTATGGTTCTGCAGGTTCAAAAGGAAGGTTATTATGTCAAATGCTGGCAATATTGTGAATCTGCAGATTTTATTGGCCTTCCTCAGTTCATTTTGATCATAACATTGAACTGTGAAGGCCAATCAGGAGAGAAGAGCATTCTCAACGGTTAAGAAACTAGAAGGGCACACCGGTAGAGCGCATACCGCTGCCACGCCATTGTCAGTATTATTGGTTCTTCTGGATCTAGAATCCAAAATATGTTCTGGATCACTTCCAAAATTAAATCAACTCATCCTTGAACTACCACCTACCATCCTACCTAATTTCGAGCCAACTTTTGAGTTATCCTGTTAACAGACAGACAGACGGGTTAAAACATAACCTCCTTGGCAGAGGTAATGAACCGATTTCCAGTTAAAATGAAGGGAAGGGGTAATTCTGCAACAACACAAATTAAAATCTGAATCAGATTATAGTCTTGTGATTTCAAAGATGCCACAACAGTATTTATTCATGCCCACACCATCCTATGTATTGCCCTGCGCATAACTAAACATGTATGACTACGCACTGTAGTCCCCTTAGAGTCGTGTTTCAGCAGGCCTTCATAAATTTACTGAGACGGCTAATCCCCAAAACACAGGTTTACTTCAAATCCAGGTGACTCCAGGGGAAAGATTGTCTTACCTTCCCTCAAAAATCAAAATCTCAAGACTAAAAGAAAATAATAATAATAATAATAATTAGTCTGCTCTTCCCGTCTCTGAGGGCTACTATTGATTTAGCAATAAAGCAGAAGATTATGAGCTTAGGTCAGATTGATTCTTTCTTTGGACTCTTAGAGCTGAACCCAGAATGGAGTTTACACAATCGCTCTCTAATTGTGGTGTGAGCAGGCAAACTACTGCAGGAGATATGCCAATCCAGAGGTCCTATTGAAGGTCCTCACCGTCACTCTCAGTGAAAATCAAAATACAAACTATTTTGTTGATCCGGCTATGAAGAGTTTGAACAATTTGTTTGTTGCAATTTTGAGGGGTATCCACCTAATTATCACATTGCATGTAAGAGTGAAACTTAATTCACAGAAATACAATCTTAAATTCCAGCCGGTTTGCCCCAATGCTTCAATACCCCAAGCATAGAAAACAGGGAAACTGCAACGACAAATATTTAATCATCGGTGCTGTATAAATACAATATTTTTATGAAATGATCAAAAAATGCTGCACTGTGGAAGCATGGTGCTTATAAAGCCATTTAATGTCAAAATCATTAAATATATTGTGCGTGCCCAGTACATCGGACATCTAAATTTATCCATTTCAAGAGTAGAAATATATCTACTTTTTTTGAACACAACATAGCTCCTTTTTCTCTTGTAAAAACAGCTCAATTCTGCAGTGATAGAAAAACGAAGAGAGGACAAAGGTGTGAGTTTGGGTACCGTGCTTTTAACACCTTAAGTCTTTGAAAGCTGAATATGTATGTTGTGCTAACCAAATTGATCCTGGCAGTGTTACATCTAAAACTGAACACAGCGAAGGGAAGATTAGCCTGTATTTCCATGCTAATTTCCCCTCTTAATGTTATGATCCTTTTAAGTCCAGATGAACATTGCTTTTTTGCCCGTTTGAATCAGACACCCTTATTGCTTCTAAAAAATATGCCATAAAATCCCATTTCTTTGCTTAATTGTTCAATATGAGATAAATGCGTCAGATTGTTTAAATTCTGTTCCTCGTTCGACTGTCCTCACTCCGCTGTGCCATTCATACCCTCTTCTGTCCCCTGATTGGCTGATTGCTGCCATTGCACTGACCCAGGGGTCAGCGCAGCCGCCAGACGCAATAATTGGGTCGCCTGTTTCAATTTCCACCTTTAATTGTCATCAGTAGATTCTTGGTTTGACATGGAAAATTGCCAATTAGGACTCCACAGTTTAGGCATAGTGAATGCCCCATCAGCCACTACATTAAAACCACTCACCTAATATTGTGCAGACCCTCCTGTTGTCAAAACACGCTCTGACTGGTCGAGGCTTGATCTGTGCGGGACCTCCAATGGTCTCCTGTGGTATCTGGCACTGAGACGTCAGCGGCAGATTCTGTAAGTCCCATTAGCTGTGATGTGGGACCTCTAAGTCAACACTTTGAATATCTTTTTTATGTTAAACCATTCCTGAACTTTTTTTGAAGTGCGGAAGGGCACGTTATCCTGCTGAAAGAGGCTACTGCCATCAGGGAATAACTGATGGCATGAAGGGGTGTACTTGGCCTGCAACGATGTTTAGTTAGGTGGTGTGTGTCCTAGTAACATCCACCACATGAATGATATGACCCAAGGTTTCCCAGCAGAACATTGCTTAGAGCATCATACTGCCCCTCCAGCTGACCTTCTTCCCATAATGCATCATGGTGCCATCTCTTCCCCAGGTATGCGAGGCACACGCACTCGGCCATCCACATGATGTTCAAGAAAATGCGATTCATCAGACCAGACCATCCTCTTCCATCGCTTCATGTCCAGTTCTGATGCTCACGTGCCTATAGTAGATGCTCTCGATGGTGGACAGGGGTCAGTACGGGCATAGCGACTGGCCCAGGGCTACACTGCAATGCACTTTGGGTTCTATCAGTTTCCTATCAGCACCAGCGTGAACTTTTTCAGCACTTTGATCTACAGAAGCTCTTCTGTGGGATCGGATGTTCCCCTAATGCATCGCTGAGCCTTGGGCCCTCATGAGCCAGCCGTCGGTTCCCCGGTTCTCCTTCCTTGAATCACTTTTGCTGGGTAGTAACCACTGAAGACTGGAGCGCTCATCAAAACACATCGTCAGATGCTCTGACCCAGTTCCCCAGTGATCACAGTTTGGCCAAAGTTGCTCAGATCCTTACGCTTGTCCATTTTTCTTGCTTCCAACACAATAACTTCACAGACTGTTTACTCCCAGCCTAATATATCCCACCTCTTGACATGTGCCATTGTAATAAGGCAAAATTTCAGTGGTCAGTGGTTTTAAAATTGTTGCTAATCAGTGTATAACAACATGTCCTCAGTCTGAGAACTATCCAGAACAAAAAGGAAGTTATTCTCACTTCTTACTACCTTCCTTTTACGCCAGAACCATTCAAAAACAGTCTGTAATTTTGTGAGTGGATGGGTATGTGTGTGTGTGTGTGTGTGTGTGTGTGTGTGTGTGTGGGTGGGTGGGGGGTGCTTTTTGGCTTGTCTGCGTTGTAAGGGAGTTAGATTAGATTGCACGCCTGCACGAACATGTTAACACACGCCAACGTGCACGGACGGCCGCACTCACATACGCGCGCGCACACACAACCACACACAGACTTAATGCGTGTCAATTCTTCATTTTCAAAAATGAATGCTTTATTCTTTTATTCGGCTGCCCAATGATTTCAGAAGGCCGAGTGAAAGGGTTTTTTCCCCTTCGCGTTTGTTGAAAATCTTATTCAAAATAATACAAGACCATTGACGCGACTTTTCTTTTAATGTAAATGAGATTTTATAATGCCGCCCGGAAAAGATTCCTCCTTCTTCTCCAAATGTGACATTACTCCCCAGCTCTATATCAAAATGAAAGTAAAAATAGTTGTACTTTAATCCGCTCGTACAACCCATTTCATAAACTCTGCCCGTCTGCATTACGCGCGCATCGTTCATTATTTATAATGTGCCGGTGATGTAGCCGCGACAGCACCATTGTTTTTACACTCACTGATGATTCAATGACTTCATTATTGAAGGGCTTGGTCTGGGATTATCAAAGGCAAACAGAAGATAATTAAGCGTACAGACGGATGTGGGAAGAAGGTGCTGAGCGGTTCGCGGGGCGTCAGACCCAGGTTTAATTTTGTGTTATTGCGGAAAGAAAAACAGAAGGACTACAAAAGCCGCACGAGGTCTATCTAAGATGCACGGCGCAACGATTTTTCATCTTCTCTTTTCGAAAGGCTATTAATGCCGCGGTTTTCAAAGCATACCCAGGTGTTTCTCACCCTAAAGGTTGCCATAAACTTGGGGGGAAATTCGAAAGTACGAGCACACGTTTTTAATCGCACATAACTCAGTCAACTGTTCTATAATAAGGGCAACTATGCGCGCACACACGAATCTACATTCATGAATGGACCGCGGCGAGGGCTGCCACAGTAAAATCGCACACTGACCTCTGATGAGCTGCGCAACACCGACCCCAAAGACTAAAATCCCTCAACCTACTTAAAAGTAACGGCAGCTTTTTTTATTAAGAAGAGCGGAGGACATGCATTTTTAAAATCTCCTCAATAAAATATCATAGTTACATATCCTTCAGTATCATAATGATATTAATATTTAAATTCAAATAGGCTACATTCCAGGCATGGGCTTCCTCAGTACGACATCAAAGCTAATTTTCTACCTCAGTTTTTCGCCCATATTTACGTACAGTTTATCAATATGCATGATATGCAGCATTACGCTTCTTTAAAGGATATTAATGCTGCGCTGGTCCAGCTTAAGTCAGACTCCTGAGGCATTAATAATTGAGAAACACCTTTCATTAATTTCAGCTCTCCGCAATATTCTTGCTCATTGTCATGGACAAACAAAAACTTTAATTACATCTGACACTTCAAGATTTTTTGAAGTTTGTTTGCACATTGTGAGACCCAAGAATATTTCCCCCAAATGTAATGACACGCTCAACATGAAAACAGATAGATTTTTTGTAGGACAATATTAATGCATGCTATTTATTTAAACTATCTGATGTTAAAATTAAGAGTTGTTTTAATTTCTTCAAACAACATAATGAGGTCACCCCAGTCTTGAATTCAAGGTTAGACGCGGTGCAGTTTTTTCCCTGAAATTCCTAATGGGTTTATAAAATACTCTGTCAAAAAAAATGGCTTATTCCTTACAATAAAAATGTAGAAAATGCGGATATTCTATTGACGTGTACATTTTCTGCGGAAGATTCTGTCACGTTGATGTCACATGGTAGTTAAAATGCTGTAAAATATCGGCAGTATTTGCAGTCATGGTAATTACAGTCATGGAAGTAAATGATCTCTTCACTTCAAATAGTTTTCTGTTCACTGAACACAAAGGCCTCTTTTCTGGTTAGAATCAGAGCTCCAAAAGAAAAGTAGGATATGCTGCTGATATTCAGTGGCACAAATCAATTACCCATACCATATATCCATATCTATCTTGAAAAACGAACAGAAAATGTTCAAAATGAACAGAAACATTTTGTCTTGTGCGCATTTGTGTATTACCATCGTTCCAAATCAGGAGGCCTGTAACAAGCCCTCCTGATTTCCTTGAGCGAACCAAGTTCTGATCCCCTAACTTTATGGCAGCTTTTATCGCCGTGCTTTAGAAACTGTAGAAGTGTTGAATTATCAAATATGGGAAAGAACAAGCACAATCTGCCACGCTTAAGAAACATGTCATTAGAGTGTATACACACTCACACACGCATACACACACACACACACACATGCCCTCCCTCTCTCTCGTTCTAACTCTACAGACTCGAGCACATGCATTCTTTATCTCTGACACATGTGCACACACAGATTCTCGCTATTTTGAACGCCTGAAACATTCTTTCTCTCCTATACACATGCACACAATCATAAATTCTCTCGCACACACATACAAATGTATACTCTTTCGATATCTCTCTTTCTCTCTTACGCACAGAAACATCAAAACAAATTGAGTCCCTGACTAAGTCAATGCTGGATATGAAAAACAAGTCCCTCCTGACTGTCTCCCACTTCACAATCAAAACTCTGCATGTTACTGTCTTGAGAATGTGGGACCTATCGGTAAAAACTGTAAGTACCGGAAGTCTTCAGGCCCTTAACTTATCCACACACTCTCTACTGCAAATAATATGCCAACTGTACAGTGGAAAGTATCTATATTGCGATACTGTGATTTCCCTCAGATGTGAGTGGTTTCAATTACACTGACTGTTTTCAGTTGGGGAAACAGCTGCTATGTGTGGGATTAGCAAACATGCTACCTAGCCGAAGAGCTGACGGGAAGGCTAACGGTTCTTCACCAAGATTAGCATGTGCCAGAATGAGACCATTTTGAAACCCAGAAAAGGAAAATCCAGATTCAGAAGGTAAAACTCCTCCCTACGATTTTATTCCCTGCACCTGGAAATGAGCAAATTAGCAGAATAATCTTCAGCCAGCTGGAGATCAGAATTGGCCTCAGAGTCCATCGGTGGTTAGATAAAAACACAGCAGTGCTTTCTCTATCTGACCCTTTGCTCGTATCCCTCTGTCAGAAACTTCTCTTGTCTTTCGTGCGCTTGGCTGATGCCAGTGTAAGAAAAACGGCAAGTGCTTTGCCTACATTATATGTTGTATGTTATGAAATCAGTGCGGAAGTCAGGAGTGGAGACAGATTAGAGGAATGGCCGTCCGTTAGAGGCAGTGACCTCGATGAGACTGAAGTGTGTGAGGGGATGTGTGTGTGTGTGTGTGTGTGTGTGCTCTCCTGAGTTCTGCTCTCTCCGGGGGGAGAAGATGGGGCTCAGCTCGTGACACAGCGGCTGTCTCCTGATGCATCCCATAAAACAGGAAAAAGGCACTTGGCATTTTGGGCGCTGACAGCCTGGCCTGTTTGCAATAAATGTAATGAGGGATGGGCTCTGCGTTAATGAGCGGCTGGACTCCAGTACCGTGAGGTTTCAGAGAGGACTGCGTTAGCGATGTTAGCGACTGGGCTACTCATGGCTCCGCTCAGTCAGTAACGACTCTCTCCTGCTCTCACTCTTATGCGCACTCCTTCCCTTTCTCTCTCCTGCTATCACTCTTATGCGCACTCCTTCCCTTTCTCTCTCCTGCTATCACTCTTATGCACACTCATTCCCTTTCTCTCTCCTGCTATCACTCTTATGCGCACTCCTTCCCTTTCTCTCTCCTGCTATCACTCTTATGCGCACTCCTTCCCTTTCTCTCTCCTGCTATCACTCTTATGCACACTCCTTCCCTCTCTCTCTCCTGCTCTCACTCTTATGCGCACTCCTTCCCTCTCTCTCCTGCTCTCACTCTTATGCACACTCCTTCCCTCTCTCTCTCCTGCTCTCACTCTTATGCGCACTCCTTCCCTCTCTCTCTCCAGCTCTCGCTCTTATGCGCACTCCTTCCCTCTCTCTCCTGCTCTCACTCTTATGTGCACTCCTTCCCTCTCTCTCTCCTGCTCTCACTCTTATTGCGAACTCCTTCCCTTCTCTCTCCTGCTCTCACTCTTATGCGCACTCGTTCCCTCTCTCTCCTGCTCTCACTTGTCTCTCGTTCCCTCTCTCTCCTGCTCTCACTCTCTTCGTTCCTTCCCTCTCTCTCTCCTGCTCTCACTCTTATCTTTGCCTCCTTCCCTCTCTCTCTCATGCTCTCACTCTTATACACCTCCTTCCCTCTCTCTCCTGCTCTCACTCTTATCGCCTCCTTCCCTCTCTCTCCTGCTCTCACTCTTATCTCTCTCCTTCCCTCTCTCTCCTCTCTCACTCTTATCTTGCCTCGTTCCCTCTCTCTCCTGCTCTCCTCTTATATTGCCTCCTTCCCTCTCTCTCCTGCTATCACTCTTATGCGCACTCCTTCCCTTTCTCTCTCCTGCTATCACTCTTATGCGCACTCCTTCCCTTCTCTCTCTCCTGCTATCACTCTTATCGCCTCCTTCCCTTCCCTCTCTCTCTCCTGCCCTCACTCTTATGCTCTCCTTTCCTCCTTCCTTTCTCTCTCCTGCTCTCACTCTTATGCGCACTCCTTCCCTTTCTCTCTCCTGCTATCACTCTTATGCGCACTCCTTCCCTTTCTCTCTCCTGCTATCACTCTTATGCACACTCCTTCCCTCTCTCTCCTGCTGTCACTCTTATGCACACTCCTTTCCCCTCTCTCTCCTGCTCTCACTCTTATGCGCACTCCTTCCCTCTCTCTCCTGCTCTCACTCTTATGCGCACTCCTTCCCTCTCTCTCCTTCTCTCTCTCTTCCCTCTCTCCTGCTCTCACTCTTATGCGCACTCCTTCCCTCTCTCTCCTGCTCTCACTCTTATGCACACTCCTTCCCTCTCTCTCTCCTGCTCTCACTCTTATGCGCACTCCTTCCCCCTCTCTCTCCTGCTCTCACTCTTATCCTCCTTCCCTCTCTCTCCTGCTCTCACTCTTGCTCTTTCCTTCCCTCTCTCTCTCCTGCTCTCACTCTTATACACCTCCTTCCCTCTCTCTCCTCCTCTCTCACTCTTATGTGCCTCCTTCCCTCTCTCTCTCCTGCTCTCACTCTTATGCGCCCTCCTTCCCTCTCTCTCCTGCTCTCACTCTTATGCACCTCCTTCCCCTCTCTCTCCTGCTCTCACTCTTATACCTCCTTCCCTCTCTCTCCTGCTCTCTCTTATGCACCTCCTCTCTCTTTCTCTCTTTCCCCTCTCTCTCCTGCTCTCACTCTTATGCACTCGTTCCCTCTCTCTCTCCTGCTCTCACTCTTATGCACACTCCTTCCCTCTCTCTCCTGCTCTCACTCTTATGCACACTCCTTCCCTCTCTCTCTCCTGCTCTCACTCTTATGCGCACTCGTTCCTCTCTCTCTCCTGCTCTCACTCTTATGCACACTCCTTCCCTCTCTCTCTCCTGCTCTCACTCTTATGCACACTCCTTCCCCTCTCTCTCTCCTGCTCTCACTCTTATGCACACTCCTTCCCCTCTCTCTCCTGCTCTCACTCTTATCTCCTCCTTCCCCTCTCTCTCTCCTCTCACTCTTATGCTCACTCCTTCCCTCTCTCTCTCCTGCTCACATTCTTATGCACACTCCTTCCCTCTCTTTCTCCTGCTCTCACTCTTATGCACACTCCTTCCCTCTCTCTCCTGCTCTCACTCTTATGCGCACTCCTTCCCTCTCTCTCCTGCTCTCACTCTTATGCGCACTCCTTCCCTCTCTCTCCCTCCTGCTCTCACTCTTATGCACACTCGCTCCCTCTCTCTCCTGCTCTCACTCTTATGCACACCTCATTCCTCTCTCTCCTGCTCTCACTCTTATGCACACTCCTTCCCTCTCTCTCTCCTGCTCTCACTCTTATGCACACTCCTTCCCCTCTCTCTCCTGCTCTCACTCTTATGCACACTCCTTCCCTCTCTCTCTCCTGCTCTCACTCTTATGCACACTCCTTCCCTCTCTCTCCTGCTCTAACTCTTATGCGCACTCCTTCCCTCTCTCTCTCCTGTTCTAACTCTTATGCTCACTCCTTCCCTCTCTCTCTCCTGCTCACATTCTTATGCACACTCCTTCCCTCTCTCTCTCCTGCTCTCACTCTTATGCACACTCCTTCCCTCTCTCTCCTGCTCTCACTCTTATGCTCCTTCCCTCTCTCCTGCTCTCACTCTTATGCGCACTCCTTCCCTCTCTCTCCTGCTCTCACTCTTATGCACACTCCTTCCCTCTCTCTCCTGCTCTCACTCTTATGCACACTCCTTCCTCTCTCTCTCCTGCTCTCACTCTTATGCACACTCCTTCCCTCTCTCTCTCCTGCTATCACTCTTATGCACACTCCTTCCCTCTCAATTTCAATTTCAATTTCAATTTGTGCTTTATTGGCATGACATACATGTTGTGGTACATATTGCCAAAGCATATATTGAACATGTAACATATAACAAGTGAATCTTCAAGTAATAAACAAGTAATCTTCATAAATATACTCTCCTGCTATCACTCTTATGCACACTCCTTCCCTCTCTCTCTCCTGCTCTCACTCTTATGCGCACTCCTTCCCTCTCTCTCTCCTGCTCTCACTCTTATGCACACTCCTTCCCTCTCTCTCTCCTGCTCTCACTCTTATGCACACTCCTTCCCTCTCTCTCTCCTGCTCTCTCTTATGCACACTCCTTCCCTCTCTCTCTCCTGCTCTCACTCTTATGCACACTCCTTCCCTCTTTCTCTCCAGCTCTCACTCTTATGCACACTCCTTCCCTCTCTTTCTCCTGCTATCTGTATTATGCACACTCCTTCCCTCTCTCTTTCCTGCTCTCTCTCTTATGCACACTCGCTCCCTCTCTCTCCTGCTCTCACTTTATGCCCACTCGCTCCCTCTCTCTTTCTCATTCTCTCGTTCTCTCTGTTCTTCTTCCAGCTGAGAAATTATGGAGTGAAAAACGAAAAGCTCAGGGTCTCCGACCAAAGTCTCAATACATGGATTCACAAAAATAATAAACCGAAAATTATTTGTTTTTGTGTGTGTGGCGAGGGGGAGGGTAATTGGTGATTCTACAGTGTGCAGTATGCAGTATGCAGTAAGAGTGAGAGTGTAGTGACGTGAAAAGTGGAGATTACTCTGAGAGAGCAGTGAGTACTGATAATCAGAGCAGCGTGCATTGAGTGTACTGCAAATCGCTGAGAGAGTGCAGTATGCTGCGTGTGAGACGGTACTGTGTGCAGACACACTACACAGAGTACAGTGAGAGTACAGTGGGAGTAGAGTGTCTCAGGACATTAGAGCGCAGTGTGCAGTGAGCACACAGTGAGTCAGTGAGCGAGAGACTGCTGTTTGCAGTGACGCTGCACAGTATGAGTACAAGTATGCGTTCTCCTCTTCGTCTGATAGCTGGCTATTCTGTGTCCTCTCTCCCCATAAGAGCCCAGGCTGCGCTTTTATATGTGCTGAATAACAGCAGCTGGGAAGGCCGGCGTCGGTCTTAGAAAGGCCATCACACTGAGGCGATTCTCTTCACCTCCCTCTCGCCTCCCTGCTCTCTCCTTCTGCACCTCCGCAGTTATTCAAACGTTAAAGCTTATGAGATCCCTGTGATATTTCAGACGAAAAGGCAAAGGTGCGTCAGGGACAGTAGGCCCATTCAGTGTACTGTAAACGCAAAAGGAAAATTCAGTCCTGCGTATTCATGCTCGGCCGAAGCTTTCTCTCATGGATACGAATGAATAATAAACTTTCTTTGAGGTTTCCTCACAAAGTTCTATTCCAATGTGTTTAGACAGCAATATTTTTGTTTTTTTATGTTCTAACATCGTAAGATAACCACTTTGAATTTTTATTATTATTATTATTATTATCTGAAGAACTACAGACCAGTTCTTAAGTATTTGGAAATTAAACCTGCAGATGCAACCTGTAAATTGAAAATTTTTATTTAAAAATGTAAACTTGACACTCTCAGGCATAATTTCAATTTCATGGTTTATTGTGATCAAAGCCAAACAAAAAAACATAGTAGGCCTATCACAAGCTGTCCAAACACTTGTGGAATTAATTGTATGGCGGGGGTTACGCTTATTAAGGGGACAAGGAGACGAAAACCCTTCTTCGAACTCAAGTGCACTGAATTACACTTAAGCGCTCCAGCGCGAACATCACCGAGCATTGCTGAGTTTAAGCTTGTCTTTGTACCGGAGGATAATACTGTCACACGAAGGCGAGCACTCGCTGACACCGGAGTAAAATGCTGGATGAATGGCGGCGGCGGCAGCGGCCGTTCCTCACAATATCTGTCGGCGCGGAGTCCGAGTGTTTCCTCCCAGCGCTCACCGCATCCGCCGGTTCATTTACCGCTCCGGCGCACAGAGCCACGCGAACACTGCCCTTACCGCGGAGGACGACTATCATATTCTCTCCGCTCCCCGAAGGCCTTTCCATCTGAAGGAGCTTCACCGTCCCCTCTGCCTGGCTTTTTAAAAAGTGCATTCGACTGTCAGACAAAGAAATTAATACCCCCAAAGTGACTGTATTTTAATTAAGCAATTTCATGCAAATTACGATTTTTTTTTCTTCAGATTGTTGAAATAATATATGGCGTGAAATGGAGGGCTGGCTGATCTGATATGCAAGCGGTATTCTTCTTCCAGGCACGGAGAAGACAGAGAAATGAGCTGAAATGCTAATGTATAATCTATTATGCAAACAGTCAGATACTTACATAGATGTACATGCTGCTCCTGGCATGGCTAAACACAGGCCTTCAATTTAATGTGTTTGATGTCTGAATTGTGAAATTGTCTTCAGTGTTTTATGAGAGGGGCTTTTGGGATTGGTGGTGGTGGTGGTGTGTGTGTGTGTGTGTGTGTGTGTGTGTGTGCGTGCGTTGTGTGTCTGTGTCTGTTGTAGTGAAGAAAGGAACAGAGAGTTGAGGGGTCCTGGCTCTGAGAGTGAGCCGTTGTTTTAAGGAGCTGTGTCACGATTACTGCACAAGCTCAGAACTTACACCCTAAGAAAGTGAATATGCATGACCGCAAATCATAATCTGATTTCATCTTTGCCAATGTCTTCATTTTGCATTGCATTAATATTTTTTAGTTTTATTTTTTCGGCATTATACTTTTTATGTTCTGGAGCTTTCTTTGGTAATTTGAAGATTCAAAGCGCTATTTCAAGCTTTAGCTAAGAGATACGAGGAATGTAAGCTGGTTTCCATCACCAACAATCATAGAAGAAAAATTCCCTCTAGATTTTGACTTGCAGTTGAACAGATTTACTTTGGTCAAAGTTCTGAGCATGTGCAGTAATCGTAACACAGCTCCCTTCACAGTTGATGCTTTATTCTCTTATTCTATGGTATTGATACACTATGACTGCATGCACACGTACATACAGTATCGGAGACGGAGAAGAGGCAAATTCAGAGGGGCCACAACCTTTTAATTTCATCGTCTTGCTTTTTTCATTTCTTAAAAAAAAGTTGTATGAAAGTGTGTTAGTATGTATTCATTTAGATACTTTCACACTTTATCAGGAAGTACGTCTGCTTATTCATGCTGAAACCCAGTCAGCCAATCATGCAGTGGAATTTCAGTGCATAAGACCATGCAGATACAGGAAGTTAATGAGCACATGAAGTGTCAGAACAGGAAGAGAATGTGATCTCAGTGATTTTGACTGTGCCGTGGTTCTGCGAGCCGGATGGGCTGGTTTGAGTTTAACAAACACCTGCTGACCTCCAGGCTGTTTTTGTGTACTAGAGCTTGTGCAGAATGGTGCAAAAAAAAAAAAAAAAAAAATAAAAAAACACCTGGTGAGTGTCAGTTGTCAGTTCTGTGAACAGAAATGCCTTGTTGATGAAGGGTGGTGTGATGAGGATGGGTAAAATGGTTTGAATCCACAGAAAGAGTATGATAATGAAGATGTGCACTCCTTAAAACCGACGTGAACAGAAAAGCATCGATGTACTACACATCAAACCTTGAGGCCGATAAAGCGAAATTGCCCAAGACCAAGACTTAACAAAGTTCACCACACTGAACCAAAAAAAAAACATTTTTCATATAAGATTTTTAAGGATGCCAATGATTGTGGCACACAATTTTTTTTTTTTGGGGGGGGCATATTAATTTCATGATGAGGATTTTTCTTCTCTTGCAATCATTTCGTTTAAATACAAGGTTAGATTTTTTAATGTTTTGAATAAAAGATTGGGAAGATTAATAGCAACCACATTTTTCCGTAGCTTTTGTAGCTTCTATTTTCCAAGGGTACCAATATTACTGAAGAGAAGAGTATGTACTGTATGTATATTTCTTAAGTTGAGAAAAAAAAAGTCACTAATGTATTTTTTTGAAAAGGAATATAGACACTGCATGTGAAAAGACATTGCAAAAGGCTGCGAGCCTTGTTCTGTGTGAGGAGACGTCAGTAGAATAGGGGCATTGAGCGGCAGAGCATGCGGCATCTGGAGCCTATATAATTGCAGTTTTGTGAAAGTTAAATTCAGAGAAAGGAACGATTAAAGAGAGCATTTAACGAAGTACTTCAGCAATGAAAGTTCTCTCCCCTGAAAGCCGCCTTTACAATTTCTCACACGGCGAACTTAACAAAGAGCTTCTGAGCCGCGTGCATAAATGCTAGAGCATTCCTCGTTGATAAATTGATGAAGGAGTTTGGATGTCTATCAATTAAAGGCAAGCTGCACTGAAAAAGATGCTCCAAATGTGGGACCTCACGTTTTATCATTAAACTGTCAGCCCTTTGTCCGAAACAGTTCAGATGGTATGGATAATGCATGTGTAAAAATGAAAGCAGTGATTAATAAATTATCATTTACCTGTATTAATTTGGGAACAGTGCAAGACAAAATATTTCATGCTTTACATTTTCAGCATCATTGTTTTTCTGAGAATGCATGTTCATTCTGGATTTGAGGCCTGTAGCCTGCTCTAAAAAAGTTTTAAGGGACACAATAAGACTTGGGAAGTGCTTGAATGCTAAAAAAAAAAGTGTTGAACATGTGACATTATCATGCTTGAATGTGAAAAGATGGTTCAAAAAAAGTCAAGCTGTTTACAAGCATCTTGTCTGGGCTCGCCACTCGGGAAAAAAAAAAAAAAAAAAACTGTTGAGATGAATATAATCACATGAGCAAGAACTGCTTTCGAAAACCGTTGCCAACAAACATCATATCTCATTGAATCCTCATATAAAGGTGAAGAATGCACAGAGGAAGCCAACATCAGAAACCTTGCCGTCTTCTCTGGGCTTGAGCTCATCTGAAATGGACTGATACAAAGTTGAAACTTGCATTGCCGTCAGACCTGTCAACTGTTCAGATTTTTATGGCAATACTGGAAGTTGTGATCTAAAGGCCAAAGAAGAAAAGGACCATCGCTGTTGTTGCCAACATCAGGTTCAAAAGCCGGCGTCTGTCATGGTATGTGGGTGCATAAATAAACACAAATACCAGGAGCACTCCATCACTGACACGCTGGCCAATTTCATTTTCACTTCAGGCTTTGCTCCATTTGGTTCTGCAATCTAAACGCGTCACCTCACATCATAAGACGACGATTTGAAAGAGTGAAATCCACTCGCTTTTGACTGTTTTGCCCGCGTCTTCGTGCGAGATGGTCAAACGGGGCAACATGAGGGCAAACAATGCTGGGTGCCTGTAGGCGCTGCAGAGATATGGTCATAAATCACCGGACAGCATCATCACTCTGACAGCCGGGAATAGCTTAATCTCCGGCGGGTGCCTCATTCCGTTTGACCAGGAGGACATCAGATCAGTCCTGCCTTCTCTCACTGAGCTCCTCTCTATAGTCCAGCGCCTCAGACAGTTTTAGTTTTTGTCATCTTAATTGATTCTGCCGGGGTCAGAACCACAGACTGCGTAAAAAACTATGGACTAAGTCACTGTGATGTCAGCCATTGACTTTGCTCAGGCTTGAAGAAAAGCATTTTACCATGGAAGCTCAGTTTTTCAGGTGCCACCATGTTGTAAAATTTCGAGCTGGAGTCAACAAAGTATGGAGGCAGATTCGCCCACCCGGAGAAATGCTCCTGTTTTGTCTTATAAACGTTTCTCCCTCATCCACATATCACCATAACTTAACAAACACACACGGGAAGAGATTTAGACAAGCAAAGAAATGCCCATGTTGAAAATTTTTTAGTCAGAGAAAATTATCGACTTAACTGTTTAACGTAAAAATACTGCCGCTGACTTGAATGGAAAACAGAGTGAATTAGATCAATTTCGGTGCCAGCCACAGTGTCATTAGCGAGCGACGGCTCTCAAAAAGACTCGGGAAAGAGCCCCAAAAACGTGGTTTAGTTATGATCATATCTTTTATTCATGCAGGGCTTGACAGAAACAAAGCTTGACAAAGAGGACCAATGGGTATGATGCTAATCCTTGAACAATGTTAAAATTTCAAGAACTGACCAAAGATCTGCAGGGGAAATATTTCCCTCAGAAGCCTGACGCTGATCGTTTGGGTTCTTCCCAAATTAAGCGATCTATTTGCCCCACAATCCAACTCAATAAATGAGGTAAAAATGATTTAGTGATAAATTAAAATTACATGGAGAAATGTTTAAGGTAAATAGTGAAACAATGAAGTAACGAGTTCTCATTAAAGAAGCGAAAGAGTTACCTCAAATCCTCATGGAGAAACAGGAATGTATAGCAGAAAGCTTATGTATTAAAATGCACGCCCATTTCACAGATACGATTTTTTGGGGTGTCTTACAGCACACAAGAACAGAGATCTATGCAGTGATTCCCCACAGGGGGAAAATTTAGTCTCAAGGGACACGGCAAGAGCAGATGTGACGACTTCATCGATTGTGTCTACCAACCTAACACTGCGTTTTACCAACAAGAAAAAATACCCAATGAGTGACGTGTAACCTTAATGATGAACTTCTTTACATGGACGAAAGTGATGAACAGCAACTTCCACGATAACACTATGAACATGTTATGTCCAGTTCCAAGGTTATCCTCTGAAGATCTTGAAACGAGTCCTATTACCTCACCTCACTGGGTAAACTTTTGTCTGGTTGAGGAAAAATGTGATAGAAATAAGATTTTATGCCCAAAATAATTGTTGAGACTGACATTTAGGTCTTTATTTGTTAAATGAAGGACAGATAAGGACACTGGCTGGAGGGTTATTGCAGTCTCTCTCTCTCTCTTTGAGGATTGCAGAAGGACCGTACGCACAGACGCTCCATTAATCAGGGCTTTGAGGTGTTGTCGCTGCCTCCATAATAAGGGTTATTATTTCGGCAGAGTGTCAAAGCCACTATCAGAGGACCAGCCCACATCCACTCCCTCTCCACCGCTGCTTAAACAAATGAATCAGCCACAAAATGGCAAACAAGACACAGGTCAACCTGACACAATGCAGAGAGAGACGCCCCCCTGGAGCTTTCACTCTCTGGGGATTCACGGGGAAAGGGAGGGGGATGTGTGCTCATATTTACAGTGTGTCTGTGTGTTTACTGTATACGCAGTGTGTATGTGTGTGTATGTACATGTATGTATGTATGTATGAGTCTGTGCGCTGTTATTTATTAGCATTTGCTGGAAGTTGGGTTTCTGCGTGAATACCATGGTGAAGTTTGTAAAAGAATCACACGGGCAGCAGACGTGCCATTTTGAAATGGGGAGCGTTTAAATCCGCGATCAGTTAATCACAGTCCTCTTGAGGTGAGCTGCTACGTGTGTGTGTGTGTGTGTGTGTGTGTGTGTGCGTGTGCAAGTGCGCGTGGGGGGACTGATAAAATTTCCGCCCATGTTTAGTGTTTCTGCGTCTCTCCCACTCCCTCTCTCAGGCAGTTTGCCTTTGATCTGTTATTTGCATTTTCTCAGCCCAGAGGGAGCACCGTTATCCCTGGAAATAATTTACTGATGTTTCTTTTCTCTCGTTTTCCCTCATTTCGCACTCTGCTACCTGGCTCTCTCCGCCCCTCCCATCCACCGTGCTCGTCTGTAACGGGTCTCCGCCAGGACATGACAAACAGGGCAGCGCAGGTTTTCAATCAGTTCCATCTCCCCTGCCGCGGGGCTACAGACTTACTGTTAAAACGGAGCGCGCCATGCCAATGGCTGGGGGAGCAAATAACACTGCCACTCCTGTCGCGGTCTTACCCGGCCAAACCAGCCCACTGCCCCGATCGCCTCGGCATAATCAGTCCCATTCAGCGCAGATGTTGCTGTGGAATACATCACTCTCGAAAAGCGCGCATTAACATCCGTGACAATCTGCTTTCACTTACGCCGCCTATTTGATGTTTTTAAACAATTTATATTTGTTATCATATCTAAAGAGGACGCGCACTTGTCAAAAGACGTCCGAGTCCGCCGAAAGCTGAAAAGCCCTTGCAGACTGACATTTCACATCCCATTCAATCTTTCTCGATTTTTGAGAAATGTCAGTAGCGGCTACCGATAATAAACTGCTCGTTATGAGTTTACCGCTGCCTAGAAGCGGTGGCTTTGATACGCTGTCAGACGGTTGGAGGCGTGTCCCGACTTCCTTGGCGAAACTGCGTGTTTTTTGATTGAAAGTTAATGGAGCGTCAAGCGTCTTTACAGCTTCATTTACTTGGAGGCCTAGCGCTGATGAGGAACAGATGTACAGGAAGTGTGCAAACTTCGTTTGCTTTACAGTGACACATGACGCAGCCTAATCTGCTGGCTGAGATGGAGTAGGCACTGAATATCTTGTTTAAATGGACGAAAGTTGAGAGAATTGCTTAATCTCGGGCTTTCCTGTTCTAGCCGAGAGTGTGTCTATACTCGGGATACACCCATCCCAGGCACTTTCTGAGGAGGTAGTATTAAATTAAACTCTGACTGAAGGGATATATTGATATATTATTATTGTCCACCAAAAAATACAATTGGAACTATTTTTTGATTCACAAATAGCTCCACTAGGATTTCGGTATACATCCAACCTGGCTTAAAACCCATTCCAACCACCAGCGTTCACTGAAAATCAGATGTGGACAATCCAGCCACCCAAAAGTTAAAGTTCGAACTCCTGGCTGAAACAATTCTGCTGGGTATTAAAAGGGTTCCTTTAAATATTCATTGCTGCATCTACAGCTCAAGCAGGGACTGAGCTGCAGCTGAGCTTCAGTTTCAGATCTGTGTTGGTTTCATACGGACACTGGGATCTGGAGCAGGAGTAATGATGGACCATCAGTAACAAGTCAGAATAATCAAATCCAAATCCTGACTACTGTGTCCTAAGAGCAGACGCAACTTAACTATTTAACCTGCCTGGCATGATTTGAAGATCGTTTCGGACGTTCAATTTCCTAACACCTCAACTGCTTTGGAAAATTGGAAAGAAAATGTTCTAAAGAATAAAAATGTTTTACAGGGTGCTCCTGTTAGTGGTCAGAAATAATGTGGTATTTGAGAAATTTTGTACATACTGCATTTAGGACTGTGAGTTATGCATGTACAGCAAACTGTCAATGGACAGCAAGTGAGTATTAATTCTTATTTATTCACATCTCTGGTGCTCCTCCACAGTCAATAGCTACAGTGGCCTCTAATCCAGCCTGATTCCCCAAAAGTACAATACAATATCATTGTAAAGTAATTCCTAATGGAAAGTACTTGAGCACTGAACTGCAAAAACACTGAGTGCCTGCTCGCACATATGTGTTTGTGTGTGTGTGTGTGTGTGTGTGTGTTTGTTTGTGCGTGTGTGTGTGTGTGTGTGTGTCTGTGTGCGTGCTGTACAGTTTGTGAGCACAAATATATAAAAACGGTGCACTGAAGCGTCAGTCTGTGTTGGCTCCACTTGTTTGCAAGATTCCAATTCTCGTTTTACCTCCATAACAGCATCCATCTCGTCTCTCCTGTTTTTCTTGGAACTTTTCCAAAAAATAATCATGTTTAAATGAGCGGTGAACATCAAAAACGTTTCCGTTTACAACGCAGAGGTCTTGTCAATTAAAACTCATGAATAATGCAAACGTTTATCTTCTCTGCCGAGGGAATTTTTCATCACGCTTTCATATTTGCTTTACATTAGCACTGTCAAGTGCACATTAGTGCAAAATCCCCTAAATCATTAAAGATTAATCAATTGAAATCTGTTTAGATTATTCTGTTAACTGGTTCGATAGAGGCTAGCCATGTACAGAGGGTGACTATACAAGATTCAAGTCAATATCACAATGAAGTGCACACACTCAGTCTAACCAGAGTGAAATAGAGGGTCTTCAAAGAAGCCTATACTTACGCTCAATAAAAAGTTTATTATTAAATTTGACTGCTTCCCATGCACTGAAGAATGTGTTCAGGAGGAAAGACCATTTTTAAGAGCTGTTACCAGATTCACTTCAAATGGATATCAATGTGCACCGATTAACCCTCAGTTCTGGCTGTAAGCTTTCATTTGAAAGGTCTTTTCTCAACATCAATATCAAGTTATCTGTACTGAAATTACTGTTCTGATAATGTCACAGTACGAAGCATGGTGATTTTGTACCCTATGTTCCATATATATAGACCAGTAGGCCTACATGTTTGACGGTGTAAAGCCTTTGCCTTGAGCTGCTGTGTGTCTTGCGGGACAGTAATTCGTTGACCCTCGGTAAGGTGTGCGGGCAAGCCAACGTTTCTCGCTGCGACACCAGGCAGATGACCAGGCAACACAGTTTTGAATACTGTGTGACCATTGGCTGGCCAGCGGTCACCCAGGTGAGTCGTAATTAAGGTTCGCGAAGTGCACTGGCAACAGTTGCAATTAGTCAAGCCAGAGCTGCGCATAATATTTCTTAAAAATCTTTTGTAGTTCACATTTTCATTTCATTCATCCCCCCCGTGAATGTAAAGGGTCATATTGGTAGAACCGTGGGATTAACAAAATGGTTTGGGTGGGTTTTTAGGTCAGCAAATGCAGCCGTGGGGTGAAGTTTAAGTTGGGGACAGTTGTGATAGTTGCACGTTGCGTCTTCATTGTCCAGCTTTAAGCCTACCACACACTGGAGCTATCTGCTGAGCAAAAAGTTATTCGAGACTGTTTGCTCAGCAGATAGCTCGCTGTGTGCGCGTAATTTTCGGTGAGTTTTCTGCCTCGCAAGGCGTTGAGGCGAAGATCAAACATGTTTGATATTTTTCGCCTCGTGAGGCAAAAAAGACTCATCCTGTGCGCGCCACTTGAGCTACATGCTCAACCCAACCCTGCCTTATACAACCATGGCAGAAGACATATCCCATGGTAACCGTGTTTTAGAGGGGGCAAATTATTGGCCAGAATCAAGCTGAGAAAGCGACAACCAAGGAGACTGCTTAAATGACTGGAATTGGTTGAGGACCTGGCTATCGCATTAACCCCATTGAAACTCTTTGAGATGTGTTTGAGACGGCTTTATGGCGTGGTTAAACTCTACTGGCATCAGTGCAAGATCTTGGCCAAAAATTATTGCTGCTCTGGACAGAAATAAATGTTGTGACATTATACAAGGTTGTCAAAATAATGCCTCAATGAATGAGCACCATAATCACAGCTAAAGGCCCACCGAGGCACGGGGAAAAAAGGGTACTGATTACCGGGCCCACAGTGGGAGGGGGCCCTTGAGAAGCCTGGAATGAAAAGTGTAATTTTTTTATTAATTTATTTTTTTTTCTTAGTAATTAATGTCATTATTGAATCAAAAGCAACTAAATGGATTGGTCAAAAGATTAAAGTTGGTCTCAAATAGAGTAAAATCAAATACTAGGGGCCTCTGCTCCCCTTCTAAAATATACAAATGGTATAGTCCACCCCTTAGCGCTTGGGAGAGCAAGCCTAGAGGAGAGGAGAAAGGTGACTTGTGATGCGCCTAGAGTTCATGGCTTCCAACCTCTTCAAGCCTGGAGGTCGGGAGCCAACGAGATATTTAAACTAGAGGCGCGTTGGTCGTTCCAATGTGTGCAGAGCTGGCCGCCACCTTATGACGGGCGTGCCTGCCGCTTGAACCCATGTAAACAAACACGCTCTGGTTAATATTTGGTAAATATCAATAATAATCATTCAGCAGCGTTTTGATTTCCGGCCTTTTTCTGACCGATAACTAGAGAAGTGCAGGTCTATTATCGCCCATTGCGTTTACCAAAAGCGTTGTTGCTAATTAAGTTAGCAGCTGACATAGTAGGTCCATTCATTGTCAATGGTTCCTACGGACGTAAGTGAGCATATGTGATTTCGGGAAACGGACCCTGAGCATTGATATTTTTCCATTGGGAATGTTTGAAAATACAGTGGTAAACACCCAGGCCATCTTAAAACCCCTTCGGTAGTCGCACGGTAATATTATGACTGATCTCGTTCTGTCAGGCGGGTCTATTTCTCTAGCAGTACGATCAGGGCGGACACTTGTCAACTAGTAAGATAAATTAGCATCGCAAATGCGGGAACCTTGATAACAAGTGTCTTATTGTGACCGCAGCCAGGTCGTGAAACTAGTTTATTAGTTTAGAGAAAAAAACGCTGGTTTGTAATTGAATCTGACACGTAGGCCTATCTATTAAAAAAAAAAAAACTAATTGGTTTGTAACTGGATCAGACACGTATCTATGACTATTTTATTTTTTTTGATAGAAGCTGCATGGTGCAGACCCGGACACTGACATTACGATGAATGAGAAACAAGTAAACATCTATTCGCATCTACTGACAGCGGCTGCTGATTTCAACGGGTTTCGGACGTGCCATAGGTCGGGAGTGATTCAAAGTACTGCGGTATTTTCGCTTGTTAGGCCTGTATGGCACTCAGTGGAAATCAAAATTTCTGGAAGGCATGAATCCACTTAGCTGCACCTTTCAGTGATGGACGCCCGTCACAAGATTCCGGCCAGACTTGCACATTGAGATCGTAACATAAGCGCCTCTAGTTTATATTGCTCGTTGGCTGGAGCAGTCTTGATTGAAATACGGGGGGATGAACCCATGAGACCCTCTGAAAGCCTCAAAAGCAAAATTTGAAGGGGTCTCAAATTTTGTCTTAAGAAATAAAAAAAAAAAATTTTATTGTCACTATTGGTCACTAAAATGTTTTAAGCTCACCGTGTCAGTATAAAGAATTCAAAACATTTATTCACACACGCTCTATTTTTTTCTATTTTTTACCAGCGGGGCCAGCCAGTCCTGTGCACGTATGCAAATTAGCCATCTTGGCGTAAACAGAGGAAAGACATTAAGTTGAGAGGTTGTGACTAAAAATGGCGAGCGAGCGAAAACTAAACCAGAGTGAATCACTCGTACGCTTTGGTTTCACATCCAAAAGTGTGGCACTCGGAGATGAAGAGGCACCGAAAGTCGATGCTGGGGCAGCTAGCACAGTGGGCCCCTCTCAAGCTACCAAAACGGAGGATCCTCTGACTCCTCTCCCACCCAGTGACCCTGAAGCCGAGTGCTCCTCTGAAGCAGTAGGTGCTGAGGTATCGTTAGATGCTACAGCTGCTAGCACAAGCGACTTGACGACTGGTGGGACAGTGAAGCAAGTGGGCGACTGGACGAATAGATGAGTGTGTGCGACTGAGCGTGTGTCCTTTTCAGCTTCGGCATACTGCATGGTTATGTAGGCCTTGTGATTGGTTGTGGTCTCAGTGAGGCAGCCTAGCCTTGGAGTTGGAGAAGTTGGGGTAATTGCGTGCGTGTGTGTATCTGTGCGTGAGAGAGCGAGAGAGCACCCGCTGTGGTGGTGTTTGGCTTGTTGTTGGTAGGTTGTCTTGTCAGCATCCGCCGTGGTGCTTTTTTCCAATTTGAGAGATTGCCCCTTTGCGGCAAGAGTACCATACACAACCTCCACTTTTTTTGGGTTTTTTTTGGCCAGAATGATTTTAAAAGGGGGCACAAATATTTTTGGGGGGTTTTTATTTGTGAGAAGGGGGTTTAGAATGATGGGGAAAGATTTAAAAGGAAGGGGTAGATCCGGTAATTCCGCTTATCGCATCTGTATTGATCCCTCGTGTCATTCACTCTGAGTCCTATCTCTTGCACTACTTCTGTTTCTTTTTTTTTTATTTTTTTTTTTTTTTTTTTTCCTTCTCCATTGATGAACTGTGAACAAAGGTTTACATGTGAAGTTAGACATTTCATTAGTGTCTGGCGGGATTCGATCCAGGAAACCTGTGGAGAAAGCAATGTTAATCACACCATTCACTGTGGCCTGAAAAGAGAACTGAAAGTATATATATATATATATATATATATATATATGAAAAGAAATAATATATTGTTTTTTCTTTTTATTTATTGTTGTCAATGCGCCGAAAGTGAATATTCATTTTGATGCTTTTTCATGCTGGTGAGTTGGCTGATCTGTTGACACTGGCTAGAATAATTTGAGGAGAACAAGCCATTGTTTGTGCCTGAGTTGGGTTAAGGTTAGGGTTAGGGATAGGGGAAGGGATAGCATTCCCTATGGGTTAGGTTAAGGTTAGGGTCAGGGATAGGGGTAGGGATAGCATTACTTATGGGTTAGGTTAAGGTTAGGGTTAGGGATAGGGGTAGGGATAGCATTCCCTATGGGTTAGGTTAAGGTTAGGGTCAGGGGGATAGGGGTAGGGATAGCATTACTTATGGGTTAGGTTAAGGTTAGGGTTAGGGATAGGGGTAGGGGGATAGCATTCCTATGGGTTGGGGTTAAGGTTAGGGTCAGGGCTAGGGGTAGGGATAGCATTACTTATGGGTTAGGTTAAGGTTAGGGTTAGGGATAGGGGTAGGGATAGCATTCCCTATGGGTTGGGGTTAAGGTTAGGGTTAGGGATAGGGGTGGGGATAGCATTCCCTATGGGTTGGGTTAAGGTTAGGGTTAGGGATAGGGGTAGGGATAGCATTCCCTATGGGTTAGGTTAAGGTTAGGGTTAGGGATAGGGGTAGGGATAGCATTCCCTATGGGTTAGGTTAAGGTTAGGGTTAGGGATAGGGGTAGGGATAGCATTCCCTGTGAGTCAGGTCATATTAGCGTGCTTATGACAGAACAATAGATCAGTGTCGTGACAAATTAAAAGAAAATGTCTTGTGACAGTGCCCAAAGTCTTGCAGCTCAAGTTAGGAGGCAGCTAAATTTTCGTGGTGTGAGACATGGATGACATAATCAGCGAAATCATATATATATATATATATATATGGTTCTTTTCTTTCTTAATAACTTATTGTTGTTAACGTCATGTAAATGGGCAGCCTTAAATGCACTCGCGTGTTTTCCATTTCGAATGGAAATAAAAGGCGTGCTAAAATTGGTCATACGTGCAAAGAATTAGTTTCGTGACTATAAAGGGTCGTGTAGTAATCAGCGACAAACAAGAAAAAAAAAATGAGTGATTGCACGGTGCAAGATGTGTGGAATTTGTGGCGGCTGTCTCGCAGCTGCGGACTCCAGAGTCCACGAATACAATTCTGCAAGGAAAGGGTCTGATTGCTAGCGCTCCGCTTTGTCGGTGGTGCCGCAGAGCTCTCTCTCGTGGTTTGCGAAGGCAGACTCTCGAGTGGGCTTTTATGGCGCTACCCAATCGGAGATGCAGCACTCGGACCTCCGACCGCAGTATTTGTCGTGGGACCTGGTTCGCTGGTAGCAGGATGTCGCTCGAAAAAGTCCTGGTGCTCACCTACTGCTGGGCGGCGCAGATGTCAAACAAAGCGGCGATAAAGGAATCCAGCCTCGACGACGGAGTCACAAGCAAGGAAACCGTCGTCGACTGGTTCACTTATTGTCGCGAAGTTTGCCTTCACGTTGTCCAGCAGTGTAGTACCACCGCTATAGGGGGCCCAGGGCTTGTAGTGGAGATCGACGAGTCTAAATTTGGCCGCCGAAAATACAACCGCGGTCGTTTGCGCGATGGCAAGTGGGTCTTGGGGGGTATTTGCCGTGAGACTAAGGAGGTTTTTTTCGTCGAGGTTGAGAACCGGAATTCGGCGACGTTAATACCCCTTATTAAGGAGTATGTTGCCGCCGGTTCGCAAATCGTAACCGACTGCTGGCGTGCTTACGATTGCCTCAGCGAGGAGAACTTCCAGCATCTCACGGTGAACCACTCCCTCAACTTCGTTGATCCTGCTTCCCCTGGCGTGCACACTCAAAATATTGAGTGCCAGTGGTGGCAGATCAAGAGGTCCTTGCCATCCGCACCCACGAGCAGCAGCGGCGGCTTAGGTTTTTATCTGGCCGAGTATATGTGGCGGCGTAAACACAGCGGCGTCGACCACTTTACTCAAATTTTAGCAGACATCCTGCTGCTATGCGCGCCACCGAAGAGCATGTAACATCTTGCCGCCACTCTCCAGACTTCTGCTTCGGCAGAGGTCTCCTATGAGGTCTAAAAGAAAGAAAAATTAAACTTTTCACCTGGAAATTGTTTACGGTTCCGGCACCACCACCACAGCATTATTTGCACACCGAGGCGACATCAATAGAATAGTATCCATAAATCCAACCGATGTAAGTTTTCCAACTTAATGTAGTTAGGCGCCAGCCAAGCTTAAATCTGGCAATTACTACTCAAGCGAAAGGTCCAGATGTTAATAACAAAACCCGACAATGACACAAACGGCTGGATGTTGAACACACAAGCGCCACGGAAATTGAGCGCTCGCCCTCGCTGCATGCGGCGTGCCTATCTGAACTATCAAATATTTTTCGAACTACTATGCATGCGCTGCGCATGTCCCAGTATTGTCAACAGTGTCATGGCTGCCACCTTTATAAGCTAGTTTATAGCCGCTGTGGAAATTAAAGTGTAAATTATCTTTACTGGATGTATGGCCGACGTTTTTCCACCCGAATACTTCACTTGGTATCTAAACATTAAGGTAAGCCGAAAAAGTTGAGATTTTTTTTTATTTTGCTGGAGGTTGTGTATGGTACTCTTACCCTGTACTTCTACTTGAGTACAGTAGTTGTGTATTTTTTCACCTATGAATAAAACCCAGCAGTTGGAATCTTGTTCAAACTTGAAAGAACCTGGTGTGTTGTGATTTTATAAAGTGCAACCGTGTAAGGTACATAAAGAACCACTAGGGGTAAATTCAAGAAATATATATGCAGTGTTATAAGAATTGTCCGAATGTGGGGGTTAGATGCTTAAATGGTAGATATTATATTCTACTTTGGGAATATGCTAATAAACACGAAGTAATGTGAAGGAAATAAACTATTGCTTTTAATACAAGGAAATTAAGAGTTAAAAAAATACATAAAAATGCATAGATATTTGTAAAAAAAAAAAAAAAAAAAAAAACTTCTTGTTTGGCTGGCCAGCTGGGGGGGCCCTGTGTAATTTTCTTTCCGGGGGCCCAAAATCCCTAGCTACGCCCCTGTAAAGGCCGTCCAACGAAGTGAGAGTGTGAGACATTCTTTGGCCAGTCAGTGTTGTTCGACGTGTCCTCGGTTTGTTGGCCCATTTAGAAAATGTATAGTGAAATTGTGTCTATCCTTGAGCAGACTGACTAGGTTCACATAGAGTCGCTGTTCATCTTGACTTAGCGGCCTGTTTTGAGTCCATCTTTACTGGAAAAAGCCGCTTTCAGTTTTTATCACTGCTTGTAATCTCGCTGGACCTGCCGCATGGAGGTTGCTGCATTAGCTGGGTGAATATTTCAGCATCGCCGAATGAAATTCGGTTTAGTTTTATTTTGGTCCGCGCTGAATTGTGTTCAAGGCCCATGTCCCTGCTGCATGATGTCATCTTAGGGGTCCTTAACCCCCAGAGCTATAAGAGGTAAAATCAAACTCATATTTTAAAAATTAAACCATCTTACACTTCATGATTACAGTATTTAATTGTAGCTCGTGTCAAAGCATAATATCTGACTTAGCCAGGCGGTAAATTAATGAAAATGGACAAAAAACAAAGCTCAGTATTCCTCAGCAGCATTTCAGTTACGCATGGGTGTCTCGCTTTGCCTGAGACGGGCTTCGTTATTGCGAACTCTGACCCTATTTTTAGACGTGTGTGTGTGTGTGTGTGTGTGTGTGGTACTCTATTGGGCCCGTGGGTTGTATATGTTAACTCAGCGAGAGAACGGAACAGAGACACGCGATAGCGACGCGCTCAAAAATCAACAGTGTGGCATAGCGATGCGCCCACTTTGGTCTCTTGACCGTCCAACACTTCACTGGTGTGATAATCTGTGAGCTTTGCTGTCCGACCGCCCTACATTCATAGCCGAAGCACTTGATGCGAAATCTCACAATTTATGGCTTTGGCCAGACATGACCTCCTCAGTTTGGTATTGGCCCTTGACAGGGGGCCAAACCAGATGGCAAATAATTGACCGAAGTAGGGGGTCAACCTGGTAGGAGCCTAATTTTTCTGTGCAGAGATGCTAATGGTGACCACTAAAGATCTAGCATGCTCGCTAGCCGGAGAATGGAGTGCTTCCTTAGCTCAGATGGCCGAGGCCAAATTTTTAAAATATCCTCTTCTGTAAAAATATGTATTTTTTAGTGTAGTTGTAATAAAAATGGTAAAATGTTTGAAACTATAATAGAATAGACGGTGTTTCATGTTTTATTTGGTGGCCCAGGGAATTCATTTTACGGACGATGTCTGGCTGTCCGCTCTCTTCTGTGAACTTTTGAGTTCGGGGCCTAATTTGGTCATGCTGTTTGAAAACTACATATTTATGAATTCAGCACCGGCGCATGAAACATCTGCTTCTGATTGAGTGCATTCTTTGCTTATTCTGAAGTCCTAATCCAGATGTGCAAAGGCGCTCGAGATGTCAATTATTCAAGATTTTAACCTTTTCTGCTCGAGGGCAAGTTTCCAAAATTCTTTCAGCCGCGTGTATATATGTATAATGATAACAGTCCATGTTGTTATAATGGGTTTTGAAAACACATTTTCAGATTGTTCCTTCACACCGGAGACTAACTCTAAAAAATCACGTTTTCTGTGCTCTCTGTGCGGTACTGTGACTGTGTGTTTAATGTGTGGACAGAGAGAGTGTGAAAGTATCAATGTGTGAACACAGGGCCACGACTGTGACAGCTGGGATTTGACCACATTAACACCCAGCTTTGAGCTGGTGATTTCCATAGGTTCAGAGTTGCATGTGCGTGGTTTTGTAAGAGTGCATGTGTGCGTGTGTGTGTGAAGGAGAGAGAATGCACATTTATGTGCGTGTCTACAGGCCTGCTTGTGCATACATGTGTTTATGTGTGTGTCTACAGGCCTGCTTGTGCATACGTGTGTTTATGTGTGTGTCTACAGGCCTGCTTGTGCATACGTGTGTTTATGCGTGCGTGAACTTGCCTGAGTCTCTGTGTGCGCACAAGTGTTCTTGTTTGCATGTGAGTTTGCTTGTGTGTGTGTCTTCTTTTTTTGTTGTGTGTGTCCGTGTGTGTGCTGGCTTGTGTCTGTGTTTGCATTTGTGTGTGGATGTGCCTATGTTGCTTGTACATGCGGGTGCTCATGAATGCATCTCTGTGTGAGTTTGGTTGTGTTTGTGTTTGTGTGTGTGTGTGTGTGTGTGTGTGTGTGTGTGTGTCTTTCGTAGGAGGGATTTAGTGTGTGTGCTCTTTGTCACTCTTGATGTGGGACAAGATAGGTAGGTGTATGTATTCATGCCAATTGCAGACAAAACACTGAAGACTAATTACAGCGTCACCATTCTAGGCTTGTACTCTAGGCCTTCTCTGTCATCAGTGATATGGAGTGCCAATAGGTGATATTGTAATGGCCTTTCTATGCAAACCTTTCCAGAGGGAGTCTATTGTAAGTTGTGCGTGTCTGTTGTTTTATGAACTGCAACAATTTTTTGGGAAATAAAAGCTGCTGAAGAGATCCCTCTAAAGGTTATGCCGTTACTTGCTGGGTAAAACCTGTTACTAAGTGTTAGAGGTTATCGCTGTTCGTGTAATTATCAACACAGGAGTATAGAGGTCCAGTTTGATCTGGGATAAGATGGGTAATTGAATTGACATTTTGCACCCGCGTGATGGATGGTGTGTGTGACTTCAGCATTCACTGAAGTTTGTCGTAAATCATTATAGCTGGATATAGCTGTGCTTTTTATATCAGAGGCAGTGTTAATATAACCAATACTGACTGCAGGGGTCATGGTTAACTGATGTTGACCCTAGGTCTTTCACTGCACTGTGAAAACCGCTTGGCAATAATGTTGTTTACAGGCCGATTTTGGCAGTTTTTGAGCATTTAATTCATGAATGTATGAGCACTGATTGCGTTTTTTAAGGAGATAAAGGGCGACCACACAGGAGAATAAATGGACTGCATGCAGTAAACTGGTATATTCCTGGTCTTGTTTTCCACTCAACCTTCTTGTGTACAGCTTGCCTGATTTTAATTAAGTTATTTTGCCTTAATTAGGGGAAATACTAGGGATTGTGATGTATCATTGATTTGGTTTTAGTGAGGCTTGTGCAATTGATTTTAGGACTTCCTCTTCCTTTAATATTGATTGGGCAGAAAGAACACTGATGTGTTTAATTTGCCAGTATTATGAATTCCCTCTAAATAACGCAAGTAAATTCCATGTGAAACTCATTTTACGTCTTCCTTTCCAAAACTTCTGCATTGCTTCTGTGCTATACATATTTTAGCAGATGCTCTGTTATGAATTATATTTTTTTCAGACATGAAGTCAAATATTCTTGTGTAACCAAGAAGCCACTTGACTTTCACTGTACACTTAAGTTTGTGTGCTTATGTATTCTGCAGCGGGAGTCTGGTCACATGAAAGCCATCAACTTTGCGGACACGTCTCTTCCAGAATGTGCACAATTGGGGATTTAAAATGTTTGTTTTCCATCCAGGTTATTGGAAATATTGACTGTTTTCTGTTGCGGCGAATTACCGAAAACAAACTCAATCTCCCTCCAACACATAAACCTGTATTGGCTCAGGTGGGATCTGTGCTTTGTTTAGGGACTTGGCTGTCCTCAGCGTCTGAGCTGCTTTTAACAGGTGGTCAGCCTGCCGATGTTTGCACAATGCCCGAACGTCTCGCAGAAAACTGTCGGTCATCAACAAAACCGCAATGAAGGCATGCGGGATATTGAACTACTGCTGCAGGGTAGGCTGCAAATGAGGTCTCACGAGGAAGAAAATTGGAAAATCAGAACCGATATGGGGAGAATGTTGAGAAAATGTTTCATTGACATGACAATGGAATTTTGGAAATTTAGTACTGGGAGATGAGCAGTGATGGGCTAGGATTAAAAAAAAAACAGCCCAGGCATTAGCAACAAACCAGCACTGTTTTTGATCCAAACGCCAACCCCTCCCAAGTGTTAACATAAAAAGCTCGAAATCAAACCACACAGACTGACTATAATGCCGAAATTCGGAAAACTAAACACTCACTCAACTGACACGTGCTATAATCGCTACAGTCGCTGACATGCTGACAACGATTAACTCAGCCTGAGAGCAGCAGGGTGCTAGATGGTGTGACAAGATATAGTTCGATACCTTGATGACTTGTTGTGTTTTATGTATATTCTAGAGTGGAGTCCCAAAAATAAGCCTCGCAGGTGCCATTTTCTCTCAATATGTAGTTTTTTTCTTTATTGACAATGACCCTGGTATTGCTTGGCCCTGTCTTGTGTCATCATATCTCACAGTACCTCCATTCGCACAGCACAGAAAACGCTGGTTGTATCATGGTGGATAATGGCATCTTGAACATGGCGGCAAATGACATGATTGCATGTACCAAGCGATTGACACTGTTAGCCTTCATATTTTTGATTGCTTTGGCCATTATTGCATATGAATGATGAATAAAATATGCTGAATGCTTGGAAAATGAGTGATGTTGACCATTAAGGTTTATAATGTCTGTTCACTGATTCTTTCATCTTCCAAAATTCGTTTCAATCAAAATGTGCAAGATCCCAAAATGTGTGAGACCAGTAAGAAGTTTTCGCCTGTCCTTGTGGGAAAAAAAATGCAATTTATTTATTTAACCCTTATTTAACCAGGGAAGTCCCATTGAGATTGAAATCTCTTTTTCAAGGGAGCCCTGGGGGTTGAGGTGGGGAGGGAGAGGGCAATTTGCACAGCCAATTGGATCAGGGGATGATTAGGTGGCAGGTCGAAAGAGCCAGGTTGGGACTTTAGCCATGACACCGGGGAACCCCCTACTCTTATCGAAGAGTGTCATAGGATCTTTAATGACCACAGTGAGTCAGGACCTCGGTTTAACGTCTCATCCGAAAGACGGCATCTCCTTCAGTACAGTGTCCCCGTCACTGCACTGGGGCATTGGGGATTATTCCACCAGAGGGAAGATTGCCACCTACTGGCCCACCAACACCTCTTCCAGCAGCAACTTGGGTTTCCTCGGTGGTCTCCCATCCAAGTACTAACCAAGCCCACACCTGCTTAGCTTCAGCCACGCGGCTGAAGCAGATCGAATAGTGGTATGGCTGCTGGCAAATAAATATGTTTAGTAGTTATGACAAAAAAATGGGCATTTTGATGAATCTAAGGTATTGATTTTTAAAAAAACATTTTGTTTAGTTTTTTTCCCCAAGCTCAAACTGGTTGTAATGTGCTGGTGTTTTAAAAACTATTGACAAGTCGTTCGGTGATGGTCATGGCAAGTGTAGTTGTGAGAATATGGAACATTGTTTTGAGGTCCCAAGAAGTTCGCTTCCAGTCCGCTTTGACTGTTAAAGCATAAGGTCTGCGAGCAGGCCGACTGTGGGCTTGTGTTCGCACCCCAATCTGATCTCCTCAAATGGCCTTTAGAGGTTCAGTTCATTCACTCAACTGAGAATACTGTAAGTGTTTGGAGGAGAAGCCAATTTATTTTAGACAGTAATCACTCAATACTGTGATGCATCGCACCGCTGTCAGGGGTTTAAATGTGTATTGATTTTTGTGTCACCTGGAGAGTAAGGGTGGAGACCAGACCAGATGAAGCTGTAATCTACTGTACGACCAGAACCTTATCTCATCTCTACCCTCTCGATGTCTCAGTCACTTGCATTAACTGAGGCCAAATCCTATTGATGGCAGTGCGACCAGATGGCAAACATGCTGTTGCTGATGAAATATGAGAAAGATCGGCTGGTTTTGGGATACCTTTGCTTTAAACCCGTGAACAGGGGCCTGAGCAGTCACTCTGTCAAGTGATCAGTGTTAATTCAACTCTTAACAGTGTACGTGTGAGTCCTTTTATGATCGCATGTGACTGTGAGTGCAGTACTCCTGTGGTGAGTTTGCTACCCTGAGCTGACCTGGCAGAATCTCCCAATTAGCTGTCATGTTAGTCCACAATGCATCTTGAATTTTTTTCATTTACACTTTTCGCTGTGAACCAGATTTATTGGACATTCTCAAATTGGCTAGCATATGAAGTAATGTAGAAAGCAGGGTTGAGTTTCTGAGCGGGGAGGGTAATATTTTATTGGTAATATTTTCTCACTCGGAGAACGCCCCGCCCCGCTATCAGCCCACCACAGTTACAAAGCCCCGACCAGTTTCAGTATGAATTTTTTTTTTAAATTCTAATTTAAAATCTAACCTCTCTTCAAAATGATGACTATTGCAGAAAGGAAGATCTGTTTACTTGGGACTGGTAAAGGAAATTGCCAATATTACAAAAAAAAAGCTTTGATCTAATTCAGCCGAAATTCAGGAAATTCAAACGTTGTAAATGGGTTCCTGTCGAGGGTTCATGGTCCCTCTCCGCAGTTTCAGAAGATCCTGTGGGATAGGCTTTTGTCGCTCATACTGGTGTAACTCTTCTACCGGAGACGAAGTGCACTGTATTAACAGGAATGTGCCCTGACTTTTCCGCTTGTCTAACAGGCATTGTCATCTTATGCTAACTACGCAGCACTAATGTGTAAAGGTGCTGTAGCATGCATGACACTGGACTGTTTGGAATGTATTGAGGCTTTAGCTAGTGCTTTGTCCCGGGTCTTTTGAAGATTTTTTGTACTTTTATGTTTGCCGGACTCAGATTTTACGTGTGTGTCTGGATGTGCGAGACTTCCTGCTGGAATGTCTTTATAAAAGGGGCTTTTCAGGCAGACTGAATACTTACAGTGCATTTTCATGCCCTCGCCATCTCACTCATTCAGTGGGCAAAAACCTTTGATTCAGCTCTCCTGTATAAGTAGGGCCGCGCTGAAGAACAGGTATGTTTATCTCCGGGGAAATTCTCAAGTGGAGCTTGCAAGGTCAAGTAAGTTAAATTGTCTGTCTCTACGCTTTGTAGAGACGGAGGTCTGGGGCCTCGCACAGTCTTTCATTCCTGCATTTCTCTGAGTTTGGGTCTTTTCATTTCAGAAGCCTCAATGGCATTCTTTAGGCCGAGAAACGGGCCTATTTAGAAATCAGCTTTTTGGAGGTGTGAAGCGATCAAGGAAGTTTAGTGCATGGCGGCCATTTTGTTGCCAAATGAAGTCGTGAACATTCTTCCTTTGCTGATGTTCCATGATCAGTCCTGTTTTGATTGACTTGCAACTCACATGACTTTAACAAACCAATCGTCATCTTTGCTGCTGAGTCTCTGGAATGCACCTGCATGGTATTATAAAGATATCCGAGAAAGATAGCGGAGCGCAGAACTATTTCCGGGTGCCGTAGCCGTCGCAAAATCCGCCTGTTGCTTAAAGTCCCTATTTTGTCACTGACCGAAGCAATGGGATTTCTCTCAACTGGGGTTCCCAGCATGGCCAATCCGCCCGTGAGTCGCCAGCTCAGCGAGAAGCAGTATCCGGGGCGATCTCTCAGTACAGAACAGCTACAGCTCGACCTGCAAAAAAGGTTTTTTCGCCACTCTGGTTCTGTGCTCAAATATAACATAACATATGACCAATCATTTCTCCTGTCAGAGCCGCATACATTAAAACTTGGAATGACAAAACTTGCGCTTGGAAGCCTTTTTGATGTTTGGGCTGTATCGCAGAAATCTACGTTTCGTAGCTCGCCTTGCAATTTCAGAACACCATTAACATGATAAAAATAACTTGTTGGGAATCACCATCTACGTGATCAAGAGACAAGCAGTTTCGATGCGGCAGAACTGTTAGCTGTTACATGCAGTTTATATCAGCTGCAGTACATGGAATATCATCTCGCCTAAAGATTGTCATTTCAAATTAATTATTCATAGGTATATTCACCCAATTCTGCCACTTGTATGAAACATGTCTCCATTAGAATTAAATTTTATGTCCTGTGGGCTCGGATTTCAAGAGAGAGCTAAGAAAGAAATGATATAAGTCTTATGGCACATCACGGGGATCGGCTAGGGATGAAATCTGGCGACTGTTCAACTTCTAAGAGCTGAAAGCTGGCAACGCAATTCTAAAATAAATAAGCGGAGCCACGATTACCGTAATATATGTCCATGTATTTGTTTCACGCTACATTTACTCAAATTCCCGATTTCTGATATACAAGTTTCTATTGCTGACATCCACACACCGAGATGAATAAAAACTACTTGAAGGGGCTTTGAAAGAGGCATTTAATCTAACACATCAGTGCAAGGCAGAGCATTATGAATCACATTACAGTGAATAAAATGCTCTTGGACATCTACGTTATCAATACAATTTCTGACCTACCTCTAAAACAACTTTATTCAACTCTTCTAGAAATGCACAATGCCCAGTCGCCCACACACGCTACGAGACTTGGGTATGGCGCGATAGTGTAGTGCTTAAATAATAAGACAGAAGTGCTAGGATTGGTCATATGTTAATGAGTTTATATTTGAGCCCAATTTCGCGCCCGGGCTGCGACACATCAGTTCAAGTCAAGTCAAATCGACTGCGCAGATTTTCGGGACAGCCATTGTTATCTATTCAAATGGTTGCCCGTCTCATAGGTAATTTAATGCTGGAAACGGTCGGACCCGTCTCAAATCAGACTCACCCGTCTCAGCGTCTCAGATAAACATTCCCCGGGCGGCTGGCTAACACTACGTGTCCCAGTCTACATGTCTGTGCATATTTTCCTGTATGACTTGAATTGACGGTTTGCTGTCATTCTGAAAGTTTTCTTCATCTTCATCTTTAAGTCTCTGAAGTCGTGTGTTAAAAATGAGAGTGCTTCCTCCAACTGTCATATCACTGTGAACGGAGCTTAATGCTTTTGAAAGGGTTGATTTAAAATGGGCCACAAGGTTAGCCTTTATACTGGTACTCAGCCAATAGTCGTGTGTGTGTGTGTGCATGTGTGTATGAGAGAGAGAGCGAGAGAAACTGTTTTGTATGTGTGTGTGTGCGTGTGTGTGCGTGTGCAGCTGAGAGACAATATACTGTGAGTGGGAATATATGAGTGAGTGTGTGAGTCTGTGTGTGTATAGTGTACGTGTGTGTGTGTCTGCACCAAATCAATGCTCTCACAGCCCAGAAGCATGTTTATTTCCCCCGAGAGAGCGCCGAGCGAGAGAGTTTAGTGTTTACATGGATTAGAGGATGTGTTTATCTGACTGCAGATCTCCATACTCTGTGCCCAGGGGAGCAACAGGCTGCACTCCGGCATTTTCCATTGAAATGAAGCTGTAATACTGTTTATAGCTCATCACTTATAAATGAATTGAATGCATTTACTCATCTGTTAAACTGCTACTTAGTATAGGGAATTATATCACTGTCATAACTGCCTGGAAGAAGCCTTTGAAAAGACCGTCCATTAACTCTTTGGATACTGGTGAAACGTTTGGTCCTCGTGAATGCACTGCGTTTTGGTCAGCCTTTATGTTTAGTATACATTTATCAGATCTCTTGTGCTTAAACCTCTGAATGACACAATCCTGTTAAGAGTATTTAATTAACTCTATCAGGTGTAAGCTTACAGGTAACTGAAGGTAACTGATAACTGAACATTCTAATGCTGATGTAATAGTCACAGTTAGTAACTGGAGGCAAATAGAACTCTTGAACACAGATTACAAAACATTTGAAAAGATGTCCTTGACAGCTTTGTCCCTGAATCATGACTGGTCCTGCTCAAAGATCTTTTACTGGCACTGTACTGAGGTAAAAGCCTCATTTGAACGAGGAAACCAGAGACTTGACTTACTTAGGAAATGAGCTGTGGTAAGTCAGATTTGTACACGTCTGATAAAGGTACTTCTTGTCGTACTGATAAACTCAAGCGACAAACTGCAAGGGAGGAATCTCCTTCGTGGGACTAAACATCTGAACTGCTGGAGGGACTAAGTGAACGGAGACACTGATTTATCCTCAAACACAGATCCAGATAAAATATCTCACCAAGAAAAACTGGTCTGCCAAGATGGATATGCACCAAGTTTAACCTGAGGCTGAGTTTAAATGTGAGATTTATTATTTCTTGTGGAGCATCTCCATTCAAAATTTAATTCAATCTGTACTGTAGAACCAGGGTTTGTGTGAATGTGTGAAGATTCTGTGCGTCTCCTCCAACAGTGGGCATTTGTGGTATGTTTCTATTTTAATGGTTTGAATGGTTGCACTGTACCGGAGCCGCAACGCCATGAGCTAATGCTAGGACTGTTAGAAGGAGATCAACACGTAGCTTGTGGATTATTCCTTGGCATGCGGTTCGGTGGAGACCCAGCCACTGCTAGTTGTTGTGATTTATGATTTTAAGATCCTGTGACATTGTGGGGGGGAGGGGCTGACCAGCTGAGTTCTGAAGATGGTGTAAACTTTTTTGTTCATGGTCGTCATTGTTCTCCATAGACGCTTCAAAATGGCTGCTGTGTTATCGTTGGCACTTCATCACTCATGGACACCTATTTGAAAAACCTATAACCTCTTGAGGTCACAAATATCGGTCAGACTCGATGGAACTTTGCATACAACATCTTGAGGACATAAACTTCTTTGGTATTTCATTTCAGCCTTGTACACCTCTCCCAAATGGGACGGGCAGAGCAGTTGAGTTTCAGGTTCACTCGAACCTCAGCTCAGTTTGTAGGGGACCCATGGGGGCTCCACAGCAATATTCTTACAGGGAGCCCTGGATTCTTAGCTGCACTCTTGGGTAGAACTCATATTCCTGCCCACTCACTTTGCTCTGGTTTGAAATGTTAAGCTGAAATTGCCATGGAGATTTAAGTCCTGTGGAGTCTCTGCTTTGATTAAATCAAACACTACGAAATGAGAGGGAATTGAAAAGGCCAGTCCATGTCTTGAATGCGTAATCAAACCCTACATTCCTTTTGACTTGGGCTAATTAAAATCTGTGAATGATGCAATTAAGTGTGTTACCACCAACCGATGGAAAGACAGTATATGAGCTTGCCTTGTTTTTGTTTTATAATTTTAAAATTAAATTAAAATTAAAATATTGTTGAGTTCCATCTTGGAAGTGGTTTCCCTGAGCTTTGTAGCTGAAATGCTCTTTTCTGAGTGGGAACGAGCCTAAAATCCTGACAAAACATCGCAGTAACCTGTATTTGGGCAGTGCTGTCATAATGTCAACCTGAACATGAAAAAGTAAAGTTACTTACTCCACAAATAAATGTTTTTCATGTTCTCTTCTGTTGCACACTGTGGAGTGCAATTTTCATCGGACCACTGTATTGACATAATTGCACGTTACTACCATTAGTGTTGGATGAACAGGATAATCAAGTAAAAAGTGTAATATCCATAACACTGCTCTTCCCTGGTGAATATAAGAATGAAAATACAAATATTACGGAATTAGCAAACATATTTGATGAGAGAGAGGCGTTTAGACTCTCACTCTGGCACACTCTACAGCCTGCTGAGCTCCAGTAGAAGAGAGCAGGGAGTCTCAGGATATTCACAGCTCACAGCTGGATGCTGGGGTTAGGGTGGGATGTTAACCAGCAGCAGGCCAGACTGATGCAGCAGCAGAGAGTGATGCAGCACAGCAGCAGGCAGAGGCATGCTTTGTCCTTTTCTCTCATCCATGTGGGTGCAATAAGAATTGGTAATATTTGTTTTTGTCATACTTGAATAGGAATTTTTCTGAGCGCTTTTTTTGTTATTTTGTTTCCAAATGCCACATCCATAAACCTGGAATTGCCTCAATCCTATAACGAGTTCGTTCGGCAAAACATTACGTTTTTATTTTGCATTCGTGTCAAACTGCAGCATTTACAGTATGTATTCATGCGCAGCACTAAGAAACTGCGCACAGCAGAGTACTGTGTACTAATTACATTTACGAGCGGTCTAAAGAGCCGTAAGCTCAGTTAGCTTCAGAGGATTAAATGCTAAAATATTCAATGGCCCTTCTGTATTTCCATTTTAATTGTACCATGAATAATGCACCGCATCTATCATCAAACTATCTCTCTTATGCTTCTTGGGTGCAGTTTTTCATGCGCTTCCTCGGTGAGCAGTGCTGACTGAGGCTTTGATCAATCAAATATGAGAGTCCTGCTCATTCCTGCCCACGTAGAAAATAAAATGGAGACCAACAGCCGTGCAACAGGCAAGATAAGTTCTGTAATGAAGCCACTACAGTGGAGGCGAAAGCTGTGTGTAGAATTGTGAATTTAGCGTCTGCTAAGCAGGCGTTGCTGTAGTGAAAACGGAAGTCGTGTTTATCTCAGCGTTGTTGCGTTCATTGGGAAATTAGCGTCATCTGTAGTGGCGTTATTGCTATCCATTGTGTACGCTATGTGCATGCAGGGTTTATTCGCAGTGAAAGCAAAGTTTATAAAGCTGTCATTGATGGCGTAAACCGTGCTGATAGCTACGTTATTTCGCTGATGGCAATAGCCACTGTTATTGCGTCGCCGATGCTGGCCTGAATCGATGGAAGGACACGCGATGAGACTTGAAGCTTTGGTTACTAAATAGTCAGATAAAATAACAGAGCTGTGACAGTGGAGTTCTCTCTTGGAAAGAAGCAGCTCACAGCCTCTAAATGCTTAGATTTTGGAAAGGAGCCAAACCAACATGTGGAGTTTCGGTGAACAAAATGCCCGCATGAAATGTCTGGGTGGAGGCTGCTGCATGAGTACACTGCTAATCAGTGCTGCATGACCAGGCAGTGTGCGTCCTTGTTAATGCGCTCATCAGTGTAAAATGTGATAATCAGTTCTATAGTAGAATTCAGTCCTTTAAAATTCACTGGACTGAGGATCGCTCGATGGCATACACTCTGTCAACCTCCCTCCCTCCCTCCTTTCATGATGTTCACTACCTGTTTTCCAGAAATGCTTTGCTACTTCAGCAATACTAGAAGGCATTGTGTCTCAAACAAGTCCAGAACTAAAATGTGGTGCAGAAGTGTGTGGATATTGACCCAGAATGACTGTGTGATCCTCCATGCTGTGCCACTGTGTGAATTTCAGGGGTTTTCGACCATGTGAATTTGGGTCCTGATTTACAAAAAAATCTGTATTTGGGTCGAGTGTAAATGTTTGTGAACAAGCAATAAAGTGCCCTTCCCTTCCCTGCCCAGGCTGTTTTACACTCGGGGCATTAATCAGTCAGAGGTACACTTCAGGGAATATTTACTGCAATATAATGAGGAAGGAAAATCTTTAGATTTGTAAATCTAAATTTAAGAAAAACGTAGTCATCTTATCATACTTTGTATGCTGCGTACCCCCAAGGTCCAAAAACAGAGGAGGATTTGTATTTTCTTGAGCCGTAAATCGGATGCCACCGCTAGTATGGGATTGGAAGCTTTTCAGCTGTCACTTTAATTTTTTTTTTTTTTTTTAACTTAAATTAATGACTCAAAGTGGCCTCAATTTATACTTGAGTACTTGACAGTTTGTTGTCCTTTTATGTGTTTTTGATTTACTGTAAATCTGTCTTATTTTGCTAAGGAAACTTAAATATGTTGACATGGACTTCATCTCGGTGAAGCTGAATTTCAACATCAAATAAGAGCTTTTATGCCTTTGCAAGATATTTCAGAAAAATCAAACATCGAAGTGATTAACGTGATTCTGCTCCAATTAACTGTCACACTGACACTACATCAGTTGGAACCCGCTCTCGTGATGTCAACAATTTACCAACCATTGAAGAATATATATAAATCTGAAAAACGTCAGTGTGAAAAACATGAAAAGTAATAGTAATGGAGGAAATACGATAATGTCGAGCAGTGAAAGAGAAGGCAAGATGACATCGATCTTTAGGAGATGGTTTTCTTCAATGATGGGATATCAAAATTAAATCTGCTGTGAGGTTAGCCCTAGCTTTAGACGCCTGTGATGTCTGAGTTATCTTGCATACTCTTAAGTGCGACAGTTGAAATCCAAGTGCCTCATTTGGAAGGTATAGTGTTGAGTATGGAAAGAGAGATTGTAGTCATATGAATGGAAATGGTACAGATCTAAGATTTGGCTTGTGTTTGGACGTTCTGATTGGTTGTATGAACAACTTGATGGTACTACGGAAATAAGGCAATCTCACTGTTAGTTTGTATGAGCCTGTATTTGCTCTAGTATTAAAACTCAAGCTATTTATTAGCACGCTTTCCATACGTGAAATAAAGTCTGACTAGCACCTTCATAAGTTGTGCATCGGGCCTCATCGAGATCTTTCTCCTTTGTATTCGTCTTTCATTCTTACTCTGCTTTTTATTCCATATTATCATTCTCATTCTTACTCATCTTTTGTCTCCTTTATCCTTCTTCCTCATCTTTTTTCTAAAGGCGGATTCTATGCTACATGCTAGCCTTGTAATGACAATGAATAGAAGTCAATGTACCAAGGCTAAAAAATGCTAATTAGCGTCTTGTCCATTGACTTCTATTCATTGTTGTCACAAGGCTAGCATGCAGCATGGAGCGTTGCTTTAAGCTTCCACACTTCAATGTCAAAGGTGATTCGAGGAAACCAGGACAGTGATGCGTGTTCTGACAGTTTTGCGCCTCTCTGTGTTGTTTTCATTTCCTATTCTGTACAAAAAGCATTTACTGTAGTCAACATGCTTGACCTGTACAAGATAAACGGTTTTATATGCGCAATTCTTCTAAAATATGAGTACCCTAGGTATTCTAACAGATTCCTCATGATGGTAAATGCTAGCGTAAATGTTTCTGTTGACAACAGAAGTACCAGTTATGATTATATCCATGCCTCTCTACCTTATTTAGCATTGGAAATGTGGTCAAATATACCATAGAGCAAGATAACCTCTGGGGACATGTAGTATATTTGGAATTGTCCATGAGTCTTTGAAGTGCATCTAAGACACTTCAGTGGAGAAGATGCACATATTAGCTCTAATTGCTTCGTCGCGGAAACTGTAAATGCTTCCTACTTGCTGTCAGAGTCACCAGGACACGATGATTGACACCAGCATTAGGGCTTCTTAGCTTTGCTTTGTACGACTTCACAAAGTTAATGACAGTTTGTGTTGTCCGGATGTTCGCCTCTGTAAATAATTATCCTTAAAGATGTCAGTGATTTAAAGGTACGGAGGGCATTTTGTATAAGCGATGAAAATTTGACGCTAGGCTTTGACGGCACCCAACAGTGTCTCAGTTGAGGGGATCACTCACGATTGATAGTATCTCATAGCGATGGACTTGATCACCGTATTTCATAAGCCTTCCTCTGCTTTTATTTGAGTTAGGTATTGGCAGATGAAATGAAAATGAAGCAAATTGCATCCGAAACAGGGATATCTCATGTAACATGCTATGTATGCAAACCGTAAGTTCTAATTGTGAGAGCATTGTTTCCACATTGCTATTTTTGATATGGCAGACTGTCTATGTGTGTTCCTGCCTCTCACCCATTGCATGCTCGGATAGACTCCAAAACCCATCCCCCTTGCCCCACCTCATGACCCTGCCCAGGATTAAGAGGGTTAGCTCAGGGATGGGTTGAAGGAATCCATGATCTACAGCCTGCACAGGTCCTTCCAATGAATCTCAGGCTTCTTAGGGAGTCAAGACTGCGTACGATATTGCCCGTCTCGATGACGTGAACGCATCTTGGCGAGGTTTGTGCTTTCTGTATGGGTTAGGTAAATGTGTGGATGACTATGGCTGAGGATCTACTCCCTCGGTAGAGAGTTCTGATGGGAAGAGTGCGGTCTTTTTTTTCCCAGGCCCACATGACTGCGCATGTTGAGTTTGGCTGACACTTAAAACACACTGAATCCAGCATAGCTTTTACTGACGGATTCTCGACAGCCATGGTACACTAATAAGAACATGAAATCTACATGCACCATCAGAACTATTATTATTTAAGAATTTAAGAACAGAATTATTATTCAAGTTCTGCAGAAAAGCAGTGCTTGCAAACACACTCAAACGCATACATGTGCTCGTTAGTCTGATAAATAATTAACTCTCCTGAGGTTCTGGGATCACTGAAATGCATTGATTGGCTGAAGTAAGCATGAAGTTAGCAAAATGAGGAATGACAGTTTATTGCTGATCAGGTGTTTATTAGCTGGGGAATATTCCCAGTTCCCTCCAGATCGCTTTAACGGCTGTGATGAATTTCGTTATTTAGTGTGGGGAAATGCAGGTTTGTGCATTAAGCGCCAGTGTGTAACAGCCCAGGTCCCATGTGCTCCTGTCTACAACACATTATGCTAATTTCTGCCCATGCAGAGACCTGTATGTAAATATTACAAACATCAGCACTGGCTCTGTTTGTGAATAACTCTGGTTTTGGCTTTGCAGAGGAGCGATGACAGCTCTGTAGACCTGTGTCAGATCTGGATGTGCTGTCTTTATCAGTGTGGGAACAGTGTGTGCTGACAGGCTGGTGTAGAATGACAAGGCCAGGGTATTTCAGCTTACTTGAGTCTGTTTGTAATACTTGTGCTCAATAGTGTAGAAATGCATGCGCATCTGTGAATTGTCGGTGTGTGTGCGACTGTGTGTGTGTGTATATATGCTTATACACTGCATATTCCATCCATGCTACAGTAACTATCCAATGGGGTGCTGGCCTGTGGTTCTAGTTGAGCTGGAATCTGGAATCTGGCTGTAGTCGATGTCGTTGCGCCGCTGTTGCGTTTCCGTGGCTGTAGGAGACGAGTCTTTGCCCTCAAATGTTTATCTCCTGGGCGAAACCCTCCTGTGCACACAGCTGAGGTCTGAGCTCCTCTCGGGCGAACCCAACGGCGAGGCGAACAGACCCGCCGCTCCTCTTCGTGCTGACGGGTGCATTTCGGCCGCAGGTGTTCCTCGAGCGTGAGGTAATGAGGCAGTAAGGTACTGCAGATCAGCTCGATAGGGAAGTGCTCGTCTCGAGTCGGAGAGTACAGCTTCCACACCTCGCTCTCTGGGACCAATGTGGCCTCGTTCTTTAACGCTCCATCGCTGTTGCTGTAGGATTGCATTATCGGTTGTTTATCTCTACTGTGTAGCAGATTGTGTGGGATCTCAATGCTCAGGTGTTTATGATACAGGCCCCTGAAGTTGATTGTCGCTGCTTTGCCTCCTTGTGGTGAATCTGAGACAGAGGTGTGCAGTGAAGATGGGGGGGGGGGTTATTCGAGCAGCACACAGCCGGTGTGTCGACTACATTTTAACCTAGCGCATCATTTGAATATGTAAAAAGACCTAGAAAATACGGAGGACTTGACCTCAGTGTTCTCTGTGGTAGTTACAGCCATGACTTGAGGAGGGCGCACTTTTGCTTTTGACGTCAGAATCCTGCTTCCTGTGACCGCATGACCCTCCAGAAACCAATCAGCAACATTAGTTTTCCATTTTAATCCCAGCAATTTCAGTGTCACTTATTTCTTAACTGAGATTCTCTCAATCAATCATCAGTATTAATCCCAATTATTGGTGGAGACGATGGTCGCTCGTACATACTCAATGTGTGAAACATCTTACAGGAAGCTTATAGATGATTCATGATTATTCCCCCCATCCTACTTTGAACCCAAGATGATGTTTATGAACATTAAATAATGTAAATATTGCCTCTCTTTGAAAATACTCCTATTCTTCGTGGAGTGTTGACGATATTCAGATGGGGATTCATTAATTGTGACATTGTCGCAATGCTGCCAGAGACGGAGTGCTTTTCATCTTTGCTCCTGTCGCGAATTTCACATTTTGTCATTTCTGATCTTGGCTCGCGAACACGTTAAAATTCTTCTTCAGGTTTGTAATAACGCTTGGGGAGATGCAACTTCAGAACTTCAGAAGATGCATTATGCGAGGATGCAATCCTGGCTTTTGAAGGACATCAGTCTGTTATGGAATTCCTAGCGGAAATGTATATTGAATTAAATGGCATCTTCGGTTTATCGTGTAGCCTTTTTTAAAAAAATAATTTTATGTGAACCCATCAATAGTGTTGTCTGTATTGCTGTTCATCAGGAATGTAAATGTAATCATGACGCCGGCGGGACTCCTGCTGTTATGCTAGAATGCAGTCAGTATGCAGGGCATTGGCAGTGAGACTGGCCGTGCAGAATGTTCCAGATTCCCAGCGTTGAGTGGGTGGGTGGGAATCGCAAATGCATCTCCTCCCCAGTGCGGCTGAAATCGAAAAGGAAAATGACTTTAAATTGTCTTTGCGTAAAAAATGAGACGGGCACTCATTAGGGCGGATTTCAATCTCAGGATAGCTTAGGAATGGGGAAATGTGTGCGTTTGTGTAGCTAACCTGGGTCTTTGTCTGCGTGTCTGCCTCTCTGTGTGTCTGCCTGTTTGTGTCTGCCTCTCTATTGCCACCAAATGAGTAACACTTGAGTGTGCTTCCTTGCTGCAAATTGCTTAAATTACACATTCTGCCCATTCACTTACGCTTTTGTATAATTGTAATATATGTTATTGATTAAAGTTATCAAAAATCTGAATTGAAGCAGCTATCTCCGAAACATGCTGAACGTTTAAAATTTGAATGGTCTCAATTGGCTAAACAAGTTTTTATTGTGGTTATTTAATGGATCAGTTGGGAATTGAACATCATATACGGGAAGTTGTTGAGAGTTTTTGTGCGATTAAAAATGAGATTTACCACAATACGCTTTCTTGGTTTGTGGCTTTGATGTGTGATTGTGTTTGTGTGTCTGTGAGTTCTGAAATTCTTTCAGTACTAATGCATTTCACTTGCGCATAGCCGAGTAGTTTGAGATAAATTGGCGGCGGTGAACTTGTGTCATGCATAATAACATCTTACATAAATACTGCAAGACAATTTATGTAACTCTCAGCTTCAAGAATGTTTTTCAGTGATGGGCTTGCTTGTAATATATATTTAAAGTTCCCAGATTAAAAGAGTTATATAGGACTTCAAGCTTTTAGTCAGCATATGAAATGTGTCAAATCTAGATGTTAAAATACTGTAAATGCTTTCAGTGTTTATGCTGTTCTATTTGTCAACTAACAGCTCATAATGATTTCATGAACAGAGCTTGCTAAGTGCTTGCCTCGAGGCTTGTTATTTTCAGAACGTGAATTTTGAAGAGCCCCCTCTGTCATGATTTATCACTTCTCCAGCGGTTTGTGAGTCGTATTTACTGCGAGCAAATATTGTTAGAGAGAGCAGTATTGGTGGTGCAGTGAGTTGTGCTGTCGTGTCAAAGAAAGAAGTTTCTGGGTTTGAGTCCGGCTTGGGATCTTTCTGTTCGGCGTTTGCGTGTTCTCTCCGTGTTTGCACGGGGTTTGTGTGGTTACTCTGATTTCCTTCCCCAGTCCGTGAACACCGATGTCAGGCTAATTGGAGTCTCTAAAGCTGCTTTCACACTGGACGCGAAACGAATTTTTCGCACGACAGATTACATTCAAAGTCAATGCAAAGTCTTTGCATTGACTTTGAAAGAAATCTGTCTTGCGAAAAATTCGTTTAGCGTCTAGTGTGAAAGCGGCTAAAATCGCCCATCGGTGTGAGTTTGTGAGTGGATTGTGTGAGGTCCCTGGGACCCTGAACAGGGCAGGCATGAACGTGTTGAGATGATGGATGGTTAGAACAATTTGTAAGAACTCAAGAACTCAGCATTTTGACATTTACACCCTTAGAAAAAATGGCTCTGGATGCCATAGAGGAACTCTGTCTTGGTCAGGGCTCTATCCCAGCTCATTTGGACTGGAGGATTTTACACCTTTTCATTAAGAAAGGTTCCTGTATGGAGAACATACAACATCGTGAGAATACTCTACGTTCGAAGGATAGGGGCTTACTGCATCGCCCCAACAGCAGTGTTCACAGATTTCAGCACTCGCGCTGTGACAGGCCCGAAATGGCGCATTTCACGGGCAGTGATGGAATCGCAGCGAGAGGACAGGCTGGCGAAGAGGGTTTGATATATGGGACTCGTCCGTCTCGAGACTGGCGCTGCTGAGATGACAGGACATCATGACGCTCTCTCCTGTGAAGGCCGGGCTGTGCTCTCTTCTGTCCTGACCATCTCCCAGGCTTTACATGATCAATTAACGGGACGTTTACGAGCCGAGCGAGAGGAAAGCCCCCTAAAGAGAAACACATCTGATCCCCTCCTTAGGGCTGTCCGCTTAATTGCCTGTTTTCCCTCCCCGGTTCTGTGTAGTGAAGTACATTTTCAGTGTCCATACTTTTAAATGTAAGCTCATTAAAGCTAACCTAAGGACATTTATATCAATGAAATATAAGTATGGAATTAGTCAAGATAAAATACTGTTATGAAGTGAATAGTCAGAATTTAATTGTAGGATATCCATGTGCTGTGTGGTTGTGTGTGGTTCAGGATAATGCAATGGCAGAAGTGTTTTTGTGAGAATGAGTTCACAGTTTTGTTTTGATGCTCATTTTTGTAATTCTGGCTTTTACATTGCTGAATTTAGTGCTGTTCAAAGGAAGTGTTTTTGGCAAGTTCTTAGTGCAGTTTCTCTGAAATGTGTTTTTTCTTTTTTATTGAGGTGATGCTCATCTCTGTTGGACTACATTTTTCTGGACCATTTACAATGCCCTTTCCTGATTGGTCAGTGTGCCAACAGGGCAGTTCATATTTCCACTAATTATATTATGTTGCTTTATTATGTCTGATTTTCATCTCCAGTTCAGTCTTGTGTCTTCGCTTTCCAAAGGCAGGAAAAGATTTGCACATCCTTAGACAAACTGGGAAAGGGGGACATAAAATCATAAAACTTCTGTGTTTAGTGTTTGAATCAGAACATGAATCATGTGAGGACACATCTGAATCAGAACATGAATAATGTGAGGACACATCTGAATCAGATCATGAATCATATGAGGACACATCTGAATCAGAAAATGAATCATCTGAATCAGATCATGAATCATGTGAGGACACATCTGAATCAGATCATGAATCATGTGAGAACACATCTGAATCAGATCATGAATCATGTGAGGACACATCTGAATCAGAACATGAATCATGTGAGGACACATCTGAATCAGATCATGAATCATGTGAGGACACATCTGAATCAGAACATGAATCATGTGAGGACACATCTGAATCAGATCATGAATCATGTGAGGACACATCTGAATCAGATCATGAATCATGTGAGGACACATCTGAATCAGAACATGAATCATGTGAGGACACATCTGAATCAGAACATGAATCATTTGAGGACAAATCTGAATCAGAACATGAATCATGTGAGGACTAATCTGAATCAGAACATGAATCATGTGAGGACACATCTGAATCAGAACATGAATCATGTGAGGACACATCTGAATCAGATCATGAATCATATGAGGACACATCTGAATCATGAATCATCATGTGGACACATCTGAATCAGATCATGAATCATGTGAGAACACATCTGAATCAGATCATGAATCATGTGAGGACACATCTGAATCAGAACATGAATCATGTGAGGACACATCTGAATCAGATCATGAATCATGTGAGGACACATCTGAATCAGATCATGAATCATGTGAGGACACATCTGAATCAGATCATGAATCATGTGAGGACACATCTGAATCAGATCATGAATCATGTGAGGACACATCTGAATCAGAACATGAATCATGTGAGGACACATCTGAATCAGAACATGAATCATGTGAGGACACATCTGAATCAGATCATGAATCATGTGAGGACACATCTGAATCAGATCATGAATCATGTGAGGACACATCTGAATCAGAACATGAATCATGTGAGGACACATCTGAATCAGAACATGAATCATGAGGACAATCTGAATCAGAACATGAATGTGAGGACACATCTGAATCAGAACATGAATCATGTGAGGACACATCTGAATCAGAACATGAATCATGTGAGGACACATCTGAATCAGAACATGAATCATGAGGACACATCTGAATCAGATCATGAATCATGTGAGACACATCTGAATCAGATCATGAATCATGTGAGGACACATCTGAATCAGAACATGAATCATGTGAGGACACATCTGAATCAGAACATGAATCATGTGAGGACACATCTGAATCAGAACATGAATCATGTGAGGACACATCTGAATCAGAACATGAATCATGTGAGGACACATCTGAATCAGAACATGAATCATGTGAGGACACATCTGAATCAGAACATGAATCATGTGAGGACACCACTGAATCAGATCATGAATCATGTGAGGGCACATCTGAATCAGAACATGAATCATGTGAGGACACCTCTGAATCAGATCATGAATCATGTGAGAACACATCTCACTGTCTGAATTTACAGGAACTTCATAATTACTCTGCAATCTGCCAGTGTTGTCTTTGTGCTCAAATTATGCAGCTAATGCTGTTAGCCTTCGCTTCAGATCGTTTATTTGTTCCTCTTAAACATGCTTTCTGCTGCTCTTTGAAGGGATGTGTGGGCGGCTGTTAATTTTTAATGAGCAAAAATACCATATTAATCATGGCTTAATAAGCCCCATTCGGTTTTGTTAATGTGACTGGAGAAGAGTGGGAATTAACTGCTGGTGACCCGTGGTGCTCATGAAATGAATGTGCTCGAAGCAGACTTTATGGTACAGTACAGTGTACACAGGGCATTTCCTGTTTGAACAGACTCTATGGTACAGTACAGTGTACACAGGGCATTTCCTGTTTGAACAGACTCTTTGGTACAGTACAGTGTACACAGGGCATTTCCTGTTTGAACAGACTCTATGATAAAGTACAGTGTACACAGGGCATTTCCTGTTTGAACAGACTCTATGGTACAGTACAGTGTACACAGGGCATTTCCTGTTTGAACAGACTCTATGGTACAGTACAGTGTACACAGGACATTTCCTGTTTGAACAGACTCTATGGTACAGTACAGTGTACACAGGGCATTTCCTGTTTGAACAGACTCTATGGTACAGTACAGTGTACACAGGGCATTTCCTGTTTGAACAGACTCTATGGTACAGTACAGTGTACACAGGGCATTTCCTGTTTGAACAGACTCTGTGGTACAGTACAGTGTACACAGGGCATTTCCTGTTTGAACAGATTCTATGCATAAGAAATGGATGTAATTCAAATGAAGATCATGCACTATGGATGTAAATGACCTGGAATTGAAGTAGAGTGTGCACTTCGACCTCATCTTCATATTTCATTTCAGTTAGCTGGAGTCCAGTGATAAAAAATAGGACCAAGGGTCCTGTAGCTTACCGGCAAGCAGTCTTACAGCGATGATACAAGTTATGAAAATTTCATGTGAAGTTTGACATTTCAATCAATGAAAATCAATGTCAAGGTCTCTAAAAAAAAGTTCACATACATTTATAAGACCTTCTGTAATACAATCCTAAGCTCTGAAGCAGTTTTGGTGATACAAGTCATTATAATATGTCAATATGTATTCAATATGTCAATTGTGAACTTTAGAGGTCACAGAATGTCAAGTTGTGGTCAGAAAATCGACTTCATATATGACTTTCTAAATGTCTCTATACAAACCTTGGCTCAATCTGTGACCGCTTCGGTGATACAAGTCATTGTAATTTCACTGTCGAGTTTGACCCTCAAAGGTCACTGACAGTCAAGTTGAATGTCACCAAATTAAAGTTCATATGTGACTTCCTAGAAGTCAGTAACACAAACCTTGGCTCCATCTGTGACCGTTTTAGTGATACAAGTCATTGAATTTTCACAAGGTCGCATTTGACCTTTGAAGGTCAATGTGAAGGTCACCAAATTAAAGTTTATATATGACTTCCTATATGTCTCTAATACAAACCTAGGCTCCATCTGTGACTGTTTTGTCAATTCAAGTCATTGTAATTGTATTATGTCAAGTTTGACCTTCAAATGTCATCAACAGTCAAGCTGAATGTCACCAAATTAAAGTTCATATGTGACTTCCTATGTCAGTAACACAAACCCTAGGCTCCATCTGTGACCTTTTCAGTGACAGAAGTCCTTGAATTTTCTCTAGGTCAAGTTAGACCTTCGAAGGTCAATATGAAAGTCACCAAATGAAAGTGCATACATGACTTCCTATATGTCTCCAATACAAACCTACACTCAATCTGTAATAGTTTTGGTGATAGAAGTCATTGAAATTTCACTATGTGAAGTTTGACCTTCAAAGGTCACCGAAAGTCAAGTTCAAGGCCACCAAATGAAAGTTCGTGTATGACTTCCTATACATCTCCAATACAAACCGAAACTATCTTTAACCATTTTGCTGATATAAGTCATTGAAAATTCACTGTGAAGTTTGGGCATTCAAGGTCACTGAAGGTCAAGTTCAATGTCACCAAATGAAACTTCATACACGACTTCCTATATGCCCGCAATACAAACCTAAGCTCTTTCTGTAATTGTTTTGGTGATAAAAGTCATTGAAATTTCACTATGTGAAGTTTGACCTTCGAAAGTCGCCGAAGGTCAAGTTCAAGGCCACCAAACGAAAGTTCATACATGACGTCCTACAAGTGATCGATGCACATATCGAGGGCTGACTGCAATAAACAGTTATGTCCAAAATATAACATCTGGACATAACTGTTTATTGCAGTCACCCCTCAATATGTTCCCAATCTTCAATATTTTCAAGCTTAGAAGCCTTTGAAAATTGAAACATTTTGCTTGACCTCAAGTTTGACCTTTCAAGGTCATCTGAGGTCAGCTTTAACACAGCCAAAATATAGGTCATATATTACTTCCTACATGTCAGTAATACAAACTTAATCTCCGTCTGCAACCGTTTAGCTTCCACAGGCAATTTGGCCCATTCTCCATAAGACCCAATGTTAAAGTACAGTGCCCCCACTAGACCCACTTTCGTCGATTCAATCAAAATGGCACTCGCACTGTACATAAAGTGTATCAAGATGAGTTGATTGCCAGATTTAGAAAAAAAGTTATCAGACAGTTTTTGAGAAATAATTTTTTGAAATTTCAAGTCTTATCTTTTAACATTGTCAATATATTCCCAGACCTCGAGTTTGACCTTTCAAAGTCATCTGTGGTCAAATTTAATATTGCCTAAATATAGGTCATATATGACTTCCTATATGTTGATAATACAAACTTAATCTCTATCTGCAACCATTTGGCCTCCACCGGCCATCTTGCATATTCATAAACTACAGCGCCCCCAATAGACCCACTTCCATCGATTCAGTCAAAATGGCGCTCGCACTGTTCATTTACGGTACCAAGGTAAGTTGATTGCCTGATTTAGAAAAAAATTTATCGCGCAGTTTTTGAGAAATAATTTTTTAAAATTTCTCAGTCATATCTTTAACATTGGAGCCAAAATTTCAAGGGCCCGTAAAACGGACAAAAATGATTCAATCAAAAATCTGAGAAAAGCATCTGGAGATAATGGTCTAGTAGTATGTTATTGCAAATTTACACGAAAATTCATCAGGCCAAAAAAAAGATAAAAAATGTTCCAGACGACAGACGCCGGACGCCGACGACGGACGACGGACGACGGACGCCACACCACGACAATAGCTTATCGGCCCACAGGGCTGGTAAGCTAAAAAGAGAAGTTATGACTCTGTCCCAGTATTTACGGTCTGCGCTGTACAGCAGGTTGTCACAGGGTCTGTTCCGGCTTCCCCAGAGATGGGGTTTGGGCGAATCTGTACCCTTATCAGTTCACACATAAAAGCTTTTGAAATGACAGTGCTTGAAGCTAGTGACGGAGATGGTGCTATTTGGTGTTCTGAAATTGTGCCCTAACCCATGAGCATTACTGATTCATTAGTTACTATCCGTTAAAGGTACCTGTGAATTACCAAAGAACACATTTGGTTACGTAAAGGACGAAAGCCTCCTCAATTACAGCTTAATTGAGAGTGTGGATTCAGTCAGTAAGGTGCTGCTAACAGAAGCTCATTTAATCTGTGTATTTGAATAGCACTCTGACTCACACCTCTTACACAGAAGTCATTTTAAAGGCCACTTTGACACTCTTATGTGGCAGTTTCCTAAACGATGTACCAGAAAGAATTCCAGCGTTATCCCGTAAAGTAATGGCCTACAGCATTCTGTAGAATTATTGTCACCATTTTGTAAAAATGAGCGAAACATGATATGAAAAATGTCGTTTATCCTCATTATCTTACATTCACAACATTTACAACAATCTAACATTTAGCTAAAGTAACACGAATGAAAGAAACATTGCATTCTTGTCATGAAACTAATATTTTCCTCAAACCTGAGTGCCACAATTATTGGCATCCCCTTCATGTAATATTTTCCCCTTTGCCAACAAAGCTCATTGTTTATTCCTGAATCTCTCCCTGAAATGGACCCGATGGAAAAACCTTTAACTTCAGGATTCACTTGTGCAGAATGAATTTAAATTTAGTTCTGCAAACTTTCGTCGTACTCTGGGAACTTCAACAGGATAAAAAAAATCTTGATCTTTTTTTTATTCAGGCTTAAATATACAGTATATTGGAAAAACGTGTTGGAGCTCCATTGCAATTGGAATTAATCTGCACTTTTGGGTTCTTAAGGCGATGTTTATCACCATAGCTGAGCATTCTCATGTAAAACTGGACTTTAACTGGATTTCAGGCTGTGTGAGGTGGAGTGTCACCTGGAGATTTAGACAGCTGCAGCCATTTTGAAACATGACAGGAGTATGAGGAGGCTGACGGCTATGGCCCAGTATTAATGAGCACATGAGTCAGGCTGTCAAAGCCGGCATGTCCCTCTGTGGACACCGTACTTACACCTGACACCTCAGAGGATTGTGGGTACTTTTCTTGAGCTCCCGTGCCACAGCGGTGTGGCATGCGTTTGAAATGCCCTGGCGGTTTGAGCGCTGCTCCAGGGTCGCTTTTGAAGGCGCGCGCAGGTGATTCGATAGCGGCTGTGCGGTGACGAGCCTCACTGTCATCCAGGCCCCACCCCCTCCTTCGCCGTTATGTTATTATGTAAGGTACATCCCTGGCTGGACCCTGTGCTTGTCACCGAGTGTCACCATGTGACATCATAGAAAGAGAGGGAGGTAGGGAGCGAGGGAAGAGAGATTCGTGTGACAGGGAGAGAAGGAAAGGGGGAGAGGGGGAGATCGGAGGAATGAGAGAGGTAGAGGGTATTGAAGAGTGGGTGACTGACAGTATTGTGATGGGGACCCTGCTAATGACAGGAAACAGTTTCCCTCTGTCTCATCAGTCCCTTTCAAAACTCTGTCTCCGCTGCTCTCTGCTCACCAAAATCTGTTCCCTCCGCTCACCTGAGACTAATGCGCAGTAAACGCTGCTGTAAAAACGTACTTTTGTGACGCCCGTGTCACTGGATTCAGGAAAACAGGTCGTTATGAGGGATGTGATTCGCTCTTTCGTCCGGTGCTCAGCTAACTTTAGCTCTGCTCACTGACTCGCAAACAAACAGAGTCTGAGTCTCTGCACAGGACAGTTATGATGGAGGGAGGGGTGTTTTAAAATAAAACGCAGTCAGATCTGTAACAGGGTTGGGCTTGGAGAACCGGTTCCAAGTCAGAACTGAGACCCAAATTCCATGTACCAGGTGCTGGTTAAAAAATCAGAATCTTGCTTAATGAGAAAAATTACGCAATTTTTTTTTATTTACACTGATGAATTTGGTGGAATTCAATCATTCCCCCCTTCATACTAGCACTCCTTGTTGAGCAGTCACTGCTGATTTACAGAGCTGTCATTCCGTTTTCCTGACGCACAGTCTCTCCCACGAGTCCTGTGCTTGCGTATCCTGCACAGAGAATGCATTCTAACATTTCACGCTGCCGATGCAGACACAGTCAGTTTATTCAGCACTGCTAGAGCTCCCTGTTGTAGGAGCTGATATCCGCTCTGGCTGCGTGTCGCATGCTGCAGCAGGCTTGTCATCTCCTCACTTTGTACTAAAATAGTTCTTCCTGTGGGGAAATGGCTGCGGTCATTATTTATCCGGCTATTTCTCTTCTGTATCCGCGGTCTCCGATGGCAGCCGCCGGTCTCAAATTCATTTATCTTTCTCTCTCGGTCCCTGTAGTAAAACGGTCCCCTAAACAAGGCCCTAATGAGTTGTCTTTGTGAACAACAACAGCTATTAATTTGAGATTTATGTGCGCGTGTATGTTTTGTGTACTGCCACAGAAAGCACGTGATACCGAGAGAGAGGGGGGGGGAGAGAGTGAGAGAGAGAGAGGAGGAGAGAGAGGGCATGAGTGAGTCCTGTACTTGAGGTGCCAAGCAGCTGCTGTTACTTGTTTTAAGCCCAAAGCCATATAAGCACAGAATGGGGGCTGAGGAGACCCAATCATACACGTGCTTGAGCTGTGGGTATTCTGACTGCTGAAAGGGGTCACTCCACACCAGCTGAACTCCAGCCATGCTGCCATTGGTTAATGCAAAATCAGGAACTCCATATTGGCCCTGCTGGGCTGCGGGCTTCAGTCCACACTGGCACAGGCTTCAGTCACTCCCAGGCCTCTGAAATGATGTTTTTTTCTGAATGGTCTGCCCAGGAGGTCTTGAGTATATCATTGGTTCAAAAAATCTACAGAAATTTACTGTACCTTGCTGTATCCACAGATTGATTTTGTCAAAATGATTAGTGATAAAAGCTTTGGGGGCTGGTTTCGCGGACAAATTTCACTCAGTCCCGGTCTAAATTTTGTTTCGCAGTGAGAATCTCCAAATTTGTATGTTTTCACGAGTCGGGCTTAATTCCAACTTGGAATTCCCAGGAATTTTGTATCGCGCTGAGATTTCTTCATTTTCGTCCGACAGCTGTCCTTCTGAAGACTGCTAACAGTCACCGAGTAACTGCAGGCCGCGTGAAAGAGCGAGAGCCTGCTGCCAGGAAGAAAGGGAATCCATGCACTGACAGTAAGCTCGACCAGCGGGAGTCCGCTAGATCCTTTCCCCCGTTTGTTCTGCTTAAAATCCTTCATCCTCCAATCCTTTCCCTTCCCCATCCCTTCTTCCCCTCTCTCACCCTCTCCTGCTACTCTCTCCCTATCATTTGAATTTCGCTCACCTGCTTAGCAATTCGGACTACTTCGTCGTGGAATTAGTATGTATATTTAATGCAGAGGGCTTTTTAATCTCCTTGAAAATAATCTCCCGGCCGCGAGATACGCCTGATTATGCGTCTAGCGGCATTGCGCTAATAAACGGTGGCTCATTCATGTGTCCGTACTCTTTTATTTATAGAAAAAAAATAGCGAGCGGACTGATTTCTGATATTAATAATACAAGTGGGTCCACTTTGATTAGGCTTGTACGGTAGAGCAGCGCCTATTCGCCGTCACAATTATACCTTGTGATGTGGAATGAGAGTGACATGCTAATGAAGCTAGCCAGCGAGGCTTGAACAGGGACTGTCTAACACCATTACCTACTAGCCTAGCTGAGGAGCCGCTATTCGACAAACACTGAAATGTCATTAAAAATCTACAGTAAGTGATTTAACCTGCCATTTCCTCTCCTATTGCTCCATTTTTCGAGGCTAACCTACACCAAAATCTCCTCTCCTGAAATCACTGGAATTATTCGGACATCTCAAAAAATGTCGAGATTTTAGGCCGAGACGCAATCAAACGGCCTGATTTAATTTGGAACACCCGCCTTCAAGCGATGGTGCATAATTGAAATCCTTTTTGCTAATAAATTCCAATGAATATGGAAATTAGGTCTTGATGTGGATTCCATGATAATGATTGAAACTGATCATGCAAGTCCTTGAGATGTTTCATTTAACATACATAAAGTACTCATAATCAACTTCATATTTCAATCCAGTGCTGTGGAATTTGAGTGCTTACATTTTACATGTTTGTTTCCAGCTACCAGGTGACAAAGGCCCTTTCAGAAATTACATATATTCCAGCAGGTTGTGATTTTTAGGTGTCTTTAGTGACCTGTATTGATAGCTCATGTCTTTGCACCGAGCACAAAAGAAGCTGTCCAAAAAAAAACTATCGACTGTTTTGCATTGTAATCAAAACTTTGTAATAGAATCGTACTGTGACCTTTATCGGTTTTTGAACATCTACAAGCAAGCAAGGCTGAATATTGAATGTAGCTGAATTTTGGAATCAGTCATGTAACTAACTCTCATATGTGGAATGTATCACATGAAACCCTGAAATATATACGTGCACTGAGGTCTATAAGTATTTTTGACAGTTACAAATTTTAAAGGGCTGTAACTCAGTTCCCTTATGGGTGGAAGTGGTAAACTTTACAGTTAATTTGGGGGTGTTTACACTCCGATCGAATTTATCATTTCAGTTGTATTTCTGTATTGAACCATCAAGTAAAAAATGCTTCAATAAACATGCACATATAAATGTATTTCTGTCAGCCAACTCAAGTGTAAACAGTTAATTACTCTATTAACAAAAAGATGCAATCATGGGTATCTCGACTCTGATCCTGACACGCCCTGCTGCCTGTTCAGCTTGAGAAGAGAGCATGAAGTATCAGGATATTTGCCCCCCCTGGGGAAAACCCAGAGTCCGCTGGTAGGTGCTGGAGTGAAGGTGGGACGTTAACTGGCAGCAGGAAAGTGTAATGCAGAGCAGCAGCAGGCAGAGGTGGAGCAGGAGAACAGCTTATATAACCCACTCTCCCAATGAGCAGAGCAATGTCAGATGTGCATGGGAGTGTGTATGCAAATGTGGCAATATCTGATGTGCATGGAAGTGTGTGTGAATGTGGCAATGTCTCAAGCTGTCTGCCAGAACCAGCTCCTCGAGCTACATCCCCTTTAATAAGGCAAACAGTGCGGTGTTACTTCGTTCAGGATGTTTTCTGCGTTGCTGAGACCTCGGCCAAAGTTAAGCATGTAGTGACCTTTGTGCTTCTCTTTAGAGAGTATCAGGGGAATGTGGGATCATTCCACTGTGACAGTTAATCAGTAATATTTCATGCATACTGGCTTCTGCAAAATGATTTTCTCATTCTAAGTTTTTGCCATTATTGAAAACTTGATTGCTTTGGAGGAACTAGCTTAAGCCAGTACAAACAAAGGAGCATTTTATCCTTGCTGGACAGGATTAAGTACTCTAAAATGGGTCTTGGCTATGAGTTTTAACACGTGTAATTGATTACTCAGATGTGATCTGACGTCAGTATTTAGGCTGCAGTCACAGGGACACTAACGATTTACTATGATCATCATAGTATGAGCATTATATAGTTCGCCTCCTAGCTTAATCGCCCATCTCTTTTTTAGGTTTTAATTTTTTATTTTTATTTTTTTTTGTTTAAGAGAATGGATTTTTTTAAGATTCTGAGAAAAAAAACTTTTTTTTTTTTGCCAACACAAAAGAACAGGCAGCCAATATCTCGATTCGGCAAAAATATGACTGAGGCAGTTAAGCTATCAGGCTAACAATATTATAATTTTTTCACAGTATAAAAATCATAGCTATGATTTTGAGCTTCGGCTAAATTTCTCAAATATACACGGACTGTTGGGCGGGGAGAGGATGGGGAGCAATTCTGGCTGCTCAGCCCAGTAAATAAGCGTATATCCTGAGGAGCGCCAGCTGTGATGTGAACTCAGGGTGATGAGGGTGAAGTTTGGCTCGTTTACGATCCACAGCCATTAAATGATATCGTCCTTCTTGCTCTGATATTTACCGCTTTTCTGCTGTTGCGTCTATACGTGTGAAAACACTCGCAAATGCATTAACAAGGAAAGTGTCTCTCATGAGGCGGCGAGAATGCAAGTCGGCCTGCCCCTCCGGGCTCGTTAAAGGGACACGGCAACAGCAGAAGAGACCAATTCAGCAGATTGAATTATTTTTATTATCTGTGATTGGAACTACCAGGAGCCTTAAAGGGCATCTAAAGTCGATTCCCATTGTTTTTGTTTATCAGCCAATGAGCGAGCCGCACCTGCGCAAACTAACCGAAATAGAAGAATTATCTTCGCGTGAACACAAAACATTGGTTTATATGAATGAAATTGGTCATGTGACAATGCAAGATGTCAACAAAAGCAAGTGATTTGTTTGTAAACATCGGACGTTCAACGTCCCGTCTGAGAATCGACTTTAGATGCCCTTTAACGGCATGTACCCTGCACCTGTAGAGCAGGTTATGACAAGCTGGTGCTAGTGAGTGAGTATCCCGAAGAATTATATGGTATTTAAGCTGGTCTCTGGTGATGTAAAACAACAGATATGTTTCACTTTATCTGGTTTGAGCACCATATAAATCATTATCAAGGCGCTCTTTTTTTTAATGCATGGGGCACTAAAAGTCTAGTGTCGGCTACATGGATGCTACGTGTTAGCGATAGATCTCAGTTGTGTGTTTGGTGTCTGGAACAAGCAGCCCTCTCCTGAAAGATGGTGAGAGAGTTTGACAGGACCCAGGCCTTGATTGAGCTGGATTAAAGTGCAGGTCTAAATGACTTAACTAAGGAAAAGAGCCATTGCAGTACCCAGAGGCTAAGTGATACGGCAAAACAACAGTGGGGATCGATGTATCAGTTCTGATGCAGTGCAGCCCAGTACAGCTCAGAACAGACACATCAGGATTAGAACAAATCCAGTTGGTCGGTTCCTGCTCATTATGTTTCAGATGTTAGCGCAACTCTCCCAGGTAGTGCTTGTTCAGGCGGCGGCCTCAAATAATCCATGAAATTTTAATCGTTTTCAGTTCTTTTGGTCAAATCAGTCAGACCCTGCTACACCTGTTCTTCGCGCTCCACAATCGTTTGACCTCCAAACGGATTTTAACACCGGTGCCTTCGTAGAAAGAAAGAAACCCAAAGCAGCAGTCGCTCCCCAGGGAGTCAAACATTCACTTTCCCTGTCTCTGCTCCTTTATTAAATTCAGCAGCAGAAAAGCCACGAACACAGAAGGAATAACAGCCGTTTCACGTCCTCTGCCCTGACCCGTCACGCCGCACGGACACAAAACAGTCCTGAAAAGTATCAAAATCAGTTTACCTCCGTAAAAGATCAAAGAAGAACAAAGGGGGCATCTGTACACCAAATACAATAACAGAAATGTCCCTTACCCCCCCAGTCATCAGCAGCTCAGAGTACAACACGCTTCTCCTGTTGCCAGGCAAAAAGAAATGTTCCAAATAGGGATTTATACAAGTACAAGCATAAATACACAGATTAGATTAAAGCTTTACAACAGCTATGCAAAGCAGATGCAAGCGGGAAAAAAAACATATTTTGCAATTCATAGCAAGCGATGGCAGAGGAGTAAAAAGTAATAAAATTCAGTCTGGCCATTTCATGAGTCCACCAATGTCTTTTTTTATACAGAATATGCACAATTATCAAAATACAGCATTTTTAAAACCTCACCAAACCTATACTCTACTCGAGATGCAAAAATGCCAAGCTGGAGGTTTGCCTTGTATGATGTGCAAGCAGCTATTGAGATATTTCTATTTTATTTCATTTTTTTTTTTATTTTTCAAAAACCATGCAAAAATCTACACACTGCGTGTGTTCCGTGACTGCGGCTTGGAGCTGAGGTATGTCCTTTACTTAAAATTATATTGTTGTCCGGTCCCTCCAACAGTCCGATACACGCGCCGTGAAAACGCTACGGTCCTTTACTGCTCGTCTTTCGGAATGATCTGAACCCAAAGTAGCTTAGGGCTACCATTCTGTATCATGACTGACCGTACATGTGAGACCCGAAGGCTAGCAGAATGAAATGCGATCACTACTGAAGTGGTGGATGGCTATGTAATTTGTGGGCGATACAACGTCACTCATTTTAAATATTTTTGTGAAGAGGTAGTTTTTTAGAAAGCTTTTCTGTGAGTTAGTGGGAAACCCCACTAAAATGAGATGCATTTTCATATTTGGTCTAGTGGTCTCATTATATTCTGAGTCAGTGAAACCAAAAACTGTGTGAGAAAGTGTGTGTGTGAGAGTGTGTGTGTGTGTATGTGTGTTAATGTGAAAGTGTACAGCACACGTATGCATCATCTTCCTTTGTTGTGTCCATCTTTTTCATCCAAACCAGTCAGTGAATCAACAACAGTCTAAAGGCTGAAGTTCATAAGCTGAAGGCTGAAAAGACCAGGTTTGAAAGACTAATAACACAAGAGTAAAAGCAACATACAGCGTTACAACATTAATACTCATCGGGAGAAGGTGTATAATGGCGGATCATTTCGCAGCTTATCTTAATTATCAATAAGGCCATATAAAAAAATTTAGTTGGTTAGGATCCCCGCCCGCCCCTGAAAATCAGAGACGGGAGGGTTTATTTATTTTTTTTTTTAATTTTGAAAAAAATCCACGACAATTGCGCCAAAATAGGCTAATGCTCGTAAACCATGTCCATGCTGCAGACTGTCTGTTCTGCTTTCGATCACTGCGGCACTTATGGTTTGGGGAAATTTAATTCTTTATGTCAATACATGTACTCGTGATTTGGATTAAGTGCCGCATTTGGATCACAAACTTTTATTATAATAAAAAAAAGGCCTCCCCTGAAAATTGAAAAATGAAGGATGCTAACAAACTATTTTTTTATATGGCCCAATGACCAATGTGTCTTAATACACAAGTTTTCGCTCAGGTAGCTATAAGATGTCCGCATAAAAGGGAGCGTTTTCCTTCAGGGGCAGAATACTGTGTAACTTTGGTTTGACTGAAAACAGAAACGACTTTCTGTTAACTTTTCGAGATGAAATTTATCACACAGTTTTTCACAATCATGTCTTTCTATCAAGTTCAAATCATTTCACTATTGAATATGGAACATAAATGTGGTTGCTTACTAGCACATGGCACTGTTAGCAGCCTTTACTGTCGACAGTTTTCCCCATTAAGATAAAGAGCCATGGATAAATTACACTATCGAATGCACCATATGCTTTAGAAAAATTTTAGAAAAAAATTTAAAGAATAACAATCTCACCCTTGATATTGTACTCTGAAATGCCTATGCACACCTTCTTTGTATTTCTCTAGCCAAGCTAGATTTGTTGTTGCTATTATAAGAATGATTATTTGGCTTTGCTAGTTATTTTACTGTGGGGTCACTGTTTCATTTAATGTACTTAGTTTCATTTAATGCAGCTCTGGAAAAATAAAAGAAGTGACAAAAAATGCACAACACCATTGACATAACAAATAAGACATCATCAAACTAGTAGGAACTATAACTGCTTTCCAACAAATAATTGATCTACACTTCTATTTAAACACGCATTTGTGGTTTTGGTCATGAAACTCTGCGTGAGTCACGTAAGTATTTGGACAGTAACAAAACAGAGCTGTAATTCCTATGTTTTGCTCCAGTAAATACTGTGTATGTAATGGCGATGGACTGCTTTTTTAATAAGAGAGCAATTTATACCATACAGACTGAATCGTGCAGGAATTAAGACACTGTGAAACTGTGCGACCATTCAAATTCATACGAGCCTCACTTTTAAGTGCTCTCCCCCATACCTGTGTGGTCTGGTTTGTTACTAAATTCTGGGAAGGTCCTCTACTAGTGTCCACATTACGCTCCAGTTCTTTCTAAGCAAAGATGCCAGAATCCCAGTATGCATCAGAAGGTAGCTGGCGCAAAGCTTCCTTTCGTTGTTCTAGTACAACGCTTGGGTCGTAGCCAAGCCAGGGTTACGGCTAACTCTGCTACGTCCTGTTTGTTGGACCTGGAAAAGAGCTCCCTTTGGTTTCTAGCTGTTACATTTGAGTGTTTACAAAGCTTTTGAACACAGAGGTAAACTGAGGAGTAAAAGACCATTTTTTTTTGAATGCATCCCCCCACCCCCCACCCCTCCCCCAACTACTGTGCATGCACAGTTTCAACATAGCGCCACATGCCACATTTCAGCACATACAACGTTATTTAGAAGAAATAAAAAAGTCCGGTACATTTTTTTTTTTTCCAAGCTGCATTGAGCAGACATTGTGTTTCTTCTTTTATTGGCGATGAAATGCTCCTCGTTTGTGGTCGTTGGTGCCAAAATTCTAATTCACTGGACCAGCTGCTGCAAAAATACTAGTCATTGGATTTTTCTAAACATACAGGCTTGTGGCGCCATCTTCCGTGACAAAATTTGTGCCAGTGAACAATGAACAGTGAAAAAGCAACAACTCGAACTGGACCAGCGGTCGTCCGTGACGCCGGCGACTTCTGCGGGCGTGTAACTTGACGATGTTTTTGGCAGTAAAGGTTTGCAGAGCCTTCAAGTGTCACAGAAAACAAAGCTTACTGTTTCCTCACGGCTGTGGCAGCCAAACTTGTTTTGTGTTCAGTTTTTATGGCCAAGCCACTGAGTTCATGAAAGAGATATGTCTTTGTAGGACATAAGTCTTTGTAGGCTATAAACCACGTGTCCTTTCCTGTTCCTGAAAAGGCTCGGAGAAAGAGGTCGTTTGGGCTGTCCTGGTGGGGCATGCTCAATAAAGAGTCATCGTCGCTGTGTAGTGCGAGACTGGCTCACATCACTGCGATTTCTTGCTCTGTTACTCCAGGTCCTCCGACAAATTCCCCTCCTCCAGCTCCCCGTCCTCCAGCCCTGGACTGTGGTTGGCCGTCGTGAGCAGCGGCATCGGACAGTCCTCGTCGTCCATGCTCAAGGGCTCTTCCTTAATGTGGATCGGAAGTCTAGAACAAATAATATTACGAGAAAAAAATAAGAATGCAAGCCAAAGATTTTCAATATAGAGCTTATGATGCCCAGAAAGAGTAGGATAATAACGAAAAATGCTGCCAATCTCGAAAGGCTATCAATGAATTATTGTCCCTTTGCGCGCCATTTCATCAATAACTCATAAATCCTCAAGAAGCTTTAAAAGTTCAATATTTGTTGCAGAGGAACTTCAACTTGTCTTTTTCATCGTTTAGTTATTCGAGTGCTGTGCAGTTTTCACACTCTCTCTCTTGCAAAGCCTCACTCACTGTGACAATTAAGGACAATCAGCTTTGACCCTGGAGTTCTGACCACCGTCAGAAACGTCAGCTATTGTTCTTGCCCTGCTAGTCGACTGCAGTGTCTTAAAATCCCAGGCACTCTGCCTGTAAATGTAATTAATACAGCCGCACATTCGTCGTCTGCCTCTCCTAACGACCTTTTGTTTAGTTTTTAATTGCAGCCGGTTGTAGATATAAGTGTTCTCTGAGAAGTTAAAATCCCTGCAGAGCTCTGAGACAAAGAAAGGCTTTCAAACAGCCTAGCGTATCTTTATAATGCAATAACACTATGCCACTGATATGTACTTAAAAATATTAAAGGGAGAGCATTGAGCTGAGCAGCGGTGGCCGTGATGCGTGGCAGCGCTTCCTGCCGAAGCTTTACAGCCTTCATTTGCATTAATTACAAATCAGCAGCACGCCAGCGCCATTCGAAAGGGAAAAAATGATTAGCTCTCTCAGTCACTTTGTTCTATATTAAAATGTCCGGATGACTCATTTAACGTGTAATGAGATAGCGGGCAGTGTCGAAATTAAGCAATATGGAAACGGAGCAATCCATATCGGGCGACGTGGAAATAAATGCCGGATTCATGACCGCGATCGCGGCGAGAACGGCGGCACGTCGCGGCGGTGTTATTACCCGCCATCGCGCACAGACAGGCATGCCCGGGAGGCTAATAGTGACGTTAGCGGTAGCTGTGCGCCGTAATGAAGATCGGGGAATGAGGGCTTCCTCAGGGACAGGCAGCACACTCTGCGTGCCGTGTGTGTGTGTGTGTGTGTGTGTGTGTGTGTGTGTGTGTGTGGAGATATGAGCCGTTTAACGCTGAGAGGTGTCAGTTTATTGGACTGTTTTTTTCTAACTTCCAAGTCGTCTGTCTAGAATTGACTTCAATAACCGGTAAGGATTGTTTCTTGAGTCTTGGTTTGTTTGGTGAACAATATTCTCATGCTGTGGAAAAGAGCACAGACCACAGTTAGGAAGAGCCTGTTTGGCATGTGGAGGACTCGTGCCTTAAAAGGTGAAGGGGGCTCTGTGTTCACAGAAGGAGAAACAAAACAACGGTCAAAATGGGGTCAAATGTCCTCTGAGTTTGTGACTTGACCCCCCCACCCCCAAATTCCTGCCAGGGAAGACCTTCATTACTGCCAGCTGTGCAGGTCTGTGTTCTCAGACAGGTGTGTGTGTGTGCGTGTTAGAGAACACACGCGAGTTAGCCCCCGCGTGTCTGGCGCTACATGACCGCTGGCTTTCAGCTGCGAGTCTGCAGCAGTGGACGCCTCCGCAGTTCTTAATTGCCGTCTGCCTCTGCCTCCTGAGCTGTCCCCAGTCCCGCCATCGCCTCCCGATTCCTGCCATTTCCATTAGCTTCCCTGCCGCTGCCGCTGCTGAATTATTTAAGGCCGCCCAAAGAAGCAGTTTTGACAGGACGCGTTTGCACGCTTTCCTTGGTTTGGTAGCTACATTAGAGATGCATGCTTTCTGCATCCCCACTTGGATAGAAACACGGCCAAAATTATGACTTTAACAACACAAACACTTTTAATAAAATTGATGTCTTACCTTCGCCAATAGTAGTAATTGTTTTAGCAAAATACTGTAAATAACGTGTAAAAAAAGTCAAGGCCTAGGGAAGGTGGCAGAGGAGACCTTTGCGATCAGATCCCTAATGACAGGGGAAATTTTGCACCCCCCCTCACCCCCCACCTCTACACAGGGAAATACTGACATATCTGACATCTGATTAGGGGAGAGACACTTTTTACACACACATTTCTCAATCCCGCAAGGCATTCATTTTTAATAGTCCTCCTCTCCGCTCAATTAAAAAGGTGGAGGGCAGAAATTTTACAGTAATTAATGACACAGCTAGCTGATACATATTAATAGGAACGGCCCTGCATAAAATATTATTTATGAACCCCTCTAATGCAGTCGCTGTTTTCATTAGAATTCAGTCCGTAACTATCCATAGATTTTAGGATAAAATCGCCATACCACGGTAAACCTCAAGAAAGGATTTATGTTCAATTTACTGTTTCAGGTGTAGTGATTACGCATTTGTGTAAATATCATACACAAAATATCCCAAATTTTCTAAACACATTTATCAATGAGAGGCATTTTCTAGTCACTGTGGGACATCTGGTCGCACTATCTTGTTATTTTGCAATGTTCAGTGATGGAATTTGGTTAACATTCTAGAACTGGGCAGATTTCCACAAATAGTACTGTTACATCACTACAACGTATGACTAATGAACAAGGCCATCACTTTGCATAAGAACTCGTCTTCATCAGAACGAAGTTAAACTAGCCAGCTAGGGAAATTAGCCTGATAGTTTGAATTTGCGTCTCCATTAGCCTGAAGGCCCTCCGCTCGAGAAATTAGCCCAAAATTGGCGTATGCACACTTTGCATGATTTCCAGATAGAGCACGCGGTTCAATTTGGCTTTCCTGCACGACATACGCTTTACGTGGCGCTAGCTAACATTTAACACAACGCAAATCAGCTGATCGGAAATGAGCGCTTATTGTAAAGCATGATGGGTTCGAGAAACTTTCGGTCTGAAGACGCAACACAAATAGCGGGCTAATTCGCAATTTAGCTGGCTATTTTGCGAACTAGACCAAGATTTATAGGGAAAATTTTCCCAATCAAATTAGCGGGCTATTTGCGTCTTCACTTCAAAATAGCCAGCTAATTTGACATCCGGCTAATTTCAAAACCGCAAAATAGCTAGCAAATTTGAAACTTCTTTCTCATGAAGATGGACTTTACGTGGCAGAAAGGGTGAAGTGGAGCTGATTGGCCAGGTCAACTCACTTGTGGGTGTGCGGCGAGTAGGCGGGGCTGCTGTGTCCGTTGGTGTCCAGGTGCTCGAGGGAGCAGCCACTGATTCCTTCCGGAGAGTGCCTGAGTGTCCCAGTGACGTTACTGATGTTACTGCAGTGTAGTCCGTTACTGTTACTGCAGTTTAGCCCAGTGCTGCTACTGCAGTTCAGACCAATTCCGTTACTGCAATTCAGCCCAGGGCTGTTACTGCAGTGTAGCCCTGTGCCATTGCTGCAGTTTTGTCCAGCGCCATTACTGAAGTTCAGCCCAGTGCCATTACCGCAGTTTAGCCCAGCGCCGTTACCGCAGTTCAGCCCAGCGCCATTACTGTAATTTTGCTCAGCGCTATTACTGCAGTTCAGCCCAGTGCCGGTACCGCAGTTTAGCCCAGCGCCGTTACCGCAGTTCAGCCCAGCGCCATTGCCGCAGTTCAGCCCAGTGCCGTTACTGTAATTTTGCCCAGCGCCATTACTGCAGTTTAGTCCGTTACCGTTACTAAGGTTCAGCCCAGTGCCGTTACTGTAGTTCAGTCCGGTCGAGCTGCTGTTCATGAATGCGGCACTGCCCAGTAAGGGCATACTGCTCTCTGCTAGCGCAGCCTGAGGAGGGAGAGAGGGAGAGAAGGAGAGGGAGAGAGGGAGAGAAGGAGGGGGATAGAGGGAGAGAAGAAGGGGGACAGAGGGAGAGATGTGGTTACAGGAGAGATGGAGGACAGGAAGAATGCATAGAGGAGAGAACAGCACAGAGAGACCCCTCTGACTGCAGCCGGTTACACGGCCCTCTCTAATTATCTGTGATTATCTCTAATGAGCCCCTGTGTACACAAAGCTTAACCCTGAGCCACACATCTGCACTCAGAGCACTGCACTGCAGTTAGGAGTCATTTTACAGTAAAGTACTGTACTCAGAACCTGTCTCTGAACGCCTCAGTCCTGTCTCATTCATCAAATGCACATACACACGACCCGCATCATTGAGATGAAGAAGAGACAAACTGCAGTAATCGTGAATTTCAGTGCATAAATTGAAAAATGCATCAAATAAACAGATGTAACTTCATCCCTGGCCTAATTCAGTACCCCTTCACTGACACTGATCACAATGGACGCTCCTACTCTTTCTCAGCTCCTCAGTGAGTGTGGCAGCAGGAGTCGCCTTGCCGTTGTATGTTACGCTAAGGTGCCTCTGTAGAAGGCTGCGTTCCTGACCACGATGGAGAGTCGCGAGGTCGGAGAGTAAGAGTCCTGCTGTTCGTTTGACCCGCCCATGAGCTCAGCCAGCTGATTAAACTGATTAGTTTCACTTCTTGGTGGGTGAATTGAGTTCATTAATAAATTTTGGTTATTTGGACTTAATGCTGGAGAGGGACTCAGCTCCTGGATTTCGCTCTTCTTGTCATGAGACGGTTGGTTACCTGAAGGCTTGCGTTGAGCGCAGCTCCGTAGCCCAGACCAGATGGCAGGTTTTTAACCAGCGATGGACTCCTAAAAAACACAGGCATAATCACATACAAGCTAAAAATAAAAATTTATCAACATTTAACACGCACACATAGATAAAGTATACGCCGATGAGCCAAAGAGTGATGCTCGCCTGCCTACTACGCTGTGGGTCATACGTGTGCCAACAAAACAGCTCTGAGCTCCTGAGGCGCGGACTTCAAATTCGGCAGAAAGACCTTGGTAGCAGTTCCTCAAATTGGCGGGTGTTCTGCATGGGTCAGTGTGAGTGCATTAGCAGGTGTTCTGCATGGGTCAGTGTGAGAGCATTAGCAGGTGCTCTGCATGGGTCAGTGTGAGTGCATTAGCAGGTGCTCTGCATGGGTCAGTGTGAGAGCATTAGCAGGTGTTCTGCATGGGTCAGTGTGTGTGCATTAGCAGGTGTTCTGCATGGGTCAGTGTGAGTGCATTAGCAGGTGTTCTGCATGGGTCAGTGTGAGTGCATTAGCAGGTGTTCTGCATGGGTCAGTGTGGGAGCATTAGCAGGTGTTCTGCACCGGTCAGTGTGAGTGCATTAGCAGTTGTTCTGCACGGGTCAGTGTGCGTGCATTAGCAGGTGTTCTGCATGGGTCAGTGTGAGTGCATTAGCAGCTGTTCTGCATGGGTCAGTGTGAGTGCATTAGCAGGTGTTCTGCATGGGTCAGTGTGAGAGCATTAGCAGGTGTTCTGCACCGGTCAGTGTGAGTGCATTACCAGGTGTTCTGCATGGGTCAGTGTGAGTGCATTAGCAGGTGTTCTGCATGGGTCAGTGTGAGCGCATTAGCAGGTGTTCTGCATGGGTCAGTGTGTGTGCATTAGCAGGTGTTCTGCACGGGTCAGTGTGAGTGCATTAGCAGGTGTTCTGCACGGACCAGTGTGAGTGTATTAGCAGGTGTACTGCACCAGTCGGTGTGAGTGCATTAGCAGGTGTTCTGCACGGGTCAGTGTGAGTGCATTAGCAGGTGTTCTGCATGGGTCAGTGTGAGTGTATTATCAGGTGTTCTGCATGGGTCAGTGTGAGAGCATTAGCAGGTGTTCTGCATGGGTCAGTGTGCGTGCATTAGCAGGTGTTCTGCATGGGTCAGTGTGAGTGCATTAGCAGGTGTTCTGCATGAGTCGATGTGAGTGCATTTTGGTGAAGACTCTCGGGGTTGATGAGTGGAACCAGGTGTGTACCTGATTGGTTGGAACAAAAGCCATCTCGGCCTTTTCTCTTAGAGGTTGAAGACCCTGCGTGCAGTCCTGTATGTTTTGAGGTGGAGCCGCTGTGGTTCATATTTGTTGTTCCAGCACATTCCACAGATGCTCCTTTAAATTGAGGCCGGGGCAACACCTTGAATTCTTCATCATACTCCTCCAATCTCTCTCAGACTCGTTATGTAAGTGTGGCCAGGGTCCATTATCATAACGAGGCCTCTGGTGTTGTGGGGTACAGTTGCTGTAAAGGGGTGATTCTGATCCTCGACAAAGCTTGAGGAAATGGATGTTGTAAAACTGACGTCCTCACGAATTCTCAGTCCCAGAGTTTCTCAGCAGAACATTGCCCAGAGCATCATACTCCCTCCACCTCCTCGTCTTCCTCCCGCAGTGCATTCTGGTCACTGCTATAAGGTTCTGCACATGATGTCAAGGACAACTGGACTCACTGGACCAGGCAACATTCTTTCGCTCCATCAAGGTCCAGTTCTTATGCCCATAGCTGGCGCTTTCGATGGTAGACTGGAGTTAATACAGGTACCCTGACCAGTCCACGACTGTACAGCCCCATATGCCACACAATTGCTTTCGTCCAGTTATTAAAATTTCTTGCCATGAGTGTCATGAGAAACCTGATATCTTTTCTGACCAGAAAGGGTGGCCGGTTTCGCAATGATGAGCTGTAGACGTCCAGTGCCCTGTGGCTGGTTCAAGTTTTGTCCGTTTTTAGACTCATTTAGGTACTCAGAGCACCTCAGAAACCTGCCCGTTTTGGGGATCCCACCCAGTCATCTGGCTGTAATGATGTGGCCCTTTTCAAAGCGCCTCTTTTTCGCTCATCTGCTTCTCCTGCAACCAGCACATCAACTTCTTGAATTAACTGCTCATGTAATGTTTCCCAAGCCTTAGCATGTGTTGTATTTAGAAAATACTCAACATTATCCACTTCGGGAATGAGTGGTCACAATGTTTTGGCTCATCGGTGCGTACATATCTCAGTGTGTATGTATGCATTTTCGGTATATCTGTGAGTTAAATGTTTCATTCTACATATAATTTGATGTCGTCACCATGCCTTGATTTGACAAAACACTAAACCCGTAGAAGATAAAATTAAATCGGGAGAGGAATCGGTGGAGATGATCAGTCGACTATGGCATTGTCCTTCGCTCGGTGAATTAGATTTAATAAAGCCTCCTGTGATTAAATCTTGGAGCTGCATGACATCAACTCAGCGTGAAATGAGGGAGGGGAATGTAAGCCAAATAGATGAGAGTAAAAATCAACTGATATTAGCAGTAGCAGCTAGCCTAATGATGACGACCTGAAAATAAACCACAAACAGGCCAAAAAAATAATCTGAAATAAACATTTTACTCTAAGATAGTTTGGTGTGCTCAGAAGTTTTTGTTGAAACCAGCTGCCTTAATAGCCTTGTGTTTGCAGTCCCTCAAAAACGTGGCAAAAGCAGCTCTTAAAATACATGCAATGTTTTTAAGTGCTGTCAACAAATGGCCTTTAAGTTGGGTTGTACAAATTTTTTCGAGGTAACTGATTCCAACACAGAATTTGAGTACTTTTTGTTATTTTGATGACAGAGTGAGACTTTATCAGGGGTACAGAGAGAGAAAGAGACTTGGTGCTCTTGTGAGTTGCTCGTGTGCGTGTGTGTGGATGTGTGTGTGTGTGTGTGTGTGTGTGTGTGTGAGTGAGACAAGTCCTGGCGGAAAGGCAGACACGAGCGCGTCACGAGAGGGCTCACCCTGTCATCTTCTGCGAGCGACGTCTCTGGTACTCCATCTCGTCCACAGTCCACACGGCGCCCTTCACGTTCTCCACTCGCACGAAGCACTTGTGCAGCGACAGGTTATGTCGAACTGCGTTCTGCCCGGGGGAGAGATGGGTGATCAATGACAGGATAAAATTACTGCACAAAAATACACTCTGCGCAATAAATTAAGTCATAATTTTGGACGGTGGACCTTATTACATCTCCTTTTATTTCCCAGGACAGGCATTAATTGAAGAAATGCTATGACTGCTGCCAGCAGTCGACTGGATTAAAACACTGTTGACCTCAGATGTATATTTCATTTTAAGCTCACCAGCCAATAGGCCGTGAGCTATCGTGATCAGGCGGGGTTTGGTGTCGTAGTCGTGATCGTGGTTGTGGTCGTGATCATCATCCGTTAGCAAAATCAATCTTCTTCTCCCAAACTGCAAGTCCAATTTGCTTCAAAGTTGGTACGGACCTTCCCTCGGACAAAAAAAAGTTTTTTTTTCATTTTTCAATAATTTTTTTTTTTTTTTTTTTCCCATCTGAAAACTTCGAAAATCCTCTCACAAACTACTGGCCGGATTTACTGCGTGCGGAGCTTCCTTGGGACAATGTCTGCCGTCTCTAGAATGCTAAGCAGTGGACTCAATCATTGGGCCGGTGAGCTGCAGGTCCATTGGTCCTATTGTTCACCCTCGTTTCCAGAATAATACTCGAAAGAACTTTATAAATTGTGTAATAAGCATGACCAGTAGTCTACACATGAATTGTTATAACTTGCTCTGGCTTGGTGTGAGGTGATATAATGCATTGCTTTTAAAATAGCAGTTTGCAAGGCTCCCCTCTCCTGGCTCTGCTGTTGGAGGGTCTTTCAAACGGCAGGACCTGCCCATCTCTGTAATAGCTGTGATCAGGGGGGAGGGGTTGCTTAAGACGCAAAAAGAAAATACATGTTCACCGCTGTAGGTGCCTGTGAAACACTGCTATGCATCTCAATTATTACACACAGTGCCTACATGCGAACACAGATTCGCTACTTAGGCAAAACGAGTGGGTTTGGATTCTTTGTGCACGCGTAACATTACCTCCAAGGTCAGACTCAGAAATATGCACATCTCCACACTAAGTTTAAACCCCCCCATCTCATTAACCACGGACCCTCAAAATCACCCTATAAATACCATCATTTCCCGTTAAGTAACGCGTCAAAAAAAAAAAAAGCCCAGCCTCATTTGCTCTCCGGGGCACACTTTCCATATATATTGAACTAAATCTGCTTAAAACATGCCAGGATCTAACAAATAATAACCTTATTGATTCATTTTGTTAGATTATTTTCATAATTCCATATTGGGGGGTGGTTTTATTTCAGAAATAAGAAGGGCGGAAAGCTCATAAGCACATCTCACATCTGGCCTGGAAATCCACAGGCCTGATTGATCTTAATGCCCGTGGCTCTGCATATGATAATTTCAATATTAATGAGCAAACGAGCTCTTTCATTATGCATGCGATATCGTTAGAACTAATAAGCGCCGCAGAACGAGCGCGTCACTGCCCCGGCTGGGCTGAGATATTGAATCGTAAAAAATAAAATGGCGAGCCCATCACAGATCATTCTAGTGACAAAGGAACAGAAGATCTGTGATTTAAATATGCCAGATTATCAGCGCATTCAATTGTAGAAGAAAAAAATAACAAATTTATTGACAGAAATGACTGTGAAACATGTTTACGTTTGTCACGAAGGATTAAGATACTTGTGTACAATAACTGCAGCAAAATCGGCAGTTGAATCAATTGAAAACCACTATGGAAACAGCAGAAACGCGTGAGGAAGCGTCCGACGACTCGTCGCTAGTATGCTTCTTTATATTACTGATAGTATTGTCGGGCCCCACGCTGGCTCAACAGGGCGATTTGGACTGTAATTCTGAGTGAACTGACTGAGGTAAAAGCACAGTGATGGCCTAAAATGGTGTTTGTCTGCGCAGTGTGTAAGAGCTGTGCCCTGACATCTCGATAACCGTTCAGTCCTCCCTAACGAAGTTAGCACAGAACAGTACGGTGTATCTGCGGCAGTACATCTGCTGGATGAGATCGCTCGCCTGTGTGGACTTGTTTTCCCCTTTAGGAACATCTCTGAACAGGACCCAAGGGTTTTTCGTGGGCCTGGATATATTTGGGTAACGAGAGGCCTGTTCCACAAACCAGTGTGACTGAATCAGCTGGAAAACTGCAGCAGGACAAACCCAATACAGTTACCCAGCTAAGAACTGCAGCAGGACAAACCCAGTACAGTTACCCAGCTAAGAACTGCAGCAGGACAAACCGAATACAGTTACCCAGCTAAGAACTGCAGCAGGACAAACCCAGTACAGTTACCCAGCTAAGAACTGCAGCAGGACAAACTCAATAAAGTTACCCAGCTAAGAACTGGGGCAGGACAAACCCAGTACAGTTACCCAGCTAAGAACTGCAGCAGGACAAACCCAATAAAGTTACCCAGCTAAGAACTGGGGCAGGACAAACCCAGTACAGTTACCCAGCTAAGAACTGCAGCAGGACAAACCCAGTACAGTGACCCAGCTAAGAACTGGGGCAGGACAAACCCAGTACAGTTACCCAGCTAAGAACTGCAGCAGGACAAACCCAATACAGTTACCAAGCTAAGAACTGCGGCAAGATAAACCCAGTACAGTTACCCAGCTAAGAACTGCAGCAGGACAAACCCAATGCAGTTACCCAGCTAAGAACTGCAGCAGGACAAACCCAATACGGTTACCCAGCTAAAAACTGCAGCAGGACAAACCCAGTACAGTTACTCAGCGAAGAACTGCAGCAGGACAAACCCAATACAGTTTCCCAGCTCAGAACTGCGGCAGGACAAACCCAATACAGTTACCCAGCTAAGAACTGCAGCAGGACAAACCCAGTACAGTTACCCAGCTAAAAACTGCAGCAGGACAAACTCAATACAATTTCCCAGCGCAGAACTGCGGCAGGACAAACCCAATACAGTTACCCAGCTAAGAACTGCAGCAGCACAAACCCAATAAAGTTACCCAGCAAAGAACTGCGACAGGACAAACCCAATACAGTGACCCAGCTAAGAAATGCAGCAGGACAAACCCAATACAGTTTCCCAGCTCAGAACTGCGGCAGGACAAACCCAATACAGTTACCAAGCTAAGAACTGCAGCAGGACAAACCCAGTACAGTTACCCAGCTAAAAACTGCAGCAGGACAAACCCAATACAATTTCCCAGCGCAGAACTGCGGCAGGACAAACCCAATACAGTTACCCAGCTAAGAACTGCAGCAGCACAAACCCAATAAAATTACCCAGCAAAGAACTGCGACAGGACAAACCCAATACAGTGACCCAGCTAAGAAATGCAGCAGGACAAACCCAATACAGTTTCCCAGCTCAGAACTGCGGCAGGACAAACCCAATAAAGTTACCCAGCTAAGAACTGCAGCAGGACAAACCCAGTACAGTTACCCAGCTAAAAACTGCAGCAGGACAAACCCAATACAGTTTCCCAGCTCAGAACTGCGGCAGGACAAACCCAATACAGTTACCCAGCTAAGAACTGCAGCAGCACAAACCCAATAAAGTTACCCAGCAAAGAACTGCGACAGGACAAACCCAATACAGTGACCCAGCTAAGAAATGCAGCAGGACAAACCCAATACAGTTACCCAGCTAAGAACTGCAGCAGAACAAACCCAATACAGTTACCCAGCTAAGAACTGCAGCAGGACAAACCAAGTACAGTTACCCAGCTAACGACTGCAGCAGGACAACCCAATTAAGTTACCCAGCAAAGAACTGCGGCAGGACAAACCCAATACAGTTACCCAGCTAAGAACTGCAGCAGGACAAACCCAATACAGTTACCCAGCTAAGAACTGCAGCAGGACAAACCCAGTACAGTTACCCAGCTAAGAACTGCAGCAGGACAAACCCAGTGCAGTTACCCAGCTAAGAACTGCAGCAGGACAAACCCAGTACAGTCACCCAGCTAAGAACTGCAGCAGGACAAACCCAATACAGTTACCCAGCTAAGATCTGCAGCAGGAAAAACCCAATAAAGTTTCCCCGCTAAAAACTGCAGCAGGACAAACCCAGTACAGTTACCCAGCTAAGAACTGCAGCAGGACAAACCCAATACAGTTTCCCAGCTCAGAACTGCGGCAGGACAAACCCAAAACAGTTACCAAGCTAAGAACTGCAGCAGGACAAACCCAGTACAGTTTTCCAGCTCAGAACTGCGGCAGGACAAACCCAATACAGTTACCCAGCTAAGAACTGCAGCAGGACAAACCCAATAAAGTTACCCAGCAAAGAACTGCGACAGGACAAACCCAATACAGTGACCCAGCTAAGAAATGCAGCAGGACAAACCCAATACAGGTACCCAGCTAAGAACTGCAGCAGGACAAACCCAATACAGTTACCCAGCTAAGAACTGCGGCAGGACAAACCCAATACAGTTACCCAGCAAAGAACTGGGGCAGGACAAACCCAATACAGTTACCCAGCTAAAAACTGCAGCAGGACAAACCCTGCTAAGAAGCAGGACAAACCCAATACAGTTACCCAGCTAAGAACTGGGGCAGGACAAACCCAGTACAGTTACCCAGCTAAGAACTGCAGCAGGACAAACCCAATACAGTTACCCAGCTAAGAACTGCAGCAGGACAAACCCAATACAGTTACCCAGCTAAGAACTGCAGCAGGACAAACCCAATACAGTTACCCAGCTAAGAACTGCAGCAGGACAAACCCAATACAGTTTCCCAGCTAAGAACTGGGGCAGGACAAACCCAGTACAGTTACCCAGCTAAGAACTGCAGCAGGACAAACCCAATACAGTTACCCAGCTAAGAACTGCAGCAGGACAAACCCAGTACAGTTACCCAGCTAAGAACTGCAGCAGGACAAACCCAATACAGTTACCCAGCTAAGAACTGCAGCAGGACAAACCCAATACAGTTACCCAGCTAAGAACTGCAGCAGGACAAACCCAATACAGTTACCCAGCTAAGAACTGCAGCAGGACAAACCCAATACAGACAAACCCAGCTAAGAACTGCAGCAGGACAAACCCAGTACAGTAACCCAGCTAAGAACTGCGGCAGGACAAACCCAGTACAGTTACCCTACTAAGAACTGCAGCAGGACAAACCCAATACAGTTACCCAGCTAAGAACTGCAGCAGGACAAACCCAATACAGTTACCCAGCTAAGAACTGTGGCAGGACAAACCCAATGCAGTTACCCAGCTAAGAACTGCAGCAGGACAAACCCAGTACAGTAACCCAGCTAAGAACTGCGGCAGGACAAACCCAATACAGTTACCCTACTAAGAACTGCAGCAGGACAAACCCAATACAGTTACCCAGCTAAGAACTGCAGCAGGACAAACCCAGTACAGTTACCCAGCTAAGAACTGCAGCAGGACAAACCCAGTCCAGTAACCCAGCTAAGAACTGCAGCAGGACAAACCCAGTACAGTAACCCAGCTAAGAACTGCGGCAGGACAAACCCAATACAGTTACCCTACTAAGAACTGCAGCAGGACAAACCCAATACAGTTCCAGCTAAGAACTGCCAGGCTAAGAACTGCAGCAGGACAAACCCAGTACAGTTACCCAGCTAAGAACTGCAGCAGGACAAACCCAGTACAGTAACCCAGCTAAGAACTGCAGCAGGACAAACCCAATACAGTTACCCAGCTAAGAACTGCAGCAGGACAAACCCAGTACAGTTACCCAGCTAAGAACTGCAGCAGGACAAACCCAGTACAGTTACCCAGCTAAGAACTGCAGCAGGACAAACCCAATACAGTTACCCAGCTAAGAACTGCAGCAGGACAAACCCAATACAGTTACCCTACTAAGAACTGCAGCAGGACAAACCCAATACAGTTACCCAGCTAAGAACTGCAGCAGGACAAACCCAATACAGTTACCCAGCTAAGAACTGCAGCAGGACAAACCCAATACAGTTACCCAGCTAAGAACTGCAGCAGGACAAACCCAATACAGTTACCCAGCTAAGAACTGCAGCAGGACAAACCCAATACAGTTACCAAGCTAAGAACTGCAGCAGGACAAACCCAGTACAGTTACCCAGCTAAGAACTGCAGCAGGACAAACCCAATACAGTTACCCAGCTAAGAACTGCAGCAGGACAAACCCAATACAGTTACCCTACTAAGAACTGCAGCAGGACAAACCCAGTACAGTTACCCAGCTAAGAACTGCAGCAGGACAAACCCAATACAGTTACCCAGCTAAGAACTGCAGCAGGACAAACCCAATACAGTTACCCAGCTAAGAACTGCAGCAGGACAAACCCAATACAGTTACCCAGCTAAGAACTGCAGCAGGACAAACCCAATACAGTTACCCAGCTAAGAACTGCAGCAGGACAAACCCAATACAGTTACCCAGCTAAGAACTGCAGCAGGACAAACCCAATACAGTTACCCAAACTAAGAACTGCAGCAGGACAAACCCAATACAGTTACCAAGCTAAGAACTGCAGCAGGACAAACCCAATACAGTTACCCCAGCTAAGAACTGCAGCAGGACAAACCCAATACAGTTACCCTAGCTAAGAACTGCAGCAGGACAAACCCAATACAGTTACCCAGCTAAGAACTGCAGCAGGACAAACCCAATACAGTTACCAAGCTAAGAACTGCAGCAGGACAAACCCAATACAGTTACCCAGCTAAGAACTGCAGCAGGACAAACCCAATACAGTTACCCAGCTAAGAACTGCAGCAGGACAAACCCAATACAGTTACCCAGCTAAGAACTGCAGCAGAACAAACCCAATACAGTTACCCAGCTAAGAACTGCAGCAGGACAAACCCAGTACAGTTACCCAGCTAAGAACTGCAGCAGGACAAACCCAATACAGTTACCCAGCTAAGAACTGCAGCAGGACAAACCCAATACAGTTACCCAGCTAAGAACTGCAGCAGGACAAACCCAGTACAGTTACCCAGCTAAGAACTGCAGCAGGACAAACCCAATACAGTTACCCTACTAAGAACTGCAGCAGGACAAACCCAATACAGTTACCAAGCTAAGAACTGCAGCAGGACAAACCCAATACAGTTACCCAGCTAAGAACTGCAGCAGGACAAACCCAATACAGTTACCTAGCTAAGAACTGCAGCAGGACAAACCCAATACAGTTACCCAGCTAAGAACTGCAGCAGGACAAACCCAATACAGTTACCCTACTAAGAACTGCAGCAGGACAAACCCAATACAGTTACCCTACTAAGAACTGCAGCAGGACAAACCCAATACAGTTACCCAGCTAAGAACTGCAGCAGGACAAACCCAATACAGTTACCCTACTAAGAACTGCAGCAGGACAAACCCAATACAGTTACCCACTAAGAACTGCAGCAGGACAAACCCAATACAGTTACCCAGCTAAGAACTGCAGCAGGACAAACCCAAGTTACAGCTAAGAACCCAGCTAAGAACTGCAGCAGGACAAACCCAATACAGTTACCCAGCTAAGAACTGCAGCAGGACAAACCCAATACAGTTACCCAGCTAAAAACTGCAGCAGGACAAACCCAATACAGTTTCCCAGCTAAGAACTGCAGCAGGACAAACCCAGTACAGTTACCCAGCTAAGAACTGCAGCAGGACAAACCCAATACAGTTACCCAGCTAAGAACTGCAGCAGGACAAACCCAATACAGTTACCCAGCTAAGAACTGCAGCAGGACAAACCCAATACAGTTACCCTACTAAGAACTGCAGCAGGACAAACCCAATACAGTTACCCAGCTAAGAACTGCAGCAGGACAAACCCAATACAGTTACCCAGCTAAGAACTGCAGCAGGACAAACCCAATACAGTTACCCAGCTAAGAACTGCAGCAGGACAAACCCAGGACAAACAGTAACCCAGCTAAGAACTGCAGCAGGACAAACCCAATACAGTTACCCAGCTAAGAACTGCAGCAGGACAAACCCAATACAGTTACCCAGCTAAGAACTGCAGCAGGACAAACCCAATACAGTTACCCAGCTAAGAACTGCAGCAGGACAAACCCAATACAGTTACCCAGCTAAGAACTGCAGCAGGACAAACCCAGTACAGTAACCCAGCTAAGAACTGCGGCAGGACAAACCCAATACAGTTACCCTACTAAGAACTGCAGCAGGACAAACCCAATACAGTTACCCAGCTAAGAACTGCAGCAGGACAAACCCAATACAGTTACCCAGCTAAGAACTGTGGCAGGACAAACCCAATACAGTTACCCAGCTAAGAACTGCAGCAGGACAACCCAGTACAGTAACCCAGCTAAGAACTGCAGCAGGACAAACCCAATACAGTTACCCTACTAAGAACTGCAGCAGGACAAACCCAATACAGTTACCCAGCTAAGAACTGCAGCAGGACAAACCCAGTACAGTTACCCAGCTAAGAACTGCAGCAGGACAAACCCAGTCCAGTAACCCAGCTAAGATCTGCAGCAGGACAAACCCAGTACAGTAACCCAGCTAAGATCTGCAGCAGGACAAACCCAATGCAGTTACCCAGCTAGGAACTGCAGCAGGACAAACCCAGTACAGTAACCCAGCTAAGAACTGCGGCAGAACAAACCCAATACAGTTACCCAGCTAAGAACTGCAGCAGGACAAACCCAATACAGTTTCCCAGCTAAGAACTGCAGCAGGACAAACCCAATACAGTTACCCAGCTAAGAACTGCGGCAGAACAAACCCAATACAGTTACCCAGCTAATAACTGCAGCAGGACAAACCCAGTACAGTTACCCAGCTAAGAACTGCAGCAGGACAAACCCAATACAGTTACCCTACTAAGAACTGCAGCAGGACAAACCCAGTACAGTTACCCAGCTAAGATCTGCAGCAGGACAAACCCAGTACAGTAACCCAGCTAAAAACTGCGGCAGAACAAACCCAATACAGTTACCCTACTAAGAACTGCAGCAGGACAAACCCAATACAGTTACCAAGCTAAGAACTGCAGCAGGACAAACCCAATACAGTTACCAAGCTAAGAACTGCAGCAGGACAAACCCAATACAGTTACCCTACTAAGAACTGCAGCAGGACAAACCCAATACAGTTACCCAGCTAAGAACTGCAGCAGGACAAACCCAATACAGTTACCAAGCTAAGAACTGCAGCAGGACAAACCCAATACAGTTACCCAGCTAAGAACTGCAGCAGGACAAACCCAATACAGTTACCCAGCTAAGAACTGCAGCAGGACAAACCCAATACAGGACAAACCCAATACAGTTACCCAGCTAAGAACTGCAGCAGGACAAACCCAATACAGTTACCCAGCTAAGAACTGCAGCAGGACAAACCCAATACAGTTACCCAGCTAAGAACTGCAGCAGGACAAACCCAATACAGTTACCCAGCTAAGAACTGCAGCAGGACAAACCCAATACAGTTACCCAGCTAAGAACTGCGGCAGGACAAACCCAATACAGTTACCCAGCTAAGAACTGCAGCAGGACAAACCCAATACAGTTACCCAGCTAAGAACTGCAGCAGGACAAACCCAATACAGTTACCCAGCTAAGAACTGCAGCAGGACAAACCCAAAACCCAGTTACCCCAGCTAAGAACTGCAGCAGGACAAACCCAATACAGTTACCCAGCTAAGAACTGCAGCAGGACAAACCCAATACAGTTACCCAGCTAAGAACTGCAGCAGGACAAACCCAATACAGTTACCCAGCTAAGAACTGCAGCAGGACAAACCCAATACAGTTACCAAGCTAAGAACTGCAGCAGGACAAACCCAATACAGTTACCCTACTAAGAACTGCAGCAGGACAAACCCAATACAGTTACCAAGCTAAGAACTGCAGCAGGACAAACCCAATACAGTTACCAAGCTAAGAACAGCAGGACAAACCCAATACAGTTACCCACTAAGAACTGCAGCAGGACAAACCCAATACAGTTACCCTACTAAGAACTGCAGCAGGACAAACCCAATACAGTTACCCAGCTAAGAACTGCAGCAGGACAAACCCAATACAGTTACCAAGCTAAGAACTGCAGCAGGACAAACCCAATACAGTTACCCAGCTAAGAACTGCAGCAGGACAAACCCAATACAGTTACCTAGCTAAGAACTGCAGCAGGACAAACCCAATACAGTTACCCAGCTAAGAACTGCAGCAGGACAAACCCAATACAGTTACCCAGCTAAGAACTGCAGCAGGACAAACCCAGTACAGTTACCCAGCTAAGAACTGCGGCAGGACAAACCCAGTACAGTTACCCTACTAAGAACTGCAGCAGAACAAACCCAGTACAGTAACCCAGCTAAGAACTGCGGCAGAACAAACCCAATACAGTTACCCTACTAAGAACTGCAGCAGGACAAACCCAATACAGTTACCCAGCTAAGAACTGCAGCAGGACAAACCCAGTACAGTTACCCGGCTAAGAACTGCAGCAGGACAAACCCAATACAGTTACCCTACTAAGAACTGCAGCAGGACAAACCCAATACAGTTACCCAGCTAAGAACTGCAGCAGGACAAACCCAGTACAGTTACCCGGCTAAGAACTGCAGCAGGACAAACCCAATACAGTTACCCAGCTAAGAACTGCAGCAGGACAAACCCAATACAGTTACCCAGCTCAGAACTGCAGCAGGACAAACCCAATACAGTTACCCAGCTAATAACTGCAGCAGGACAAACCCAATACAGTTACCCAGCTAAGAACTGTAGCAGGACAAACACAATACAGTTACCCAGCTGAGCAGGGATCTGCTCCACAGTATCACCCTCTGGAACTTTCCAAGCTCAAGTCTAAAAACACAACACACTCTCTCTTCTGGTCGGACCAATCCCTTTCCCTGTTGTGGTCCAATCAGCAGTCTGCTTCACTTGAGAAGTGACACACGACATTCAGTGGCAATGAGAGGGCGTAATGACGGAAGCCTTTTGAATCGCAGAAACGGTTGCCCCTCAAATGAACTGCCGATAAAACGCAAAGACACGGGGTAGAGTACTCGCCCTGACGCAGTCAACACACAGGTTCTGACTAGCGCTTAGATTACTGTTAGACCCCCGGCCTCCTCCGCCAAATCACATCCATTAAAATTCACCAAATTACAACAGGCTTAATGACTCTAACATGTATGACTGAAAATCCTTCAGGGGGGAAAAGGGGCTTTTTCTTAAAAACGTTCAGCTGGACTGGCCCTATGATTGAGTGAGCGACTGATGAAGTTACACCATTGGTCAGCTGCTTGGGTGTACACTTTCTATTGGCCGTTGCTCATTTCCCACAATTCTGCACACAGACCATCAACAGTCCAGCCGAATACAAAATTTTGAAGTTGTCGTTTTTTGAGAAAGTGAACATCATCTTCCATATGCAAGGAAAAACCAATATGTCCACGAAAATGATGAGTGATATATGCATTTCCATGCCTTTCGTATTCTTGGGTGCAGGTTTATCTTTCTTTCACAGCGCGACCTCAGTCGTTATTGTTGGTCCTTCCTCTTAACGTGCTCCCCTGAGTCTTTAGTCAAGCGTAAAGAGGGGATGAACTGGACACTAAATAAAGCACCAGCCCTCCAAACCTCCTCTGTTCTCGTAATAAAAAGCCTGGACTCACCTTCCAAGTGGCGGCGTTGCGTCTGAAGTAGGCGAAGGTTGTGGTGAACCAGCTGTAGATCTCGTTAAGCGTCAGCTGATTGTCCTTGGCCTCCATGATGGCCTGCGAGGAGCAGTGAGCGGCCACAGTTAGCGCATTAAACTCGGCTCGAGCGCACGGGGGTCTCTCCACAGCCTGCGCCACCTCAGCACCAATTAATTAGAGCCTAATCAGGTCCAGGTAATTAGTTCTGCACTCACCTGCCTGATGAGGGTCGCGTAAGTGAACGGCGGCCTGACGTCAGCGTTCTTGTAGAACTCGTAGTTTGGAGCGATCTCTGTGGAGAGAGTCATAAACGCCAGATCACTACAGGAAAATCGCTTTCTGATCCTCGGCTGCGCGGAATTCACATCCAATTTGATTTATTCCTTTATTTACATGAAGAAGCAGTTTGTGTGACTGGAATAAAGCAGCTTCTCGCAGGCCTAACGAAGCACAGTTTCAATTAATACCTCCTGAGAAATTACGAGTCATTATGATTGAGAGAAATTGGAAGTCAGCACATCTTGTATTTGTTTGAATAATCTATGAGCCTCACAATACTTAAATATACAGAGAATAAATATGAGTCTGCCTGTAAGCTTGATGCAAATACAAACACATTGTTTCTCACGCAGCATACATTAGTCAGTGCGAGTGAGCGCTTGTGTGTGATGGATCTGTGTGAAGGGTTAGTGAGGTGTATTGGGGTATATATAGGTGTTTAGTGTTTCAGTGTGTGCGGTGGTGTGTAGAATTACATCGTTGTGTATGGAGGTGCTCAGTGCTGTAGGCTTGCTCCGCCTACATAATAATTTTTGACCTTTTTTGACTTTGACCTTGACCCACAAAAATCACTAATCACTTCTTACTGTTGCCATATATAGCCTTCCCAAATAGTTTAATCAAAATTGGTTGAGAACTTTTTTTGTCATTCTTCACATAAATGGGCAGACCAACAACAGCGGGCAAAAACGTAACCTCTGGTTCAGTAAATATAGGTATGTAGAATGTATATCGGCATAGGTACTAAGTATTATAAAGCGGTAACCAGGCAGTAATAGTTTGCCTGAGGATGTGTTGATGCAGTGCTTGATGGAGGTAAATATAGAGGTGTGTAGAGTGTCTATTGGCATAGGTACTAAGTGGTATATAGTGGTAACCAGGCGGTAATAGTTTACCTGAGGACGCGCTGATGCAGTGCTTGATGGAGGTAAATATAGAGGTGTGTAGAGTGTCTATTGGCATAGGTACTAAGTGGTATATAGCAGTAAGCAGATGTAATGGTTTACCTGAGGATGTGCTGATGCTGTGCTTGATGGAGTTAAATATAGAGGTGTGTAGAGTGTGTATTGGCATAGGTACTAAGTGGTATATAGCGGTAACCAGGCGGTATTAGTTTACTGAGGATGTGCTGATGCAGTGCTTGATGGAGTTAAATATAGAGGTGTGTAGAGTGTATATTGGCATAGGTACTAAGTGGTATATAGCAGAAAGCAGATATAATGGTTTACCTGAGGACGCGCTGATGCAGTGCTTGATGGCATCTGAATGGCGCCTCCGCACAGCGCCCCCACTGGGCACGCTCGCAGCGCTCAGCACCGAGGGCACCTGGGATAGCGGCGTCACAGGGGCCGTAGGCGTGGGTGGGGTGTGAGGCAGGTTTGGCGGAGAGGCTGACGGGGCGGCTTTCGACATGGTGACGCTCGAAACCAGATTCAGCTGCAGACACGGGAGAAAGGGAGAGAGAGAGAGAGAGAGAGGGAAGGAGGGAGAGAGAGGGAAGGAGGGAGGGAGAGGGAGAGAGGAGGGAGAGAGAGAGAGGGAGAGAGAGGAGGGAGGGAGAAGGGGAGAGAGAGGAGGAGGGAAGGAGGGGGAGAGAGAGAAAGACGAGGGAGGGAGAGGGAGAGAGGAGGGAGAGAGACGGGGAGAGAGAAGGAGGGAAGGAGGGGGAGAGAGAGATGGAGGGAGCGAGAGAGAGAGGGAGAGAGAGAGGAGGGAAGGAGAAGGGGAGAGAGAAGGAGGGAAGGAGAAGGAGAGAGGAGAGAGAGGAGGGAGAGCGAGAGAGGAACAGAGAGCGAGAGGGAGAGAGAGAGAGAGGAGAACATTCCTAAAAATGTGAAAAATTCAAAGAAATAAGAAACACTTATTTTAACAAATTTAGCCGCAAAATCCCAGATTCAGAGAGAGGAACGAGCTCTCAACACTAAAGATACTCCTGGCAGAAGGAGACGGGGCAGATCCTGCTGCCCAGTGCGTATCAGCATGCCACCACCTGAGGGACAGTGAGTGACCTAGACACACACACACACACACACACACACACACACATGCATTCACATACACCCCACACATACATGCATTCACACACACACATACACACACACACACACGCACGCAAGCACGCACGCACACATGCATTCACACTCACACACACACACACACACAAATTCATGCATAGGATATACTGTAAATATATAAATATGAAATTAATATACACATAGAAATGCTTGTGAAAATATTAGATAATATGAATATTGTCATGATGAAATCCATTTTATTTATTTACTTATTTACTTATTAATTACTTATTATTATTTGTATTATTTAATGTATATCATCACTCACTGTTTTTTTACCTGTCTGTCCAAAAATGCTTTGGCAATATTGTATATAATACAGTTATGCCAATAAAGCTTATTGAAATTGAATTGAGAAGGAGAAGGAGAGAGAGAGAAGGAGGGAGCGAGAGAGAAAGCACAGACGAATGAGAGCAGATTCAGCTCGTCTGTGATTCTGCTCATACGCAGCCAGTCTCCACTAATTACACACTGAAATTGTATCATAAGACTTGTAATTAGAGCTGCTGTTTTAAATGATCTACTCAGCTGCAGTGCACTGTCGCCAGCCCATCGCTACCTAACTGGCGCTTCCAGTGGACCATAGACTCGCGACTGGTTTGTGCATCTGATCTGTGATGCGTACCGGAAGAGGACTTTGCTCTTGAGCAGTTTGTGCCTCAGGCTATGAGATCAGATGCCTGGTATTCAGTATCTCTCACCACCTTTTACTATAGTTTGCTGGTATTATCAAGCCTCTTTGGCTCGTCTCCAATTAAGATGCAGAATTATTTTTGGTTAGGAGTCCTCTACAGGAAATGATGCAGCGCAAAAGAACATAACAGCGCTACTCTGGCATCTGTAATGGACTGTTCTCTCGCTCGTCTGCATAGTGAAACAGCACAGGTCTGTCTACCGCGCTCAACCTGAGACACACACCAGGGCGGCGTCCCATTCACCACACTTCCTCACTAGTAAGTACGCGGATTGTATCTTTAGAAGCACACTTCCATACTATTCAGTATACTGCTGGCATCCACAGTAGCAGGCAAGTATGCAGATTCGAACACTGCCCTGGGCGGACGTACTGCTCCAGAAGGGTCAACTGGACCCTCTACTTCAGCCCTGAAGCTGCTTGAGTGCAAACCAGGCTTCACTTCCAACGGATGCGGAAAACTCTGGAATCATTTGTGATTAAAGGAGCTGTGTCACGATTACTGCTCATGCTCAGAACTTACATCCCGAGAAAGTGAATCTGCTTGACTGCAGGTCATTATCTGATTCCATCCCTGCCAATCTGTCATCGTTTTGCATTGTATTTAAATATTTTAGTTACTCTGGCATTATGCTTTTCCGATATTAGGAGCTTTCTGCAGAAATTTGAGGTTTCAAAGTGCTATTTCAAGCTTTAGCCCAGGGATACGAAGACCGTAAGCAGGTTGCAATAATCATAGAAGAATAAAAATACCATCTCGATTTTGACTTGCAGTTGGGCAGATTGACTTTGTTCAAAGTTTATTTTATTTTTTTTATTTAACCCCTATTTAACCAGGGAAGTCCCGTTGAGATTGAAATGTCTTTTTCAAGGGAGCCCTGGGGGTTGAGGTGGGGAGGGAGAGGGCAACTTGCACAGCCAATTAGATCAGGGGATGATTTGGAGGCAGGTCGAAAGAGCCAGGTTGGGACTTTAGCCATGACACCGGGGAACTCCCTACTCTTATCGAAGAGTGTCATAGGATCTTTAATGAACACAGTGAGTCAGGACCTCGGATTAACGTCTCATCCGAAGGTTGTGAGCATGTGCAGTAATGGTGACACAGCTCCTATAAGAAGCTGTTCCAGGGGCTGGACAGTTTTCTGTTGAAGTATTTCTGTTCGAAACCCTCGTTCAGGAGGGAGGAAAGCTGTTCCAGAAGTATCTTTTTCAGTATGCCTGAGGACTCACCTCAGCTAGTTTGTTTCAGTCTTTTTTTTTTTAGGATAGACACAAGTTTGCCGTTGTAACCTCTCAGAGATGGATTCACATGCAAAACACAGTTAGAAGAAACCAAATTAAATGCGGTGAAGTAAACGCAGTTTCCTTCCCAACGTCCGTGGTTGTCGTTGCGAACGTGTCCTAAACGGAGGGTCTGATTGATTTCTCTGGGAGTGTGTTTGACACCCACAGCGAGCAGGGGAATTGTAAAGGAGCTGAAATTAACATACGCCAGCTAATTTTTCTTTGTTGGGCTGCAGCCAGCTGAGCCGGAATGGCGGTTTCATAATTAGAACACGCACCCTGAGGCATTCGCTGCCACATCTGTTCTGTGCAAAACGCACTGTTTTGGAGCCAAGCCCATCCTACGGCTTGTTGCAGTGAGACCGCAGAGGAGTCCTGAGCTGTGTGTCTGTTCAGCCTCACAGCCAATCATCTCGCACTACCGTGGGCAAGGCTTCAACATGAACTCGAGTGGCAGTCTGCGTGCATTGGGCCCTTTATACTTTAGTTAAAGGGTTAAACTCCTGCCAGGTCAATGTGATTGAGGAAACTCTGGTCCCCATGAGCCATATCACTGTTTTGGTTCCTATCGGTTCCCATGAGCTATGCCGCTATATTTCTGTGACATGGCTCGCTGGTCCCTCACCGGACCCCAGTCTCCCCGATGTATGCTTCACGATACAGACGTTGAGGCGTTCACCTTATCCTCACTGTTAATGTTTTCTATTTCCAATGTGCTGACGAGACAACGAAAACTTTGTTTCAGCCCAAATACGGATGTTCTGGCCTATATTTCAAGCTTTACCGCCATTTTGTGAAAATGTCATGAATAGCTAAGTAGCCCCTTCAGGACTGGCCACTGATACTCACGTCTCACTTCCTGTGAGAGCTGGAAATAAGACAGTGAAGGTTTCCATTTCAGTTTCTGATCAGTAGCTGGGCGAAGAGAGAGAGCAGTTTTTAATGCTGTGAAAAGCACTGAATACTCAACATGTAATCTGTGGTGTAAGATGTAGCGTCCGTGTATAAAGTGCTCTGGAGCTGATTCCCAGTCAAGAAAGCCAACAGAGGGTTAGCCATGCTATCAAACCCCAGAAAGTGTATTTGTGAGGGTAAACTGACTCAGTGTCTCGTCACAAGTGCGACCCATTCGCCAGCCTGGAACCATCCGGCGAGTGGCGAACAATTTGGTAGTTCCTGCAGTGTAAGGGCACGTAAGCCCAGCGAAAACCTCGGACTCGTATCAATACATTATAGGCTGGGCAGAATGTCTTTATCTCGGGGTCTCCTGTTTGCTAAAGCGCTTCATCCAGGCGTAGCAAGGCTAAAAGGTAGAGCTTAATGAAGCAACATTGAAGAGGTAATAAGTGGGGTTGGGGGGGGAGGCAAAACTGAGGTCCTGCACCTTGTGTTCTCGCCGACAGCTGCTGAAGGCGCCGCGTCAAGCCAACAGCGCTCCGTTGGCCCCGGTAATAAATTCAAGCCATTAATATTTATCAAATGTGCGGCTCGTTCCTGCCCAAGCCTCGGCATATGAGAGTATAAATCTGTACCGCCATATCAATTATGGAGCTTCTTTCGGCGATGACATTTCTCATAAGTCCCATTTTTTTTTATTTTTAATTCCGCTCTTTGTGCCAGATGCGGGGAGCGCAGACAGCACGTGCGCTGAATGCCTGAAGTGGGGCCTACATTTCAAATCCTTATTCAAAAAATTCGCCATTAATTGCTGCCGCCTGGCTGCCCCCCTGTTGACTGCCAATAATGCAGTCACTCATTTGCATTCACTACATTTATTCATTCATGGTCAGGTCTGGATTAGGGCCGGAAGGTTCTATAGAGGCCGGTCTGCGAGAATTGTAGAAAATTGATGATGGTGGGGGGCAAAGCAGGAGTTTCCTTGTGCATTTAAAGGATTATGAATCCGGGAGTAAATGCCACCTGACAGAAACGCACAGTTTGTTCGGCTACGAGTGCAGAATGTTAGGCTACTGCTCTTTCTATGAGAAAATAACCTGCATATGGAGAAAGGCCCAAGTGGCGGAAAATTACCAAATAATTACAAATTCGAATTAATTACATCTGCAGTAAATTACAATTATATCACGCGGCAAATTGCACACAACTTTTCCCTTCAGGTTCAGGTTTAGGATCATTTGCATGAGGTGATGCAGGTGAAAGGCCCGGTGAGATCTGGAGGGTTTAGGTGATCAGGTTAGGAAGCAGTGCCGGGATTGAAGGAGTTAAAGTTGATTGACGGGGTCTGAGAGAGTCACTGGAACAGCCGTTAACTTTAATCATATTAGTTTTCATTGTTTTGTGGTTCGATAGCAGCAGCAACAGAGGGGAGATGAGGTGTAGAGAGTAATCTGAATTCGAGCCAGTCTTATTGACCGTTCAAAAAATAACCCTGTGTGAGCTAACCAATTTCCTCATGGGCTTTGTGTATTTATTGCTGAATATTCTGCCCGATCCACTCAGAATGCCTGTCCGTTTAGCCTCATATAGCAATGAGAGCTCCATACCATTTGTATTTCCCACTTTGTATTGCTGGCAAATGAGTTTTCAACAGCATTTCAGTTACAATATTGAAATGGAGTACATTATCAATGGACTCTGGGCTACGATTTGCAGTGCTGCTAATGGAGACACACACACACACACACACACACACACATACACACACTCCACCATAACTTGGGCAGTTTTTGCAGGATTGGTCTATGGCAGCAGTGCTGATTTAAGAGCTAAACCCCACCCCGACAAAAATGTTCTCGCTGAGTTCCTGGTATGTTCTTCCAGTGTTGCAGCAGCGTCGAGAGAAGGTTAGGCTCGGTGTACTCACCGGTTTTGGGGACGGTTTGGGTTCGGACGGTCTCATGTGCAGGTGGGTCATCATGGCCTGGAGCCGCTCGCGTTCTTTAGAGAGCTGCGGAGGACGGGAGAGAGACGAGGGGTCAGTCTGTCACTGTGACTAACTGAGTCACTGTGCGCAGCCCTGTGAGGTGACTCTGTGCCGGTACACGGTTACGCCCCGGAGAAGCACAGCATCACCTGTGTCTGTACACAGCCCTGTGAGGTGACTCTGTGCCGGTACACGGTTACGCCCCGGAGAAGCACAGCATCACCTGTGTCTGTACACAGCCCTGTGAGGTGACACTGTGCCGGTACACAGTTACGCCCTGGAGAAGCACAGCCTCGCCTGTGTCTGTACACAGCCCTGTGAGGTGACACTGTGCTGGTAAACGGTTACGCCCCGGAGAAGCACAGCGTCACCTGTGTCTGTACACAGCCCTGTGAGGTGACACTGTGCTGGTAAACGGTTACGCCCCGGAGAAGCACAGCGTCACCTGTGTCTGTACACAGCCCTGTGAGGTGACACTGTGCTGGTACACTGTTACGCCCTGGAGAAGCACAGCGTCACCTGTGTCTGTACACAGCCCTGTGAGGTGACACTGTGCTGGTACACGGTTACGCCCCGGAGAAGCACAGCCTCACCTGTGTCTGTACACAGCCCTGTGAGGTGACACTGTGCTGGTACACGGTTACGCCCGGAGCCTCACCTGTATCTCCAGCTGTTGCACCACCTGCATCTGTACTCTGCACTGCGCCGTGCTCCTGTCATCCAGGGCGTGCTCGCTGTTGAGGTGCCTGAAATCACAGCGCAAATCAGGGGAGGCGTTACTGATGAGGCCCCAGCAAATACACCACCGACACGGGGCCCCAAGGGTGGCCTGCTGGCACTGGGGGGTCGGGATTTTGACTGGCATCCGGAGGGGTGAAGTTGAGAAGCCCTGTGCTGTTGGACTCTTGTGCAAACCTTTAATTTCTAATCTGCTTAACCCATTTAAACCGGGACAGCATGTGCGCACTTTAAGAACGTGTCGTTGCCGACACAGATATGCGCGTAATTTTGAAAGTACCGTAATTACTGTAAGTTTTGCGCAATAGAAAAAAATTCCAACTGTTCCTGAAAGCTGAGAAGCTGTGCTTCAGCCCAAATACAGGTTACTATGGTAAACATGGCAGCATGATTCTCTGCTGGGATTTTTGCATCAGGCCTTAAAGGGTTCAGGACCATATGCCCCTGTTCTCTCTATAATTTTTGGAAATGCAAGCTTGCACTTCTTTCAGGTTATGCTTGAAAATGAGAGACCTGTTTTCTATGGGACCTCTCTGGTTAAATGAAGACTTTTGCGGTGATGCTACTCTGCCATTAAGTTAAGACACTGTTACATATTTACTGTTATGACAGTGTTTTCTTTTATATAGTGAATCCTCGTGGAAGAACTGCATAGCCTGCCAATTACAAAAAATATACAATAAAAATACTCCAAAATATAAAATACAAATATAAAAAGATAAAAATACATTTGGGGCCCAATACGAACAGCATGATAAATGTAGTTATAAACATTAAGCCAAAGTGGGTTAGTTAGACTGTTAGTAGGGTTAGTTAGTAGACTGGAGTGGGTAACCTGATTGCGCTCCTGTGCAGGGAAATCTAAATGCCAATAAAGTACAGCTGGAGCTGTCGAGAAGAAACATGCAGAATCTGTAAAACCAAACACAGAGACATAAGCTCATAAACACAACACCCTGCTTTGGGATTGGAGCAGAATTGACCCAAACACAGAGACATAAGCACATAAACACAACACCCTGCTTTGGGATTGGAGCAGAACTGACCCAAACACAGAGACATAAGCACATAAACACAACACCCTGCTTTGGGATTGGAGCAGAACTGACCCAAACACAGAGACATAAGCACATAAACACAACACCCTGCTTTGGGATTGGAGCAGAATTGACCTGCACGCTGGTGCAGAGCTCAGGCAGGACTCAGATCGCAGCATGGAAATGGCCCTGAAAAATAATTCCTTTACCTCAGTGTACTGGAGGCTGATTTTGCAAACTTAACTCCTGTGACATTTATGAAATGTCCTTTTCAAAGTCTGGATAAATTCCTGGGAAGTACCAAGTGGAGCAACGCGGCTCTTCAGAAAAATTAAATCCGCACCAAGGTTCGCCTTCATTGAAAGTCCGACTACAGGAGACAAAAGAACCTGGGTTTTAAAGGACACCTTTTATTCAAAGCGCACGTGGACCAGGGGTTTAAAAATTGTGGCGCTGCCAAGAAATGAAGCGTTCTCCAAACTGCCGCTGGTGACAAACTCACAGACGCATCAGACCCGCCACTTCCTGTGGCGTAATTACAGGTTGGCTTGCAGCCGCTTGGCTGTCATTGCTGGCTCTGCCGGTGCTACAGCACCAGGAGGCCGAGAGCGAGATATTGAACGTGGCTGCTGATCGCTCTCGTCATTATTCTGGTCTGCGCTGAGTAAACAGACCTGCTCATTAGCCCATCTGTCCATCACCGGGAAATGTTTGAGATGCCAACAGTACCTTAAGGCATGAAAATGACAGCATTACGCATTACTCCGGTGGTCAGGGTTTAACAGTCATCATGAGACGCCCTGCCGAGACAGGATGCGAGTTCAGTCCAGTATTGTGGGACGGGTAACAGACCTACTGCATCGGTGGGAACAAGCAATTGCAAACTCTCTCCTCAAATTTTTGTTAATAATTTAAGTTACTTTCAGAAGTTAAGTCTGTGTTCAGATCAAGCAGAATTTCCTGGGGGCGCATCTCAATTCTGCAAAGAGCAAGAAACCTTCCTTGATAATGAACATGAACCTGAAATAGTTTAGCTGGTAGCCGTGACAAGGAGTGTCCAAGTTCTCAATTTTATGATGGAAAGGAGCCAATTAGCTCCCTTCCTTGCTTCCTTCCAGCGAGGAAATACAGGATCAACCTTAGAAGAAAGGATTGATGGATAATGGACCACAGTCCTTTGCAGCTGTAGTGACTGGAAAAGTCATTTGTTGAATTTTTTTGATAAACGACAAAGTATGTATTAGCTACAGAGTTCATGAAATATTGGGGGAGAAAAAACACTTCTGTTTTTTCAAAGACGTGTCACAAGGTACCTTTAAAATCTCCCCACAATCTGCCCTTGGCCCGTGTGGTGTTCGCTTGTCTGGATGAGGAAAATTAGAGAGGAAAGGAAAAAAGTTGAAGACAATTTGGATGCCCCCACGTCCGATTAAATGCTAAAATGGCTTCTTCAGAGGCTACTGCCAAACAGAAGTGGGCTGAACTTCCATCCTCTCTTGAGTGGTCATCAAGCAATGATCCACTCTCACCGCGAGTTTCTGAGTTTGAAACCATTGCGTCATTCATCTGGAAGAGAAGCTGTGTATAATACCGAAACTAAGTAGATGTAGCAAAGGTGGGAGGATTCGCCCGTCTGTGGCTCATTTCTGTCTCAGACATGCATACGTATGCAAACGGGACAATTCATTAATCATTAAATCACCTTGCTCTCAGGAAACCATCACTAATGGCGCGAATACCTTTTTCATTCCATCGGTCGCGACACACTTGATGTATCGCACCTGTCACAAGCTACAGCTGTTTCTGAACGAGCCGCTGAGGGTTTTTTCCCCCAGAGGGAACTTGCATACAAAATCTTTATTGAGATTTCCTTCTCCTCGCACGTTTACTGAAAAGAAGGTATGAAATTTAGCTAAACCCACCGCCTGGTACTGCTTTAAAAGTTTCTCGGTAAATGTCCTGTGTCTCAGTTACCTGGACGATCATGTGGGAAGAGGAGCCGGGTTCGGGCGCATCAGTCAGTGACCTGTGAGTGAATGCAGCGAAATCCCTGCTGTAATTAATACACCGTGAGAACCCTAATTCAGTGCTCAGTGACAAATTGTTTATTTGGTTCATTTTCCACTTTAACCTCCTATTGTTCTCGAATCCAATGTGCTGGAATACGGAGCCTAACAGCAGAAACTGTGACTGTACAAACACTCATGGACTCGACTGTGAAAGTAAGAGAGAGGAGGTATGCAATACCCTGCAGTATGTTGTGCTGTTCCGTCACAGAAAGAAGGGTTTGAATCCGGCCTGAGGTCATTCTGTGTGGAGTTAGCATGTGCTCCCCGTGCTAATGAGGGTTTCCTCTCATTGTCCATAACATGCATGCTAGGCTAACTGGAGACTCTATATTACCCAATGGTATGCCTGAGTGCGCGAATGATATGTGATGAGTACATTGGCTTAGAAAAGTATGTAGGGTGATTCGATATAGCCATGAAGAAAAGGGCTCGTCGTTGAACAATTAGTGAATTAATAAACGAGATGGGAGTCTTTAATACTGTCCGCAGTCCCACACAGAGAGAGCTGCAAACTCCTCGTGTTGCGTTTGGCTGTGGGTAACAGGAGCTCAGGCAAATCAACACTTGGCGCCTTGACAGCGGTTGCCGTGGTGAAACGGCGGGTATTTGAGCCAAGTGGCAGCAGCCAGGCTCTTCATTACTGCCAGTAACCCGTCTCCCTCTCTCCTCTTCCTCTCAGAGGAAATCAATGTGAGGACAGCAGGACTCCATCAAGGAGGGTCGCTGTCTCGTGATTCGCTGTCCGTAATCAGCTGACATAATCAGGACCTTCCCGGGTTATGTTCAGTTTTACTGTATATCCACTGCAGTGGGCTACACTCAGAAAACACCCGCCTTAATTAAAATGTGAAAATCAGTCTCCCTCCCTGTAGTTTTATATGTCAAACCTGATGATCAGATCAGACTGACTAATGCAATGACTGCAGACAAAGGAGGGAGTCTATGTATGAAAATACATTTTATATAATATTTGGTGTTGCGCCAAAATTCAAAGGTTTCTGGCACAGAAAAAGCCAAGAACATGAGTGTAAATCCATGCTCATACGCTGTGCATGGTTCATTATTTGAGGTGAAATGGCAGACAGATTTCAAATCACGCCAAAACTGCTCCTAAATACGACTCGTTTATGCTGTGCCCTGGCAAGAGCGGAGGTTAGCCTCTTGTTTGATTGGGCGAGGAACAGCCAATGAGATGAGAGGGACTCCCAGTTGGAACGCAGTTTGATGCCGCTGCACTTGTTATGTAAACCTCTACACTACAGCCTGCGCTCAGCTGCACAACAAACAGCCAAACCCGCCGAGCACCTGCCACATCTCCGGCTGCATGAAAGGGCTCTCGCTGACTCCCGTCTGTCACCCGCCATCGCTTCCCTCCAGCTGAGCGGCTTTTCTCGACACTGCATGGTGATGTCTTGTTTTTCTTTTCTGGAGAGTTCCAGCGTGTGTGTGTGTGTGTGTGTGTCTGAGCGCAAGGCCATGAGACACCCTGTATTATCCCCGCAGTAGAGCATCAGTCGAGCTACAGGTCGCAAGCACCCTCCCGACTGCTTGCGTTACCCTGCCAACTGATGCAATCCTTCCACGATTGCACAAAAATATGATGTAAATAACACCCTGACCTCCCTTCCTTATGACAGCACAGCTCTTAATTTCATTCAGCAGCAAATACACACCACAAAACAGTCTTGCCTTGAACAAGTGCTGTCATTTTATTATAAAAAAAAAAAAAATTTTCTTTTTTCTTCTTCAATGAGAAAGTACAAGCCTGTTTAAAGTTATTAAATGAAAAATTGCCTTCCAGCGTTGCATGTCTCGAGACAAACTGTCTCACCTAGATGGCAGATTTAGCCACACTTGGCAAATAAAGTCGCAGAAATGAGACTTGACATCTAAATATCAGATTTATTACATTATCAGATTGACGTGTAAAAACAGGGCAAACCTTCACGCCAGCATGTGGAAGGGGTTGAGTTGAAGGGTCACTTGACTTCTGTTGCAGTAACTGTGATTTGAAAGAATTGAAATTGCAAAGTGAACTTCAACTGAATTCAAGGACTAAAAAATGCCCATAACATTCTATGGGGATTTTTATTTTAATTTGAATGAACCTCCATATAGTTGCAATTTATTCGCATTTATTTATGTAAATCTTGGCATCCATTGCGGCTCTTTACCTTTTATGACTTTTATGAGTGAAGCCACACAAAATGCCAACTAAAAAACAACAGAATCAATTTGAAAAGGCTTTATAAAGACCAGACCCAGATCCAAAATCATTCCTTCACACTTAATTACATTTCTGATTAACATATTCAGATGGGCAATTTCTTCTTTTATTCCCTGAGCCTGTGTATTATTCAAAGTGGCAACATGATAGCCTATAATCTGCCAAATCACACGCACCCTTTTCCTATGATACCCCCCCTAATATCTCGGCAACAAAGCAGACCCATTACAAATGAGCCAATTATCTTAATCGCTCACGAAGCGTGAAGATTTTATTCCCTCCTGTCGGCGCGCCGAGACAACACAACCGCACGAGCCTCGAGGAGCCGTGTGTATCCATGCAATTAGCTATGCATATTTTCACACAACTGGTGCTGCCTCCTGCTCAATGCCAGGAAGGCTATTTTGGTGTTGGTACAATTTTGCCTCTCAATAACGAGAGTTTCCTGGCTTTTTCATTCGTTAGCTGACTTCCTTTTTACAACCAAGTACCGACAAGACTTCAAAACTGGTGTTCAGGAGGATATTATTCTTCAAACATTGGGCTTTCCTCTGAGGTTGCTAACTCAAGTCCTTGAGCTCCACAGTTTTTTTGGGTTTTTGGGATTTCAGTTTAATCAGTAGCTACGCCAGGCCTCATTAGCAAGGTTTGCTGACTGCTTAGCCAATCGGGTGCTTCGGTTATATATTTAAGCACAGGAAAAAAACCTGAAACAGGCAGACACAGTGGCCCTCCAGGATTTCAGTACGAGACTCCTGCTTTAAACACAGGACACTGAGAGTGTTTAATTGCTTCTATACAAACCTGTCTGGACGACGGACTGGCATCCGAATGCAATCATAAGTGGCGCTGAAAACCACGTCCCCGAGTGAGGCGGGGAACACTCAAAGATGAGTCTCTTTTCATAACGGCTTGCACAATAGCGGCAAAAACATTGACCGCCACCTAGCTACCTCCACTTCAAAACAATGTTAGGCCCCTAGCAATGAAATGCATTTCGGCTATTCTTTAAGTCTTCAAAACATAGCGTCATGTTCCAACTCAAATCACAGTCCCCGATGACTGAGGTTTGCTGGTTTTCCAGCCTCTGTTTACGAATGAATCGTGTGCAAAGACGGCCTGAACGATCAGTAGCACGAGTTTGGGCGACTTCGAGGACTCTAAGTGACAGTTCTACAGTAATTACCATATACATCTCAGAGTAATAACTCAGGGAGCAGTTGACCAATCAGAACGGAGAAGGGGCAGAGAGAGAGGGGCACCTACTTGAGGAACTGTCCGAAGTCGTCGCAGACGCTCTCGCACCCGGGCCACTTGCAAACTCCATGGCCATAAAGGGAGTGAGATGCTCCTGTGTCCTCCGGTAACGCACTGAGGGGAGAGAGAGAGAGAGTGAGAGAGTGAGTGTGAGTTTGAGTGAGTATAACCTATATCCATTCATGTGTGTTTTACTCCACAGTGTGTGGTGTAAGCAGTACCCTGATTTGGTCCTCAGTAATATTGAAATGCCAGATCTTGTTCAGGTCTACATTATATTGTGTGTGCCACCCACCCCACTGTTGGTCAGCTACATGCTGTAATAATCTTTTTCTGCTACGCTAACGGTACAGCATGCTGTGCAGGTCTTGTCCCGAGCCTGTTTTGCTCCACGTTAAGCTGCATAAGCCCCTGTCTCACTCGGATTACAGCGAGCTGCACAAGCCCCTGGGGACAGTTATTTTTCTCCTCTGTCTTCTATTGACATCTCGCCTTCACAATACGGCAGCATCCCCAGCTCTCCCTCTGACGCTGGTGCCTTCCAATCAATTACGGTGCTCTACCGTTACTGAGGCTAATGCTACACGGCTTCTGCATGCTCATAACATTGTGGCTTAATGCATTAGACAGGGTTGCAGAAATGCGAATAGACCTTTGTAGCGGCCATGGCTGTATAATTAAAGGCCTGTTCTTCGTTTATACCTCGTGAAAAAGGCATCATGTTTTCTGTTTACGTGACAAACAGCAGGCCGAACACGACTCCGGAGAGAAAAGAGGAATCGTCAGAGCAGACCGTGGGTAGCTTTTCACTAGCGCCATTGCGCGCAGTCGCTCCCTGTTTCTAATTCCGTGCGTGTCGCTAAAGAGTCGCTGTCACAGAGGGAGGCCGTATACTGACCGTTAACCAGACATTAATCCGCCACTGAACAAACAAACAAACAAACAGCAAGCTCGATTAGCGCCTACAGGGAAAAGCCCGCACTGCCATCTTAAGGACAGCAAGTCGATCCCCGAATCCGATCCCCGGCGGTTTCCGCTGGCGAGTGCGCGGTAGCGTGCTGGAGGAGGAAATTGAGACGCACCTCTCCCTCCTGGAGGTGTGTGAGGAGCACTGGCCGTTCACCATGGGGTGGCGGGCGCTGGGCGGCGATGCTCTGGAGACGGTGGAGGGCGTGGTGGAGGCGGAGTTTGGGGTGACGGTCAGGTCCAGACCGGCCGGTTTACTGCCGCCCTCGTCCATGGCGTGGGTCCCGCTCACGTCTTTCCATAACTGCTGCAGATCCACCGGGGTCAGGCCAGCTGAGAGACGAACACCGTTACCAACACACTGCAGAAAATCTGCAAACACGCACAGGGCTAATGCTCAACACAGCGCAGCACCCGTAAACACACGACACTATGATTGTGAAACAGCGACTAGCATAACCTCATGCGTGAGCGTGCGCTCAGGCTGAGAACCTTACACAATGCAGAACATGCAGGTAAACAGTGTAAGTATGGATGTAGAACAGTCAAAGTCAAACCCATATACCAGGGTACATACGACGGACACTCTGTCACAAATGCATTTTACACATTACTATCAATGCATCTACTGCCTGTAGACATATGTGACGTGTAGGTGAATCTCCTCTTTAAATATAGGCTATGCGTAATTCGGAGGTGACGATTCAGGCAGCTGTCGAAATGGAGAAAAGCTCACGTCGACGGAGCCGTCTGGAAGCCGAGGAGGAGACCCGTAGTGTTTACAGATCGATGTGAGCGGGACAACATTGAATCATTTTTAACGATCTGTTGCGTTTCTTCCATAAACGCGAAACGCTGAGCCCTTACCGTGTACAGCCTCGATCGCGCCTCAGCCTGTTTACGCTGCGCTTCGTTATGAAAAAACGATCTAATCACTAGTCGCCACGCAGCCTTCCCGTTGCTGGTTTCCTTCGCAATCTGGCTCCAAAGGGTGAACGCCGCAATTAAGGGGGTTAAACCCATCAAAATAAGCACAGGCGGCGATTCCAGGCGAGCTCCTAGGTCCTGGTTTTCCTCAGCGGCAAGTTAGCGCATACGTGGCACGGCGTCCGTAAACAGAATGCAGGCGGCAGGTGTTTTGTTTGCTCGTCGGTGGAAAACGGCGGCGGAGACTAACAGCGGTCCCTCCGCCCGCTCAAATCCTCGCTCTGCTCTGTGTCACTCCTCTCTCTCTCTCTCTCCCCCTCCCCCTCTCGCTCGCTCTCTCCGCTCCCACAGGCAGTAAACAACAACACAACAACAGCAGCTACCGCGGCTGCCACGGAAACGAGAGAGAGAGAGGGAGAGAGGGAGAGGGGGGAGGAGTGTCTGACGCCAGAGCCAGGAAGGGGAGGATTGGCGGTAAAGGGTGGGGTGGGGTGCAGTAAAACAGGTGTTGGGTGGTGCAGGGGTGTAGAAGAGGGGTAATTAGGGGGACGTACCTTGCGGGAGCGTCTGGCCAGGGAGCGAGGCCTGGCTGGAGGGCAGGGAGAGGAGGCCCTGTCTCTGCAGAGAGAGCAGGTGCTGCTGCTGTTGCATCTGCAAGAGCTGCTGCTGGAATACGAGCTGCTGCGCCGCTAACTGCTGCTGCTGCTGCTGCTGCTATAGGGAGAGCACAGGTCACGCTAATTAATGGTAGCGCTGCTAACTGCTAACTACTGCTGCTGCCATAGGGAGAGCACAGGTCACGCTAATTAATGCTAGCGCTGCTAACTGCTAACTACTGCTGCTATAAGGAGATTACAGGTCACGCTAATTAATGCTAGCGCTGCTAACTGCTGCTGCTGCTGCTGCTATAGGGAGAGCACAGGTCACACTGATTAATGCTGGTGCTGCTAACTGCTCCTGCTGCTGCTGCTGCTGCTATAGGGAGAGCACAGGTTACGATAATTATTGCTAGCGCTGCTAACTGCTGCTGCTGCTACTATAGGGAGAGCACAGGTTACGATAATTAATGCTAGTGCTGCTAACTGCTGCTGCTGCTGCTGCTATAGGGAGAGGACAGGTCAGGCTAATTAATGCTAGCGCTGCTAACTGCAAACTACTGCTGCAATAGGGACAGCACAGGTCACGATAATTAATGCTAGAGCTGCTAACTGCAAACTACTGCTGCTATAGGAAGAGAACAGGTTACGCTAATTAATGCTAGCGCTGCTAACTGTTAACTGCTGCTGCTATAAGGAGAGAACAGGTTATACTGATTAATGCGAGTACTGCTTACTACTGTTGCTGTTATGGGGGGAGTATAGGTTATGCTAATTAATGTTAGTATTGCTAACTGCTATTGCTGCTGTACAGAGAGTGCAGGTTGTGCTAATTGATGCTGGTGCTGCTAACTGCTGCTGTAGAGAGAGTACAAGTTACGCTAAGCAATGCTAGCGCTGTTAACTGCTGCTTCTGCTATAGAGTAAGTGCAGGTAATGCTAATTAATGCTAGCGCTGCAAACTGCCGCTGCTATAGGGGAGTACAGGTTATGCTAATTAATGCTACCGCAGCTAACTGTACAAGTTAAGCTAATTAATTCTAGGGCTGGTAACTGCTGCTGCTGCTCTTGGGAGAGTGCAGGTTCTGCTAATTAATGCTAGTGCTTCTAACTGCTGCTGTTTTTTTCTCCTGTACTCCAGATGGCTGTGGAGACTGTGTACTGTGTGTACTTAACCACCCCCCAACCCCCAGTCACCACTGCAAAGCTGTTAATTGTCTTGCATTTCTAATTGGCTGCTTAGGTTTATTAGGCAGCGAGGACATGTCGAGTAAAATTACTGTTAACAACATGGTTTAAATCGCAGGGTCACTTCCTGCTCCTCTCTTACAGGCACTCTGGGAGAAAGCATTAACAAGGAAATTAAATGTGCCTGAAAGGCAGTACTTAGGACACAGAGAAGTCTAAAAACTGCCTGTCAGAATGAGAATTTTATTCCAAGATTGAATCCAGCAAGCGAATGCAATTATTTAACAACATGCACGTTTTCAATGAGATTTTTTTCAAAGAGAATAAATAAGAGCATGAGTTTGTGGCGGGGGCGATGCTGGATGTTTGTTGCAGTTTCATCAGTGCACGATTCCAGGCAGTGTACACGGTTAACTGCGTCCCTTTTGACTTCTCAAAGGGACAGGCCAGGATTCATTCGCTGATTCTCTTACTCAGATTTACAAAAGTAAGTGGAATACTTTGCTGTTTTTGACGAAAGGCCAAATTATGCAGCATTTGCTGTGCATGATGGGTCGGATTCTATTGTCGCCCTACGTGTCTGTCCCTCGTCTAAGAATGACAGTAGCCTGGCTGTAGTGGTACCATCACACCACGGCTTACTTCCTAACTCCCCACCGTATCGGAGCCTGGTGCGATTTGCAATTCCAGAAGAGGAAGCGCGTTCTTCCAACCGTTTGATTTGACAATTTCTCCTCCCAGAAGTGCTGTAGCCTCTTCCCATTGTTCCATGCCTCTTCCAAATGTCTCTTCGCTCTTCAGAAGTATGCAAATCGCACCGGGCTCTGGTGACCATCCAAGGACCCCAAAGCAGTTTCTGTCTTTTCTGCTGCCGACATTCAAAATAAAATGCCACCCAACTTTTATGTCGTGTATTGGCTGCATGCACGCCATAAACTAAATAGAGTCTTAAAAGTAGCGAAATTACTGGATAAAGTAACGACAGCCCAACACTCCTTACATTCCGATGAGCAGGGCTCCCCAAATCTGGCCCTCCAATCCAAATCCAGTCCTGGTTTTCCCTTCTTCCAGGCAATGAAGAGAACAATCACTGCCACTGACTGGCCAGACTGATGTAACACCTGAGTCCCTGGTAAAGGGCAGGTGGAGACTCAGCGCAGCTCTCGCCCAAGAGGAGTGATTTTGGGATCCCAGCAGTAGGGTGTATATCAGTTCGCCCCCTTTAAGGCATGAGATCACGTGTGTGTGTGTGTGTGGAGAGTGTTACTGTTCTAAATGGCACAAGAGTTCAGGTGCTGGTGTCCCACTCGGTACTGACAATCGAAAGCAATGGACAGCTGACAGAATTGGCCTGAGTTTGACAGAGGACACGTTGAGAAAAGCTGTCACCTCTTTAGCTGGCTTGCCTGGGTGCTGCTGAAGTAACTGTAGATGTAGCTGCTCCTGTTGCTTCTTGTAAAACTCCTGCAGCTGTTGCTGTAATAAAAGAGAAAAATCCATGAAGAAGAAGGCTTTCTGTGACAGCCCTTTTCCCCCGGGCCAGACACAGCGAGCCAGACATCATGATGTGGAGCGCAATACTTCTGCAAGTTCTTCAAACTCAACGGGGAATCTGACCTTTATGTATTTATTTATAGTTGTATTTACACAGACTCAAGCGTACACACACACAGTTATTGTCTGGTGCGTGTTCGGAGTATATGAGCTGTGTGAATTGAAAGCGCATCGCCTGCGATTCCCAGCCGCAGCGGTCGGGAACAAGATGATGCATGGGGCTCGTTCGCGAGCGGGGAGGGGGTCGGAGGTCGGGAGGTGCGGGTGCTCCAGTGTGCATCGTTTCGGCCCTCCTTAAATAATCTGTCAGTCTGTGGCGTGGAGACGCCAAGCGCTACGCAAACTTCAGAAGCTGCTGTCGCACACTGAGCATGCTCCTGAAAGACCGCTGCTGCCACAAACACAATCAGACGCACTATCACTTTTCATATTGAAACTTACCCATATAAGGTGTAGAGGAGTTAATTCGTATTTTGACTGTGAGAGCTTCATATTGGGCTAAAATTCACTCGAAAGTTTGCGCTTTCATTCGAGGATATCAAAACACGCACAAAGTGTATCACGTCAGATTTACAGCCCTTCGAAAGTGTTTCACTATCCTAATGCTCGATGTAGATATTGCGTTTGACAACCAAATCTGGTTTTTAGCCTTTGGTATTTGAAAAAATATTAGATGGCTGCAGGAAAGTGTACAGTTCAAAAGATTCGTCAAAATTTAGATGCATACACTTTCACTGAAAGCAACAAATTATCTTTTTGTTATTTGGCTTCATTTTGGCACTTCTTTGTGTATCCGTATGGATTTTAAATTAGTGTTGCACTTTGCCAAATGAGGGGTGCTTAATTAGCCCAGAGTATTTTATCTAGCCTCGAGATCAGCTAATAAAAGGTTAGTAGTGTAAACCTGCTTGCCAGTTTTAAACTACGATGTCGAGACCTAACTGAAACATGGCCTCCTTTATAAGACCTTAGAGTCATGCGAAATCGCTGTCTCAATTTCAACAATCAATCTTTTTGGCATCCAATCAGATTTGCCCTTTTTAAATTCCCCATGTAAGGTAAAATATATAGCCGCTCTACGGTCCGATGGTTTCTTCCCCGTCCCAAAATGGGTAATTACAAATCTCCTCATCCAGATCAAACGGACAGAGGACGCATTCACATATCTCCATTCTGTCTGAAGTAATGGCTTCGGAGCTGAAGGCTGCTAAATGACAAATGGGGTGCATTACCTGATATTTGAGTGTAGAGCTGTGCACTTGCACAGAAGTTACGAACGCGTGCAGTACCGTCGTCACCATGGGAACACCTCACCTCGTGATTATCTCCGGATACAGCCCATTTGAAAACCACAGGAAGTATTCGACAGGATTTAAGATAAGAGAAATCATAAATGAAATGTATTTCTACAGTATAAATGCCCTGTATTCTGTCTTGTGGGAACGGTTACCCTGACTTGAGTTGGAGGTGTAGATGGAATGAGCAGTTTGAATGGTTACCGGTCAGGATGCCTGTTTGTGCTGGAAACGGTTGACAGCTGGGTGGTCGACATGGTGGCTGAGTGGTTTACTTGATGCCCGAATGGCAAAGTGGTTGGTACCGATGGAAGTTGGGGCGCTTGGCTGGTTTAGCTGGAAACGGCCAGGTCCTTAACCATTTTGACAGCGACTTAATGGAGGATAGCTGCAATTCCTACATTGTTCTCTGTGTTTGGCTGTGAAATACCTACTGATTGAAAAAGTTGTCTGCCTGATTTAATTTGAGGGTCTTGACAGTGTTTTGTGACTAACAAGGCAGGTTTACAGCAAGAAATCATGAAATACTCGTTTTGATTTATTGCGATCCTAACAGTTCAGCAGAACATTAGTCGCCCTGCCCGGTTGTTTAAAGCACTGTTGTCGTCACTTCCCTTTGCAGAATCAAGAATGGCGGCGCTCATCGTAAATGCAATAAAAATCAATTTAAATTGGTAAACCACCTCGAAAATCAACGAAAATTTCAGGATTGGTAGAGATTATGATAATCTAGCGATGGTATCGTTGGTTTGTGGTGTGTCGGTTGAATTTCTGACAGAGCTCAGTTGGTTGTAAATTCGGTTAGGAGAATGGGTTGTCAGGATAAAATGTGGTGCGTGATTGAGTTGGTTGAGGGTGTGCGTTGATTGAGTGGAGGTGCAGTTGACGGTTAGTTGAGGTGGATGGTGCGTCCGGTTGAGGTGGAGGTACGTCTGCTGTAGCATGACGCGGAGGTGCACAGTTGGTTGATTGGTCGCCGGCGTGATTGAGTCGTCGGTTATGACGGGAGGGCAGTTGGTTGTGGTCCGGTTGAGGTGGAGGTATCTGCTGTAGCATGACGCGGAGGTGCAGTTGGTTGTGGTGCGTGATTGAGTCGTCGGTTAGGAGGGTGCGTCCGGTTGAGGTGGAGGTACCTGCTGTAGCATGACGCGGAGGTGCAGTTGGTTGTGGTGCGTGATTGAGTCGTCGGTTAGGAGGGTGCGTCCGGTTGAGGTGGAGGTATCTGCTGTAGCATGACGCGGACCTGCGTGATTGAGTCGCCGGTTAGGAGTGGTGCGGTTGAGGTGGAGGTATCTGCTGTAGCATGACGCGGAGGTGCAGTTGGTTGTGGTGCGTGATTGAGTCGTCGGTTAGGAGGGTGTGTCCGGTTGAGGTGGAGGTATCTGCTGTAGCATGACGCGGAGGTGCAGTTGGTTGTGGTGCGTGATTGAGTCGTCGGTTAGGAGGGTGTGTCCGGTTGAGGTGGAGGTGCAGTTGGTTGTGGGTGCGTGATTGAGTGATTGAGGTGGCGTGGTTAGGGAGGTGCAGTTGGTTGTCGGATTGAGAGTCGGTTGGAGGATCTGGGTGGCAGTTGGTTGTGGTGGTGATTGAGTCGCCGGTTATCTGCTGTAGCAGCATGACGCCGGAGGTGCGTTGGTTGAGGTGCAGTTGGTTGAGGGTGCGTGATTGAGGTGGAGGTATCGGTTATGGAGGGTGCGTCCCGGTTGAGGTGGAGGTATCTGCTGTGGAGCATGCATGACGCGGAGGTGCAGTTGGTTGTGGTGCGTGATTGAGTCGTCGGGAGTATCTGCTGCTGGAGGTGCAGTTGGTTGTGGTGCGTGATTTGGTTGAGGTGGAGGTATCTGCTGTAGCATGACGCGGAGGTGCAGTTGGTTGTGGTGCGTGATTGAGTCGTCGGTTAGGAGGGTGTGTCCGGTTGAGGTGGAGGTATCTGCTGTAGCATGACGTGGAGGTGCAGTTGGTTGTGGTGCCGGTTAGGGAGGGTGGTCCGGTTGAGGTGGAGGTATCTGCTGTAGCATGACGCTGGAGGTGCAGTTGGTTGTGGTGTGATTGAGTCGTCGGTTAGGAGGGTGCGTCCGGTTGAGGTGGAGGTACCTGCTGTAGCATGACGCGGAGGTGCAGTTGGTTGTGGTGCGTGATTGAGTCGTCGGTTAGGAGGGTGTGTCCGGTTGAGGTGGAGGTATCTGCTGTAGCATGACGCGGAGGTGCAGTTGGTTGTGGTGCGTGATTGAGTCGTCGGTTAGGAGGGTGGGTCCGGTTGAGGTGGAGGTATCTGCTGTTGTGCGTGATTGAGTCGTCGGTTAGGAGGTTGTGGAGGGTGTGTCTGGTTGGTGGAGGTATCTGCTGTAGCATGACGCGGAGGTGCAGTTGGTTGTGGTGCGTGATTGAGTCGCCGGTTAGGAGGAGGTGGAGGTACCTGCTGTAGCATGACGCGGAGAGGTGCAGTTGGTTGTGTGATTGGTCGCGGTTGAGGGTGCGTCCGGTTGGTGGAGGTATCTGCTGTAGCATGACGCATGGAGGTGCAGTTGGTTGTGGTGCGTGATTGAGTCGTCGGTTAGGAGGGTGCGTCCGGTTGAGGTGGAGGTACCTGCTGTAGCATGACGCGGAGGTGCAGTTGTATCTGTGGTGCAGTTGGTTGATTGAGTCGGATTGAGTCGTCGGTTAGGAGGGTGTGTTCGGTTGAGGTGGAGGTATCTGCTGTAGCATGACGTGGAGGTGCAGTTGGTTGTGGTGCGTGATTGAGTCGTCGGTTAGGAGGGTGTGTCCGGTTGAGGTGGAGGTATCGGTTAGGAGGTGCAGTTGGTTGTGGGTGATTGAGTCCGGTTGAGGTGGAGGTACCTGCTGTAGCATGACAGACTGCTGCTGCTGTAGCAGGGCCTGTAGCTGCTGAGGAGACAGGACCTGCTGCTGGAGGATCTGCTGCACCTGCTGGGGGGTGATCACCTGCGGACTCATCATGGCCGCCGACGCCAGGACCTGCGCACAGAGAGGGAGAAGCGTTAGAAACACTGGTGCTGTTATTGGACCAGTCAACCTTTCAAATAACGAATGTTGTGTTTACCTGGCTGAGAAAGAAACAGAACATCTTGGTTCTGACCAGTGTCAGGTTCCGAGGCATTTTGGAGCAACATGCGCTGCCTTCTAGGTGACATCTTTTCAGAGACACCTGCGCTCATTTCAAAAACCGCAAAGCCTTATTGCACACATGGTACTACAGTGAGGCATCCTTGGGTGGTAGACAGGCCACCCTACCGTCCAGTCCTGTCTCCTATAGGAATTATGCGATGCTTTAAGAAGCCCATTATATGACGGTGAACTCCAGATGTCTCAACAGCTATAGAGCAATGTCAATGAGGAGTTGGGGAAAAATCCTTCAAAACTGGGACAATTGGCATCTTTAGTTTACTTACTTTACTTAGTGGCCGGTTGAAAGTGAAGGTGATGTAGCACATTGTTGAACACACCCCTTTCCCAACCTTTCTGGAGTGTGTTGCAGGTGTAAAATTCCAAACGAGTGTTTATTTCCAAAAAACAAATTGAAGAAGGAAAAAGGGCTTTACAAATTAATATAGTCTTTTTTTGAAATTTGTATTTTCCTTATTGTCCCAGTTTCTTTGAAAATGGGGTCGTACATCACAGTCGGAGGGATTAATGTGAATGCACAAACTCTAAGCTCACACACACACCGTGCGCATGCAGTCCCACCCAAGAACACACAAGCACACACACACGCACACACACACACATTCTTTACTACTGAATGTACAGAGGACATATACTATCTTTACCTAGGCCCTGACACATACACTTACACTGAGCCATTTTTATAGCTCACAACTTTCTGCTCTTGTGTTTGCCAAAAGCCGCTCTCAATCTGCCCTGCATGTTATTATTAAAAATTAAGGTTACGGCACATGAAGCGCATTTTAATCTGCCTCGGTGTAATCATTCGGCCTTGACATGTCCTTGTTTTTTTCCCGTCCCCGGCTGCCCGAAGGTGCAGTTTGATTAGCGGAAACGTCGGCGTGGTCACTGCGGGTTTTTCATTTGAGAAGTCATTACGCATTAGTGGGCCTTGGTGCCCAGCTTGACTAATCCCGGTGAGTTCAGATCAAAGCTGAAGGTCGAACCTTCATCCGAGCTGCACATTCATATTCAAACAAGCCTGTGCCATTGTTCAGAGACAATGTGCTCCCCACCGCATCGCCTCACATATATCTTTTACCGCTTCAAAAAATATATGAAACAGGAAAAATTACAATATGCTTCGGCAATTATGTAAATTTATGCCCACTTCTTCAGAGAAATTAAAGCCTTGAGACGTATTTTCAGTCTGTCAGTGTGTCTGCTCTTCTGCTGTACATGGATGATTTCAAAAGGGGAAAGAAGGGCAAAGGAAAAAGATTTTATTACTAGTTTAAAAATGAAAGCAGAAGCTAAGGACGTTTCCCTCAGAGATGGGAGATTGTTCATCACAGAAGAGCCTTAGGCCTGTTAATTGCAGGAAATGCACACTTTCACAGCTGACTGCCGCTCCATTAGCTCTGCGTTCAGAGCCGAGTCCGTCCTACAGGGAAGCTGTTGGGAGGATAGCACATTGCAGGAGAATAACACCTACAACACTATAGAAATGTCCCTCCGAACAACTGTACTCGTCCTGTTCTGAGAACGAATCTTCCCTCACTTGTGCTGAAAATATTCGCTACTTCAAACCGACTGTTCGTTTGACGAGTACAAATTGTTTACCCAATTGGCAAATCAAAAATGATGGAAATGAGAAATTATAGAAATATAAGTCTAAATGCTGGACAAAAACACCCATGACTTTTTGTTTCTTGCTGTGATAGTAATGCGTGCAGATGCTTATTGTAATTGTGTATTAGTGCAGAACAGCGAACAGTATGGAAAAAGGTCGTTTTGACGCCTCCGTCTCATCCACTATTGTACAGCAATGATGGAAGAAGATCTTTGGCCATTTTTCTTCCCGTACATCAGAGACTGCGAGACACAGGCGTGCTGGTGATTTAATATCACACACAGGCTCGTTTACAGTCTCACGTTTGTGACATGATGCTAATTGCTAAGACGTCGGGCCTCCGTGCTGGGAAGCTCTGTGGTTAAGTTTGATTGACAGGCGTTGTGAATGGAGAGAAGGCAGGTGTGATTTCCCCCTACACTGTGCAAGAGAAGGCAGCTGTAATTCATGTCTCTGAAGAGGTCTGGGAGCGAATATCCACAGCGCGTACCGAGTGCCATCGCCTGTTCTGTCCTGTATCTCGAAACCGCCTCAGCTCCAGTCTGCCTGATCAGTGCATGTTATCAGTCATTTCAATAACGCCTCAAGAATGCTTCATACCATTTTTAAGGGCAAAGGGTGTGTGTGTGTGCGTGTGTGTGTGTGTGTGTCTGCCGTTGGAGGCGTGGTTGTGTAAATGTGCGTGCATGTTTTTTTTTGACTGTCTGCACATTGCATAGAGCAGAAATCCAGTTGAAGATGAACTGCTATTTTGCTAAGCAGTAACCGGCTGGCTTTCGTACGCCAGAGAGCTAAATAACACACTCCCAACGCCCCGTATTTTTATTTTAACTCGTGTCTGAGAGAGACGAGAGCACAGCTCCTAATATGGCTCCCCAAAAAAAGGAGAAGGTGCCCAGCGCTTCAAATTCATGTCATAAACCCGGCTACAGCTCTCCCAACTCATGTCATCAAACTAACCCTGTTTCAAGAGATCTGTCATCCTGTAGCTTTTCATCTCAGACCTAACATGACGCTCCTGACCACACTCTTCAGCTGCTGAATGCAGATCTCAGGCAGCTGATAGCGATGAGCCTTGTTTGGGAGTTACTGAAAACTGACAGGGTTTGTGATATCCAGGAGCAAAGTTAGTAATCACAGCTTTACAAAGACGGGCGTCAGGTAGTACTGAGCCTGTGTTGTGAGTGAGTGAACTGTTTGCTCTTAACTGGTGCCTGTGAGGTGCAGATATAAAGGCCAAGTATTCGACTCGCTAAAGCTACATTAGCTACGCTGCTCCTCTCTGTATCTGATTTAAACAAAGAATGAAATCAAAGCATGACAGTCGGTGGACAGTGATGTTTGAAACATCAATAAATCACGGCGCGGCGTGTAGTGCATTCTCAACTCCTGAAACTCAGGAGCTAAAAGGGTTTAAAAATAAGACTATGAGAAATAGCTGCGAATTTAATGAGGTGGAAGTTTATTGGGGCTGCACGACAGGTGTAGAAGAAGTGGCCGCGGAGTCCAGGGTGAGCACGGACAGGAAGTGTCCTTATTCCGTCGCCGCGGGAGATGAGCTGGGGGGAGAGTGGGAAGATGGTGGTAATTATGTCAAGATACTGCAGTGTTAATTAAGGTGTGAGGCCCTTCGGCAGAGGTGGGAATGTGATTCCTCCCACTGTCCTCTACATTAAGGAGGGGGGGTGAGTCGAGGTGCCCAGTCCAATCCATACTACCCCCCTCCCCCCAGTACCCTGCCCTCCACTGCCCCCCCATAACCTTCATTCGCTGACACTGCTAATTTGCTAACCAATTAACAGTGACTTTGGCACTGCTTCAGTTCATCAGGACCCTGCAGTGTGAGGAGGACCTCCAGCAGTTACCATAACCCCCTGCCGTGGTCACGTTCAATTTCTTAGGCTCAGGAGAAACCCCTGGAACCCTCAGAATTAGAGTCCTGACTCTGCTAAGCTAGGCTAGCCCCTGCTCAATATTATGCTAAGCTAGGCTAGGCTCCATATTGTGCCAAGCTTGGCTGGGCTCCTGGCTCTGCAAAGCTTGGCTGTAGGTTCCCCATCTTTGCTAAGCTATGCTAGGCTCCAAGCACTCAGCCAGGGCCACAGCTGGCGTGTCGTATGGCTGTGTCGATTCTAGGTGCACCGAAGCTGGGCAGCCCCACATACAGCGAGAGCCTGCGGGAATCCCAGCATAATTAAAGGAGGAGGGGGAAGAGCTGTGTTCTTTCAGAGGGGGGGTCCGATTTTCTAGCTGCAGCTCTATTCACAAAGCTGCTAAAAGAAAGAGTGCAGTATATATCTAGCGTATCGACTGAGAACGTTCTGAGCGCACAAGTGCACAAATTAAGTTACTCTCCAGCCTTAGTGAGTGTGCACATCGCATGACAGTAGCGACTCCCTGAACGAGCGTTCAATAATTAACGGGTAATCTAAGAGCTCTGAAGATGCGGTGGCACTCGAGAATGGGTTGGCGGCCGTTCCTCGTTAATTATTCTCAAACCTCTCTGCCACCGCTGCCAGTCCCCAGCTCTCGGTGAAAGCTTTCCCGTGTTTTAGGTAATGCGAGGTGCGTTCGATCACTGCTCCCCGCGTCATGGGATGCGGTGTATCGCTATAGCCGCCGAGGTGAGTTACAGTTCAACTCTGAGAAGTTTCCCTGTTGCCGGGTCAGAAAAGCCAGTTGGGAACCAATCAAATCCCTGTACAGAACAATCGGGCAATCCGATTGGGTTCTGAAGGGCTGGTGCCATTACTTTGTCCGCCAATCTTTTGTCTGATAAATTCATCTGTGACGTGTCAGTGCTGTGTCTCTTCCCTGTTGGCTCAGGGTCAGACTTTACGGAAGGAAATGTTTTGATATGTTTCCGTGTCCCGTGACTGGACTGCTTTAGTGCTAGTTCTGTATCAAGAAATACATACTGATGTGAAAATAGATGCGGTGGAATATTAAATTACCCACAATGCCCTGATTTCTCAGAGCGATGACCTTCAGAGATATCCTCTCTCCTAATTCGTGAGTACGGTCAGGCACTACCTTAAATGGGAAGGAACGGAGAACCGAGGAGAGCGGGGCAAGCTACTGGTTGAAATTCATAACTCCAGAACTATTAATATGCATAATGCAGAGCATGCTGATTATATCCTGACAATGTCATGCGCTGAATTCACCGAAACTATTGTGCTTCACAGACCAGGAAGTGTTCACCTCTATTCTGTTTGTCCTCTGTCAGGTGACAAGGTTGAAGTGAAACAGGGGAAGACAGAATTAAGGGGCTATAACTACAAGCATCTTGATATTTTTGGGAAGGCTATGGGAATTATTTGAAGCAGAGATCTCCCAAATATGTGTTGACTAGCATCTGTCTCTGGACAATGTGCCAAATTCAGGCCCTGTTCATTAATAATAAACATCCCATTATTCATCTCACATTCTTAAACCCATCTGTAGTGAGGGAAAACATTTTCATTATTCTGTAATGATAAATATTTATGTGTAGTCAGGACACACAGGCATGAAGGACAAAATTCAATGAAAAACACGACTGAAATGTTGATATAAGATGCAAATTATGAGCAAAATTAAATCTGCGATATTTCTCTGGGCGAAACGTCAACATCGACCGGACCAAGTTACCAACATAAGGAAGATTACACATTGAAACCAGGAGAAAAATTTTTTTGATTATGTTCATGGGATTTCTTTGGAGCATTTAAATGTTTGAAGTATAATTAGATGTTGTTGACACGGCCAGTAATTACATTATCAAAGTCTGCCGCTCGGAAAAAACATTAGGATTTTGCAAACTTAACAAATTGAACCAATTCAATACCCAGCTCAAGACAGAAAGGCACAAACTCTCCAGTTACTCCATGCTCTCTCACTGCTCCAGGACACTGTCTTTCTGTTTGGGCCACTGGGAAGATTAACCCCCAGGTCCGCAGCAACCATGCTTTCCCTGATCGATATCCCTCTGAAGCCTAACTGCATCAAACCCTGCACAGCCTCAGCCAGCAGGAAGGACGGGGTCTGAGAACAGAATGGCTGAAAGGATATAACAGAGGCTAGAACTCTGGGAATTGTAGTCTCACAGCACATAAAGAAAATGACTGCTTTTAATATGTTTCTCCTCTGCCTTGTCACATCTCGGAGACAGACAATATCCTATTGGTCCATAATAAAGGTGCCACTGACGGCGCTTTCTACCGCCTAAGTGTTTACACAGATACATTAAATCCCTGTTATTTCATTCAGGCGATGTGCTCTGAAACCTGGGGAAATATCATAGTCTGACTCAAACTGACATTTTCTGAACAATGCTGCTCAAGTGTAATACATATACATGCCTGTGTGTGTGCGTGTGTGTGTGTGAGAGAGAGCACGCGTACATGCTTGTGTGCACATTCAAGCAGGTGTAAGTGTCTATGTATTTGTGCGTGCGGGCGCATATGCGTGTGTGCATGTGTGTGTAACATCCTTTTATACATTTTTCTGTTTACAGATGGGGAAACCGAGACAATAAACCACATCAGCATTTTTATGGGACTGATTTGGGATTTAAAAACAAGGAAATGAAAACTTGAGGCCTCGGTTGTTGTGGAACTAACGGCTTTACGCGAATCTGCGGTAAACAAAGCAGCATCAACAACAAACAGGCGCGCAAACAAGTAGCCCTGCGCAGCGGACTCGGAAAAATCCAGAATTCTGCTGAGGCTGGCCTGGGCAGATTATTTACAACATACGGCACGGGTAGAAGTGAGCACTTACACCAGTATCAGTTTTGGCTAACGCGCGAGTCTATCGGCTCAGAGAGATATAGAGAGATATAAAATACTGTTTGTATGCATTGTCCCTCCGCAAATCCTGAGGCAAAACACTCATTTTAGATGCGCAGTAAAATGTTTGTCTCAATTCAGCGCCAAACTACACGCATTATGAGTCAAGGAGGGACAAGAAAGCACATGCAGTTTCAGAACACATGGAAATTTTACAATGTGCCATCCTTTCACACGCGTTGAGACACAAATCTTTTTTTCTGGGCTCTGGAATTGTGAAAGAATCCACTAAATTGCTCACAGACTTCATGTTTGGAAGTAGAATTCCAGATTGTGATTAAATTTGGGATGTTTGATGTGAGTATTTCCTGTGCGCCTCACCTTCTCCTCAAGGTGACTGGATTAATATATCGTTGGAGATGAGCACGAACGAGGCCTGTCCTCGACTGAGGACGACAACGTGATGAGAGTGCTGTGGCACGATTCCCTCTCCCTCTCTCTCTCCCGCTCTCTCTCGCTCAGCTGTTTTTGCAGTGTAATACTCTTTGCAATACTCTCTTATTTTCTGTCTGCGTATTGAGTGTCAGTCTGTAGATGAGTAAAATGTTGCCATGGTGAATCGGCGGTGGAGACGTGGCTGTTAGGCATCAGGGGAAATCCCCATCAGTGGAGTGTGACGGGGGAATGTATTCGCAGGAATAGCTGTTTATTGAGGCCTCCCCTGGGCTTATTGTGCAATAATAGACCTGTCAGATTACGCAAATACTGAAAGCGGCGCGAGCCGACGATGGCGTCATGAACCGTGAGACTGAATTAGCCGAGCGAATGGCTTCGGAGGCTAACACTCGCCGTAATAAAAACTGAAAGCTCAGGCAATTAGATGCTTGTGTACCACGCGATTTATGCGGCGCGATCTGTATCCAATTTCCTTGCCTCGTAAACTACAAAACGGCCGTATTTATAGCTGTTTATAGCTGTCCAAATCATAGAGCTACAGCGGCTATCGTGGATTATACTGATAAACTCTTATCAAATCGCCTCAATTTCAGAGTATTTAAAACGAACAGATTAATTTCAAAAAGTGTTTTTTTTACCTTTTGGCTATAAAATATCAAAAGAAAACATCCATTTGCATTTAGCAGGGATGGATGGGTCCCCTAACATTAGATGATTAAGGTAATTTTCTGCATTGGCAAAGCTCATTCAACACTGACACAAGCAGCAACCATGCTCCTCAATCTCACCAGCGACTCCAGGAAATGATCTTCATAAAGGCTCATTCAGGAAGAATAATGCTGAGCTCATAAACCTTTACATTAAACTTTAATTATCAAATAAGAGGACCTGTAAAGCCTTTTCTCATGCCCACCCGCTAGATATACCACACAAACCAATTAACCCCTTAAAACCTACGGATTCATACATGGGCCCATCAAATACTTCATTTAAACCTGTGGAACTTCAGGCACATTTTAAATTCTAGTGGCAATCAATTGGGCTCCTATGATCCCAAATGTGTCCTGCTGAATTACAGGGAAATGTGTATGAAATGATGCACAAGATATATATATTTGCTATTTGATGTTACGCTGCAGCCATTAAAAACATGGCGTCCTCTGTCCTGAGTTTTTAATATTTCTTTCATTATAAGTGTGATGTAGCTTCAGTGAAGCGCTGCAACCACCAGATACAGAAAATGTGCGTGACATTGTCCTACAATACGAAAAAATGTTTTCTCTGGCTTCAAACCTACTAAAGGGGAAATTCAAGCGAAAATCAGAGTTTCAGGGGTTAAAGTGAGATGATTCTCTCTCAGTCGGGGACCAGGAAACTTTATACAGAGCAAACATGACATCAGTTTTGTGCCACTCATGCACCCATCTTCAACCCAGTGTGTAGCTGAGGTTAATTTATACTCCTGTCCCATCAAGAAGTCTTAACCGTGTTCACTTAGGTTATCCTGTGTGATACGCTTATATGGAGGACGGGGTCGGCTTAACATACCAGCGGCTGCCTTGTCACCTGTCAAAACAATGAAATGGAAGCCGTCACAGGCTCCAACACAAACAGGTTATGGAAATAAACAGGAGCGCCATCGAAACCGCACGGAGCAGGGAGGAAGCTAGGGCTCTCAGGTACTGTGAGACAGAGAGGAGGCCTGCTCTTTCTTTAAACAAAATCACCTCTGTCCATGATTAATATGCCCTGACAGGAGCACTGAGGACCATTAGCACAGGGAAACTATTCCTGTTCTCTGCACAGAGTCCAGCAACAGACCAGAGACAAGAGGCTGGGCAGAGAGAGTGTTGTACGTCTTTAAAGCAGTTGGGCAGTTTTGGTGGAATTTGGATCAGTATTTTGTGAAGATTTGGGAAAAGTACATGTTTGCTACGCACTGGATAGCCTGCTTGTGAGCAATGGCGAATGCATCTCCACAGGTTAGAGAGTAATCAGAGAAGACATTCTGTTCTTGTGAATGTGTAAATATTTCAGAACAGACAAAGTGACATGAAGTTAAAAGCTTCACCCACCGGTCCAATATCTAACCTTCATCCTGGTCAGGGTTCTGGATCATATCCCAGAATGCAGTGGGTGACAGGAAAGAACTGTCCCTGGAATGTTTGCTAATCCGTTGCAAGGATAAAAGCTTCCTGCTCTCTCTTTATTCTCTGATAAAATGAAGTGTGTCTTCATAACTCACCTTTCCTCTCCATCAGAGTCCAGCACAGTCTTTCTGTTTTTTATCTCACTCGAGAGAACAGGTAATAGAGAAAAATGAGATCACAGACCTTTCAAGGGGCTCATCGAGGGCCTCCGACGAGCTCACCTTGCTCTAGATAATAATAAGGTACACAGGGGTGCCACTCCAATCCTCGATGTCGGCACCGCCACGCTCCAAAAACATTAACTGCGCGATTCGCCGCAATTTTCTATCCTGTAATTAAATGCAGAGCGCACTAATGAGGCCACCAACTGTTCTTTGATAGCGCTTATTATCCGAGTGGGAAACGTGTTCACACACTGCGGCTTAAGGCCTAAAAATAAGACATGAAAATATGTTAACTGCTGACACGTATTTTAAAGCGGCGCGCAACATCCCAGCTGGAGGAAATTATTCAAGAAGGGGGTGGGGACATCAGCTGTTTAATGGGCTTTGAAAATAAAATATGAGGGGAATTTACTGCAGCTCCATCGATGCTAACAGAAGCAACATTGGGACACTGTTGAATAAAACTCAATACGGTGAATTATATTTAATGAGATGAACACAATCAGATAACATGAGTTCATGCAGGCATTCTGCCGCAGTTGCGTCCCACTAATAACTACTCCTTTATATTTCAGTGCGGAAAAACACACCCTCTTGCGAATCTCTTTCATCTATTATGCTTATTTTGACGACAGAAGCTGTTATTTAACTTTGCAAACACATGCACACAGCTGTTGCTGAGTAATTCATGTGAGCGGATATCGCAGACGATTTTCCTGCCTTTCTGGTGAATAATGTGAAACCTCTCACGGACAACTGGAAATGCTAAGCTCTCTCTTTTTGTGGACAAAACACTTAGTTAAAAAACAGACAGCCCTAAACCTCAGCTAAAAGTGAGACAACACAACCTGTTGTCCGTCAGGATTAACAACCGAGGACTGTGTTTGAAATTGCAGTAAGATACAAACAGAATTGTTCCTGTGTGAGAAGAGGTAGAAAGTATCTGAAATATTTGCAGGTATCTATAAAGACAGAAACCTCACAATAGAGATTAGTCCATCTTTAAAGTGTCTCACAGGTCAACGCTGACACCAGGACATTTGACATGTTGACGCAGTTCTCCTGTGTTAGTAATGTAAAGCAGCGCTCTTGGACATGGTTGTAGATGGCAAAGGGTTGTAAGCAGAAATGGCCATAATATGACACAATACGGCTGACACAGAGCCCTTTCAATTACAGGCAAATACAAGAAACTAAGATTTAAGCTGAGATTTATTATCCAAAAAAGACGTATATATCACATTAAGGGTGAGTGATATGGAGAAAAGTGAACACCACAGGATTGCTTGAGTTTCACAAAATGTTTACACCGTGAGATTTTTGGCAAACTGATTCATTACGTGGACGTGAACAAGCAACCAAATCCACAAAATAGAACAGCTGTAACAGTTTATTAATTTAAGTACTGTAATGTAGCCTTTAAAACCGGGGTGACACTTGGCCCATATCATGATATCCAAAATCCAGACCATTTCCAGTCTTGTATCACAATATTGATATTAAATTGATGTATCGTCCAGCCGGATACCGCATGTGTTTTTGTCCCACTGACGAGGCGCGACAGTAATTCCTCCTTGATTAAGCCCAGTCTCGGGGGCGCACAGAACCCCTCTTCCTCGCTGTGAGACTGAGTGACTCTGAGCTGTTGTTGAGTGGCAGGTTCAAAATTACCCCAAACTCAAACAGGCCCTCCCTCCACAGTCTCCCACAAAGCCATGCATGATGTATCAGGACTTATGAGATTAGCACAGCTCCGCTCACCTGTTTGTCGTGACTGTCCGGAGACTTCAGACTGCTGCTGGGTTATTGCGGAGAGGGGAGCCGACTCGCTGCCAATTGGGCCTGTAAGACAGGGGAAGGAAGAGCCAATGTTAGCCTCTCTGGAGGTCATGACCTCTGCGTCCTCCGAGACCCACAAACGACACCTGTTCAGGGCAGCAAAACTTTATCCCGTCCTGTGCTTTTGATCAGGCAGCAAATGGGCTACGATCAAAAGAACGCGAGTCTGTAAATCCAAATGTTCCTGATTCCAAACTTTGACCAGAGCTCATGCAGAGTGATGTTTGGAACATGGCAACCAGAAAACCCGTATTTTAGTCTTCTATTTGGACACGGAGCTGGATTCACAGAGATGAAGATGAGTTTTGCACTGATATTCTTCATTGAAACTGAATGCTGTTTTTGTGAGCTAAATTTGACCCTAGAATTCAGAAATGCCAGCCTTACAACAAACAACTGTCCAGGCAATTTCACCGTCACAGACAAATTTCCAATGTAAAAATAAGATCATGACGGTTTTGCTCAGGTCGTGGCGCATTCCTGTCATATCGCTCTTTTGCTGTAAAGTGTTCATAAATGTAATTACCTGTCAGTCATTTTGTCATCTTGACACTCTGGTAAAATCAAAGGTTAATATAATTGGACGCAAAATCATAGTCTGTCACTAAAAAGTCAGTGACTTATGACACATTTCTTTAGATGTGAGAGAGTGTTTCTAAGAAACAAGTGGACACTGTTTTTCAGCTTTTGGGGTAAACATGTGTAACAGGCTATGAGAAGCGACAGCAGCAAGCAGCCCTACTCTAGGGCATTTGCTGCTAGCAGCCTGCCTCAAGTCTGACTGTCTAACACAGGATACTCACTCTTTTCCAGAATGAGCCGCAGTGGGTGCAAGCTTTCACTCTATCCAACCTGTCGCACACCTGATTCTACTAATCAACCCTTAAAGCTTTTGATTCTGCAGTTTAGATTCTGTACATTAATACATGATTAATTACTGTGTGATCATACCTTTAGGAGTAATTCAGTTTTAAAAGTTGAGGTCCTGCTTGTAGTGCTTGATACCCATAAACTGAAAAACAGAGTGGAGTTTGTTGAATGATCTTTGGATTGGATTTCTGTGTGTAAAAAAACAGCCACAAAGATGGTTTACTGGGTCAGGGACAAGGTTCTGGTACCAGGCCCTGAAACTCAAATGCCAGCACAGTATGGTAGTCAGGTGGGCAGTTCCTCTAACAGTGGAGGAGAGATCTCCCTGAGGGAGGTAAATCTGAGCAGAACCTGAGCTTCCAGGTGTAACTGCAGGATGGATGTAACATCAATCTGATTGGAAATATACAGTAGGAGATGGAATGGATTGAGCCAGGTACAACTGCGGAAAAATTACTGGAAGTGTAGAGGGTCCATAGAGCTGAAATTTGTGTGCGTAAGTGCATGTCAGCGTATTAAAAAAGACAAAAAAACTTTAGTCCACCTTCCCAAAGGCGACAGACACTCCTGGTCAGAGAGAGAGAGATATAGAGATGGAAAACTTGTGTATCTGTAAGGGCTGGGGGGAAAAAGCCTGTTTGTGACAGAGTAAGTCACACGCTGTCTGTACATGAATCGAGCTGGGGTTTCTCTCCTTATTCTCCAGCCGCAAGCCAGTATCCATGACAACAGCTGCTCTGTACACGGGAACGCTGCAGACGCTGGTGGGAGCAGCGCGTGAGGACAGCGTCTCTAAGATGCTGAGCAAACAGAGAGAGGGAGAGAGAGGAAGAAAGGGAGGGAGAGAGAGAGAGAAAGAGAGAGCGAGAGGGAGAGAGAGCAAGAGGGAGAAAGAAAGGGAGAGAGAGAGGAAGAGAGGGAGAGAAAGAGAGAGAGGAAGAGAGGGAGGGAGAGAGAGAGAGGAAGAAAGGGAGGGAGAAAGGGAGAGACCGAGGGAGAAGGACCACATCGTTACCCTCGGGGTGACGTCCCTCTGATCAGTTATGCAGCGACAGAGGGAGCGTTTGCTCCTGTCTGACTCCCTGCACCCAGACCCTCAGTAAACAAGCCCCCCTCACTGCCACCCTACCCTGACGCCATCGATTCCTCTCCGCCACTCGGGGGCCGGTGTCAGGCTGGGGATTAGGAGATGCTGAAGGAGAAATGCGTGCACACACACACACAAACGCGCGGGTACTCACATACTCACGCACATACGCAGTCAAACACACTGCCCCTGCATGCAGGCACGCACATTTATAAACACTGCGTGCACAAGTGAAAATAAAAATAAACATAATAAACTCAGACACAAGCTGAGGACGCTGAATGCCGAGAGAACCCCACAGGCCTTAACTGAGTATTAATAAATAGCGGCATAAACCTACGGTGAGGCACAGTGACCTTAAATCCATTAATGACCCTTATCTTGCACACCTACCCCTCACAAGGAATCTGCATACCAAATTTTAAGCTGCTGTGGTCGGTACTTTCGAAAATATGGCCCAAACAAAATTTTTAAGTTCAAGGTCACTGTGCCAAGGTCAAAGGTCAGATCCACTAATGACCATTACGTTGAACACCTATCCTTCACAAAGAACCTGCAGACCAAATATGAAGCTGCTGTGGCCTTTCGGAGACATGGCACACCTGCCTTTCTGCCCAGACACCGCAGGGTGTAACAATGGGCTGTTTTATCCAGACGGGTCTCATTTATTCATAATGCTGGAAGCCGTGCACTTTATTATGACTTATTAATATTCTCTTTTAAAATAAAGTTTTGTATAGATGTAATTCGTTTTTGGTGTAGTCCATATGGATTCAGTCAAGCCATCTATACAGACATACCTACAGCCCTTTTAAATGTCCCAATATTTATGGATCTCATGACAGTGGTACTCCGTGAACAGTACAAAGTGAGCAAGGCTGCACTATCACGAGTAAAAGATGTTCCAGCGAGTAGAGCTTTGCCTGTTAGCAGCCTGACAGACGTCTTCAGCTCGTCACAGAGCTGTAATCAATGCCCCTCCGCGCCCGGGTCAATACGAGACCACACGGAGGGGCCAGTCGCTCGATGCCGCCGGAGTCGAGAGCGAGACCATCAGGAGACTCGCGGAGAGACGCCCTGTCGCTTACCGCGCTGTCACGTCTCTCCGAGTTATGCTTCTGTTCAGTTCAAAGTAAATAAATAATGCCTCTCTTTTCAGCCCTGGTCAACAACATGGCCGCCACAAAACTCTATCAACTATACCGCCTTTCTAAATCAGTTTATGTTACGTATCAGACCAAAGAAAGACTCCTGTTTCTTGGTGAGTCTCAAGATAATGACATCCACCACCTTCACCCGTCTGTCTTGTATTGTCCTATATCGCTTACACTTAAGCAAAGCTGTTACCACTGTCGTAAATACAAGAGGATGTACGAAAGCCCCTAATAGTATTTGCATATTTAGAGACTGTTGAAACCCACCATAATCAGAGAATTCAAACCCTTTAAAACAAAGTATGTTCTTACAGATGTTATTAATAATAGGCTCCAAGTATTATTCTCGTAAGAACAGTATTTCAAGGAATGCTGTGTTATTGAGACATCTGTCTAATTGGAATCTGGTTACAAACAACCACAGTTCTAAAATTCTAAATGTCTGGCCACCTTTCGAGGATTATATCGTTTAAGTTTCAGATCTCCTTCATCATTAAGCCTAAGTTGTGCACGAGCACAGACTTGCCCTAAACTAAGAGTGAACCAGAGTGCTGAAGTGCCACAGCAACTCTGGAGGGTGTTAGGGTAATGGGGTCCTCAACCAGTAACGTCTGATGAATAAACCCAAAGAATAAGACTCTTGGCTGCATGCCAGCTTATACGACAGTCTGTAGTCATTTCCCAGGAACGGTACTGCGGTCCAGGCCCTGATGAATAATAAACTGCAGCCCAAACGGACAGGATGTAATTGCTTTCAGATCGCAAGGCCAAGAGGAACAGAACAGGCAAACCACAGTGTGTAAGCAGAGGGGCAGGGCACAGTCATGTTTATCACTGTACTCAGATCAGTACAGAGAGACCCACAACCATCGAGGTGTCGAGCCTTTACACTTTTGGACATGGGAGTAAATTGATGTGCCCTTCATTTGGAGAGAGATCCCTTATTGAAAACCAATGTAAAATGCGCAAGGATTTTTACTTATGACCTCTCAACAGAAAGTTTTTGTCAAGCTTCATCAAGCAAATAGTTTCCTGAAACGTCTCTGAGTCTAAAGCAGAATGAAGTTCACTTTAAAAAGAAAGAGAGAAATAGAAATAGAGAAATGCTGCTAGAACATTACCAGGAGAGCAGATGGCAGGAATGAAATGGAACTGTACTTTAGGCCAGTTTGACAGAACCACTGCAGTACTGAACTCAACTCATTTTTCACATTTTAGCCAAAGACTAAGTCTTTGTGAAAAATGCGCTTTTTTTGTTTTTCTGAAGTGAAATGCGGGATTTTCCCGAAAGCTTGGCTAAGGCCCAGGTCCTCATTTCTCAAATGTCAGAATGTTTGACAAGAAACAGGTCCTTTAGGTTTAACGCTGGTACTGAAGCGCAGCTTAAACTGTGACCGCACAGGAAATCTGTTTGTCCGAATACTAGAGCTGGTGCCACACACCAGTCAGAACACAGTCTGTGCACAGCGGGGTTTACTGTATGTGCTGATGGAAGAGCACAGATAAATAAAACACACTCCATTTCTGAAGAAAATACAGATTATGAGAAATAATCTATAATTCCACAGCCTCTCACAGATCCCTCATCTCTGATGCTGCGACACAAGAACACCGATCGTCATTGGTCAGCACAGGTCACATGATCAGGGAAAAATTCACTTTTCACCTTAGATTTCCCTTAAGGTAGAATACTGCTATTAAGCATGAAAATCTTTATTTCATCACTTACATCAAATTGCTTTATTGATATGAGAAGCAAACATTCAAATTAGCAGGGATGGAGGTGATTTGCATAAATTATGCAAATTAGCTGTCCAAGATGGCCGCCGCAAAGGGGCATATCATGACAATTTCAAAACACTCTACCTCAGTTACTAATAGACATATCAACTTCTTATTTTGCACACAGGTTGCCTGATCCAGCATCTATGGGCTAAACCTCTTAAAGTTGGATACTTTAACAAAATGCAAAGGTTTTTTGAAATTTTGCTCTTGACTTGAAAATTGTCTACCTTATTATATATTCAGCACCCCCTGAAATTAAGGGAGTACCAAACGGGCAATATTTTTTAGGTTTAGGGCAACCATCGTGCTGTTAACTATTTACGTTCCAAACTTCATTAAAATCGGACTAGCGGTTTTTGAGAAATGGCGCGTGAAAAATGTGGAAATGGTAATGGTATTTTAATAGCATTAATCTACCTTAAGTAGGTTCGAAGTCAAAAAAGAGATTTTTTTCTTATGATTTAGAACAGTGTAACATACATATTCTATATCTGCTGGTTGCAGCGCTTCACTGAAACAACATCACACTTATATTTAGAGAAATATTCAAGCCCAGGATGCCATATTTTCATGGCCACAGCATTACTTCAAATGGCAAATATCTAGATTTTGTACATCATGTGATACACATTTCCCTGTAATTCAGCAGGACATATTCAGGATCGATGGAAACCTGAAGCCGCAGGTTCTATGGGATTAATCACCGGCCGTGCGCCACACGTCAGAGAAACAAAGCTTTATCGGCGTAAACAGTTTAAGCCGGGCAAACAAACACTCTGATGGAACACTGGCCTCTCTCAGCAGAGACAGGAGCACAAACACTGCACGCCAAAATATTTACTCTACAAACACTCCTCATCGCTTATGCAAGTGCATTCCATACACAAGAGCTTCTGGAGAATATTAAACACGTTTTTCAAATGATTCAGTCGGAAGACAAATGTTTTCATGAACGTAGAGAACAGACCTCGAGTCAGGATTGAGTTAGTGAGCAGAATATACCTGCTGCACAACATAAAGAGAACTTTAAACTTAAGTGGCTTAAAATTACCAAATAGTGGTCATTTCCGTTCATCTACTTGTACTGAGAGGGCACAAAAAAACTAAAAATGTCTCACTAAAGAGCATCATTTAAAAATGACACTACATCTGATTTAATTGTTGATAAAAAAGGCACAGGATCCCTCTAAATCACTTGATCTCCGCTCTGGTTCTCTCTCTCCAACCCTTATCCCGCTTCAGTATTTTCAAATGAGTCGATATGATTGTCTTTATCGCTAATATTTTTTTCTCATTTTGCAACATAGTAACAGAAAGGAGATTTTAAGTTCAGATGAAGACTAAAACTGCTCGTTACTGTGAGATTGATTTGTTCTTTGGTTTTTGCACTACATGAGCAGGCGCACACTGCAGCCAGGGGATGGCAGTATACTGGATCAGAGCAGAGCCACACAGCCACACTGGCAGGCAGAAGATGAATAAAGCCGCAGATGGAGAAATGATCACATGTATTTATGAGTATAACTCAGCCGAACAATGGCTCCTCTGTGAGAGCCGAACCGGGGCCAGGCCCCCGACCTGTCACTCAGAGCTTGACCCCGTCTCCACCCCTGCCTGTCACTCAGAGCTCGACCCCGCCCCCACCCCTGCCTGATTATTGATTCTCTAGATTAAGGAATCCCGCCGAGAGGATTGTAGCGGACGAGCGTAAAATTATATCCCGGCTCTGCTTATTTGCCTTTCTCTTGCATCTATTTGGCCGGATCCTGTAGACAATTACGGCTTCCTGAGCCGGACTCAGGTGCTAATAATGAAGCCCAAACACTCCGGCGTGTGTAAACTTCCCCTTTTGATGAAAATTTATATTACCTCTGCTCCATTGTAAACACTATTGCATAGCTCAGCGTCCCCGCGGTGTCCCGGTGATGAATTCGGTCATTTATACCCCGGGAACTGCTGCGTTCGAGGGGAAGATGAGGGCCAGCTGCGCTGGGTAACCCATGGTGTTCGTCCGCACCTTCATGAGGAAGGACAGGGGGCTCGTTCAGCCGAGAGAGGCAGCACATTTGTGTCGGTCTCTGTCCGAGCCGGAGCAGGCTGATGGGTGTCGGGTTACTTTAGCCCGAGTCTTCCGTCACACTAACACCCCCACAAGAAAAAGACAGGAGCGAGGTTTTCCTGCCATACATCTATACATCACAGCCGCATGCTGGAAGCTCTAATGCACAGCGACTTAGTGCGAGCAGCAGATTACACCATCTATCGAGCCTCAACTGCTCAGCATCACCAAATCTGGGTCTTGAATCCACATCCAGCCCTGGTTCTCTTTTCTCCCAGGTAATGAACTAATTAACCCAGCAATCTGTGTGTCTGATTGGCCAGACTGTCTCCACCTGACTCCAAAGTAAAAGGAAGGTGGATAACGACCAAGTGTCAGACCTTCAGGACCTCGAGTTGATGATCTGCGTTCTAAACCTATATCACTGACTCCGCAAACGGAAAGGGAGAAAATATTTACTTCTTTTAACTTTTATGTTTTTTACCAAGTGAAATTTTCTGACCTGGTTGGTCAATTTTGAAACCAGTCATCACCTCATTGGTGGGTCCAACTGAGAAAAGTAATTGAAGAGCCTTGTACTAGAAGTACTTAAATCACATTTTCACACGTCGATCGGTAAGAATGAGGAAGCGTCTACCAAAAGAGGTAAAAACACCCAAACACATGACAGGTTTTCAACAGCTTTGATTTTGATATCTTACATCGTTGAGCAACAGTAGCTGCATTTAGCGCTCTAAGGGTTAAACAGCTGATTTGGCGAAATTTCAAATGATTACAACTCGTTTAATATCAAAACTGCACACGGCTCGAGAGGTTTGAATGCAGAAACAGAGGAGTGGGTGGAAAGTCGGCCAACTTCATCAGAAGTGCTGTCAGAAATCTCCTGCACCCGATCCTCTCTCTCTCTCTCTCTCTCTCTCTGTTTCTCCCCTTGGGCGATCTGAAAAGGCTTTCAGCGCAGCGGTTTCGGCGCCCTTTAATGGTGTGTGTACACGCTTCGCCGAGATTGGCACTATAAAGTTTCTCTCCTCAGCTCTGCTGTTTGTGTTTGTCTTTGTTGACAAGCATTCATTACCTGCTTCCAAAGACCGTGGCCGGAGGCAACCGCGGGCCTTTGCTACGGTTCTGGACCGCTTCTTTCATCTTCTTGAAATATTTTTCTCTTTTTATTTTGTGTTTGTTGTTTTTTTTCATGTAGTAAAAGGGGGGGGGGGACACACCGCTGTCTGTACTGCACCTGTCTGGCAGCCAGACTTCTCTAATTTCAGAACCAGTGCAGGTTAAGAATGCTAATACACTCAGCGCTAGCGATGATGAACACAAGACTGCCTTTAGTGTGTTTCTGCGTGAACATACTGTACAGTGGACTGTAACGCAGTTTTAAAAGAAGTGAATACATTCGAATCCAGGTGGATGCAACGATTGAAGAAACAAATAAAGCCTAATTTGCCCAGTCCTGTCAGGGCTGGATTTTTGTTTCTTGTTCAGGAGACTGACGCTTGCTTTGAGCTTCCAAGAAAGAATTTTAAACAAGGTTAAAGCACAGAACCTGTTGTCTCGACGAATCACGGTCAAAGAACATGAAAGCCTCCTCGAAACTTCTGAATGTGCTGTGGTGACTGTCAGGCGTAACTCCTGACTGCCTTCTGTTCGCCCGATGGAACGCAGTGTTTTCAGTTACCCTCTGCAATCATGTACTGACAGCTATACTGCAGAAAAACTGTAGATCAAAGTCACTGTTGTGTCACCCGTCGACTCATCAGGCACGATGATCAGCGTTCTGAACCAGACAAGCTGAGTTTCGGGGCAGTACCTTGTGCAAATGGAAGAGCCTAGTGATGAAAGTACTTAAGTCACACTTTTACATATCGCGAGGAAAGGATGAGGAAGCGTCTTTTACAGTTGCCGAAGTCCACTGCCTCGATTTTTCTCGAAATGGAGATTTTGTGACATCAGTACTCTTAGTAATGGAACCAGAGTCTGTGCGCTATAGCCACTAAGCCTGATGTATCCAATCAGAATGTTTGATGCAGTCATGTCGCCTGAACCTAGTCTGTGCGCAAAATGTATGTAATGAAAAACATAATGAGTGGCCATTTTCTTGCATGAATTTTTATTTGCTTCCCATATTTATCTTGAAGGTACCATTGACTTGGATGGAGAGCAGCTTCTCAACAGCTTTATGCGGGAGCCAAGCTCTGCGGAGGTGATTAGTGACGTCTCTCAGTCGGGTCCGGAAATGAACCTTAAAAAAGCAGCTAGATTGTGGCCCCCTGGTACTGACCCACTCACCTCTGTACCTCACACAGAGATTTAGATGATTAATTCTCACTGTGCCACTATAATTTACTCCACACAATCACTGTAATAAGGACAGGTCGCTAAAGTGAGCCTATCCTGGTGGGCTGGGGTCTCGTAGTGACAAAAATACCTGCCGCAGTGCATCATGGGAACCGCTCATTACAGCCGAGCTTAATTGTTCAGGGCAATTAACAGCTGTGAGAGGAAAACTGCTCACGCACTCAAGGAAAGAGGTGGGCTGGGACAGAATCAATGATGAGCTGAGTTATAAAGCCTTAAATAGGCTCATGCACATCAGGAAAAATTGGCATAATTTGTGTTCTGCACAAAGGGGTTACAGAACACACATAACGCCAATTTTTCCTGTGCATGAGCCTATTTAAGGCTTTATAACTCAGTATTTGTGTCACAGAGACTGGTTAAAATTATTCCAATGAAGCAAGACATTTGGAAATTCAATTGCAGAATTATTTAGCAATTAAATTTCAGAATTTTCGGACGCCGGTGTCTATATCTACACTTAAAGTGTAAAGTGTGGCCTGCAAACAGGATGAACATCTTTTAGAAGATGAGCTTGATAATCACATTATTGACTAAAAATAGCTTCTGTACTGCAGTCTGAGTAAATCCATATACACTCTTCTCCCCATTCTCCTCTCTCTCTCTCTCCCTCTCTGAGAACTTGTAATTCATGAGTAGTCCTGGTGTGAGATGTTGGGGGCGTAAGGGAGAATGTCACTGTGACAGCAAACAATAATGGACCAACAGGAAAAACACTGTTTGTGAGTCTGGTGAACAGAAACTAATATAGAGCGCAAATAGCAGCTGCCGCGATGCTGTGCTTCGCCCAGGGGCTTCGTCTACATCGTCTACATCGTTCCCTCCAGCTACGCCCATCAGAACCCCTCCACAGTGGTATCTGAGGTCAATGAGATCAGTACTCCTACCCGTAAATGACCCAAACAACACCAATGCATACGACGTGAACGGAACATAAAATTAATTATTTTTAGTTAATTTCATGTTTTTACCCATGATGTTAGATTTTTATGTTTTCCCCATAAAGTTAGGAAAAAATCTCGAGGAAAAAGTATGCTAACTGTTTTTAGAGGCCATAAAGACATTGAATGGGGTCAGTTTGACCTCAAAGATAAAAGGAGGGTTAATTGTCTCCTCCTCTACTAAGACTTCTGTCAATTAATGTGTTCTGTGTTGCTCATTGGAGGGGGTGGTGTGGAGGGGCGGGGCGAGGGCATTGCCCGCAGCTGCTGAAGCCGAGCCTACTGGCAGCCATTTTGTGATTTTTATTTCAAGCAGCAGTTCAAAGGTCAAAGCCAGTGCATAAAGATGCGATGGGTTAGCGCGTGTGAGTGAAAGGAACAAACTCCTCCCACAAATAAGTAAGGTTAAAGTTGAGAACATTTTTGTTCTTAAAAGAGCACATTGCTCAAGTGTGCCCGGCATCAGTCGTTTTACTTACTGACTCACAAGTAAGAACGTTTTACAGGTGAAAAGGTAGAAATGATTGATGTACCGCTCAGCTGAGGCACAAGTTTGTGATCCCCATAGAATACCGTCCTTGTGCCGAGCGTTTCCAGCTCTTATACTCTCTTTATACTTTCATTTCTTAGAGGGAACCTTCATTGTCAATGGCTACCTACTCTTAGATTCTGTAAACAAGTATTTTCACTCTCAGTCTAAATCTGCATCCAACTACAGCACCTTTTTTCCCGCCATAGGACTAATTCACAACTTACATTAAATCAGGATTTCATTAAATCAAGAGTTTTTCTTCTCCAGTTTTGTACTGAAGTGGCTCGAGATGGAGGACGTCAGTTCTCCTAACAAGCTTAATGCATCACGATGCCTCTCACTTGTCAGGTCTCAATGAGATGCCCATTTTTGCTTTTTCCTTTTTTAATGAAGAGGTCTGGATAAATACGCCAAAACCCAACACTCTAACGCAGTCTGCGCAGAAAAAGCATAATTACAGCACTCCTGAAGAAGAGGCTTTCATATTTAAATCAACTGCAAGAATAAATTAAATATTAACACGAAATACATTCTGGGCAGAATGCAGGAAATATGAAATACAGTTGCAACATAACCAACCGCGTCATCTGATAATCCAGTATTCTCAAATTCAACTTGTAAGATTTTGCTTGTGCGACAGTGGGTGAATTTGTTAAAAACAACACCTTATAGTTCAAAATACTTGTGACATGACTTAAGTATGTTATATACTGAAAATGGAGCACATGCTGTATGTGTTATTGGGGGGAAAAAAACAGGAAACAGAGGCTTTCCGCAGCGTGTCAAGCGCTTACTGAAGTACAGTTACTAATACTCATCCGCTGTAGCAGGATAACGGTGAACACGTATGCTGCTGATCGATGAGCACACAGAGATCACACACGTCATCAAACAGCGTGTGAGTTACAGGGATAATCTCTCCAACATCTTCAGGCGAATTTACTGAATGTTCCACCATAGTTCGTACAAATACAGCTCACTCCCGCTAGTTCTCTGTTCTGACCTCTGCTTTTTCAGAAACACTAAACAGGAGCAAATATTACGGATTCCGCAGATTTCCTTTCCTTTTGGAAATACAGCCCATGAAAATCTCTGCGCAACACGGCTTTATTTCATCTCTGGGTTCATTAGCGCCGCAGAGCTGGGGTGTTGAACACTGGGTGCAAAATACATGAGGCGGAGAAGAAATTAAGCTAAGCCAATCACTGAAGAGAGCGCAGCCACTGTAGGAGAATGTCTGCAAACTGACCATACAACCTGGACTCCATTTTAATGTGATAAATAGGAAAATGTAATTTAAGAAAAGGTGGTTCACTAGACTCTCTTTTTCTCTGGGATTTATAGAGCAACTCCATCTGTGGCTTTCTCCAGGTTTTTGAACTGGAAACGCCCATTCGGCCTTTTTATGAAAAATAGCAAAAGTTTGATGCTTTATACGTTACAATGTCATCATGCAGTAACCTGTGTCAGGTCACTTGGGAAAATGTTTTTAGAAGGCCTTGGGAAAGTAGCGTTTTGAGGCCAAAACATGCATACTTCAACCGAATGTTTGGATTAGAATACATGAGGAATACTAGCGGGAACCTACGTAACGATATGAGAAACCTCTAAATAATAATATTGGTAATAATAATAATAATAATAATAATAATAATAATAGACCTCCCCTTTAAGAACAGTTCTGCTTAAATTTAAACGTGTGCCCCTGTGCAGTATCAGCTCGGAGGGTAGTTCTCCAGTCTAATCGATGCAGCACACAAAAATCGATCTTTGTTCTTATGAATGATGAAAAACTGCCCATTTAAGTGTCTATAATCATACCTTAGATTTCTCGCAAGCAACTGTGGTTTCTGGTATGACCTAATATTGTGCTATCGCGGTTTTCCTCCTGCTATGAGTGACCCCACTCATAAACCCACTTTAAACTGCGGTCTTTGCATTGTTACAGGATCGTGTGTCAGCTGGATCGTATACGCTACACTGCACGGATTGTTTCAAATCAGATCATTTGGATTGTATCATTGCTAAATTAGTGAAAGTGCCGGATATTGAACTGTTTGCGCTGGAGAGGAAATGCTATCGTTCTGTGGTGAAGCCTGGTGTTTATAGCCTCAGAGTTTAGCGGAGCAGCGAGATCAGGAGCTGTGTTAGCAAGAGAACAGCCTCTATACAGCCCACTACCTGCCTATCCACTTCATATACCGCTTTAGAAAAGGACCAGCAGTCCCATTTATAAATATTCCACAGGCACAGAAATGATACCTGCGCCAATTTATGGATTTTGGATTTATAAAAACTAAATTGACAATATAAAACATGCAAAATTAATCAGATCATCCAAATGTGAAAAGTACCATGTTAATCCTAGCTTATAAAAATGCAATGTAGTTTAGTTTATGCACAGTTTTAAAAATTAGAATTCTTTCTTTGAGTGTAGGCAATATTATGGTTTGAAATAAAAAAAAAACAGGATATTAGCTGACATGTAAGGGTGCATTCTGTCCCTTTATGTGCAAGTAACATGATTTGTATTTTACATGAACAGTGTCAGGAAAATATAGAGACTTTTAACATCGAATAAATATTTCATGGTGTAGAAATAACAGAAAAGAAAAGTAAATTTCTTGTTTTTCTGTAATGGTTTGTTATCATTTAAATGTCCAGTAATGAAAAGCTGAAGAATATGACCCTTTTGAATGCAAACAGCCCATCAGAGGAAACTTTGAGAGCTGATAGGCTGGGGTCACTTGAGTGATCTCTGGTTACCATGGCAGCGCATGTCACTCTGAGGAATGTTCTGGATGACTGACAGAAGACAGACACACGCAGCACCGATAACAGGACGCAGCGTGAGAGGCAGGTGTACCCCTGTCCGTCTCCTCAGATCCACATTATACCTGCTCCGTGATTCATAAACAGGGAGACGTCCCCTCTGTCATTTTCTGCATCTCTCTCCACGAGAAGCCATGTTCCCCAGGCTGTGAACGAGCACTGCTGAGATATTTATCATGTTTGACTGTAATCTGGCCTGTCGGCTTTACTAGCTGTATTTTACAGAGGCATCTCCTGGGTATTCAGCTTCATGGCTCCAGTGAGCCTCTGGGGAAACAGTGTTTGCTTCCAAGTATCAGCTGTCAGCCAGAAAAAAGGGGACATCAAACAAAAAAAATAGTCCCACTGAAGTGTTTTACCGAGCAATGCGTGCCACGCTATAATATTTGCATAGCACTGTGTGGCACTCTGAAATAGTTATGCAGCACTGTGCAGAACACTGTCACAAACACACTGCTCGTGTGGTATTTGTGACTTCTGCGAGAGGAAAGTGTGAGGGAACTCCAGTTTAACCCGCAATTAATTTGAGGAACTCTGAGAAACTAATTAAATTTCACTGCTGAGGCGATATCTGCCCGGCCGTGCGCACACAGGAGCTGAGGCCTGCGAGCGCGTTCATTATTACAGGCTCTTTTTCAAATAATGACTGAGCAAACACTGCTTGGACTGAAGACTCCCCCCTCATCAGGAAACAGGAAATGAGCGCAGACTGGAAGGGTCCGTACCTGACCACACGATCGCATCACCTTCTAAACGCTGTCTCTCCAGCCGTCATTCAGAATAATGAAGAGCCATTCCGTTTTCCAGCTCCAGTCAGGTGAAAACTGTAGTTTACGCATACAAAAAAATAAAAAATTGGACCAATGGCCCTGTAGCTCACCAGCCCAATAATTGAGCCCATTGCTCAGCATTTTTTGAGAAGGTAGACATTGTCCCAAGAGAGCTCCATCCCAAATTTGAGGTAAATCGGGCCAGTAGTTTCAGAGAAGATTATTTTTTAAAAATTTTACTAAAGGATGGCAATCAGATCCGCGATCGCAACTACAACGCCGGACCCCGCCTGATCACGATAGCTCATGGCTGACCGGCTGGTGAGCTAAAAATGTGGAATTTTGGCACACGCTCTTTCTAACTCTAACCCTACATATAAACGACCTTATGTGACCTTGTTCTTTGACCCGATGACCTCCAAAAACTAATCAGTTCAGCTCCCCTCTGTGGGGCGTTACCATGTGTGATGTAGTGATTTCCCTCCTCTCCCTCAGTGGATACAGCTGTAACGAGATATTTGTGACAAACTGTGTAACAGACGCACACATCGACGAGCAACTGTCTCCTGCCCTCTGCGTTTCAGAGGAGGCATATTAATAATGATAATAATACATTCTGTCCTGTACTCTTCATTAACAGTGAACCTCAAGGTGCAACTGTTCAAAACAGAAACAATAAACCCCATGAAAAATTATCACAAAATATCCCTCCAGAATAAAAATATTTTCAGGCCAGTCAGATGTTAAGGAAGGCTGTACCTTAAGAGCAATGTGGCCTAATGCAAGGCCTGACGTCCTATGACAGCTTCATTCAGTACGCAAATGAAAGGACTCCACATGGGAAGTATACACAGTCACCTCCAAAATTAATTGGACAGTGGTGCGATTTCAAAGGGGCGTAATCACTGACTGTCGGCTTTAATTACTCAATTTGTGGTTTCGTATGGTGCGAAGCGTCATGACACCAGACTTCAGAGACCAACTGAACAGCAGAAATAACTCACTTTCACTCGAGATTATAATATTACATAATGTAATATAGTAAAACAATGTAGGTAATTAGTTGCTGCTTGTCATTTTACAATTGTTGTCCTTTTTAATCCATCACGGTGAACAATGCAAGTCTTCGTGGAGCCGTTAATACTTTAAAATCCTCAATGAAAGAGAAAAAAAAGCCTCGTGGTGCTGTGTTTACACACTTGAGCAGTGCAATGTATGCCTGTGAATCTGAGGCTAATGAGCCTCTTTGTACCAGCGCACTGTGTGAATTAGCGCCGTCTTCTGCTGGGAACCTCAGCGATTAGCATTCGAGATTTCGCTCAAGGGCGAACGCGGTGCGTGGCCACACCACAGCACTCGTGCCAGCTGAGATTTACATACCGACACTTTTAATTCTGTACAATTTCCCCTGCTTCCCACAAGAAGATCGACCACAGGAAAACACTGCACACAAGCTCCCTCACCAGCTGAACCCTGCTCTTACCCTGCTAAGTGAGGCTAATTGGAAACCCTAGCAGCCTCTTCAGCACCTGACAAGCAGAATAAATACTGCATGGAAAAGTGTGGCATTGGCTTCTGGAAAAGATGGGCTGTGATTGGTGGCTTTTGGGACACAAAGACTAATTTTGCCAACCGCAGCAGGAGAAGGACTGTGAGATTCCGGTCCGTTCTGTTAGCAAAGCATGGCTTCTCCTGCGATGTCACTTCCACCTCTTGTGATCTCACTTCCTGTTGTCCACTCAGTTCGCTCACTATCATGCTCTCTTTGGTGCTGCTAAGCATTTACTTTTGAAACAGTTTTCTGCTATGATAGCCATCCATCTATTGCCTACACACTTCTTCTTGGTCAAAGTAGTGGGGGCTTGGAGGCTATCCCAGCATGCAATGGGCATGAGGCAAGAACACACCTGGGACAGTTTGCCGATCTATCATTAGGATCACAAACCATTTCTCCGACAACAATATAATGTATAAATAATGCATAAATTGAAGACCTGGGTGCAAGAAGTACTTAAGTCACATTTTCCAAAAAATGAGCTGACACTACTACCATAAAGTAGAGTGTCATGTGCATCATTTAAAGCCAAAAAATTCCAAATATAAGTACTCAAGTCCTCAATACTGATATACGGCCTTCCCTGAATCTACTGAATTTTTGTGCAAGAAATACTCAAGTCTTTGCAGAAGTACTCAAGTCCTTGACGTCATCAGGAACAAGTGCCTAAGTCCATGACTGTCCAATCAGCTGCTAGTATGTGTCATGTTGACAAAGCGTAACAAAAATGACTGTTTGGCAATCAGAAAATGATTGAAACGGCATTTGTGTGGTAAAAGTACCGAAGTCCATGCATTTTATGGCAATAAGTACCGAAGTCCAGGCATTTTATGGCAATAAGTACTGAAGTCCAGGCATTTTATGGTTAGAAGTACCAAAGTCCGAAACTGATTTTCTTGTTTTTTTTTCGTAATAAAACATTATTTTTCCACAAAAACATGTCTGTCTACTTAGTATAACCCCTGGGACTAGCAGCAGGCGCCACTGAATGTTACCTTTTAAAAAAAGTATCTGCAGCATGTTTTCAAAACTTTGACCCTTAATATCTCAAAAGTGTTATTTTGTGACTAAAGTACTTCTTGCACCCAGGTCTTCAATTGTTGTTTACAGCCACAAGGCCAGAGTGGAAAAAAGCACTAAATGAGTTGACATAAAAGGAGTCGATGGACACAATGTGCACTGACTTCAAAGATCAGCCAAAGCACCCTCTCATGAAATTCCACACAAAACTCATGAATACTGACATCTTTCTCAAGGACGCATCATTTAATTTCAGATAACACATGATATTTAACGAATGAATACATTTATTAAGGATTAATGTCCGCAGGCACTGGAATTGTCTTGTTTTGCAGCATGTAAACTTGTAGGACCTCACAAAACATGCCATCATTAGTTAAAAAAACAGCCATCAATGAGAATCAATCATAAAATATGTAATTTAATGTATATGACACTGCACTGTGGTAAAATGCAAAAGAACATCAATGCGCAATACAGACATTTAGAACATGGAGTGTACACTCATATTCAGGGGGTGAATCTGACCGTCTTTTAAAACCCCTTTCTGCAGATATAGCCCCCGGCGCCCAAAAATTCTGAAATTTAATTTCTAAATAATTCTGTAATTGAATTTACAAATGTTTTGTTTCACTGGAATAATTTTCCACAGTCTCTGTGACACAAATATGTAGTTTTAAAGCCTTTAATAGGCCCATGCACAACAGGAAAAATTGCCATTATTTGTATTCTGCACAAAGGGGTTAAAATGAATGTCTTTGATTAGCCATAATACTGCCAGTTTCCCTGTTGGTACAAATGGAGATTGTATTTGTAAGATAAGGCAGGTTAGGCGGACTCACATAGGCAAAGCACTTTCACTGAATCTTTCCAGGAATACCAAAGACAGTCAACAAACAGAAAAAATTTCTGGCGCTAATTCAGAGAACTCCCAGAAGACGGCATCAGACAATTCATTTGCAGGATGGCACTCTCTTACACCTGCGTCTCTGATTGGCTACCGTGCCAAACCCAGAGATTCAACTGCCAGTCTCTCTGTCTCTCGCACACACACACACACACACACACACACACACACACACACACACGCATTCCTCATCTCAAATTCTCCTCTAGCGACAGAGTCAGGTTAATTGCAGTCATTTGTGCAGTGGCAGCGACTGGCAGGCTCTCGTAACGCAGTTACAATCGACAGTGAAATGAGAGCGGGTGCCCTTGCGTCCCCCCAGAACTGGCTGGGAGTTAGCGAGAGTTAGCGAGGAGATCAGCGACCGAGTGCCAACACATTAAAGCGACAGCAGCAGAATGCCCCGCAGTGCCCATCTGAAATCACCGGCCAAACACTCTTCCCAAATTTCCCCCGAACACGCTTCCATATCGCTAGCACATGGAACTAAACAATGTACAGCTTCAGACAAAGCCAAGGTCGCAGCTCAGACACTTTCAACGCCACTAAAGGGCCAAAAATTAGTACAAGCCATTCCTGAAGAGAAAACGCACTGTTCGCAAGAGGGCCAATTCCTTCAGCGAGATGTACTGATAGGGACCGCTGAAGATTTGAATGGTCTCTGTTCTGTGCTCGTGGGAGAAATGATTCCTCAACCCTCTAATTCGCGACAGTGCAGTATGATACAGAATTTAAAGATCGCTGCACAGTCTCATGCATACATATTGTCATTAGCATATATTATTTCTCCGCCCAAAGGTACATCTTTTACAAAGGGTCCAGCCTGCAGGGGAAAGCGGAGTAATTAATATACAGAGGGGGGCGGGGCTGGATAGCTGTGCTGTTTAGATTGAGGTATTTCTGGACATGGGGGGGTGGGGGCTAGAGAAAATGAGCTCAGAATACTGCGTGATGCTGAAAGCCAGGGGTCGGGACAAGTGGCTCTCCACAGTCTGAACAAGCCCCACTTTAAGCTCTAACTCCACTTCAGAGTGTCAGGATTAGAAATTTTATTATTTATCATTTAATTGCATAAGTGCATAATTATAACAAAGGACATCGGAAGGGCAATAATAGAAAATAAATGTGTATTGTGTGCTGTAGTCTGAAATCTATAGCTAGGTTATAGTCAACCTCCACTCCAGTACAGACGAATACCCAACTAACCTCTACTGTAGTACAGGGTAATGCCCAACCAATCTCCACCACAGTACAAGGTAATATCCAACCAACCCCCGCTCCAGTAGAAGGTAATACCCGACCAATCCCATCAGTCAGACATTTCACAATGCGCCCTACAGTTGGGGTGGGTTAACCATGCAGAATAAAAAATGCATGTACTTGTGTGTGGGTCCAATTAAGGCACCTCAGCTCTGTCTTAAAATAAAATATTACAGGTACACTGCAGCTGAAATTAAACTTGCAATTCAAACACTGACTTGTGGCTTCCTTGTTTTAACATCCACCTAACCAGATCAAACACCATCCACACATTCATGATGGTGACGTCTGAAACATTAAAATCTCTCTTTGCTGGGAAGAAATTAAGCCACAACCGACTCACAGTCCATTTCGAAGACCTCAACCTCCATTTTTAAATAAAACGCAAATGAATGAAAGACACGAAAATTCATTTGGCCGCCACGCATCAGCCACGGATGCCGAAAATAACAATCTACCAGGAATGCTATTAATGATAGTGCTAAAAACAGCATTAATTATGCATATTAACCTCCGCGGAGGTCATGAATGTTTCATGGGTCGCGTCGCGTAAAAGCGATGTACGGCGGAGCATTCGGGACTGAAGGGCCTTGTCAGGCGAATCAGTGGAATTCCTCACAGTGTGTTTTCCAGGTGTGAGGTGCATCTCAGCGCACTGAAAGACCTGCTTTCTCTCCAGGGCTCACCCCACGGGTTTGCAGTCCGCTACTCGATAATAATACTCAACGCACTGAACGTTACACAATATTTCAGGCAAACGAGCGCGAAATTTCATTAAAACCAAAAAGGCAAACACTACAGAGAGTTTCGTTTCCGTTGTCGATTTAGTATCACTGTAGCAATCGTCTTGCATATAGGGTGTAAAGAGTTTGTGGGATCCGCAGAATAGCACAGGGCTGGATTTTGAAGCGGGGTGCATTTTTGTCTGCACAACACATCGACCGCATACGCATCATCCCTAAGTCTCATTCAGCCAATCCTGCGCAGTCCAACAGAATACAGTAAACAGGATGTACGGTTAACAAACACGTTTCTCGAGAGTGACCCTGTTTTCTCACGGTAAATAACCGTTGGAGCGGGAGTGTTGCATGCAAGGAGAGCGTTGAACGGGGGACACTCGACATCAGCAACAGAAGATAACGCGGGACGACCGGTGATGAATCGAACCAGAAGAACACAAAGCGAGTCCGGCCATCGGGCAGCCAATAAACATTCAAATGAGGCATAAATTTTACATGCCACATGCTTAAAATATTCAGGGACAGGAGCCCTGATTGCCTTCGCTATGAGCGATATGGAAATTCAAAAGGGCTTGTGACCTTGGGACGAAAGGAAATGTCCTTACAATGTTCAGAAACAAATTCGTTTTTTATTCACTGGCACATTGAAGGAATCTCGTCTATTTCAACAGGAAATCACAACTAGCAGCCGACAAGAGTTGAGGTTTATTCACTGAAAAGGAAACGGAGGTTTTGTTGAGGGGGAGGAGGAGAGAAACACTTGAACCAAAATTAAATGAGATTTTAGGTAAGAAACAAGCGAATAACAGCAATGGGCAAAGAAGTCGGCCTCTTATTTTCACGAAATACGGCCCTTTACTTTCAGTCACGAGTAAAGGCAAGCATGCAGTGCTGATTCTGGAAACTTAAGTATTTTTAAATTTATGAAAATTATTCCCTGCATGAAAGCTTTGGTCACATTGCACAGAAGAATTCAATGTGATTGTTCTTAAATTCGTATTCAGTATCGTTATTAAAATCATGTATTTTTGTAAGCTGTTTCTCCCTACAGGCTCAAAACTGAAAGTACATTTTAGGTACATTAAGTAAAGTAAAAATTCGCCCCAGGATTTTGTTCTGACCGCCTGAATTAGCTAAACAGAACACCCCTCCATCCAGAACATTGCACTAATTAAAGCCCAGTGCTTAAAGTCAAATTTTCGTACATCGTGAGGTAAGGATGGCAAAATGTCTTTTATATTTACCTAAGTCGATTTTCTCAAAATAGTAATTTTGTCAGGAAGATCTTTTCGCAGCAGGGTCTTTAATTAGTGGCATCAACTGAGCAGATGGGTGGAGCTAAAACCTGGCAGGAGTTGTGCAGTCAGACGCTGTGAGTGCTCATCTCTGCTAACGTTTAAGAGAGGAAAATCCAGGGCATCGCAGGTCAGTGCTGACATTCTGTGGCTCTTGTGTGCCAGTACTGACAGCTATGGCCAGTGTCCTAAACCACAGACGTCCTGCACACTACTCGTATTGTTCCCTAACTTTTTATATTGAAACCGTGCACATCACTGTAGCGGCCTAAGCAGAAGAGGAAAGCAGCTTTGACATGAGCAATCACTGTCCGCCTCTTCACAGCGACTGGAGGCGCGGCGCGCTATCCTCACTAAGCGACTTTATCGCCTGCATCCATATCGCACGCACCCCCTGAACCTGACCCAGGAAGCATAAAGAAACAGGCTTCTGCCAACGCCAGCGTTTAAACAAATGTCAGAAATTTCAGGGGAAAGGAGACGTGTAAAAATCCAGGTTTAAAAGTCAATGTCCTCTCGACTTGTTTTTGTTTCAACCACTTGCATTAACTAACTAGCATAACTGCACAGCAAGCAGGGCGAATACGTGAAATCGAGTGGTTTGAGGTCATCGGGGTAAAAAATACATGGTGAAACCTTCACTTTCAGGCCCGTGGACTTTTACTGCATTCCATTTGTACTGAAAAGTTGGGATTTTTGCGCTCCCAGTTGGAAATTTGAATTGGACCGCCCCCTGAAGTCGGATTTCCAAATGGAAAAGTCAAAGGAGCCTCACCTACTCTGAGTTCCGAGTTCAAGATGGCCGCCTCCTGTTTCAACAAAATCAAAGATTCAGTAATATTATGTATATTAACCCCTCTGTCATATTTGAGTCTCATTAAATTAGTCGTACATACAATAGCTTTTATCGACAGACTTGTTGTTACGGTGTTTGAACGTGCAAAAAATACCACATGATGCTTTGTTATCAACTAGTATAGAGAACAATAGCGAACAATAGTTAACAAAAGCTATCCTGGCCAGTGGAAACCCCACTGACCCCAAATCAGTTTTCCGACTTACTAAATGGAACGCAGCCAGCTGGGGTATGAGTCATTTCCAGCTCCGAATTCCAACTTACGAGCCAAATCGAATGCAGCATTTACACCTCTGAGGTAAATCGAGGTGAGACCCACGCCTTATGTTCGAACGTCGTCTCCCTTCTCGGTTTTGCGTCTTTTGTCCCTCTGATGACCCCCGATGCGTCCCGAAGTGCTCGGTGACACATTGCTCTTAATTCACAGCAGACTGAGCGCACTCACATCTGGAGAGTCAGGAAAACAGGAAGCTTACGCAGCCAGTGCTGAACGCTCAGACGCCTGATTTCAAGCTCTGAGCGCTAAGAATCGTCGTCGCGGTAATCGAGTGAGCTAAGAGTGTGTTGGAGAGAGGGGGAGTTTGCGCTGTGTGTTGTTGTGTGGTCGAGGGGACAGTTCACGTATTTTGTGGACTTGAGCTCATTTTGGTAATGCACCGTGTGCCGCTCCTGATCGTGTTTGAATGGCTGCTGCCGCTGACAGTGTCAGAAACACTTACCTTTGATATCGTAGAGCAGCTGTATATGGATAATAATGTCTAAGGTATAGCTTTAACACTTATAAAACAAACAGACAAAAACACTCGCGGAGATGAATTATGGGACTGGAGCGAACACACGTCCTTTTGCCTCTGATGAATAAGTGTTTCACTCGCTGTTTTACAGAAGAGAAACTGCAGGTATAGCCACTCAAAAACAAAGGGCCTTTTTCAGGTGAAAATCAGCCAGAAAAATCAGAAGGACTGGCTAATAACAGAACATGGCACAAACACTTACGCACACACACTGAACTGTATAGATGAATACACACACGCGCGCGCACACACACACACACACACACACACACACTAGACGCTTGGTATGCACAGTACACCAGGACAGGAAAACACACCTGAAAAGCACTCCGCACGCCTTTTTTCGAAGAATTTTTATCACCAATTGATGCTCACGTTCAGAGATGCGAGTGATCCTTTCAAAGGCAGGTACAGCTCTAACATTTTTATTGAAAATGCATGACTGCAGTTTCATTTGCATTAACCTGCACTTAAGTGTTTCTGTGAATAATTACTGGAATTGTATTTAAGGATTAAAGCATTTTTTTTTTAAACAGTTAAAATGTTTTCAGGAAAGACTAAGATTTATATTCATCAGCAGCTCAGTACTTTTCACCGTTCATAAGTGACTGAAATAACTTCAATGCAATTACTGCTAATTCGCTCAAACAGCGTGAATTAAAAAGGACCAAAATCCATTTATATTGCAGTTTTTTAAAATAAATTGATTAAGGAAATGTACGTACGCGCATCGCTGTTGAAAATTTCAACGAAAGTCGGCAGGACATTTTGTCAGCATGTGACATTACATTGGACAGGAGCTGGCAGAGAGCTTTTAATACCAACGAATGAAATGCCTGTTACCATGGAGAATTAAGGTGAACACTGAGGAAAGGTGCAATTAAAATGGAGTCTTTCTCCATCTTTCTGGCCCCATAAAAGGTGAGACAGCGGGCGGTGAAGGTGATGTAGCTGGGAGATGCAATGAGACCTCCATCTTGGGCTGTACAGTCACACGTCCTTTACATCCACCACCCTTTACATCTCACCTCAGAAATTAATATTGCACACTTCAAGCCATTTTTTTACTCCTCAAACTGATACAAGAAGCTTACAAGGAACTAGAGGCGACACCAAACCTCTTTCTCATGTTTTATTTTTTATCACAAGGTTTTTTTTCCCCCCTCTCTTTCGCGTAATTTAGCCAAGCTAATCCAGGGCTGGTCACCTCCAGATAATGTACAGAAAGCCCGGCCGTCATCTCGCTGTGGCATTTTACCACAGAAGAAGACAGAAGCCGGAGCTCATAGGTTGATCTTTTGCACTGCCTGAAATGTGACATCTCAGTTCCTGAGTTCTCCACCAACACTGAAGTCATTTTTCTGTCACTGTTTGAAATTTGAACGCACATGATGTGCAGCGTAACGACAGGATTTCTGACCTGGACACTCTGCTCACAGTGTTGCTGTCTGTCCCAAGGAAGGCTGCAGAAGGACAGACGGACGCTGGGCTCCACTAAATCCTGCAAAACGAGGTCAAATGCTGCTGGCTGACCCCACTCCCAGCGGTCCGGGATCATGCGTCTTAATCAGCCGTAAAATAAGCCTAAGGATTATTACACAGGACTCTGCGACACCACCAAAGCTATTCCCTTTCACGCTCCGCGAGATTTATCCAAGCGCTTATAGCACAGCAGGAGAAAATTCATCTTCATATATGAGAAACACAACACTGGAACCCTCTACAAAATGGGCGATCAATGGACAGTCAGTCAATCTTTAACTCACATTTCCTGAAGTCATTCTTTTTTTTAACTGAATAACTCCCCTGTCCCAGTTTTTTAAAAAAGCACTCATGACGCTAACTGCTGTGCAAGTCAATGCCACGTAACCACTTAAATACAACAAACCAGGACAGTCCCTATCCCGACAAAGTCCGTGCTAAGGATAAATTAGAAAGGAGTATACCCAACATTGTTGTGATGTGATTTTTTAAAAAAAAATAACAAAATATTATTTGTCCTAGGGGATTGTTTGTGATTTAATATTCCTTTTGGAACAAAATTGGCACATCTTTTGGATAATGTCTCATATTTTGGATATTGTTTTCTTAGTGCCATAGAAGTCTAGGTGGTTCTCAGTTGCAGCAGGTGTTTTTACATTGTAAAAATCATTTTAAAAGTGACAGACATCCTGGATAAGCCATAGAGCAGCTGCTCTCGGTGACGGAGAAATTAAGGCACGAGGATGCAGGAACTGCCTAATTCTACTGGCTTCAAGCATATGCAAATTAGACCCGGCTGCTTAAGTGCATCATTTATGCCGATAATAGCGGCATCATCATTACTAGACTCAAATTATGCCACATTATAATTAGCATATCAAAGGGACTGGTTAAACGTTTAAACAAATACACGATTCCACTAATGAATACCGTTAGGCTAATTCTGCTCGAATCCACTCAATAAAACATCTCAGTAAATATGAAGCTCCACAACTATTTTAAGATGCATTTTAAATCAGAAGTTCAGAATAGATTGTTTCCAAGGGAAGCTGAAATGCGAGTCGTATTTGATTTCATTAAAATAGACAACAGAAGTCAATTTAAACGGCCTGAACTCAGAAAAATTCCGGGGCCCGATTCTCTCAGTCGCCTTATCACAAAGTTCTTCACAAAGGCCTAATACATTACTAATCTGCCCATATCACTGAATTATATGTGCTTTGTCACCCCTCATGGATAATAAACAAAATAAATAATAAACTAATCTTTGGAAGAGACTTTCAGTGCTACACGACGATATCACTGACTGATAATATATAGCCTATCCTCATATTCAAATTGTATATGTCCAGTAACGATTTGGATGGCAGTTAGTGTTTGAATAACTGCTTCAAATGAAAACAAACCATGCCTGTAAAAACCCAATGATACTTTATGGTCGTAAAGCTCATAAATGAAGCAAAATTGCTGACACTTTTTATATTCATTACGCAGTAAAGTAAATGCAAACCACATTAGTTTTAATTTCCGCGTTTAATTGTCAATCGCTTCGCCTGTATCCGTACATTGTAACCCCCCTCCATTCTCCGCGCAGATTAAAATATAAACTTCTGAGTGAAACAACACGCCTGAACACACAGCACAGTCATTACTGTTGCCTGAATATAAGGATTAATAAGCCCTCAGATTAACGTGCCCATCGCAGCTCACGCACAATGTACACCCTGCCGACGCGATGGTTGGGCCACGTTAATATGGACCGACGAGAAGACATAAGTGGCGCAGACAATTTTGACCGAATTACCTGCCGGTGAGGAGTGTGACTCCAGCCAGAGATGCAAGCCGCTAGTGTTTGCTCTGAAAGCCTGCGCGCGTCTCTGGCTGAAGTGCAGCCGGCTATCTATCGGTCTCACCATCGCGCTGTTTATAGCGGTGCGCATCATAAACGAGCGCTTCTACGCGCTTGCCTTGTTCGTACATTATGAAAATCACCTTGCCCACTAAAAAAAACTCTCTCCAGACAATTATTCAGTAATTTTCGCCTGTCATCGGGTAGGCCTAATTACGACGGCTCTGGCTGGATCGATAGAATCCCAAGCCGGGACGCTGCGATCTGTGGAAAGTGAAAAGTGTAGAAAATTGAAATTATAAAAGACACTGACCGGCAGTCTTCTGTTGAAGTAATGACATAATTATACATAGCCTGTCCGATCAAACATAATTTCACTGACGTTTTATTGCCTGAAATAGGCTAATTTTACGCGGTGATCTCTCACCTAGAAATGACCTTCTAACTCAGATTGTTTAAAAAATAAGTTTATTCTGCTTTTTCTTCCGCCTTAAGTGCGCACTTTGCGCGAAGTGGCGCACGAGCTGTGAAGGTTCGGGACTGTGCACGGCTCGCGCTCAGAATAAACAACGCGCTGACGGCCGAATCAGCGCGCTCGCCTCATGCTCCAAAAACATGCACTCCGATTTTAGCATGTGGGATTTAAAAACGCAAAAAAAAGAGCTGCTCAACACTGATAACCAGGGGCACGAATCATTCTTCGAAAAAGAAAAGGTATTTCCCCGCGTTTTTTTCAGTTTCCATAGAAATTCGTATGGTTTGATGATCCCTATTGGCAACAATTGTGAAAAATGACTTGTTAAAAGAACATTCCCTCACAAAATAATTCTATTGAGAGAAAATATGTGTTAATCAGTCATCCACAGAGTGGCAACATAGTTGTTTACGTACCTTAAGAAGAATGCGAGAAAATATCAATTCCAAGCGGCAGACATTTGAAGTCACAATTTGAAACCTTTACCCTTCAACTGACAAAATACCAGGCAAAAAAATCAACATGAGAGAGGAATTCAGTAGATTCTGAAAACTGTCGTGTCCATTAACAAGGAAATATTTCCACTTGTATTCGTATTATTGTGAGCGCGGCTGTGTCCGGGCGCGTTCCAGACGCACGGCATTTTGCGCCGTTAATTAAAACAAACCAAACAGCGCTGCAGTTGTTTTGGTACCCGAGGACAACAAAACACGCATGAGCGCGAGGCGAGGGGTGAACACGGAGTCGACGATCGAGCCAAAGTCTCACGCAAAACGAAGACCTTCACTTTCACTGATAAATAACCAGTCCTTCACCCTTTCTTGCTTCATGACGCCGCTGATAAATATTTCCTAAGGTTCCCTAATACGGCTAAGCTTTAAATTATACACAGTGCGCCTGCCAGAACTTTTGAAGAACGGCAGGTCGGAGAGGAGTAAACATCCAAAGAAGTAAAGCATTTCATCTTTCCCCCCGGAAGATTAAAAACAAATGGACAAACTTGCTGTGTTTTCCGTAGATCGGCTCATCACGCGCTATATTCTTTAAAACGAAATCTAGTACTGACCTTATTGAGAGTCACAGAACTGTTTTCCGTCATGTAGAACGCACTGGAGGCGATGCACGAGAGGAGTTCCCATGCTGTAAACAACGCCGACAGACTTCGTAGCCTGTATGAGACAATTGTGCAATCGGTGTTTGTCAATCCACTGTCAATACCTCTGCCCGCCACAGACGTTTTTTTTTCCGTGGCTGCCTCAAATCATAACACAGAATCAGCGAGCGTGGATAAAAGACGGCCGCCCTGAGGACGCGAGGACAAAGCCAAGTCAGTACACAGCGGATGCAAGAGAAAGTCCACCGGCCGGCAGCTCACAAGAGTGCATGGACTTGGGACAAGATAGCGTTCGGCAGCGTTACTGTGGTTCTTACGTGTACCATACGGATCATCCGTGCGCATCTTACGTACACAGCACATGCACATGACTTTTCACTCATGATAAATAAATGATTGTACAGTTTTTTTTTCTTTGCCTGGCAGTCTTAATATTAACATTCAGACGCACGCACTATACCCTTCGCTTATGTGTTCGATTATACAAGTTCCATATGCATAAAATCCATGGTGGCTGCAAAAAACGGAAATTAAAATTTACTCTGTGCGCTATTAGGATTTTAGCACAGGGAACCCTTAACTTTTCCCACCTATACGCGGACGCCCAGTGAAATACTGAACCTCCGAATGAGGACCTTAAAATAAAATGGTTTTCCAACCATTTTTAACACTTGTCATTGGTAACAAATCATGGGCAGCTACTGTAAAACACTTGTACTAATTGGCCTGTATAAAAATATCATGGAGTGACACGCTAGACATGCAGACATTTAGTCACATATTTAAAATGCCATGTTTACAATGATGACAGCACCGAAAACGACATATTAACTGGGAGATTTTTGCCTGTTTTGTCAGAAATGTAAAATTGAGCCATTTACAAAACAAATAGCCTACATAAAAATCTCAAAAAGGGCAAATCAGAGATTTTCATCGCGTTATTTTCTCTTTAATCTAAAGATACCCCCCAACACCACACATCGACAATGGCCCACTGCAGTTGTAGATTTCTCTCTGGGTTTGTTGCTGCATCGGGAATGTTTGGTTACTTTGGGAGGTGATTTGAGTAGTGCCTCTGACAGCCAAATGCCTGTGGCGACCGCATAGCCTGCACGCTAACACCCAAGGAGAGGCTCGGCTAAGACTGCGCTTGAACTGATGGCCCTAAGAGCCTCTGAAACGCTCCTCATTGGGAAGTAATTACAGCCATTTCGTATTTCACGTCTGAGACCTTAAGGACGCCTGTTATTCCTGCAGCACCACTTAAAGCACTTAATAACACCTTCACCCCATTTCAACAGCTTCGCTTGTGTGAAACAAAACTGGAGCTCGCATTTAAATTGAATCCTCGACGGCGCGTTTCCTGGTTCGCCTGATTGGCGGGAGCGAGATTTGACGGCAAATGGAGCCTCGCAGGGCACTTTGCGCGAGTCCAATTAGCGGCATGTTTCCTATCCTACAGCACTGCGTTGATTAAATATTAGAGAAATAACGGACAAATCAATTCCGAACCCAAAGTGCTTTTTGCTGTAGTCCAAGGCCTTAGGTGCGGCATAATTATGCACATATTTAATCAGAATTCAAGCTCAATCTTCAGCCAATCAGATGTGGTCCCTGCCCGCTGCAAAATAACAGGAATAACTTCGATGTGGAGAACATGCTCGTGGCTAAAGCAGTTCTGTGCAAGGCAGTAGCTGCAGAGAGCTAAGCTAAGGGCTAGCTCTGAGGGATGCTCTTCACCTGTATCTTTGCACTAATCTCTGGATCTTTGTTTTTCTCTGTCTTTCCCTCTGCAGGGGATGTAGACAGCCAAGGTCAATGAGAACAAACAATATCATCAGGGTTCACATTATATTCAGAGCACAGACAGCTCGGGCGGAGGGGTGGGGGAATGGCAGACGGTAAAATTTCCATAGCAACCCGCTAACTATTCATTTTCAATTAAAGCAGATGCACAGTCGACTCCCCTGGGCCAGGCGGGCTGCAGCGGGTATGGCGGAAGTCTACGCGCAACGCGGTCGACTCTCCGTAACAACTGACTACCATGGCGATTCGCGGGCCCAAATTTCAAAGAGGGTACAGGTATGTGGGGCCTCTGTGGGGAAGGGTTGATAGCTGTGTGTGTGGGCCCGTTGTTAACATGCGCGAACCTGGTTGGGTTTTGGTCCAACGCAAACGCTTTCTTCAGCTGTATCAAGTGTTCTTCATGCCCTGCGTCCATTTCTCATCCAGCCGTACGTAACCCTCTTTACTTCACCTGTTGGATCGATAATTAAATAAACTCCATGGTGCGGTTGAGCACACACTTGCTAGATTAAAATTATTACGTAATTCGTATAAGTTACAATCAGATTGTGGAACCAGTTATTTCATGAAATGGCTGGCGCTAAAATTCAGTCATTTCACGAAAAGACGAAAATTTTTTTGTCATTTCACAAAATGACTGGTTTCACAACCTGACTGTAACACATATACTGTGTGCAGTTTGGATCTTCAGTTCGCCTTCTTACTGGCATTACTTTTCAAGGAGTGTACCCATTTAAGTCAATGCAAAGTTTAAAAATTTACTGCAAAAGTGGCACAAAAACCGAGCTGCTCAGGATTACTGCCATTCAGCAGGAGGTGTGTGAAGATCAGGACACCTGATGAACAAGCCTAATAAATGTGATCTTATCTAGCTAACGGACACTAACAAATACAGGCCCATACAGATTTACTGCATGTGGAAGGTGCCGGCATTAGGCCTGAGGATAAACACTGTAAACAATGAAATTCTCGCAGATAGAGCATTATTTTGTACAGATTTCCCCCATGTCTGCAAACTTCTCAATGTGTCTGTGTTGACCTGGTAAAATTGCCAGTGGCAGAACTGGATTAATGCACAGGCAAACTAGGCAGATTCCTAGGGCCCGTTGGCCACTAGGGGGCCCACCAACCAGACAGTGACGAGG